>JAZHRO010000055.1:129078571-130293214 GCA_037157565.1 Thalassia testudinum
GAACTTAGGTTAATTCCTTAGTTCCTTACTAATGACTATCACCTTTTCTTATAATTTTGTGCTCCTTTTTCATTTTGTTTCTTTTCTCCTTCACAAAATTTCCTTCTCCTCTTTTCCTCTTATTCTTTTTTGAAAAATTTTTAATTTTTATGGTGTTTTTGGCATATGTGAATTTTTTTGTTTGAAACCTTTTCTTACAAGTTTTTGTACTTTCCTACCCCCCCATGCCTAAGATTTGCAATGTCCTCATTGTAACCTAGGGGTTTTTATTCAACTAAGTTCATACATTAGGATAGATGTTTTGATGAATCTCAGATGCAAGCACCTGAGGTGGAGTCGGCTGTCCTAAAGTGTGAACTTCAAGTGCAAAAAGCTGTCAGAACAAGTTTCAGGTTTTCAAAGAGAATGACGGGCTGCCTCCCGTTGAGCGCTAAATTTGATGCCTTCAGCCAAGCGGGAAATGCGATGGAGAGGGGATGGTCAAATCAGCAGAGTTTTGTAAGACAAGCACCTTGATTAAGAGCCTGGTTGGTCCAACCAGGTGCTTGTTCAGATCAACAGGCTGATGATGCAGCCCAAACCCAATCAATCTGGTGGGTTGATAGATGTGGATAAAAAGGTGTGGAACCCACCATAAACTATGAAGCTCAGATGGATGTGGAAGTGTAAACGCAGGGTTTGGCTGAGTCGAATCAGCCTGGTTAGAGTAGGGACCCGTAGAATAATCAATGAATGACGCGGAAACCCTACAGGGGTGATCAGAGAATGATAGAGCATGGTATGTAGTCTGATCAATGTTCGAAACCCGATGTGGAAATGCAATCGGCTCGGTGAGAGGTGAATCTGAATAGAACTTGAGTCCGGTTGCGGGTCGGGGTTTGGGAGAGGTTTTGATCCGTTCTGTGTGTGCGGCCGAGGTGGCCATTGTGTATGAGGGCTCTTCTAGAAACAGATGATAGGTGGTTTTCTGTAGAGAGTCCTCTGGGTAACTATCAAATGCCGGAAGAGTGTCTGTAGGATGAAAGGAATCGGATTTGAGAAAAAATTTGGATTCTTGGTTGTAATCACTCTTGGCATTTTCTATTTTTGGTTCCTGAGGATCGAAAAGGAGTGATTCTGTGTTATTAGTGATCTCGGGAATCAGGACCTCAGAGTCAGAGTCAGAGTCATGTGAACTGAGGTCGTAGATAGGCCTGGCGTGTTCAGGAAGGGGAATCTCTCCGCAATTATAGTCAGATCTGAAATTGTCGGAGAGTTGGCGAAAATGATCATGAATTCCACCACAGCAAAAATCATCAGATGTGGAATCAACAGCCTGACTGGGTTCTAGCCTATATGTCACTTCTGGGCTCAAAAAGATGTTCTGTTCAAGCTCTAAGCTGGTAGGATAGACCCCATTAAAACCTTGCTCATCCAACTCCTCAGTTTCTGTATCATAAATTGGCATGTTTTCTGAAAAATCGATCAGATTTCCTGAGGATGTTGGAGAGGGATATTCATTAAATAGAGGCCCGGAATCATATTCTGTAAAAATTTGATCTTTCTCATAAAGGGCCTCATAATCTTCCCAATAAGTTTCAGATCTAGGTTCTAGGCTTAGGATGTGGGTAGAATTATTAGAACCTAAGTCCGAATAACCTTCGAGGGTCACCTTATCAAAACAAGGGGCGGAATTTATACCCTCCAGAGGTTCAATTCTAATCTTGTTATTGCAGGAGTCTTGGAGTTCTAAGCTTGGTGATTTATGGCCTAGGGTTGGCTCAGCATTGTTTTCTCCTGCAACTTCCCAACCTATTTTAATGCTATCTTCTATTTGGGTTGGGAGTCGACAACCACCTTGTGCCTCAATCCCGAGGTCTGGGAAACTGGATTGATTCTTAGTACTGTTCCAAGATGACTCATCCTTTGTTTCTGGTGTATACGGGTATTTTTGGTTGATAGTTTTTTCTAAAAGTCTCATCATCTCTACCCGTTTTTCAAGAGCATCTTGGTTTTGTTCCCAAAGTACAGGATTTGTCAAGCATTGAAGGTATTCAGATTTGTGTAATTTGTCTATCTCAATGTATCCTGTTAGGAGAACTTCTCGGGTTGATCCTTTTATGGCTCCTGTCAATAGAGTTTGGGCACAGTTTATGATGAAGGCTGTGGTTGTTGGGACATCAACCTGAATATCTCCTATTGGTGTTGAGGTTTTTTCTTCTTTTTGGTAGAATTTTATGGCATCCTCGATCATTTTATCTTTCATAGATCTCCGATATTCAGGTTTCTTGAATGGTAGTCTTAGGTGGTTTGGCTGCATATTTGGATTAGGTGGTGGAATCAAGATGTGGAATCAAAGGCTTCGATGTAGACTCATGTTGTGCCAAGATGGAAGAAGGGGGTATCAGAGGAAAGATTAATGTGGTGGTGCTGCATAAACAAGGGAACTGAGGCCTAACCTCAGGGCAAGTGAATTCCTAAAGGAGGTTTCAAGGACCTCCTTCCAAGCATATACTGAAGGATGTGATGAGATTAAAAGGTGCTGGACCCAATCAAGACACCCAAAATGTTGGGTGACTATAGAGGTGCGGGGCAGATGGACCCCTTGATCAGAAAGATCGTCCACCTGAGAATTACCTGGGCAGCCAGAGAGGGAGAGTCCCGCGAAGACCCCTACACGGTAGAGCGTCCCCACGGGTTACAGGGTTTCCCCCACCCGACCTCTCTTGTCACTGCGGTTCCAGGTAGACCAGAATGGGGATCTTGACCTCTTAAGTCTACTAATTTTAAGATCAGGGTGCTTAAGGTTTCACTTGAACTTTAGGTGTTTTTGTGAACAAAGTGGCCTAGTTTGAAGGTTGGTTGACCCCAGGGGTCAACTTCACCTAGTGGTTTCCTTGAGAAGTTTAGGCCTTGTTTTAGGGTTCAAGTGTTTAGAGAGAGCCAATTGTTTAGGATTTTTCTTATTAATTATTTTCAATCAATGGCTTGGGCACACCTCTTTTGGATTTCCTCAATTCTTGATTAAGGGGTGTGTCTCTACTGAAATCCTAATGTTTGACCTTATGTTGGCTCTACTTGGTCCATTTAACTCTTTGTTGGGTAATTAGGGCTCAAGCAAGAATGTGTTAGCCCTTAAATACCCTTAATAGTGTGCAGGAGTGATGAGTTGAAAACATGCAACTCTTTATGGTTACTAAGTATGGAAGACAGGTTAGCCCTATATTGCTTGTTCTTTTCTTTTCTTCCTCTTTAGAGTTTAGGGGTTAATAGCGAGAGGAAAAATTTACCTGTCCTCGGAGTGGTTGTCGTGCGGTTGCTTGTCTTCTTGATTTCCTGTAGTTTTCTGCACAAAAGAGAGGAGATTATCAGAAATTAAAAAGAAACAGGAATGTTTACCTCTAGAATAGCCGTTGGTCCCCGGCAACGGCGCCAAAAATGAAACGCTTTGTAGGCAACCGGGTTTTATTGTTATAGCGTTGTAGTATAGCCAGTTATTGCCAACATTTCAAATATAAAATTTTTTACTCGGAAAATAAAAGAGTTCCCGAGGTCGAACTCAGGGAGCAAGTTGTATTCTAGAGATATACATATTTCTTTTACAAAAATAAAGAAAGAGAGAGAGAAAGAATTTGTTGTCTTCTTTTCTCTTTGTTTTCTCCTCGTCTCAGGTCTTCTTCTGCAGAGGTGATGCTCTTCTTCTTCTTCCAGCTGTTCCTGCTCTTCCTTTTTCTTCTGTCTTTCTTCAGATCTTCTTCTTTCTTCTTTGTTTTTCTTCTTTCAGTTCTTCCCTTGTTCTTTTGTGTTCTCCTCTGCCTCGCCTTCTTCTGTTGTTCTTCAGATCTTCTTCTTTCTTCTTTTCTTTTTCCAGTCAGGACGTCGCCCCTCCTTCTTTCTTCTTTTCCCTTCAGGACGTCGTCTGATTTCCAAATCAGACGACTTAAACTGCCTGTTGCTACAGTGTCTCCCTCAGCTTCCTTCTTCTTCCGCGGTCCTTCTTCTTCACCTGTGCCTGCACACTTCAGAGCTTACGTCAGAGGACAAAACCTACTCTACCCTCTCCCCCCCGCGTCTCTCTCTCTCTCTGAAACCACTCTTGGGAAAGCTCTCCCAGAGCTGCCGGGTAATCGGGTTCGGGTCACGCCCGAGTCCAGGCCCACCGGCGTGCGTGGTGGGCGAGGAGTGCAGGTCAGTCTAAGTCGGGTCGGGTCAGGTCCGCGGGGCGTGAGCGCGGACGAGACCGGGTAACCGGGCGGGTGAAGGGGACCTCACCCCGTGTGCTGAGGCAGTAAGGCTAATGCACAAAATCAATTTAAATAGTGGAAAGGTTGTGAGGCTTACCGATGTGGGACTAAACGGAGACCTCTCTTCGCGTGCGCCTGCTGGGAGACCGCGGCCTAGCTTCTGCAGCTGCGGCTTCGATTTGCATAGGTTGCTGGCTGGCTGCCTTCGCAAGACTCCCCGTAATCCGCAGCAGCTGGAGACCTGGAGTCCTCAAGCCTGGAGCGCGGGAGAAGCTGCTTCAATGTGCGTTAATGGCGGTCGAACCTCAAAACCTGTCGGACACGAATATGGCCTCTCGGCCTGATCAAACCACTGGGGAACCTTCGCCGTGGCACGGCGAAGGTGAGGAGCTGCGCGGCAAGCCGCAAGGTGGTGTCTGGCGGCAGCCCTAGGTTGGACTGCAACCGGAGGAATGGGTTTGTTCGGGGGAGCGTTACGGAGGTGTGGAGTGGCAGTGGAGGGGTGGGGGGTGCTCAGTGTGATGAGGCGGAGGTTCGGTGAGGGTCGGCGAGGTGTGTGAGGCTGTGGAGCGATGGGAACATCTCGCCGGAGGGTGGCCGGAGACGAAGGGGGTGGCGATGGTCAGGGTCGGTCGAGGGCTTAATTGAACAAATTGAAACCGGGGAAAGAAAGAGGAGAGGAAGGGAAGTAGTTCTAACTTACTTGCAGGGACGAAGGGGGAGCAGTAGGGCGACAGTCGTATCGACTGTCGCCGGAGAAGAAGATGCTCAGGGAAAGGGGTGGCGGCGAGCAGAGAGCCGGAGAGGCGCCAGCTGGGTGCGGCGTGGCGCGGGAAGAGCAGGGGAGGAAGTCTCTGCTGCTGGTATTGCGGCAGAGCGAAGAGGAGGAGGGGGAGGAACCGTCGGAGCTGGTGAGCGTCTGCCGGAGAGAGAAGAGAGGAAAGTTGGGGGTTTTCTCCGTCAGATCCGAGCTGCCCCGATCTGTGGAGCAACGGGGGGTATTTATAGGGATCAAAACAGGGAGGGAGGCGGAGGGAGACGACGTGTCTCCCTCGCCGGAGGATCGCCGGAGACGAAAACCCATACCGTCCGTGCGTTCGCACGGCCGGTATGGTGGGCTACAGCGACCAGGGGGTGTCCCTGCGACGGCTGACAACGCAGGGCACCCCTGGTTTACTTGCCAGGCTTTCCCCCTCACCCTGCGCGGCGCCATGCTCCGCGCAAGGTCGCCGGAGCATGGTGCTGGCCGGTTTTGCAGGGGGGACCTGAATGCAAAGAACGAAGGAGAGTTAGGGGCCAAAATGCGACGGTTCAAAAGTTGAGGGCCAAAAAGTAAATATATGAGGACCAAAGTGTAAAGTCGGTCAAGGAGGTTTCTTCTTAGGCTCAAGTTTTTATACATGATTAATTAGGACCTAAGGGATCTGATGGTGAATTTTATTTCTATATTAAACCTTGTTTGACCGGTCAATTTATGCGAAAACCCAGATTAAGTTATTAATTGGGCATGGTTCTCAATGTAGGTCAAAATGGGTTCTGAAGGCCAAATTGAAGGTTCTAAACCCTAAAGATTATTTTTCTATGAATTTTAGAGGGTTTATTCTATTTTTACTTTGCCTCGAACCTCGTGAATTGAAGTGGGTTGTTTTAGGGTTACAGATTATCATTTAGTTCCTTGGAATTGCTGTAGCCCTTGCTAGATCATCTCATCCCACTTTTATTCTTATTAAGTTACTTTGACCTATGTTTGGACCCTGAATTACCTTGTATGCAGATTATACTGGTAAAATTGCATTTTTACCCCTTATGACTTGTTTTCTCCTTAAACTCAGAATTCTCTGAGTTAAGCCTTTCCTTGAGTTATGTAGGAGCTTTTATCCTTTGTATTGGGTCAAAATGAGCTAGTTATGGCTCATGATGAGGTTCTCATCAATACACGATATGCTGTCTCCAGAATATTAGAAATTGAAAGCATGAAACTTTAATCACACCAAAAGATGATAATCAGGCAGATGGTGATTTTCAACATACAAATATATATAAATATTTTCATTGAGGCATGGTGGTGGTTATAGCACAGGTAGCGGAATGCTTGTACAGGGAAATTTAAATCTAGCTAGCAGGAAATGACTGCATATATGAATCTATGGGGGCATTATGCATGCATCATTGGGGAAGAATATGGAGCTACACTACTAAGCAACAAATAAAGCATTAAATCTATGAAAAAATATAATCTAGTCTAGTAGAACTAAGGGCATTCAGAGGTGGGCTCCGATGGCCTTTGAATGGGTGAGAAGAGAAAGAGGGGTGGCCAATGGTGCTTAGGCTGGCCCTTGGAGAGAGGTTGGAGAAGTTGATCCTAGTCTAGGCTTGGCGTGGAGGTGGTGGCATCATGGTGGAGCTCGTAAACATGGAGGTGGAGGTGGTGATGGCTTACGGAAAGTGGAGCCATGCTAAAAGACCAAGATGGATCAAATGGCCACCCATTAGGTCTTTTTATAGACCTAAGGGAAGCTCTCTAGAGAATTATGGAATTCTCTAGAGAGGCCTATGGTGGGAGCTCGTGGGAGAGTGAGAGAGAGGATGGATGGTGGTTTTTAGATCCACCAAATGTGGATCTAAAAATTGAATGGCCCTTGGTTGCTAATTTTAGCAACCAAGGCAACAACACAAGGTAGAGAGTTCTAGAGAACTCTATGCTAGGTATTTTCATGTGGATGGTGTGTGTGGGTGTGTGTGGGTCGAAACCTAGGTGGCTAGGTTGATTAGGTTAGGTTCTAGTGGGTTTAGGTCAAGGTAGGTCTCAAATTAGGGTTGTAAACCCTAATTCAATTGGGTGTGTGGAAAACTAATTGAGAGTAAAATAACTCAATTAAGTCAGGTCTAGGTCAACTGGATTCTCACTGAGTCCAATTGGACAGTGTATGCTGAGATCAGGACTTAATTGGACTCAATGAGTCCAATTGAATAGACTGAAGAGATTGACCATGATGCAAGTCAATTAGGTTTAGTGAAGGCCTAATTAGATCCTTAGGGAGGTCTAGAGGTGATGTAATAGGGTTAGGGAACCTTAATTTAGGTTCCTAGGGGGTTAGAATTGGGTTTAGGGAGCTAGAGATCCAAGATCAAGCCTTGAATCTCAAAACGGGGTCTAGAGGGTAGTTTTGGACGTCCAATAAAGTTATTAGACGTCTTATAATGCAAAAATCAGAAGTCTAGGCCTATTGTCTGGATGTCCAATCAGAGTCAGGAGGGATTCTAGGTTCTGTCTTGGGTATTATGTAAAAATTGGACGTTTGACCAAGTGTCTGGACGTCCAATAACACTGCAGAAGTGGGTTTAAGGTGTGTGGGAGTTGGCTAAGGGTTCTGGACATCCTATAATTCATCTGGACGTCCAGATAGAGGCTGGAATTAGGGTTTTAAGATTTCCTAGGGTGCGGTGACCTAATCTAAGGGTGGCTAAGGCTTGGGGAAGCATCTAGGCTATCCTAGGGCTAGGATGGACCTAAGTTCTTCATAATTTATTGCTTTATTCCTACTTAATAGAATAGCATACCTTAACTCCCTTACATTATTATCTACTGCATCTAATCTAGGTCTTTCGCTCCAGCTCTGCTGCAACACCAGATATTCTTTATTCTTCAGATCTAGTTTTAGATCCAGATTCAGATCTAGCTTCTGATCAGCTTATTACCTGCAATTGACATAATGCACCTAATCAGTACATTATGGCATTATTTATGCATAGCTAAAAGAAAGCAGTAAAGGTGCTAGTAATACTTATGCATGCATGAACTACCCTAACTTATGCTAAGTCCTAGCCTAATTTAGGTCAATTAAGACCTATGATTACTGCACAATCACATGCCACCCTAGATAGTTCATTAGCTACCCAATTTTCGAAGAAACCACCGACAAGTGAGTCAGTGTAAAAAAAGTGTGTAGATGCTTAGGATTAAAGTCCCCCCAAATTAGAGGGCGAGTTGATAAGTCGCATACTTATCATCCCAATTTATTAGCCAAATTAAAAATGAATTTGAATTGGCGAGGACTCGAGACTAAGTCCACATTCGAGTGGACACCTGGGCTAATTAAGCCCGAAGACTTGTAGAGTCTAAGTATTCAAGTCTCAAAGTATCAATTCCTAAAGTTTCAACTCCTAATGCCTAAGTTCTCATCTCCTAATTCTAATTTTTTTAATAGAATAAAAAAAGGGAAAATTACTGTTACAGCTGACAAAAAGATTATAAGATATTTTCACCCCCTCATGCTTATCTATTGCAATGTCCTCATTGTTCAAAATGAAAGCATGTAGGAGAGTAGAAGTGGAAGAATAGCACTTGGTTTCCATGAGACTCTGGTCAGCTTGGAATAGTCTTTACATGTGCTGAGTTTAGTGCCTTCAGCTGGGTGATGATCGGCCCATGGTAGTTAAGGCAAGGTAAGAGCAACCTTGTCTGTGATGGGTTCAGGGAGCACATGGTCAACAAAGGGTTTGAGACGCTGTCCGTTGACCTTGAAGATATTACCCATCTTTGGGTCAGAGATTTCAATGGCCCTGTTAGGGAAAATCCGCTCAATAACGAACGGGCCATCCAACTTAGACCTAAGTTTTCTAGGGAAAAGCTTCATTCGAGAATCGAAAAGCCAGACCTTCTGGTTCAGCTTAAAGCTATTATGTGAAATCATCTAGTCGTGGAGAGCTTTGGTCCTTGCCTTATAGATTTTGACATTTTCATAAGCATCATTTCGAAGCTCCTATAATTCAGATAGTTGGAGTTTCCTGGTTTTCCTGGCCAACTCAAGGTCCTGATGGAAAGCCGTTTTCGCGCATGTGAAAGTCGTCGAAAATCGTAGTATAGTCGCGCAAAAACATTCGTCAAAAATATTATTTTGTAAAATAATGAGACTTGAGTCCCGGTCGTTCGTCTCTAGGAGGCGTGTTTCTATTTTTGAAATCGATCTTAAGGCCGCTCTACTTAGTATTCTGGTGCGCAATATATAGGCGGTTAAACAACAGGCACTTAAATCACGCAAATAAAATAATCATTCAGCTCATGGTGATTTCAAACACATAAAGAGATATATATATATATATATATATAAATGCATTTTTCATTCATTCATTGGGGGAGAGTTGTTTGTACAGGAAATCTAGAGGAAAGCTTATACAGGAATGCTTTAAATTAAACCTAGCTACCAGAAAACAATTGCATACAAGAATCGATGGGGGGATTTCGCATGCATCATTGGGGGAGAAGAGAAACTACTCTACTAAGCAGTAAATGAAAGCAGTAAAACTTATGAAAAGCATGATCTTGAGCTAAAAGAGTAGAGGGCATTCAGGGGTGGTCCCCGATGGCCTTGGAGTGGTCAAGAGGAGAATGAGGGGCAGCCAATGTAGCTTAGGCCGACCCTTGGAGAGAAGTAGGGTTGATCCAACATCCCAGCATGGTGTCCTCCATGGTGGTGGTAGTGAGCTCATGGAGGTGGAGTGAGTGGCTAAGTGGAGGTGGCGTGAATGGCACCAATGAAGAGCAATTGCCAAGGGAGTGAATGGGTGCAAATGGCCACCCAAGGGGTCTTTTTATAGACCTAAGGGAAGCTCTCTAGAGAATTATGGAATTCTCTAGAGAGGCCTATGGTGGGAGCTCGTGGGAGAGTGAGAGAGAGAGGGTGGATAGTGGTTTTTAGATCCACCAAATGTGGATCTAAAAATTGAATGGCTCTTGGTTGCTATTTTTGGCAACCAAGGCAACCACACATGGTAGAGAGTTCTAGAGAACTATAGGCTAGATATTTTCGTGTGGATGGTGTGTGTGGGTGTGTGTGGGTGTGTGTGGGTCGAAACTTAGGTGGCTAGGTTGATTAGGTTGGGTTCTAGTGGGTTTAGGTCATGGTAGGTCTCAAATTAGGGTTATAAACCCTAATTCACTAAGGTAAAGTGCAATTAAACTCAATACAAGTTTAATTGGGTGTGTGGAAACTTAATTGAGAGTAAAACAACTCAATTAAGTCAGGTCTAGGTAATTGGACTCTCACCGAGTCCAATTGGACAGTGTGTGCTGAGATCAGGGCTCAATAGGACTCAATGAGTCCAATTGAATAGGCTGATGGAATTGACTAAGATCCAAGTAAATTAGGTTTAGTGAGGACCTAATTAGGTCCTTAGGGAGGTCTAGAGGTGATGTACTAGGGTTAGGGCACCTTAATTTAGGTTCCTATGGGGTTGGAATTGGGTTTAGGGACCTAGAGATCCAAGATCAAGGCTTAAATCTAAAAACAGGAATTGGAGAGCAGTATCAGACGTCTAATTATATAATCAGACGTCTTATACTCAAAAATCAGAAGTCCATACTTGTTGTCTGGATGTCCAATCAGAGTCAGGAAGGATTTCGGGTTCTATTTTGGGTATTCTGCAGAAATTAGACGTCTGACAAAGTGTCTGGACGTCCAATAACACTGCAGAAGTGGGTTTGAAGTGTGCGGGAGTTGGCTAAGGGTCCTAGACGTCTTAAAACTTATCTGGACGTCCAGAGAAGGGTTGGAACTAGGGTTTTAGGGCTTCCTAGGGTGTTGTGACCTAATATAAGGGTGGCTAAGGCTTGGGGAAGTCTCTAGGCTATCCTAGGGCTAGGATGGACCTAAGCTCTTCACATTTTACTGCTTTATTCCTACTTAATAGAATAGCAAACTTTTAACCCCCTTACATTATTATTCCTACATCTAAACTAGGCCTTCTGCTCTAGCTCTGCCACAACTCCTATTATTCCTGATCCAGCTTCAGATCCAGCTCCTGATCAGCTTATTCCCTACAATCGACATAATGCACTTAATCAGCACATTATAACATTATTTTATGCATAGCTAAAGGAAAGCAGTAAAGATGCAGATAATGCGTATGCATGCATAAATAACCCTAACTTATGCTAAGTCCTAACTTAATCTAGGCCAATTAAGACCTATGATTGCTGCGCAATCAGGTCCACATTACATTTCCTGATTGCCCAAAATGCCAGGTGTTTAAGTTCTATGGGTAAGTGACACACCTTACCAAACACCAGATGGAACGGAGACATACCGATAGGTGTTTTGTACGCCGTATGGTAGGCCCAAAGACCATCATCTAGCTTTTGGGTCCAATCTTTCCTATCAGGCATAACAGTTTTCTGTAAAATGTTTTTGATCTCCCAATTGGAGACCTCGACCTGTCCATTCGTCTGAGGGTGGTAAGGTGTGGAAATCCGATGATTCACCCCGTATATCCCAGTAAATTTTGAAACTGGGCATGAGTGAAATGTGTGCCACCATTGCTGATAATTGCCCTAGGAACCCCAAACCAACTGAAGATATTTTTCTTCATAAAATAGATGACCACCTTGTGGTCATTGGTTCGAATGGGAATTGCCTCAATCCATTTGGACATGTAATCAATAGCAACCATAATATACTGGTGTCCAAATGAAGGAGGGAAGGGTCCCATAAAGTTGATGCCCCAAATGTTGAAAATTTCGACGGAAAGAATTGGGTTCAGAGGCGTCATATCTCTCTTAGCCATGTTCCCAAGTGTCTGGCATCGGGTGCATGACTTTGAGAATTCCTGGGCATCCTTAAATAATGATGACCAATAGAATCCAGATTGCAAGATTTTTGCTGCCATCTTTTTCCCGGAAAAGTGTCCACCACATGCAGATGTGTGGCAGAACTCAAGTATGCTATGGAACTCGATTTCCAGGATGCATCGACGTATAATCTAGTTTGCACTGAAGTGGTATAGCTTGGGATCGTCCCAAAAATAATATTTGGCCTCAGACACAAGTTTATCCTGTTGTTGTTTGGTCCAATCCTAGGGGATTTGACCAACAGCCAAATAATTTACAATATCTGCAAACCAGGGGGTTCGGATACCCGAGACTGTATGGATAGTCTCATCCGGAAAAGCATCAGAGATTGGGATATCCGGATGAGGAGAATCAATTAGGATTCTCGAGAGGTGATCTGCCACTACATTTTGTGCCTCGACTTTATCCCTGATTTCAAGATCGAATTCTTGAAGCAGCAGAATCCAGCGAATAAGCCAGGGTTTGGCATCCTTTTTGGCCAAGAGATGTTTCAAGTTCGAGTAGTTGGTATAGATGATGACACGAGAACCTAACAAATAAGCCCTGAATTTTTCTAAAGCAAAAACTACAACTAGCATTTCTTTTTTAGTAACGTTTTAGTTCCTCTAGACCTCGTCCAATGTCTTGCTAGCATAGTAAACCACAGAGGGCTTTTTCTCAATCTTTTGACCCAAGACAGCCCCGATGGCATAATCAGATGCGTCAGCCATAATCTCAAATGAGGTTGTCTAGATCGGTGGTTGCAACACCGAGGCATAGGTGACTGCTGTTTTTAATAAATCAAATGCCTTACAGCATGATTCATCAAACTCGAACGGCGTGTCTTTGGCTAGAAGGTTACTCAAGGGTCGAGCAACCTTCGAGAAATCCTTAATGAATCTTCTGTAAAAACCCACATGCCCAAGGAAAGAGCGGATCTGTTTTATGGATGTGGGTGGAGGAAGTCTAGAGATAGCATCCACCTTAGCTTTATCAACTTCAATACCTCGACTAGAGACCACATGACCCAGGACAATGCCTTCCTGAGTCATAAAGTGGCTCTTTTCCTAGCTAAGGACTAGCCGTATTTTGATGCATCTTTGGAGGATCAATTCTAGGTTAGCCAGGTAGGACTCAAAAGAATCTTCGAAAACAGAGAAGTCATCCATGAACACCTCAAGACAATCTCCTACAATGTCAGAAAAGATGGACATCATGCACCTTTGAAAAGTTGCAGGTGCATTGCAAAGCTCGAATGGCATTCTACGAAATGTAAAGGTTCCATAGGGACATGTGAAAGTTGTCTTTTCCTGATCCTTGGGATGGATAGGGACTTGGTTATATCCCGAATAACCGTCCAGGAAGCAAAAATATTTTTACCCAGCTAACCTTTAAAGGATTTGATCGATGAATGGCAAGGGAAAGTGATCCTTTTTAGTGGCTGTGTTTAGGTTCCTATAGTCAATACAAACTCTCCAAGCAGAAGCTGAATGAGTGGTGAAGGTTTCCCCTTTCTCGTTAGTCGTAACGGTTATTCCCGCCTTCTTGGGTACAATCTGAATGGGGCTAACCCACGGACTATCCGAGATTGGGTAAATAATCCTAGCATTAAGCCACTTGATTATCTCCTTCTTGACCACTTCTCGCATATTCGGGTTTAGTGTACTTTGCATTTCGCGAGAAGGGCGAGATCCATCTTCCATGAAAATACGATGATTACAATAAGATGTCTCGATCCCCCTAAGGTTGTGGATGGTCCAACCAATTGCCTTCTTGTTGTTCTTAAGGACCTTAATTAACCTCGATTCTTGCTCCTTAGTAAAATTAGCACAAATAATCATAGGGAGTGTGTTTTCAGGTCCTAAGAACTCATACTTCAAATTTTTGGGCAATGGCTTTAATTCCAACTGGGGTGGGTTTAGAATAGAAGATAGGGGGGATGCTGATGAAGATTCATTAGGAAGATCCAATGGAAGAGGCTGGGAATGAACAAAATCAACAGCCTCTTCAGGATGTGGCAGGTCTACCACAGAGGGTTGTGGGTTGGGTTCACTAAAGCTGGTGGAATCCTCGAGTGCACTGATTGTCATACACGTCTCAAGATCCTAATCCTCGAGCTCCTCAATGAATCCACAATCCTCAAATCCTTTTATCACCTTAAAGATATCCAGAGTTAATTTCTTATCCCCAAAGGCAATCTCCATACTACCGCTTTCACAGTTTATGTTGGCCTTGGCAGTAGCTAGGAATGGATGCCCCAGAATGATGGGCGTGTTCCTCAAATCATTAGGTACATCCATGTCAAGGACGAGGAAATCTACACGAAAATAGAAATCCTTGACCTTGACAATTACATCCTCAATAACACCTCTTGGTGTGGTGATCTATCGATTCACTAATTGTAGCATTACTGAGGTTGGCCTGAGTTCACCTAACCCAAACCTCTTATAAAGAGAAGTCGGGATTAGGTTGATGGATGCACCTAGATCCAATAGTGCCCTATCAAAAGTATATTCCCCAATAATGCATGAGATCAAGGGGGCACCTGGATCTTTCTTCTTTTGAGGAAGGTGATGTAGGATCACAGAACTTGCCTGCTCAGAGAGAATCACCTTCCTCAGAGTGGGTTCTCTCGGTTTACGCTTTTGGGTACATAGTTCTTTCAAAAATTTAGCATAAGCAGGGATGTGCTTAATAGCATCGAGGAGCAGAATATTGACCTCTACGCTCTTGAATAAATCCAGGAGCTCCCCGTTGCTATCTAGGGTTTTCTTCTTCTTGGTTTTTAATAGGGCTTCAGGGAAAGGGATATGGGTGGAATTTTCAATTTTTGATCCCTGGGCCTTATTGTCTTCTTCAATCTCCTCTTTTCTCTCAAGCTCCCCAGGGTTTTGGCATCTAGAAGGTAATTTAGGGCCTCGGGTTTGCTTTCCACTTCTCAAGGTCATAGAGTTTGCAGAGGCATATGGGTTTGGGTCTTGAGGTGGGTTAGTAAAGATTGGAGGGCCTTGGCTAGTCATGTAACCAGAAGAAGAAGATGATGAGGGACCCTGCTCAACCACCTGAGCATGTGCGTGTGAGTCCCTTTGATTCTCGTACCTTGGGCTCTATTGCCCTGATTTTGCACATTGCGCGGGTTGGGTACGGGTTGGGATGGTAGAGATCCAGGTTGTCGAGTGTTAGCAATTAACCCAGATTGCAAGTTATCCAATGATGTCTTCATTTGATGCATAAGCTGAAGCATGGACCCTTGCATTTCCACCATCTGCCGGTTTAAATCAGCCTGCCCTGCAGATTGTTGGGTATTCCAAGATGGTTGAGTAACCGATCTCAAGGGCAACTGGGTGTATACTTGACCCTGACCCATAGGTCTTTGAGATGCATAGTTGTTGGGTCGAGTTTGGGTCTGTTGCCCCTGATTTTTTCAGGAGAAGTTAGGGTGGTTCCTCCATCCCAAGTTATAAGTGTTGGAATATGGGTTGAACCTAACATTCTCCTACATTTCATACGCATCCTCATAGGACAAGGATGGAGAGAAGGAAGGATAAGAAAAACTGGGATCAAAGGCCCCAGTTTGGAACCCATAAGGTTCCGAGAAATCTTGGCTCACAGGTTGAGCCCAATCAAGTTGGTTCACGAATTCCTGCCCCGTGGGAGCTCATGAGGAATGGAATCCCGAATTCTGGGATTGAGTAGGTATAGAAGTGTTTCCTGAATTCGCAGACATCCATTCTCCCATTCTCTTAGCAACCAAGTCCATTTTATCTAGTTTATTACAAATTAATTCCATGTCAAATGAATGAGAATCCTAGATCTCATTAGCATTTGACCTAGATTATTGGGACCGGTTGAATGCATCCATGGAGGGGTGATTAATTGAGTTCTTGCTCATTTCCTCAAATAGGTTGTATGCGCTATCTGCATCCTTGTTGAGGAAATTGCCTCCACAGGAGGCATCCACGTGATTATGGAGTTACTCAACCAGCCCGCGATAGAAAATCTACATGAGTTGCCATTTCGGCACCTCATGGTGTGGACACTTCCTTAAAAGTTCCTGGAATCGCTCCCAGGCACCATGAAACGGTTCCCCTGGCCGCTGGGCGAAAGTGGTAATCGCTCGTTGCAAGGCATTGGTCCTTCCGATAGGGAAGAATTTCTTCAAGAAAGCTGACTTAAGAGCAGCCCAAGTTTCAATCGGCCTTCCTATGGTCCAGTACCAATGTACGGCCTTATCCTTGAGAGAGTGGGGGAAAAGCCTCATGATCATTTGCTCTTCATTCACATTCCTTGCTCTGGTGGTCTGAACCAAAGTGGTCAGATCCTCTAGGTGCTGGAATGGGTCCTCCGAGCCAAGCCCATGGAAATGCTTAATCAAACATAAGACTTAGGGCTTGATTTCTATGTCTCCAGCGGGAATCATGACGCCAGGATGTTCCCCATAGTTTGAAGGATCATAAAAATCCTTCAAGGGCTGAGCGCCCTGACCATGCATACGTTGGAACCATTGCTGCATTTGTTGCAATTCTTCCAACTGCCTCTAAATCAGCTCTTGCTGGTTTAGGGGTGGGGGAGGTGGTTGTTGATCAGCCATGGGATTTGCTTGGCTATAGCTCAACCTCTGCCTCCTAGAATGGTCTAAATGTCCTTCCAATCTAGGATTCAATGACCTCCTTCCAAGCATACACTGGAAGGAAGTCGGAAGGACAGGGAAAAGAAGGAACCCTGCAGCACAAGAATACAAGCCTTTCCTTAGAGGGGGGTAGCCTAAAGGTCTACTGACTCTCGGAATCCGTCCTAAGATTATGGACAATTTACTCTACTTATGTCCAGGCAATCCGACCAGTTAGGAGGGACTGGGGAGAAGGTTCTTCCTTTGGCTTGCGCCTCCGATTCTTAGTGTACCCCCCAGTCGCGGTCATTTGATGCTACTCCCTTAGCTAGACATTAGATTGACTTGTATAAGTAGGTTAATCATGAATAATCTCAATCTGGATCCCGACGAGTGAATGAATCCTTAGGGCCAACGTCTAATTGATTTTAGTTAGGCTTGGGAAATTGGTGCTTCTGGAATGTGATGGGCCCTTAATGGGTTGTGCCCTTAATAATTTGTTTGAGAATGTGTGAATGTGCACAACCAAGAGGTTTTCAAGTAAGATTATTAATGATGAGGTGAGTTTTAGAGTTCGAATCTTACTTAATATCTTTTAGGATTCAAATATTAGGTACTTTCAACCAAGTTTTGTGAGGCAAACCAAGTTTGTTTTTAAAAGCACATGTTCAAGTATTTTCCTTTAGAAATAAAAAAAGATATGGAGTGCCTGGCTTGACCTAGTTATTGAATTCTATGGGGCAGCTACAAAATGAACCTCTTTTAGATTAGGTGGTGCGGCCCAAACAATTCAATCAATTGGCTCAAATGCACCACCGATTAAGGCACAAAAAGGTGATTAACAAAATATGATTTCTACTCTTTTATGTGTTGAATTCGTGTACCGGGTCCACAAGTCGAAATCCTAGTCGAGTAGATGAAAATAAAGTCAAGTTATGTGCCTTTGATGTGGGTGTATAAAGTGTGTAGATTGATTCGACCCATATAAAATATCTTTTTGTTTTTTTTTGTTTTTTATATAAGATGTGGGTGAGATGGGTGAAGGTGGCAAACAAGACAAACAAAGTTTATCCTAGGGTTTATGCAAACACCTAAGTAGATAAGGTCTTGGTTATGATTGTGGCAAAATGGACTAGTGGGGGGGAATGTGGGGGACACTTACAAAACACTCTACCCACACTTTACTCTGGTCTACCGCACTTGGATCTCCATGCTAGGGTACCTGTAAGACAGTAGATCAAAGACAAGCGGGGTTAGTGCTATGTAAATGAAAACAAGCATAGAAAACAATAAAGTAAATTCCGTTGCCTCCCCGGCAACGGCACCAAAATGATAGCACGGGTTTCGCAAGTTAGAAATCAGGGTTACAAGTAACCCGCCATCGTAGTTGTAAAACTTGTGATTAAATAAAATTTATACCGAAACTCCAACGGAGTCCTGGGTCGAACACAGGGAGGCGATGTTTATTTTAATTGAAAATTGTGCTTCATTTTGTTTGTTTTTGGTATTTTAGGGTTTTGTTATTTTTCTGTATTTTTGAAAGAAGAAGACAAGCATAATCAATCACAAGAGATATGGAACAAATGTGATATATATATCACTCCAATGTCAATTACAATAAACTATGAAACCATAAAAAGAGAGGGAGGTGAGAAGAAATCTCCCGAATCGGCTGTTCGGCGAGACGACAATGCCTGGCAGAAGCTCGGACGAAGGAGGTGAGGAGTGGGACAACGGAGGTGAGATGCAGGAGGACGTCAGGTAGAGGAAAGCTTCGGTGTGGCTCCGGAATGGAGGTGAAAAGGCGAAGATGATCTGCTATCGGAATGGAGGTGGGAGGATGGCTCCAAGGCGACCTATGAATGGGGATGGCAAGATGCATGAATATTTGGTGAGGTAGAGGTTCGCTACACTAATAGGAGCCTTGGGAGCTTGAGAGTAAGCTCTAATGGAGCGTTGGTAGGCTTGCTAGAGCTTAAGAGTAGGTGGGAGTAGAGTAGGTAGAGATGAAGAGGAATGGGGGGTGTAGGGGTGTTTATATAGTGGAGGGAAGAAGAGCATCCCACGCACAGGCATTCAGTGACAGCTACAAGCGTAACTAAAGGCCTCTCATGCTGTCGCCAAAAGATCTGTGCCTCTTCAATGCCTTGGCTAGCGCACGCACTGCACAGGCCATTTAGTGACAGCTGCAAGTGTCACTAAAGGCCTGCTCTTCTATTGTAAATCCCACCCCTAACGCTCACGCCCGCAGTTGTCATAGGAAAGGCGATCATCGGCCGTTGGATCAGGTGTGGACGGCTTTGATTGCAAGAGGAGAGCGCGCGCTTGCCAGCGTTTGAAATTTGCACTGCTGGCGCGTGCATTGGCAGCCGTTGGATGAGGCATCGCACGGTCGAGACGCGCCCGTAGATTGCACGCACTCTGATTTGAATCACGTGCCTTGTGCGATTGTGAAGATCGGACGGCGGGCGCTGCTCGCGGTCAACTCAAATGCACGCCCTAGATGGCATGCGTGTGATCTGGTGTGCGCCTTCGCATCAATGGGCAACGTTGGATCGCGCATGGGGAATCTCGACCGTTCGATTGAGATCGGGCAGCCTCATTGCAGCTGGCACTGTAGTGATCGTGGAGCATCGCGGCTCGATCTCGTGC
The DNA here is from genome assembly GCA_037157565.1 of Thalassia testudinum. Taxonomy (NCBI): domain Eukaryota; kingdom Viridiplantae; phylum Streptophyta; class Magnoliopsida; order Alismatales; family Hydrocharitaceae; genus Thalassia; species Thalassia testudinum. The sequence continues at coordinate 129,097,662 of JAZHRO010000055.1, forward strand.
TCACTCTTTGAGAGCGCTCGTCCTCACCGTTGCGCCGTGTCTGCAAGTGTGTTGAGAAGAAGAATTGCAGTCGCGTGGTGAGGGCAGCCTCTCAGCATTTGGATTTTCATCCAACGGCTGAGATCACTCGATGGGCGACCTTTGGAGATGTGGCGGGTGGCTTTGGGTGCTCCAGATGGTGCCACATGGCAACATCTGAATCGTCCACCCTTGATTGCTTGCAGAGGATGCCATGGTGCTCGGATCAAGGTGATTTCTACGTTGTCGGACTGCGATCATCACTCCGGATCCATCCATACAGTCGGATTTTTCATTCGAAGTCCATAAGAATGTCTCATCGCCTCCTGGCCATATAAAATGAAGGAATTAATATACAAAACATACAACTATCCTAAATGCCATGCAATGGATGTTATGTAATATTTATAACATGATATGCAATGCTAAGACTAGGAACTATCATAAATAAGCAATTTATCATGAATTCATGTGTGTTTATCATATCTCAACCCTTCACAACATCCCACGCCACCTAACGTAAAGACCTACCATGGTTAATGCCAACCAACCACCGCTAAATCTATAAAAACCCCATGTAACCACCACTTCGAGGACACCCTTGGTAACATATTATTCTCCACCTAGATCCACCATTACCAACGACCAAGGAAGAAAGGAGAGGAAGACGATCAAGGAGACACTCTCTCTCCTTGTGTCACCATCGAACCAAGGAGGAAGGCCAAGAAAGGAGGACATCTAGAGGAAGAGAAATCAAGGGTGGTCCATGCCACCTTAAGGAGGAGATTTGTAGTGGAATTCTTCCACTCAAGAAGGACCCAAGCTCACCCCATCTAGGGCTTGCCAAAAGGAAGGAGTGCCAGGAGTCAGGAGCAAGCTTCCTTCAACCTAGGGGCAGCCTGAGTTGGAGCGGAAACTTTGCAACACCATCATCTTCTTCATAAGCTTTCTTCTACATTTTTTTATACTTTGTTGCATGGCAGTTTAGTGTTTTGATTTTTCTTATTGGAGATTACAAGTAGGAATTCTTCTTACTTGTGAGTTCTCCAACTCCGTGTAAAACAATTTCCTTTTTTAAGAAGCATTCATCTATCATTCGTTTAGATAGCTTGTGATTCTTTATTATGGCTTGTTTCTCCATTATTCCAAGCCTCCCTTTCTTGGAGTGAATTGGAGAAACAAAGCACTTGTTGCTTTATTTCTCATAGTTAAAATTCTTGCTTTCTTCGCAACTGATTTGCCCTTATTCAAAAACCCTAAAAATTATATATATTTCAAAACACAAGAAAGAAAGTTGACTTTCCAATTTCAAGCAAGTATTTTCAAATTGCATTCCTTCCTCCCTTGGGACGACACGAATATTCATCGAGTACTCGATCTTTTATAAATTCAAAAGCAATCAAAATTACGTGTTGCAACGATTTAATTCTCGACTTTTACAATTCACTCTTTTTCGTGATCAATCGCTTTATTACGAGTTACAACGATTTCATATTCTAATTACATAGTTTTAGCGATATCAAGGAGGTAATGGTATGTGGTAGGATTTGATTTTGGATTCCTTTGGTTATTCTAATACTCCAGGGAATAGGGTTCGGATTGGTGTGGCTACGTCCCTATTTTGGAGGTTTGTTTGCTCGATGTTGAAAGATCATTGGGAACATTTTTTACGAGCTTTGGGAGATGGTGGTAATTTTTTATTTTGGTATGATGACTGGACATGTCTAGGGATGCTTGCTTCTTCATTCCTATATGGTTCACCTCATAACAAAGATGCCTTTGTGGTTGATTATTGGGATCACATGACATCCACGTAGGCCCTTCCACCCTTTGGTGTTGCCCCTATAGGATGTATGGTTGAGGAGAGACAGCACTTAGAGGTAATGCTGTAGAATGTTCAGCTTGGTGTTGGTTGTGACAAGTATGTGTGGCAACATGAAAACTTCCTTCCAAAGAAAGCTTATGAAAAGCTTATTTCAAGGCCAAATCCTGATGAAGTGATGATGTGCTGTTCCAAGTTGTGGTCTTTAAAGGTTCCTTTGAAGGTTAAGATGCTTTTATGGATGGCTAGAAGGGATGGTTTGATTACTGGTAGCAAAAGACAGAGGGTGATGAATACACCATTCCAACATTGTCCGTTGTGCCCCCTTGAGGAGGATGACATGCAACATCTTTTGAGTGCTTGCCCATTCATGAGGGAGGTTTGGGAGAAGGTTTGTGGTTAGACTTTCCCATCATGGGAGGAACTTTGGAGGCTTCTTTTTGATCCATCTCAGATAGAAATTGCATGGCAGTTGTGTTGTGGTGTATGTGGAAAGTGTGAAATGATGTGTAATGGCATCGCCATCATCCTTTGTATCTATCTCAATTTGACTAAATTGCAGAGTTAAATTCAACTAATTGATGCATAAAAGGGTCTAATTCAATCGAGGCTAAATCAAGAGATGTTGCACTAAATTAGGTTAATTATACTATTTTAACAAACAAATATAAGTGCAGAATAACTAACAGGTGAACCTATGATTAATTAAAGGTAAAATAAGCTTCAATTTCTAAGAAGTGGGTTGATATTAAGTAATTTAAGATTTCCATTCAAATTTAATGTTAATTAAAAACCCTAATTTCAGTCTCACTTGAATTAAAAGGGTTCTGATGGAAATAAATGTAATCTATACCTTGTAAAAATAATTTAAAATATTCTATAAGATTTAGAACAATCAATTTGACAAAAGGAACCTATTTTAACCTAAAATAGAGACCTAGGTGGATACTTAATACATGTTGGGTCAAAACGTAAATTGGCCATTCAAACCCCATCAAAACCCAAAATTGAAGTCATCATTAAATTTCTTAGGTCTAAATTATGTTACCATAAAAATTTGGACTCATTTGGACTTCATTTTCACTTATTTTGCATTTTGCTCCTTTAAGCTCAATTTCTTCACAAAGACCCCTTAACTTTCAATTTTTCTTCCAAAAGTGCCCCTGCGACCATCTTTCTTAGCTCCAAGCTTTTCTTCACGCACGGCTAGAGACCTGCTGTTGACCACAAACTATTTATGAGATTGACCAAGGAACTCCACCAAACATGGAAGACTCGCCCAGCACACGATTTCATGTGCGTTGGAACACTTTTCACATGCTTTCCTCACTTCTTTGACCGCCACAAACACCTCCGTTGCAAGATGACTAGCCACCAACTCCAGCGACCATTTTGGGACATTCTTGGCATGATCTCCTTGTGTTAAGGAGATATAAAGCTCCATCGAGCTCTACTATTATGATTCGTCAAGTTAAGGTGCATCTATAGTCCTCCATCTTTCTTCCCCGACATCACCGTCGATGAGCCCCTGACATCTCCTCCGTTCTCCTCACTCCATGAATGCTCTACCCTTAAGAGTCGTGCCACCACTTTACCGTCCTCCGGTCATCGCCTACTAAATAATGGTTGCTTCCCAACTCTTCCTCGCCGCCGGTTACGTTCTCAAACTCTTCTCCTTCCCCACTTCCCGCCACCCACGTCGGCCACTCTCTTGTTCCTTGTGTCCATTCTCAGGTACTCCTCCCTCTTTCCTCATAGAGTAAGTTTCTCTCCTTGGATTTAGCTACCATCGCCTCCATCGCCCATATCCTACTCATCTTCCTCACGACTGGTCACCTCCAGCCAAGCACCAGCGAGGTACCCCTTGTCGCTCCGTCAAACATCTCCATGTGCCACTTACCCCATAAGCTCCGCCTCAACGAGTGGGTCAAAAGCCCTCAACTAATTTAGGCTTTCAACCCTCCCATCGATCCACAGAATGAAATCCTCTACTGCCTCCTTTCACTTGTCTAGATACCCACGTTCGATGGCCTCGTAATCACTCACAACCTCCACTAGCTTCCCTGTGGTTCGACAGAGATTTTAGCATATTTAACTTGAGCCGTGAGGCTGTGTTTCCCTTGTAGGTGTTTCGCTGGAGCACACCGAAACCCATCATCTTCTACATTGTTGAGCAACCACCATGCACCACTATTAGCCATGCTGTCACCACCATTGCATCGGCCGACGAGCAGCAGCTTCCCATCGCCCTTTGTTGGAGCCGTGTAACCATAGAAGTTCTACCTCCGATGAGTGCCACCTTTCTTCGGTGAGGAAGCTGATTCCACAAAGAAGAGTCGGAGGAGGAGCTAGAGGTGCATCTAATTACAGGGACCAGTTTGAAAGCAAAAGAAAAGCTAGGGACCCAATTGCAGGGGTTCCTAAGGACCTGAATATGAACTTCCAGGGACCAGATAGCTAGAGGATTCATACTCTCAAGGATTGATTTGAAGACCTCCATTTTATATTAAGGATTTATTTCATCTGTTGCATTTTTTAGGCTTCCTTTGAAATATTGTATCCCAATATTAGTTACTTGTTATTCTTAATGCTTAAGCACATTATTCTTTGATTATTTTTAGCTAAACATTAATTAAATATAATTTCTCCAATTGTAGTAGTGGGTTCCAAAATCAACTTAAATATTTCTAAACTAGTTTTTATGCATAGGAAAGTAAATTCATCACATCTAATTCTTAAGATTAATTTTTGTGAAGTCCAAAATAGTGGTATTTACGCAATAATTTGCTCTTAGAGACGACCTTGGAATACTAATGTTTAGTGGTTAAAAATTTAAATGTTGATTTCGCTTTAGTCACCTATACTACATTGCTACTTGAGTTTTTAATTCAACTTTAGCGATGTTAACAATGTGTTTTTCTTGCGAGGGTGGGCTTGGGTTGAAAATGTAAGTGGGGAGGCTTTCTCTTTGGCCCAAGTGTCATCGAATACGCTGTAAATATTTTTTATATACAATAATACAGTTGGATGATTACTGTCTTCGATAATCATCCTATCACTTTCGAAAAAAAAAGTCAAAGGAGTGATAAGTATGTGACTTATCTTCCTACGCTCTGGTTTGAAAAGATTAAGAAACTTAAGCAATCTACACTTGCACGTACGCACTGACTTGTCTTTTAGGTGATCTGCCATTGAAATGTTAGTCAATAGGACCTATATTGAGGTATGGTTGTCATGTTACGCTGGGTATGCTCCCCATATATAGGATGTCTAGATCCCAGCCATGCGTCTTTAGCTTTTCGTACCTTTCTTTAAGAAATATTCTTGAACGGGATTAGGGAAGTCGCCTACTTAGAAAAATGAGTAAAAATTGGAGAAAAACAAAAATAAAGTAGTAGGAGGAAGAAAGAAAAAGAATAAAAATACAAAAAATAAAATAAAAATTGAGCATCTAAATATCTCAAAAACCCCAAAAATAATGAGGTATTCCAAAAAGAAACCAAACGGTTCAATTGGGGAGATACACCTTCGAGGTTGACCCCGGGATATAAAGGGTAGGGAGAAAGCTATGAATCCTTAGTAAGGCAAATCTAAAAACAGAAGCCAATAGAGCGAAGAGGTAGTCTTAGTCTTGTTGAAAATTTTGAAGTCAATAAGATTTCCCAATTAAGAAGTCAAATTCTTCTTTACACATAGAAAGCTTAAAATTTGAGTTCAAATCACACCTTGAGTAGGTTGATAAAGCCTTAAAAAGTTGCTCTTGAGACCTAAGTCCTAGGCTAATAAGATCTTTAATTAGACTTAGGCGATTTTTATTTAATTCAGTACTCCATAACTATTGAGTCTTTGTTGTTAAGGTTTTGTGTACGATTTCCTTTTCATTAGTGAAAAATTATATCGATGTTCTTAATTTAACTTAGCTAAAGTTCATATTTCAATTTTCACATAATTTCTCTACTTTGTTTTGCTCGAGGACTAGCAAAAGATAGGCATAGAGGTATGATATTTTCATATTTATTAATGTAATTTATGTCTAACTATTGTTAATTTAAGGGTAAATTAGGTCATATTGTATTAGATTGTGTTAGATTAGTTTATAGTTGCATTTTATAAATTGTGCATTCTTTTGGCTTTTTACGTAGTTTTTCCTGTATCAATATCTAGTGACTTCATGTTATGACCCGGTTCCCGGATCCCTACAGAACCCGAGATCGGCTCGCCTCGACTAATCCCAAGACCTAGTCGTCCAATGAGAAATAACCAAAAGCAGGGAAATAAACCACATTCACACATGCAATATAACTAAGCAGAAGGAAAGAACGAAGCAGTAAACAAAAGTAGAACAACTATCTCAAAATAGTACATGCACCACAATAACAATAGCGGAAAGAAAATAGAAAGTATCAGGAACAGTAGCTCAAGGGTCCAGTACTTACAACTACAGCAGAAACAAAAAGTTGGAAACAAAACTACTATGGCTGGGCTCGGCTGGGCCAAGCTCCCTCTGCAGCCAGAAACTCGGGCTGCTCAACTCCTGATCTTAAACAGGGTTACGAAAAGACGAAGTCAGCGAATGCTGAGTAGAATGGTGTTTACATTATTTATTTGCAAGTAAGGCAAAAACAACAAGCAGGTTTTATTCTCATTTCTATTTATCTCATTTATGTGTTTCTAGTTCATCTATTTCTCAAAGTATCCAAGTATTTCTTGATCTTGCTTGATCCCCGTGGGAACGATCTAGATTGCAGTCTTTTCTGTGGAGTAGAAGGCACACGTGGTGCTCTCCTGGCCGGAAGAGTCCCCCGCGGTAGTCCTACACCCAGTCAACCACCCTGAGGTCACTGTCGAGACGTAGCGGTGACCACGGCACCCGTGATAAGCACATGGGTAGCTACCCCGCACTGGCACACGGTCAGTCGTTTCCGCTAACGGGTATGCCCAAAGTATAGCACGAAATAGTATAGGGCCTTGCCCTCTCAGAACAGGGGTCTCACCCCTCAGAACCAAACAGGGGTCTTACCCCTCCACAATCCGCGTACCCTCGTCCAACTACCCCAGTTTGCCCAGCGGGCCTAACAAAGTTGGTGTAGGGTGGCTAGCTTAACCCCAAGCCCCGTGGAGTGGCTAGCTCCCTCCCTACACTAGTAGCTCACCTTGGTACCACGTACACGAGGGCCAACAAGAGTCGGTGTAGAGTGTCCAGTCCTACCCCAGGTCTCAACCCAAGAGTTGGTTGACTCCCCCTCTACACTAAAAGGGACAGTTGCTCTCCTTGGTACCGTGCACACAAGGGCCAGCTCACTTCCCATCTACATTCCAGATTCCTTTCATACATAGGAGCTCTACTCCTAATTCCCCATAGGGTTCATGCTCATTATTCTTCTCATTTGTCCATATTCAAATCTCATGTTTCATAACTTGTTCCTCATCCATATACAGGCAGCTCGTGTTTTCACAATTTTAATTCTCAATCATTTACATGCAACTTGTGGTTTCACCGTTCTCTTTCTCATTCACATACAGGCAACTCGTATTTTAACATCCATCTCATAATTACACTAATACCGTTCGCTAGTAATTTATTTTAAACATACACTCAAGTAAACAGTACAGCTCAAAATAGGCTCATACATTTCTACCCTAAGATTCATTCCACATCCTAGAGTTCGATCCGATTATTCCAAACAAGTACATTCTTATTTAAATATTAACAACTAAATTAAACCACTCTACTGGGTATCACGGGAGGAATGGGGGCCTGCACCGCAGCTCTCGTCATCTCTGCGGGCCCCGAACATGCCACTAGCTGGTAACCTGTGCCAGCGACTAATTTACATCAGATGAGCTCAAAACAGTAGATAGTCAACATGAACACGTAAAGAAACTTGAGCGGAACATAGCGATACTTTGTTTGCGGAAATCCGATTCCGTTTGGGCCCTAGCAGGCCAAAAATGCAGTTACTGACCAAAATCAGACGTCTGGGACTAGTCCCAGATGTCTTAAAAGACATCAGATCTCACCTTGCACTTCCTGTGACTTCTTCAGATGTCTAGACTTCCTCTGCGACTGTCAATGGGAAACTCCAGATGTCGAACAAGGCCTCCGATCGTCTGGAAGTACCTCCGGACGTCTGGAGATGTGATTAGACGTCCAAAAGTATTTGGAAAAATGCTTCGCGCACCTTCCCAAAGCCTCACTTGCATACAAAAACATGCAGACACATACTTAGCCCGACATCCCCAGCGCTACGATCTACATGGCGGAAAGTAGCGTAGGAAGATACGTACCTCGCGCGATATGTGCTTTCAGACGTCCTGCTTCATCTCCGAATGTCCTGATGCCTCACCAGTCATCTAGATGATACTCTAGACATCTGATATTGGAAAACTTCCAGTACCAAAACCTGCCCTTCCTCCTCGCGTGCGCTCTTGCCGTCGGCCGTGCGAGCTTCTCCGAGCTCCCGAAGGCCCTTCGACCTTCAACGCACTTCCCTCCTCTTTCCCTCGCTCACCCTCTCATCCTCCCTCGCTAGCCCTCCCTCTCATCCCTCTCACTCTCGCTCGCACTGCCACACAGGGAGGATGCTAGAGGTGGTGGTGGCTGGTGCTGAGGGGGTGAGAAGAAGAGAAGGGCGATTTTAATAGGATGGGTTTAGGGTTTAAGGGAGTGAGGGTGCGAGGAAGAGAGAGGCTTCTACACGCCACCCATGTGCAGAGCGCAAAGGGACGTACGAAAATCTCACTTTCATACGTCCAGGCATGTGTCCAGACGTTTGGACAAACATCTGATTGAAACTCTAAACGTCTTATCTAATTAAGAAAAACAACGGGTCATTTCATCATAACAAACTTAAAGTTTCATCCTCGAGACTTGAGCTAGCTAGGGTGCGGAAAAAGGAACGTAGAAACGCATAACAAACTTAAAGAGGACTGAAGTAGGTTCGAAAAGACGTACCCTCAAAAAGCTCTGGATACCGCTCTCGCATCGCCGCCTCAGGCTCCCAAAATCGCCTCCTCGTACCGCTGGCTTCTCCATAAAACATTCACCAGTGGTACTTGCTTTCGTGTAAGACTCTGGATGGCTCTATCTAGTATCTGTACTGGCCTCTCAGGATAGGTTAGGTCGTCACCCACCTCAATGCTCTCATGGCTCAGAACATCCTGGGATCGATGACGTACTTCCTAAGGTTGGACACGTGGAACACGTCGTGCACTCCAGAAAGCTGGGGAGGTAGGGCAAGTCGGTAAGCAACTGGTCCTACTCGCTCCAGGACCTCAAAGCCCCACAACCCTCTGTGCAAGCTTCCCTTTCACCCTAAAATGCTGCAGGCCCTTCATGGGCAAAACATGGAGAAAGAAGTGATCCCCAACCTCGAATTGCACCTCTCTGCGTTTCCGGTCAGCGTATCTCTTCTGCCTACTCCTGATTGTGCGGAGTCATATGTGGATCTGCTCTATCACCTCCTGACTTTGCCGGATCAGCCTGGGACCAACCTCCTACTTGGTCCCCACCTCGACCCAACTCAAGGGTGTAGCACACCTTCATTCGTACAGAGCCTCCTAAGGTGCCGTGACGATGCTCGAGTGGTAACTGTTATTGTATGCAAACTCTGCCAGGGGTAAATGCTCCTCCCAGGAGCCTCTCTAGTCTAGCACATAGGCCTACAGAAGGTCCTCAAGTGTTTGTATCACGCGCTTTGACTGCCCATCGGTCTGAGGGTGGTAGGCAGTACTGAACCTCAAATGTGTCCCCAAGGCCTGCTGAAACTCAGCCTAGAACTAGGAAGTAAAACGAGTATCCTTGTCGGATACAATCTCACGTGGGACTCCGTGCAGGTGCACCACATCTCTGATGTATCTCTCTACTAGCTGTGCTGGCCCAAAAGTGACTCAGATTGGCAGAAACCGTGCCGTCTTTGTCAACCGGTCTACAATCACCCAAACTGCATCGTGTCCCCACTAGGTAACTGGTAGACCCACCACCAAGTCCATGGTGATGCTCTCCCACTTCCACTTTGGCACAGGAAGTGGCTGCAATGGCCCTGCAGGCCTCTGGTGCTCAGCTTTCACCTATTGGCATACCAAACACTGCTGAACAAACTCATCAACATCCCGCTTCATCCCTCTCCACCAGAAGTCGTGTTGCAAATCATGGTACATCTGTGTTCTCGGGACTCGTGCACCTCCGTCAGAAGCTCTCTCAACAACTCCTCGTCCCTAGGAATGCATAGACATCCCCTCATACGCAGGATCTCGTCTGAGAAGGAAAAGTCTCCTAGGTCCCTTGTCAACATCCTGTCTCGTAGTGTCTGTAAGTACAGATCGGTCATCTGTCCTACGATGATGTGGCCTATCAGCTCAGGTTGTGTTTGCTGCGTCACTGTCACTGCCCCACAATACCCCTGTGACTCCCGGGGTCGCCAACTACCCAGCTCCTCCATGAGTCTCCAACTCTATGCCTGTAAACTAGCCAAGTAGGTGGGCACCTTTCTGCTCAAGGCGTCGGCCACCACATTGGCCTTCCCTGGGTGGTAGGAGATGCTGCAGCCGTAGTCCTTCAGGAGCTCTAACCAACATCTCTGTCTCATGTTAAGCTCCTTCTGGTCAAACAAGTACCTGAGGCTCTTATGATTTGTAAAGATCTTGAATGTCTCACCGTAAAGGAAGTGCCTCCATATCTTCAGTGCGAAGACAACTGCTGTCAGCTCTAAGTCATGGGTAGGGTAGCTATGCTCATGGGGCTTCAGTTGTCGCGAAGTGTAAACGACAACGTGGCCCCGCTGCATAAGCACACCCCCTAACCCCTGCAACGAAGCGTCGGTGTAAACCACGAAATCGCTACTATTGTCTGGGATGGTAAGTACAGGAGCTGAAGTCAGTCTCTCCGTCAACTCCTGAAAACATGCCTCACACTCATTTGTCCATGCAAAGGGCACGTCCTTCCCGATCAGCTGGGTCATAGGATGCGTGATCTAAGAGAATCCTCTGATAAACCGCAGGTAGTAACCTGCCAGTCCCAAAAAGCTGTGTATCTTTGTCACTATGCGTGGCTTCTCCCACTTGAGTATGGCCTCTACCTTGGCTGTATCCACAGCCAATCCATCTCCTAAAATCACGTGGCCCAAGAAAGTCACCTGTTTCAACCAAAACTCGCACTTGCTGTACTTGGCATACAGCCTGCGTCGCCTCAAGGTATCCAGGATCATGTGTAAATGTTGTCCATGCTGCGCCTGATCCCGTGAGTAAACGAGTACGTCGTCGATGGACACCACCACAAACTGGTCTAAGTACGGCCTGAAAACACGGTTCATCAAATCCATAAAGGTAGCGGGAGCATTGGTCAGCCCAAACGGCATGACCAAGAACTCGTAGTGCCTATACCAGGTACGAAAAGCTGCCTTGGAGATGTTGGTATTGCTAATCCTCAACTGGTGGTAGCCTGACCTCAGATCTATCTTGGAGAACACTGTGGCGTCTCGCAACTGGTCAAAGAGGTCGTCAATCCTTGGCAGCGGATACTTGTTCTTGATAGTGACCCTATTTAGCTGTCGGTAGTCAACACAAAGTCGTAGGGTACCATCCTTCACAAATAGCACAAGGGCTCCCCACAAGGACGCACTAGGCCTCACAAAGCCCTTCTCCAACAAGTCCTGTAGCTGTAACTTGAGCTCTCGCAGCTCAAGCTGTGCCATCCGATATGGTGCAGTAGAAATGAGGCTGGTCCTTGGTACCAGTGAGATCTCAAACTCGATCTCACGCTCAGGCGGTAGTCCTGGCAGCTCCTCTGGGAAAACGTCGGGATACTTGCAAACCATCGAAATACTCTGAATGTCAACCACGGGGCTAGGCTCTGCCACTACACAGGCCAAGAAGCCCTCACACCCCTGGCTCAAAAGCCTCGCTGCCCGAAGTGTAGAGATGCATCTGACACCTCCGTCCACCGGCTGACCGTGAAACTCAAAGGGAGGCAACTCTGGTATGGAGAAGATGATCTTCCTCCCGAAACAGTCCACCAGGGCGTGATAGGTGGACAGCCAGTCCATCCCTAGGATCATGCCAAAGTCCTCCATCTGGATCACTATCAGGTCAGCGGGGAGGCTGTGTCCCCCTATACTGACCTCGTAGTCCGTGTAGTCCTCCTTGGCTACAAACAACTGGCCACCTAGGCCTCTGATCACAAACAGATCATCTAACAGTACACTGCCCTGCCTCAAACTAACAGCAAAACTCATAGCGACGAAGGAGTGGGTGGCACCGGAATCAAAAAGTACGTACACTAATTTGCCAAAAACAGTAACCATACCTGCCACCACAAAACCCAAAGCCCTGCCGTTTCTGTGTGTTAGGGCATTGATATGTCCCTCAGCTCTCGGTGCAGACGAAGTAGCTACACTTTGAGTCCGACGAGCAATAGCTGGCCGGTACCCTCCTCGTGACTGTTGTCCTCGCCCACGTGCCTGGTGACCATGACTGCCAGCTTGGCCTCCAGTGCTCGGTGCGGGGAGCATCTGTTGTGCTCCAGCCCTAGATGGGCAGTCCCGCCTAATGTGGCATGGCTGGCCACACTAGTAGCAAAGGGGTACACGACCTCCTCCCTCCGTCGATTCCTACTGGCGGCTGGGCGGGGGTCCAGTGCTGGCAACTGGCCCCTGTTTGGGGCCCCGAAAGGCCACTGGTGACCCCGCAAAATGAGACGGCTCTCCTGCGGGCATCGTGTGCCTCCTCTCCAGACGACCCTGAGAGTACTCTGGCTGGTAGGGCCTCTTCCATCCCCTGTCAGTGTCTCGCATGACCAGGTTGGTCTCCTCGTAAGTCATGGCTGCCTCAACCACACAAGAGAAAGTGGGCAGCTTCAGGGGTTTGACATACCCCCGAATAGCAGGTTGGAGCCCCTCATAAACCTCCATAGGCGCTCCTCCTTAATAGACATAGTTGTCGGGGTGAAATGTGATAGCTCCAGAAAATGCATGCAGTACGCGCTAACCATCAATGTCCCCTGGCGAAGAGTGTGGAACTCTCACCTCCTCTAGTCCTGCTAGGTCTGTGGAAAGTACTGCTCGTAGAAGAGAGCCATGAATTGGTCCCACGTAGGCTCTCTCCCCTCTTAACCTCTGACTGCCCTCCACCACCTGTATGCTACGCTCTCTAGCTGGTACGTGGCAAAGGCCACGCGGCACTCCGCAGGAGAGCGAAGGGTGTCGAACACCTTCTTTATCTACTCCAGCTAGTCCTCTACCTCAGATGGGCTCTCATCCCCTTGAAGGAGGGGGCTGATGAGAACCTCATCATGAGCCATAACTAGCTCATTTTGACCTAATACAAAGGATAAAAGCTCCTACATATCTCAAGGAAAGGCTTAACTCAGAGAATCCTGAGTTTGAGAAGAAAATAAGTCATAAGGGGTAAAAATGTAATTTTACCAGTATAATCTGCATACAGGGTAATTCAGGGCCCAAACATAGGTCAAAGCAGCTTAATAAGAATAAGAGTGGGATGAAATGATCTAGCAAGGGCTACAGCAATTCCAAGAAACTAAATGATAATCTGTAACCCTAAAATAACCCACTTCAATTCACAAGGTTCGAGGCAAAGTAAAAATAGAATAAACCCTCTAAAATTCATAGAAAAATAATCTCTAGGGTTTAGAACCTTCAATTTGGCCTTCAGAACCCATTTTGACCTACATTGAGAACCATGCCCAATTAATAACTTAATTTGGGTTTTTGCGTAAATTGACTGGTCAAACAAGGTTTAATATAGAAATGAAATTCACCATCAGATTCCTTAGGTCCTAATTAGTCATGTATAAAAACTTGAGCCTAAGAAGAAACCTCCTTGACCGACTTTACACTTTGGTCCTCATATATTTACTCTTTGGCCCTCAACTTTTGAACCCTCGCATTTTGGCCCCTAACTCTCCTTCGTTCTTTGCGATCAGGTCCCCCCTGCAAAACCTGCCAGCACCATGCTCCGGCGACCTTGCGCGGAGCTTGGCGCCGCGCAGGGTGAGGTGGGGGACCTGGCAAGTAAACCGGGGGTGCCCTGCGTCGTCAGCCGTCGCAGGGACACCCCCCTGGTCGTTGTAACCCACCATACCGGCTGTGCGAACGCACGGACGGTATGGGTTCTTGTTTCCGGCCATCCTCCGGCGAGGGAGACACGTCGTCTCCCTCCGCCTTCCTCCCTGTTTGATCCCTATAAATACCCCCCGTTGCTCCACCGACCGGGGCAGCCTGGATCTGACGGAGAAAATCCCCAACTTTCCTCTCTTCTTCCTCCGGCAGACGCTCACCAGCACCGGCGGTTTCCTCCCCCTCCACCTCTTCGCTCTGCCGCAATACCAGCAGCAGAGACTTCCTCCCCTGCTCTTCCCGCGCCACGCCGCACCCAGCTGGCGCCTCTCCGGCTCTCTGCTCGCCGCCGCCCCTTTCCCTGAGCATCGTCTTCTCCGGCGACAGTCGATACGACTGTCGCCCTGTTCCTCCCCCTTCGTCCCTGCAAGTAAGCTAGAGCTACTCCCCTTCTTCTCCTCTTTCTTTCCCCGCTTTCAATTTATTCAATTAAGCCCTCGACCGACCCTGACCATCGTCACCCCCTTCGTCTCCGACCACCCTCCGGCGAGCCGCTCCCATCACCTCAGCGACCCACACGGCTCGCCGACCACCGCAGGACCTCCGCCTCCTCACCCTGATCAACCCCCGCCCTGCCACTTCCCCCACATCACCCTCTGCAACCCCACCGAACAGACCCATCCTCCGACCCACAGTCCGACCTAGGGCAGCCCTCGCACGCCGCCCCGCGCCTCGCCACCACCCACACGAGCTTCGCCGCACCCTGGCGAAGCTCCTGGCACTTTCTGATTAGGCCGAGAGGCCGTTTTCTTGTGAACAGACCACCCGACCTCCGCCGCCATTGCCGCGCAGGAGGAACTGCTTCCGCCTGCAGCTACAGGCGCGCCACGCTCAGCGCCACGCCCAGATTCAACTCCCAGGCCTTGCGAGGCGTTTTGGCAAAACACCAGGCTCGCAGCTAAGGCAGAAAGCTTCGCGTGACGCCGCAATCTCCCACTGATTTCCCCGCTGCGGGCGCGCAATTGAGGTGGGACATTTAGTCCCACCTCGGAAAGCCTGAAGAGTCGCAGCGACATAAGATGCAAAAGTGCTGGAGGCTTACTGCCTCAGCACACGGGGTGAGGTCCCCTTCACCCGCCCGGTTACCCGGTCTCGTCCGCGCTCACGCCCCGCGGACCTGACCTGACCCGACCCGACCCGACCCGACTTAAGACTGACCTGCACTCCTCGCCCACCACGCACGCCGGTGGGCCTGGACCCGGGCCTGACCCGAACCCGGTTACCCGGCAGCTCTGGGAGAGCTTTCCCAAGAGTGGTTTCAGAGAGAGAGAGAGACGCGGGGGGGGGAGGGTAGAGTAGGTTTTGCCTCTGACGAAAAACTCTGAAGTGTGCAGGCACAGGCGAAGAAGAAGACCCGCGGAAGAAGAAGGAAGCTGACTGTAGCAACAGGTAGTTAAGTCGTCTGATTTGGAAATCAGACGACGGCCTGAAGGGAAAAGAAGAAAGGAGGGGTGACGTCCCTGGCTGAAAAAGAAAAGAAGAAGCTGACACTTAGCCGCAGGGAGGAGAAACAAGAAGAAACCTTCACAGAAGAGACTGCAGAAAAAGAAGAAGAGAGACCAAGACAGAAACCAAGGAAGAAGAAGGAGATCTGAAGAAAGAAAGAGGAGCATCACCTCTGCAGAACAAAGAAGAAGTAGGAGATCTGAAGAAAGAAAGAAAGAAGAACATCATGAGGAGAAAACAAAGAGAACAACAAATTCTTTCCCTCTCTCTTTCTTTATTTTGTAAAAGAAACATGTATATCTCTAGAATACAACTTGCTCCCTGAGTTCGACCTCGGGAACTCTTTTATTTTCCGAGTAAAAAATTTATATATTTGAAATGTTGGTAATAACTGGCTATACTACAACGTTATAACAATAAAACCCGGTTGTCCCGAACCAAGCATTTCATTTTGGCGCCGTTGCCGGGGAGCAACGGCTATTCTAGAGGTAAACATTCCTGTTTCTTTTAATTTCTGATAATCTCCTCTCTTTTGTGCAGCTACAGGAACTCAAGAAGACAAGCAACCACACGACAACCACTCCGAAGACAGGTAAATTTTTCCTCTCACTATTAACCCCTAAACTCTAAAGAGGAAGAAAAGAAAAGAACAAGCAATATAGGGCTAACCTGTCTTCCATACTTAGTAACCATAAAGAGTTGCATGTTTTCAACTCATCACTCCTGCACACTATTAAGGGTATTTAAGGGCTAACACATTCTTGCTTGAGCCCTAATTGCCCAACAAAGAGTTAAATGGACCAAGTAGAGCCAACATAAGGTCAAACATTAGGATTTCAGTAGAGACACACCCCTTAATCAAGAATTGAGGAAATCCAAAAGAGGTGTGCCCAAGCCATTGATTGAAAATAATTAACAAGAAAAATCCTAAACAATTGGCTCTCTCTAAACACTTGAACCCTAAAAGAAAGGACCCAAAAAGCTCTCAAAGAAAACAAGAGGTAAAGTTGACCCCTTTGGGTTAACCAACCTTAAATTAGGTCACTCTTTGCACTTAAAAAGACTAAAGTTCAAGTGAAACCTTAAGCACCCTGATCTTAAAATTGGTAGACTTAAGAGGTCAAGATCCCCATTCTGGTCTACCTGGAACCGCAGTGACAAGAGAGGTCGGGTGGGGGAAACCCTGTAACTCGTGGGGACGCTCTACCGTGTAGGGGTCTTTGCGGGACTCTCCCTCTCTGGCTGCCCATGTAATTCTCAGGTGGACGATCTTTCTGATCAAGGGGTCCATCTGCCCCGTACCTCTAAAGTCACCCAACACATTTTTGGGTGCCTTGATTGGGTCCAGCACCTTCTAACTTACCTCTCCCAACTGTGCATGTACGGAAGGAGGTCCCTAGGACCACCCTTAAGACCTCCATTAGAAATTCACTCTCGTCAACGCCAAGCCTCGACGCCCGTGTTTGTGCAGCAACACCCTCACATTATTCTCTCTTCTGATTCAGAACCAAGTTCTTCTTCTTCCCCCATCATGGCTCAGCCAGTTGAGGAAGAAAATAATCTGGAACACCAGCTCCAGCGACTCAATGACCTCTTCCAAAACTTCGTGCACCCACCACAGCGTCCTATGATGCGGGACCACTACAATCCTGTTGCGGTGGCCATTGAGCCTCGAGTCAGAATCCCGACTGGAGGACCTGATTCCGAACTAAAGCCCAACATGATTCATGCTATACCTAAATTCCATGGGCTTAATTCTGAAGATCCCTTCCAGCACATCAAACAGCTAAAGCATCTGGCCCACACTTTTGGATCAGATGCGCAAAATCGGGATATTCTTCTCATGAAGATGTTCTCCTTTTCTCTTATGGACAAGGCCGCCCATTGGTATCAAACTCAAACCCGGCCGATCAACACTTGGGAAGAACTTCAATCCGAATTTTTGAAAAAGTTTTTTCCCGTTGGTCGGACCAACGCCTTGCGCCATCAGATTACACACTTCACTCAACAATCAGGAGAACCTCTCCATGAGGCATGGGATCGTTTTCAGGATCTCATGAGAAAGTGCCCCCATCACGGAGTTCCTAAATGGGAACAAGTTCAATCTTTTTACCAGGGACTCCGTGAGGACATCCGCCTTTTCGTCAATGCAACTTGCGGAGGAAACATCATGGGTCAACATGAAGACACCGTATGGGAGATTCTCGAAAACATGTGCGAGAACTCCATCAACAATGACTCCATGGGATTATTCGACAGGACGAATACCCGCGCAGCGACGAATCTTAAGGGAGCACATGAGACGCAGGGCCTGTCCGCATCAGTCGACCTGGAATTAATGGCCAGTCGATTGGACAAGGTCTCAATCATTGAAAAGAAGGTGGATGAGCTGACTCAGCACTTGCAGCGAGCCACCTCTGCGCGTAACTCCTTTGCACAACCTCCTTCCACACAGGAGACTGTGCAAAACATCCTCCACCGATCCTCCCCTGGGATGGATCCATATCCATCCCCATCTGATTCTTGGACTGGAAGATCATCCGATCCTTTCTACACCAGCCGGGGGAACTCCATTCCTCCTTTCCCTGATTCTCAGGAGGTTCCTCAGACCTGCAAGGACCTCAACGCCATCCAGAACGACCCATTCTCCAACACTTACAACCCTGGATGGCGAAACCATCCCAATTTTCAGTGGGCGGGAAATTCCCAAACCCAAAGACCACCTTTTCAGTCCCGCCCACAGCCCTCTCGTCACTACCAGCCGCCTCAGCCTCGGCCCAACCCTACTTATCCATCAGGGCCAAATCAAGATCAAATGTCCTTAATCCTTCAGACTCTGGCTGACATTCAAAAAATGAATGCGGCTATTCAAAAATAGCACAAGGACGAGCTTACAGAAGTTAAAACTCAACTGGCCCAGTTGGCAAATTCTCGCCAACCAGGCACACTCCCTTCCCAACCTCTTCCTAACCCAAATAACGTGCCAACCCAGAAGCGCGTTATGAATCCAAATTTAGGCCACGCCCAATGGATTTATCAGGCTCCTACTGCTCCATCTCCAGACGAGATGGAAGCCTCAACTTCTTATGCGGGATTTCAGCAGCAGCCACCCCTCCTACCAAACCCAAACCAAAATCAGGCCGGATTAAATTCTGTAACAACACGTAGTGGTAAGACAACTCAAGACCCGCATTATCCAAACCACTCCCAGCCTGATAACCATGACCCTAGGATAGTTATCCAAGGTACCGCTGTTCCAGATCCACAACCTGAACCTATCCTAGAAGAACCAACCAAGATCCCGTTTCCCGAGGCCCTGACCAAGGGAAAGAAGACCACCAAACCCGTGGCCCCTGAGGAGGACCTGGTCAATCTCTTTGAGCAGGTCCACATAAACATCCCCTTGATGGATGCAATCCGCCACGTACCAGCTTACGCACGATTTCTAAAGAATATATGTACACCCCAGCGTAAGCCGCGAACCAAGGGAGGGAGCCCAATTGTTCTGTCAGAGCAAGCCAGCTCTGTAATCCTTAGTAGACTCCCACCCAAGGCAAAAGATCCTGGAACTCCCCTGATCTCCTGTAAGATAGGTGGTACCCAATTTGATAGAGCATTGTTAGACTTGGGTGCATCTATAAATCTGATACCCACATCCTTACTTGACCATCTAGAAGAATCTGAGCTGAAACCAACCGAGGTGACATTACAATTAGCAGATCGATCTATAAAGTCACCAAAAGGGATTCTCGAGGATGTTATCGTGAGAGTGCGGGATTTCTATTTTCCAGTGGACTTTATAGTCTTAGATATGGATGCACCTGAGAACCCTAGGGATACACCAATCATTCTAGGGAGACCTTTCTTGGCTACTGCTAGAGCCAACATCAGCTGTGAGGAGGGCCAAATAGAGCTTAAGTTTGGAGATCAAACACTGAAAATTGATATATTTAAGGCCCAACAAGGAATTAATTGCGGCGTCATCGAGCAAATTTGTGACATCAAGACTTTGGTTGATGAATCACACCTCCAGAATGACTCGAGTATGCCTCATCAACCACAGAAGGATCTTGACCCGCAAACAGAGGAGTCAAATCCAGATGTGAACAACCCAGTAACTCCCACCCTTGAACCTCACATCTATACTGAACCACCCGCTGCTGCTGAAAACCCCATCCTCGAACTGAAACCCCTTCCTGCTCACTTAAAATACGTCTTTTTGGGTTCTAATCAGACCCTTCCTGTAATTATCAATTCCAACCTCAGTCCTGAACAGGAATCCCGTCTGATTGTTGTCCTCCAGCAACATCGCAGAGCCATCGGATGGACTCTCGATGATTTGACTGGAATAAGTCCCTCTTATTGTACTCATCATATCTATTCAGAAGAGGGCACACGACCTTCTCGTGAAATGCAGAGACGCTTAAACCCCAATCTGCAGGAGGTCGTGAAAAAGGAGATCATCAAATGGTTAGATGCCGGAATCATCTACCCGATCTCCGATAGTCGTTGGGTGAGCCCAATTCAGGTCGTGCCCAAGAAGGCAGGACTCACCACTATAACGACTGAGACCGGAGAAATCATTCCTACCCGATTAGCCAACTCGTGGAGAGTCTGTATAGATTACCGTCGACTCAATTCCTCCACGAAGAAGGATCATTTCCCACTACCCTTCATTGATCAAATTCTCGAAAAACTAGCGGGAAATAGGTTCTTCTGCTTTCTTGATGGGTACTCCAGTTATAACCAGGTGGCAATCCATCCTGAGCACCAAGAAAAGACCACGTTCACCTGCCCCTTCGGAACATACGCTTTCCGAAGAATGCCTTTCGGTCTTTGCAATGCACCCGCTACTTTTCAGCGATGCATGCTTGCCATATTCTCAGATATGGTAGGTGATTATCTGGAAGTCTTCATGGATGACTTTTCAATTTTCGGAGCATCATTCGACGATTGCCTCCAACACTTGGTCCAGATACTCAGGCGGTGCATCGATGTGAATTTGGTTCTTTCCTGGGAAAAGAGCCATTTCATGGTGCCTGAGGGAATTGTCCTGGGACACTCAATTTCGGAGAAAGGTATCCAAGTGGATCGAGCTAAGGTTAATCTGATTTCTCACCTTCCTATGCCTAGCTCGATCAGGGACATCCGATCCTTTTTAGGGCATGTCGGTTTTTATCGACGATTTATCCCTGATTTTTCAAAAATCGCACGCCCCCTGACCACTCTTCTCTCCAAGGATGTTCCCTTCGAAATCTCCAAGGAATGCACTCAAGCATTTGAAATCCTGCGTGACCGAGTCACCCAAGCCCCGATCCTACAGTCCCCTGATTGGTCTCAACCCTTTGAGATCATGTGTGATGCATCCGACTTCGCTGTAGGAGCGGTTTTGGGGCAGAAAAATGACAAGAAACCTGTGGTCATTTACTACGCCAGCAAAACACTCGATGAGGCTCAGCGTAACTATACGGTTACTGAGAAAGAGCTGCTAGCTGTAGTATTTGCCCTAGAGAAGTTCAGATCGTACCTTCTGGGTTCCCATGTCATCATATACTCGGATCACACAGCTGTGAGGCATCTCCTTGCGAAGAAGGACGCGAAACCTCGATTGATCCGATGGATCTTGCTGTTGCAAGAATTTGACCTTGAGATTCGCGACAAAGCGGGAAAACAAAATGTGGTAGCTGATCACTTGTCCCGTCTTCCTTCTGAAATAATTGACCCTTCCGGACCCATCACTGAGCATTTTCCCGATGAGCACCTGCTGACTATTGGTACTAGCCTTCCATGGTTTGCTAATATTGTAAATTACTTGGCATCTCATCAGACCCCGTCCGATTGGCCGAAGGCCAAGAAAGACAAATTACGCTCCGATGCCAAGTATTACATTTGGGAAGACCCGTACCTCTTCCGCATAGGTGCCGATCAGATCATCTGGAGATGTGTCCCGGAAGGGGAAGTCAACAATATCCTCTCTTTCTGCCATGACCAGGCATGCGGTGGCCATTTTGCCGGGCATAAAACCGCATCAAAAGTCCTCCAGTGCGGCTTTTACTGGCCCACACTGTTCAAAGACGCATACAGTCATTGCAAGGCATGCAGTCGTTGCCAGACTTTGGGCAACATGAGCCATCGCGACATGATGCCTATGCAACCGATTCTAGTATGCGAAATCTTTGATGTTTGGGGGATTGATTTTATGGGCCCCTTTCCTGTTTCGGATGGTTTCGAATACATTCTGTTGGCTGTGGACTACGTGTCCAAATGGATCGAAGCCATACCGACCCGAACCTGTGATCACAAAATCGTTCTCAAATTCATTCATCAACACATTTTCTCAAGGTTCGGGATTCCTCGTGCAATAATCTCTGATGGGGGGACCCATTTCACAAATGCTCAGTTTAGGTCACTGATGACCAAATACGGGGTGTCTCACCGAATCTCTACTCCTTACCACCCCCAAACTAATGGTCTAGCTGAGCTGTCTAATCGGGAGATCAAGAAAATCCTGCAAGTCACTGTTCGACCTGACAGGAAGGACTGGTCGTCCCGACTTCCGGAAGCATTGTGGGCCTATAGGACCGCCCACAAGACCTAATTGGGCATGTCTCCCTTTAGACTGGTGTACGGAAAGGCATGCCACCTTCCCGTCGAACTGGAGCATAAAGCCTATTGGGCAGTACGGAACTGTAATCTAGATCTTTCCAAGGCTGGGACCCACAGAAAACTCCAAATCAGCGAGATCGATGAATTACGCATAGACGCGTACGAGAACTCGCAAATCTACAAGGAGCGGGTTAAAGCCTTCCACGACAAACACATCTCGAGAAAGATCTTTCATCCTGGTCAAAAGGTCCTACTCTTTGATGCCCGACTCAAACTCTTCCCAGGAAAACTGAGATCTAAGTGGGTCGGACCATATTTGGTCCGACAGGTTTTTGGAAATGGAGCAATCGAAATCAGTCCACTCAGCCACGATTCTGAACCTTTCATCGTGAACGGTCAGAGACTCAAGCCGTTCATTGATGTAACTTCTACTAATTTGGCTGAGGCATCTTATACCCTCCTTTCCCCTTGAGCTTATTGCGCCCAGCCGATGGCGTAAAACTCAGCGCTTAACGGGAGGCAGCCCGTCATTCTCTTTACCTGAAACTTGTTCTGACACCTTTTAGCACTCGAAGTTCACCCTTGTAGACAGCCGACCCCAACTCAGATGTTTGCATCAGGGATTTGAAATCGTCCGCAAAAAATTCAACCCGACCCATCCACTCATCCAAATTTCTGTCTTAAGGAATGAACTAAGACCCCCTAGGTTACAATGAGGACATTGCAAATCTTAGGCATGGGGGGGTATGAAAGTGCAAAACTTGTAAGAAAAGGTTTCAAACAAAAAAATTCACATATGCCAAAAACACCATAAAAATTAAAAAAATTTTTCGAAAAAGAATAAGAGGAAAAGAGGAGAAGGAAATTTTGTGAAGGAGAAAAGAAACAAAATGAAAAAGGAGCACAAAATTATGAGAAAAAGTGATAGTCATTAGTAAGGAACTAAGGAATTAACTTAAGTTCTAGACCTCATTCAAGAAAAGTGCACAATGAGATTAGTAAAGAATGCAAACCTTAGGCATTCTTGAATAGACTCTTAGTACCCATTAAGATCTGGACACTCCTCAAGAGGTTGAGGAAAATGAAAAGCTGAAGTATTAGGTCTAAGGCTTAGGGAGTATTCGGCCTCGTTAACTAATTTTTGGTTTACGGGACTCAGTAACCTAAGCACCCTAACCTCACACACAGCCTGGTTCAGTAAGCGTAAAAATCAGAATCACGCAGAAGCGTCGCAAAAATCTGAAAAGATCACCTAGAATAGGAGCGGCTGATCAACACAAGATTGATTTGGACGAGTTCCCAGCGCGGAGAGGCGGGAAATCCCCTCGAAGATGCGTAACAAAATATCATCTCCTCGGTGCTTGTCTCTTAGGATATTTACATATCCTACTGGGGGCATGTAAGCACTCTGCTGGTTCAGATTCCATGGATGGCATTATCTCGAAGTGTCAATTGCCAGGGTCTGGATTCGGCCACGGAATACCATGGATGGGATTATCTCGAAATCTCAATAGCCAGGGTTCCGGGGGTTGCCATGGGCGGTGCTATCTCGAAGCATCGATCGCCAGGAACCCTTGAGGATTGATGATGGGAGCAAGGAATCTGATACAGACCGTGTTGAAAAGCCAATCCTAGGCTAGAACTAAAAAGAAAAAGAGAGAGAAAACTCTCCAAACAGAAAAACTTTCTATCTCTCTCTTACAAAACGCACTGCGAACTGAGCCAGGGCTAAAATCATTTCAAGCACGGGTGCTTTAACCACGAAGTCCAATAAACCTTAGGTTAGTTCTTGTGGGCCTTAAAAACCTTTGCTAAAAGACTGAGGCTAAGGCTAGACAGATTTGGATCTTGATTGGTACTAGAGTACCTTTTTGGCCTATGGTCAGCATTCTAACCTAATCTATGCTCAAATAAAAAAGGCACTTATCTAAAACTATTAAAAACTTCATGGTCTAGAACAAGGGTTGAAACCGTAAGTTTTTGCTAAGGGACTAGCAAAAGCTAGGCATGGGGGTATGATGAGAACCTCATCATGAGCCATAACTAGCTCATTTTGACCTAATACAAAGGATAAAAGCTCCTACATATCTCAAGGAAAGGCTTAACTCAGAGAATCCTGAGTTTGAGAAGAAAACAAGTCATAAGGGGTAAAAATGCAATTTTACCAGTATAATCTGCATACAGGGTAATTCAGGGCCCAAACATAGGTCAAAGCAGCTTAATAAGAATAAGAGTGGGATGAAATGATCTAGCAAGGGCTACAGCAATTCCAAGAAACTAAATGATAATCTGTAACCCTAAAACAACCCACTTCAATTCACAAGGTTCGAGGCAAAGTAAAAATAGAATAAACCCTCTAAAATTCATAGAAAAATAATCTCTAGGGTTTAGAACCTTCAATTTGGCCTTCAGAACCCATTTTGACCTACATTGAGAACCATGCCCATTTAATAACTTAATTTGGGTTTTTGCGTAAATTGACCGGTCAAACAAGGTTTAATATAGAAATGAAATTCACCATTAGATTCCTTAGGTCCTAATTAGTCATGTATAAAAACTTGAGCCTAAGAAGAAACCTCCTTGACCGACTTTACACTTTGGTCCTCATATATTTACTCTTTGGCCCTCAACTTTTGAACCCTCGCATTTTGGCCCCTAACTCTCCTTCGTTCTTTGCGATCAGGTCCCCCCTGCAAAACCTGCCAACACCATGCTCCGGCGACCTTGCGCGGAGCATGGCGCCGGGCAGGGTGAGGTGGGGGACCTGGCAAGTAAACCGGGGGTGCCCTGCGTCGTCAGCCGTCGCAGGGACACCCCCCTGGTCGTTGTAACCCACCATACCGGCCGTGCGAACGCACGGACGGTATGGGTTCTTGTTTCCGGCCATCCTCCGGCGAGGGAGACACGTCGTCTCCCTCCGCCTTCCTCCCTGTTTGATCCCTATAAATACCCCCCGTTGCTCCACCGACCGGGGCAGCCTGGATCTGACGGAGAAAATCCCCAACTTTCCTCTCTTCTTCCTCCGGCAGACGCTCACCAGCTCCGGCGGTTTCCTCCCCCTCCACCTCTTCGCTCTGCCGCAATACCAGCAGCAGAGACTTCCTCCCCTGCTCTTCCCGCGCCACGCCGCACCCAGCTGGCGCCTCTCCGGCTCTCTGCTCGCCGCCGCCCCTTTCCCTGAGCATCGTCTTCTCCGGCGACAGTCGATACGACTGTCGCCCTGTTCCTCCCCCTTCGTCCCTGCAAGTAAGCTAGAGCTACTCCCCTTCTTCTCCTCTTTCTTTCCCCGCTTTCAATTTATTCAATTAAGCCCTCGACCGACCCTGACCATCGTCACCCCCTTCGTCTCCGACCACCCTCCGGCGAGCCGCTCCCATCACCTCAGCGACCCACACGGCTCGCCGACCACCGCAGGACCTCCGCCTCCTCACCCTGATCAACCCCCGCCCTGCCACTTCCCCCACATCACCCTCTGCAACCCCACCGAACAGACCCATCCTCCGACCCACAGTCCGACCTAGGGCAGCCCTCGCACGCTGCCCCGCGCCTCGCCACCACCCACACGAGCTTCGCCGCACCCTGGCGAAGCTCCTGGCACTTTCTGATTAGGCTGAGAGGCCGTTTTCTTGTGAACAGACCACCCGACCTCCGCCGCCATTGCCGCGCAGGAGGAACTGCTTCCGCCTGCAGCTACAGGCGCGCCACGCTCAGCGCCACGCCCAGATTCAACTCCCAGGCCTTGCGAGGCGTTTTGGCAAAACACCAGGCTCGCAGCTAAGGCAGAAAGCTTCGCGTGACGCCGCAATCTCCCGCTGATTTCCCCGCTGCGGGCGCGCAATTGAGGTGGGACATTTAGTCCCACCTCGGAAAAGCCTGAAGAGTCGCAGCGACATAAGATGCAAAAGTGCTGGACGCTTACTGCCTCAGCACACGGGGTGAGGTCCCCTTCACCCGCCCGGTTACCCGGTCTCGTCCGCGCTCACGCCCCGCGGACCTGACCTGACCCGACCCGACCCGACCCGACTTAAGACTGACCTGCACTCCTCGCCCACCACGCACGCCGGTGGGCCTGGACCCGGGCCTGACCCGAACCCGGTTACCCGGCAGCTCTGGGAGAGCTTTCCCAAGAGTGGTTTCAGAGAGAGAGAGAGACGCGGGGGGGGGAGGGTAGAGTAGGTTTTGCCTCTGACGAAAAACTCTGAAGTGTGCAGGCACAGGCGAAGAAGAAGACCCGCGGAAGAAGAAGGAAGCTGACTGTAGCAACAGGTAGTTAAGTCGTCTGATTTGGAAATCAGACGACGGCCTGAAGGGAAAAGAAGAAAGGAGGGGTGACGTCCCTGGCTGAAAAAGAAAAGAAGAAGCTGACACTTAGCCGCAGGGAGGAGAAACAAGAAGAAACCTTCACAGAAGAGACTGCAGAAAAAGAAGAAGAGAGACCAAGACAGAAACCAAGGAAGAAGAAGGAGATCTGAAGAAAGAAAGAGGAGCATCACCTCTGCAGAACAAAGAAGAAGTAGGAGATCTGAAGAAAGAAAGAAAGAAGAACATCACGAGGAGAAAACAAAGAGAACAACAAATTCTTTCCCTCTCTCTTTCTTTATTTTGTAAAAGAAACATGTATATCTCTAGAATACAACTTGCTCCCTGAGTTCGACCTCGGGAACTCTTTTATTTTCCGAGTAAAAAATTTATATATTTGAAATGTTGGTAATAACTGGCTATACTACAACGTTATAACAATAAAACCCGGTTGTCCCGAACCAAGAGCGAAGGGTGTCGAACACCTTCTCTATCTACTCCAGCTAGTCCTCTGCCTCAGATGGGCTCTCATCCCCTTGAAGGAGGGGGCCTTCAGCTTCCGAAACTATCCGAAAAGCTCGTGGTATAGCTGCAGTAGGGGAACGGGCACGCCTCCAGGCAAGGAGGGCTCATGCTCGAAAGTGTTAGAGTGCGGTGGGGGTGGTGGAGGACCACCCCCTCCCCTTCCTGCTCGTCCGACGCTGCGATGGCCTCTCTGTCCCACCGAGGACTCTCCCTCCACGTCCTCAGAAAGAGGTGCCCGAGGAGGCTGGTGGATCTCCTTTTCACGATGTCTCTAATCAGCTGGGCGAGATCCTAGGCCTGAACGCCCAGGAGGAGAGGTGGGTCAACTAGTGCCTCAGGTCCGGCACGTCCGCCCCTTCGATCTCGTCCACGGCCATGACCACGGCCTGCCACGGGAACTCCCCGACGAGGCATCTCCTGTAAAGAGATGCAAGAGGTAAAACAAGAGTTGTCAACGATATAGGGTTGCATCGAGAAAAAGACTCAAAAACAGAAATCAAAGCAGTACGTTGTGGTGGCTATCCTAGTTATATGCATGTGAGTGGTTATTCTCAGACCAATTGGTTCATTTCTCAGGATGACCTTGCTCTTATACCATCTTGTTACGACCTGGTTCCCTGATCCCTACAAGACCCAAGATCGGCTCGCCTCGACTAATCTCAAGACCTAGTCGTCCAATGAGAAATAACCAAAAGCAGGGAAATAAACCACATTCACACATGCAATATAACTAAGCAGAAGGAAAGAATGAAGCAGTAAACAAACGTAGAACAATTGTCTCAAAATAGTACATGCCACCACAACAACAACAGTGGAAAGAAAACAGAAAGCAACAGGAATAGTAGCTGAAGGGTCCAGTACTCACAACTACAGTAGAAACAAAAGAGTTGGAAAGAAAACTACTACAGCTGGGCTCGGTTGGGCCCAGCTCCCTCTGCAGCCGGAAACTCGGGCTGCTCAACTTCTGATTCTGAATAGGGTTACGAAAAGACGGAGTTAGCGAATGCTGAGTAGAGTGGTGTTTACATTATTTATGTGCAAGTAATGTAAAAACAACAAGCAGGTTTTATTCTCATTTCTATTTATCTCATTTATGTGTTTCTGGTTCATCTATTTCTCAAAGTATCCAAGTATTTTTTGATCTTGCTTGTTCCTCGTGAGAACGATCTTAATTGCAGTCTTTTTCATGGAGTAGAAGGTACACGTGGTGCTCTCCTGGCTGAGAGAGTCCCTCGCGGTAGTCCTACACCCGGTCAACCACCCCGAGGTCACTGTCGAGACGTAGCGGTGACTACGGCACGTGTGATAAGTGCACGGGTAGCTGCCTCACACTGGCACACGGTGGGTCGTTTCCGCTAGTAGGTATGCCCAAAGGACAATACAGAACAGTATAGGGCCTTGCCCTCTCATAATAAGGTTCTCGCCCCTCAAAACCAAGCAGGGGTCTCGCCCTTCCACAGTCTGCGTACCCTCGTCTGACTACCCCGGTTTGCCCAGCGGGCCTAACAAAGTCGGTGTAGGGTGGCTAGTTTAACCCGAGCCCCGTGGGGTGGCTAGCTCCCTCCCTACACTAGTAGCTCACCTCGGTACCACTTACGCGAGGGCCATCATGAGTCGGTGTAGAGTGTTCAGTCCTACCCCGGGTCTCAACCCAAGAGGTGGCTGACTCCCCCTCTACACCAAAAGGGACAGCTGCTCTCCATGGTACCGTGTACACAAGGGCCAGCTCACTTCCCATCTACATTCTAGATTCCTTTCATACACAAGAGCTCTACTCCTAATTTCCCGTAGGGTTCATGCTCATTATTCATCTCATTTATCCATATTCAGATCTCATGTTTCATAACTCGTTCCTCCTCCATATACAGGTAGCTTGTGTTTTCACAATTTTAATTCACAATCATTTACATGCAACTTGTGGTTTCACCATTCTCTTTCTCATTCACATACAGGCAACTCGTATTTTAACATGCATCTCACAATTACATTAATACCATTTGCTAGCAATTTATTTTAAACATGCACTCAAGTAAACAGTACACCACAAAACATGCTCATACATTTCTACCCTATGGTTCATTCCACATCCTAGAGTTCGATCTGATTATTCCAAACAAGTACATTCTTATTTAAATATTAACAACTGAATTAAACCACTCTACCAGGTATCACGGGAGGAATGGGGGCCTGCACCGCAGATCTCGTCGTCCTTGTAGGCCCTGAACATGCCACCGGCTAGTAACCTGTACCAGCGACTAATTTACATCAGACGAGCTCAAAACAGTAGATACTCAATACGAACCCATAGGGAAACTCAAGCGAAACATAGCAGTACTTCGTTTGCAGACATCTGATTCCGTTTGGGCCCTAAACAGTCCAAAAAAGTGGTTACTGACCCAAATCAGATGTTTGGGACTAGTCCCAGACGTCTTAAAAGACATCAGATCTCACCTTTCACTTCCTGCAACTGCTTCAGATGTCCAGACTTCCTCTACGACCATCTGGGGGCAGCTCCACACATCGAGCAAGGCCTCCAGTCATTTGGAAGTACCTCTAGACATTTGGAGACGTGATCAGATGTCCAAAAGTACTTGGAAAAGTGCACCGCGCACCTTCCCAAAGCCTCATCTACGTGCCAAAACTTGCGGACACATACTCAGCCCGACATCGCCTGCGCTATTATCTGCATGGTGGAAAGTAGAGCAGGAAGATGCGTACCTCGCACGATATGTGCTTTCAGACGTCCAGCTTCAGCTCCGGACGTCCTGATGCCTCGCCAGCTGTCTAGACGATACTCCAGATGTCTAATACTGGAAAACTTCCAGTACCAGAACTTGCTCTGCAATGCTTTTCTCCTCGCAATGCCACCCGCAGCATGCCGCAACAGCTTCAGCAGCTGTAGAGGACCAGGAGGCCGCCTTCCCGAGCCCTTCCTCCTCGCGTGCACGCCCGTCATCGATTGTGTGAGCTCCACCAAGCTCCCGAAGGTCCTCCGACCTTCAACGCTCTTCCCCCCTCTTTCCCTCACTCACCCTCTCGTCCTCCCTCGCTTGCCTTCCCTCTCGTCCCTCTCATCCTCCCTCGCTCGCCCTCCCTCTCGTCCCTCTCGCTCTCCCTCGCCACTGCTGCACAGGGAGGATGCTGGAGGTGGTGGTGGCTGGTGGTGAGGGGGTGAGAAGAAGAGAAGGGGGGTTTAAATAGGATGGGTTTAGGGTTTAAGGGGGTGAGGGTGCGGGGAAGAGAGAGGCTTCTAAGCACCACCTGCACGCAGAGCACAAAGGGACGTACGAAAATCTTACTTTCATACGTCCGGGCATGTGTCCAGACATCTGGACAGACATTTGACTAAAACTCCAGATGCCTTATCCGATTAGAAAAAACAACGGGTCATTTCACTTCATATCCTTATTTATATGTGTATAGATGCCAGGTATAAGACTGATTGGAGCCTGGTAGAAAGGAGAAATCAAATTGAGCTCAATTGTGCACAAAGGCTAAGTCAATTCCCAACCTAAACCCTAACCCAATTGGCCCTTAGACCTAGCCTAATTAGAAACCTAATTCCTTACACCTAATTGCCACCCAACCAAACCTAATTTCTATATATTGTCCAATGACCACACCTCAATTTCTAACCTTATTGTCCGACCATTATTGACTAAAACCAACCTTAATTTTCTACCCAACCAAGTCTTAAATCCAACCCAATGAATCTTATTTGGTCATCCCTTTTATCCTAAATAAATACTATTTTGAATGGCCAAAATACACCATAACTTGCACTCCACTAGATCTAAATCCTAAGGTTCTAAATTTCCTACCTAAATCCCTATCTTAAAACTTTAAACCAAATCATATTCCTATTCTTAAGCTTAATCTCGAAATTCATAACAACCTGACATGTCTTTAGTATTTTAGCCGTAATGTTTTCATTTTAAATCTAAATTGGGTGATTTAAATTGCATTTGAAAGATAATTTTGATGGCTACAACTTTGCATTTATGTACAATTTGAAATTTGAAATAGAAAGAGAAGAAAATTTCAAAACAAGTGAAGGATACTAAAAGATTCTTGCAACACCCTCCACCCTAAACCTAATTAATCTCCACCCTCCATTCCTCCTTTGATCTAATCCCAACCCTCCATCTAACTCCAACAAACTAACTCTTTTACCCACATCTAACCTTTGAATCCTAGCCCTACATCTCTCCCTTGATGCCATCCTAACCCTCTGTCAATTTCAACAACATCTAACCTAGCCTATCAACCTATCCCTTAATCCTAACCTTTGATTTCTATCCAATGAATCCTAGTCCTTCATCCCAAGGCCCAAAACCTCTATAAATACCCTAATACGCACCCTCTTCCTCTTCTTGCTTCAATAGATCTCCATAGTCTCTTGCCCTCATAACTCCATGAAGCCTTCTTGTACTCCACACCACCTTTGGTGTGGATGCTTCAGGTGTGCCTTTGCCTCCATTTTCCATTTCTATCTCTGCCTCTACATTCTCTACAATTTTAATTAGTTTTAGTTACATTTCTGTTCTAATTCTAGTTAAGATTTTAGTTCTAGTTGTTTTCTTTATTCTAGTTCTAATTGTAATCCTTCTTCTAGTAGATGTAATTTGGATATTCTTCTATTAGTAAATGTCTAAGTTTGATTTCATATCCCTTGTCTCTTTTATTTTAGTTGACTGCTCTTATTTGCTTTAGTACTATTTGCTTTTGTATTTCCTTTCATAGTTAGGTTTTGATTGCAGCACTTTTTTCTCATTCACTTCTCTTTTATTCTAGTTGATTTCTCTTATTTGCTTTAATACTATTTGATTTTGTATTTCCTTTCATAGTTGGTTTTGATTGCTGCACTTTTTTTGCATTCTGTAGTTATAACTAGTTTCTCTTATCTTATATCATATTCAATTTCATATTCAAAAATACCAAAAAAATTACAAAATGAAAAATACCAAAAATTGTTTCCCATCAAGCATTTTGAAAATGATAGTTAACTCTGCACACCTCCCTGTGAATGATTTGGACTCCTGATTTCTACTTTGAAATCTTATCGAGTTTGGCTTTTACAAATTTAAAACAATCCTGATTTCACGTTGCAACGATCATGTTATTTACTATTGCGGATTTAGTGTGTTAGCTTCCCACCACTTATCTCAACATGCCTCTATTTCTAGGATCAGGAAAGGTAATTCATTTCCAAAGCTGGGTAGGCAAAGCTCTGGGGAGGTGGAGCAGCAAGCTACTATGTAGAATGGGTTGGGCCCAACAATAAAATGGACCATCGAAGGCCTAGTTAGATTTTGTCTCGATAACACTGTACTCCCATGTTCCATTCTGCAGAAAATTATGGTGTTGGAGGCTTCCTATTTGTGGGGAAGGAAGATTCACTTACTAAATTAGAGGGAAGTGTGTTTGTTGGTTAGAGAAGGGGGCCTTAGTCTGAGGCACCTACTTGATTTGGATTTTGCATCGCTTGCATCTAGACTAAAGGAATTTTGAACCTAAACGAAAGGGGCTTATGGGTGGAATGGATGCAACGAACGTACAATACAAATGACCTACATTTTAGAGGCGAAAAAAGGGGGTCTAGATGTTGGCGTCATATTCCTCAACACCTGGGGGCATCAAAGAACGCTTCTGGAATAGCTCCACTAACTGCTAGTCCTGGCCTACCAAGGAAAAAGAAATCTGGAATCATACTAGATGCAAGGATCCATTAGTGACAAAGTTTGATATCATTTGGTCTAGGGGTCTATTAAGACCCTGGCATCAAACGTCTTTTAAGACGTCTGGGAGTTGGTCTAGACGTCTGTTCAGACGTCTGGAAGCCTTCCCAGACGTCTGGAAATTAATTTTTTCGGCGTATGGTTTTGCGTCTGCATGCATGCGTGTGCAGACTGAACCACCTCCCTCTTTTCTTCTCTCTCTTTCCTCCCCATCCTGCAAGCGCAGCTTTCTTCCTCTCTCTCTCTCCCCACGGCGCCTTCAAATACCTCCCCTCTCCTCTCCCACACCATCACTCCACCGTCTTCTTCTTCCTGTTAGCGTGAGAGTGAGAGGGCAAGGGCAACAGCTGCTGCCGTGTGTGCACGGGGAGGAGGAGTTGCAGCGAGAGGGAGAAGAGTTGGAGCACGGGAGTGCGAGCTCGTCGGAGCAGCCAGGGCCGACCGGCGGGAGCATAGCAGGAGCGTGGTGCTTGGAAGGTGCTGCTGCAACTCAGGCAGCAGGCGAGCGCGGCGCGGCACAACCGTGCGCAGCAAGCGGAGGGCGAGGAGGTCCTGATTCTGGGAAAATTTCCCAGAATTAGACTTTTGGACCTACGTCCAGACGACGCATGAAACGCTTTGGGCAACCGGGTTTTATTGTTATAGCGTTGTAGTATAGCCAGTTATAGCGTTGTAGTATAGCCAGTTATTGCCAACATTTCAAATATAAAATTTTTTACTCGGAAAATAAAAGAGTTCCCGAGGTCGAACTCTGGGAGCAAGTTATATTCTAGAGATATACATGTTTCTTTCACAAAAATAAAGAAAGAGAGAGAAAGAATTTGTTGTCTTCTTTTCTCTTTGTTTCTCCTCATCTCAGATCTTCTTCTTCTTTGTCTGCAGAGGTGATGTTCTTCTTCTGCAGTGGTGATGCTCTTCTTTTTCTTCTGTCTTTCTTCAGATCTTCTTCTTTTGTCTTTGTTTTTCTTCTTTCAGTTCTTCCCTTGTTCTTTTGTGTTCTCCTCTGCCTCGCCTTCTTCTGTTGTTCTTCAGATCTCCTTCTTTCTTTTCTTCTTTTCCCTTCAGGACGTCGTCTGATTTCCAAATCAGACGACTTAAACTGCCTGTTGCTACAGTGTCTCCCTCAGCTTCCTTCTTCTTCCGCGGTTCTTCTTCTTCACCTGTGCCTGCACACTTCAGAGCTTACGTCAGAGGACAAAACCTACTCTACCCTCTCCCCCCGCGTCTCTCTCTCTCTGAAACCACTCTTGGGAAAGCTCTCCCAGAGCTGCCAGGTAATCGGGTTCGGGTCGCGCCCGGGTCCAGGCCCACCGGCGTGCATGGTGGGCGAGGAGTGCAGGTCAGTCTAAGTCGGGTCGGGTCAGGTCCGCGGGGCGTGAGCGCGGACGAGACCGGGTAACCGGGCGGGTGAAGGGGACCTCACCCCGTGTGCTGAGGCAGTAAGGCTAATGCACAAAATCAATTTAAACAGTGAAAAGGTTGTGAGGCTTATCGATGTGGGACTAAACGGAGACCTCTCCTCGCGTGCGCCTGCTGGGAGACCGCGGCCTAGCTTCTGCAGCTGCGGCTTCGATTTGCGTAGGTTGCTGGCTGGCTGCCTTCGCAAGACTCCCCGTAATCCGCAGCAGCTGGAGACCTGGAGTCCTCAAGCCTGGAGCGCGGGAGAAGCTGCTTCAATGTGCGTTAATGGCGGTCGAACCTCAAAACCTGTCGGACACGAATATGGCCTCTCGGCCTGATCAAACCACTGGGGAACCTTCGCCGTGGCACGGCGAAGGTGTGGAACTACGCGGCAAGCCGCAAGGTGGTGTCTGGTGGCAGCCCTAGGTTGGACTGCAACCGGAGGAATGGGTTTGTTCGGGGGAGCGTTACGGAGGTGTGGAGTGGCAGTGGAGGGGTGGGGGGTGCTCAGTGTGATGAGGCGGAGGTTCGGTGAGGGTCGGCGAGGTGTGTGAGGCTGTGGAGCGATGGGAACATCTCGCCGGAGGGTGGCCGAAGACGAAGGGGGTGACGATGGTCAGGGTCGGTCGAGGGCTTAATTGAACAAATTGAAACCTGGGAAAGAAAGAGGAGAGGAAGGGAAGTAGTTCTAACTTACTTGCAGGGACGAAGGGGGAGCAGTAGGGCGACAGTCGTATCGACTGTCGCCGGAGAAGAAGATGCTCAGGGAAAGGGGCGGCGGCGAGCAGAGAGCCGGAGAGGCGCTAGCTGGGTACGGCGTGGCGCGGGAAGAGCAGGGGAGGAAGTCTCTGCTGCTGGTATTGCGGCAGAGCGAAGAGGAGGAGGGGGAGGAACCGCCGGAGCTGGTGAGCGTCTGCCGGAGAGAGAAGAGAGGAAAGTTGGGGGTTTTCTCCGTCAAATCCGAGCTGCCCCGGTCGGTGGAGCAACGGGGGGTATTTATAGGGATCAAAACAGGGAGGGAGGCGGAGGGAGACGACGTGTCTCCCTCGCCGGAGGATGGCCGGAGACAAAAACCCATACCGTCCGTGCGTTCGCACGGCCGGTATGGTGGGCTACAGCGACCAGGGGGGTGTCCCTGCGACGGCTGACGACGCAGGGCACCCCCGGTTTACTTGCCAGGCTTTCCCCCTCACCCTACGCGGCGCCATGCTCCGCGCAAGGTCGCCGGAGCATGGTGCTAGAAGGTTTTGCAGGGGGGACCTGATCGCAAAGAACGAAGGAGAGTTAGGGGCTGAAATGCGAGGGTTCAAAAGTTGAGGGCCAAAAAGTAAATATATGAGGACCAAAGTGTAAAGTCGGTCAAGGAGGTTTCTTCTTAGGCTCAAGTTTTTATACATGATTAATTAGGACCTAAGGAATCTGATGGTGAATTTCATTTCTATATTAAACCTTGTTTGACCGGTCAATTTATGCGAAAACCCAGATTAAGTTATTAATTGGGCATGGTTCTCAATGTAGGTCAAAATGGGTTCTGAAGGTCAAATTGAAGGTTATAAACCCTAGAGATTATTTTTCTATGAATTTTAGAGGGTTTATTCTATTTTTACTTTGCCTCGAACCTCGTGAATTGAAGTGGGTTGTTTTAGGGTTACAGATTATCATTTAGTTCCTTGGAATTGCTGTAGCCCTTGCTAGATCATCTCATCCCACTTTTATTCTTATTAAGTTGCTTTGACCTATGTTTGGACCCTGAATTACCCTGTATGCAGATTATACTGGTAAAATTGCATTTTTACCCCTTATGACTTGTTTTCTCCTTAAACTCAGAATTCTCTGAGTTAAGCCTTTCCTTGAGTTATGTAGGAGCTTTTATCCTTTGTATTGGGTCAAAATGAGCTAGTTATGGCTCATGATGAGGTTCTCATCATACCCCCATGCCTAGCTTTTGCTAGTCCCTTAGCAAAAACTTAAGGTTTCAACCCTTGTTCTAGACCATGAAGTTCTTAATAGCTTTAGATAAGTGCTTTTTTATTTGAGCTTAGATTAGGTTAGAATGCTGACCATAGGCCTAAAAGGTACTCTAGTACCAATCAAGATCCAAATCTGTCTAGCCTTAGCCTCAGTCTCTAGCAAAGGTTTTTAAGGTCCACAAGAAATAACCTAAGGTTTATTGGACTTTGTGGTTAAAGCACCCGTGCTTGAAATGATTTTAGCCCTGGCTCAGTTCGCAGTGCGTTTGTAAGAGAGAGATAGAAAGTTTTTCTGTTTGGAGAGTTTTCTCTCTCTTTTTCTTTTTAGTTCTAGCCTAGGATTGGCTTTTCAACACGGTCTGTATCAGATTCCTTGCTCCCATCATCAATCCTCAAGGGTTCCTGGCAATCGATGCTTCGAGATAGCACCGCCCATGGCAACCCCCGGAACCCTGGCTATTGAGATTTCGAGATAATCCCATCCATGGTGTTCCGTGGCCGAATCCAGACCCTGGCAATTGACACTTCGAGATAATGCCATCCATGGAATCTGAACCAGCAGAGTGCTTACATGCCCCCAGTAGGATATGTAAATATCCTAAGAAACAAGCACCGAGGAGATGATATTTTGTTACGCATCTTCGAGGGGATTTCCCGCCTCTCCGCGCTGGGAACTCGTCCAAATCAACTTGTGTTGATTGGCCACTCCTATTCTAGGTGTTCTTTTAAGAATTTTGCGACGCTTCTGCGTGATTCTGATTTTTACGCTTACTGAACCAGGCTGTGTGTGAGGTTAGGGTGCTTAGGTTACTGAGTCCCGTAAACCAAAAATTAGTTAACGAGGCCAAATACTCCCTAAGCCTTAGACCTAATACTTCAGCTTTTCATTTTCCTCAACCTCTTGAGGAGTGTCCAGATCTTAATGGGTACTAAGAGTCTATTCAAGAATGCCTAAGGTTTGCATTCTTACTAATCTCATTGTGCACTTTTCAGTTATTTTCTTGAATGAGGTCTAGAACTTAGGTTAATTCCTTAGTTCCTTACTAATGACTATCACCTTTTCTTATAATTTTGTGCTCCTTTTTCATTTTGTTTCTCTTCTCCTTCACAAAATTTCCTTCTCCTCTTTTCCTCTTATTCTTTTTCGAAAAATTTTTAATTTTTATGGTGTTTTTGGCATATGTGAATTTTTTTTTTTTTTGAAACCTTTTCTTACAAGTTTTTGTACTTTCCTACCCCCCCATGCCTAAGATTTGCAATGTCCTCATTGTAACCTAGGGGTTTTTATTCAACTAAGTTCATACATTTGGATAGCTGTTTTGATGAATCTCAGATGCAAGCACCTGAGGTGGAGTCGGCTGTCCTAAAGTGTGAACTTCAAGTGCAAAAAGCTGTCAGAACAAGTTTCAGGTTTTCAAAGAGAATGACGGGCTGCCTCCCGTTGAGCACTAAATTTGATGCCTTCAGCCAAGCGGGAAATGCGATGGAGAGGGGATGGTCAAATCAACAGAGTTTTGTAAGACAAGCACCTTGATTAAGAGCCTGGTTGGTCCAACCAGGTGCTTGTTCAGATCAACAGGCTGATGATGCAGCCCAAACCCAATCAATCTGGTGGGTTGATAGATGTGGATAAAAAGGTGTGGAACCCACCATAAACTATGAAGCTCAGATGGATGTGGAAGTGTAAACGCAGGGTTTGGCTGAGTCGAATCAGCCTGGTCAGAGTAGGGACCCGTAGAATAATCAATGAATGACGCGGAAACCCTACAGGGGTGATCAGAGAATGATAGAGCATGGTATGTAGTCTGATCAATGTTCGAAACCCGATGTGGAAATGCAATCGGCTCGGTGAGAGGTGAATCTGAATAGAACTTGAGTCCGGTTGCGGGTCGGGGTTTGGGAGAGGTTTTGATCCGTTCTGTGTGTGCGGCCGAGGTGGCCATTGTGTATGAGGGCTCTTCTAGAAACAGATGATAGGTGGTTTTCTGTAGAGAGTCCTCTGGGTAACTATCAAATGCCGGAAGAGTGTCTATAGGATGAAAGGAATCGGATTTGAGAAAAAATTTGGATTCTTGGTTGTAATCACTCTTGGCATTTTCTATTTTTGGTTCCTGAGGATCGAAAAGGAGTGATTCTGTGTTATTAGTGATCTCGGGAATCAGGACCTCAGAGTCAGAGTCATGTGAACTGAGGTCGTAGATAGGCCTGGCGTGTTCAGGAAGGGGAATCTCTCCGCAATTATAGTCAGATCTGGAATTGTCGGAGAGTTGGCGAAAATGATCATGAATTCCACCACAACAAAAATCATCAGATGTGGAATCAGCAGCCTGACTGGGTTCTAGCCTATATGTCACTTCTGGGCTCAAAAAGATGTTCTGTTCAAGCTCTAAGCTGGTAGGATAGACCCCATTAAAACCTTGCTCATCCAACTCCTCAGTTTCTGTATCATAAATTGGCATGTTTTCTGAAAAATCGATCAGATTTCCTGAGGATGTTGGAGAGGGATATTCATCAAATAGAGGCCCGGAATCATATTCTGTAAAAATTTGATCTTTCTCATAAGGGGCCTCATAATCTTCCCAATAAGTTTCAGATCTAGGTTCTAGGCTTAGGATGTGGGTAGAATTATTAGAACCTAAGTCCGAATAACCTTCGAGGGTTACCTTATCAAAACAAGGGGCGGAATTTACACCCTCCAGAGGTTCAATTCTAATCTTGTTATTGCAGGAGTCTTGGAGTTCTAAGCTTGGTGATTTATGGCCTAGGGTTGGTTCAGCATTGTGTTCTCCTGCAACTTCCCAACCTATTTTAATGCTATCTTCTATTTGGGTTGGGAGTCGACAACCACCTTGTGCCTCAGTCCCGAGATCTGGGAAACTGGATTGTTCCTTAATACTGTTCCAAGATGGTTCATCCTCTGTTTCTGGTATATACGGGTATTTCTGGTTGATAATTTGTTCTACTGATTTCATCATTTCTACCCATTTCATAAGGGCATCATGGTGTTGTTCCCAAAGTACAGGATTTGTCAAGCATTGAAGGTATTCAGATTGGTGTAATTTTTCCATCTCAATGTATCCTGTCATGAGCATATCTCAGGTTGATCCTTTTGAAATTTCAGTCAATAGAATTTGGGCACAGTTTATGATGAAAGCTGTGGTTGTTGGAACATCAACCTGAATGTTTCCTATTTGTGTTGAGGGTTTATATTTGATTTCATAGATTTCAAGGGCATCCTCAATCATTTTATCTTTCATGGATCTCATATATTCAGGTTTTTTGAATGGTAGTCTTGCTAGGTAATTAGGCTGCATAATTGGATCAGGTGGTGGAATCAAGATATAGAATCAAGGTTTGAATCAAGATGGAAGGAGGGGATTTTGTTCAGAATCAGAGGAAAGAAGGGCTGCGTGAATGATTTTTGAAAAAAAAAACAAAGGAGCCGAGGCTTAGCCTCGGGGAGAGTGAATTTCTATAGGAGGTTTCAAGGACCTCCTGAAAAATACTGAAGGACTGGATGAGATAAGCAGGTGTTGGACCCAATCAAGACACCCAAAAATTTGTTGGGTGACTATAGAGGTGCGGGGCAAATGGACCCCTTGATCAGAAAGATCGTCCACCTGAGAATTACCTGGGCAGCCAGAGAGGGAGAGTCCCGCAAAGACCCCTACATGGTAGAGCGTCCCCACGGGTTACAGGGTTTCCCCCACCCGACCTCTCTTGTCACTGCGGTTCCAGGTAGACCAGAATGGGGATCTTGACCTCTTAAGTCTACTAATTTTAAGATCAGGGTGCTTAAGGTTTCACTTGAACTTTAGGTGTTTTTGTGAACAAAGTGGCCTAGTTTGAAGGTTGGTTGACCCCAGGGGTCAACTTCACCTAGTGGTTTCCTTGAGAAGTTAGGCCTTGTTTTAGGGTTCAAGTGTTTAGAGAGAGCCAATTGTTTAGGATTTTTCTTATTAATTATTTTCAATCAATGGCTTGGGCACACCTCTTTTGGATTTCCTCAATTCTTGATTAAGGGGTGTGTCTCTACTGAAATCCTAATGTTTGACCTTATGTTGGCTCTACTTGGTCCATTTAACTCTTTGTTGGGTAATTAGGGCTCAAGCAAGAATGTGTTAGCCCTTAAATACCCTTAATAGTGTGCAGGAGTGATGAGTTGAAAACATGCAACTCTTTATGGTTACTAAGTATGGAAGACAGGTTAGCCCTATATTGCTTGTTCTTTTCTTTTCTTCCTCTTTAGAGTTTAGGGGTTAATAGCGAGAGGAAAAATTTACCTGTCCTCGGAGTGGTTGTCGTGCGGTTGCTTGTCTTCTTGATTTCCTGTAGTTTTCTGCACAAAAGAGAGGAGATTATCAGAAATTAAAAAGAAACAGGAATGTTTACCTCTAGAATAGCCGTTGCTCCCCGGCAACGGCGCCAAAAATGAAACGCTGTGGGCAACCGGGTTTTATTGTTATAGCGTTGTAGTATAGCCAGTTATTGCCAACATTTCAAATATAAAATTTTTTACTCGGAAAATAAAAGAGTTCCCGAGGTCGAACTCAGGGAGCAAGTTATATTTTAGAGATATACATGTTTCTTTTACAAAAATAAAGAAAGAGAGAGAAAGAATTTGTTGTCTTCTTTTCTCTTTGTTTCTCCTCGTCTCAGATCTTCTTCTTCTTTGTCTGCAGAGGTGATGTTCTTCTTCTGCAGTGGTGATGCTCTTCTTTTTCTTCTGTCTTTCTTCAGATCTTCTTCTTTTGTCTTTGTTTTTCTTCTTTCAGTTCTTCCCTTGTTCATTTGTGTTCTCCTCTGCCTCGCCTTCTTCTGTTGTTCTTCAGATCTCCTTCTTTCTTTTCTTCTTTTCCCTTCAGGACGTCGTCTGATTTCCAAATCAGACGACTTAAACTGCCTGTTGCTACAGTGTCTCCCTCAGCTTCCTTCTTCTTCCGCGGTTCTTCTTCTTCACCTGTGCCTGCACACTTCAGAGCTTACGTCAGAGGACAAAACCTACTCTACCCTCTCCCCCCGCGTCTCTCTCTCTCTGAAACCACTCTTGGGAAAGCTCTCCCAGAGCTGCCGGGTAATCGGGTTCGGGTCGCGCCTGGGTCCAGGCCCACCGGCGTGCGTGGTGGGCGAGGAGTGCAGGTCAGTCTAAGTCGGGTCGGGTCAGGTCCGCGGGGCGTGAGCGCGGACGAGACCGGGTAACCGGGCGGGTGAAGGGGACCTCACCCCGTGTGCTGAGGCAGTAAGGCTAATGCACAAAATCAATTTAAACAGTGAAAAGGTTGTGAGGCTTACCGATGTGGGACTAAACGGAGACCTCTCCTCGCGTGCGCCTGCTGGGAGACCGCGGCCTAGCTTCTGCAGCTGCGGCTTCGATTTGCGTAGGTTGCTGGCTGGCTGCCTTCGTAAGATTCCCCGTAATTCGCAGCAGCTGGAGACCTGGAGTCCTCAAGCCTGGAGCGCGGGAGAAGCTGCTTCAATGTGCGTTAATGGCGGTCGAACCTCAAAACCTGTCAGACACGAATATGGCCTCTCGGCCTGATCAAACCACTGGGGAACCTTCGCCGTGGCACGGCGAAGGTGTGGAACTGCGCGGCAAGCCGCAAGGTGGTGTCTGGTGGCAGCCCTAGGTTGGACTGCAACCGGAGGAATGGGTTTGTTCGGGGGAGCGTTACGGAGGTGTGGAGTGGCAGTGGAGGGGTGGGGGGTGCTCAGTGTGATGAGGCGGAGGTTCAGTGAGGGTCGGCGAGGTGTGTGAGGCTGTGGAGCGATGGGAACATCTCGCCGGAGGGTGGCCGGAGACGAAGGGGGTGACGATGGTCAGGGTCGGTCGAGGGCTTAATTGAACAAATTGAAACCGGGGAAAGAAAGAGGAGAGGAAGGGAAGTAGTTCTAACTTACTTGCAGGGACGAAGGGGGAGAAGTAGGGCGACAGTCGTATCGACTGTCGCCGGAGAAGAAGATGCTCAGGGAAAGGGGCGGCGGCGAGCAGAGAGCCGGAGAGGCGCCAGCTGGGTACGGCGTGGCGCGGGAAGAGCAGGGGAGGAAGTCTCTGCTGCTGGTATTGCGGCAGAGCGAAGAGGAGGAGGGGGAGGAACCGCCGGAGCTGGTGAGCGTCTGCCGGAGAGAGAAGAGAGGAAAGTTGGGGGTTTTCTCCGTCAGATCCGAGCTGCCCCGGTCGGTGGAGCAACGGGGGGTATTTATAGGGATCAAAACAGGGAGGGAGGCGGAGGGAGACGACGTGTCTCCCTCGCCGGAGGATGGCCGGAGACGAAAACCCATACCGTCCGTGCGTTCGCACGGCCGGTATGGTGGGCTACAGCGACCAGGGGGGTGTCCCTGCGACGGCTGACGACGTAGGGCACCCCCGGTTTACTTGCCAGGCTTTCCCCCTCACCCTGCGCGGCGCCATGCTCCGCGCAAGGTCGCCGGAGCATGGTGCTGGCAGGTTTTGCAGGGGGGACCTGATCGCAAAGAACGAAGGAGAGTAGGGGCTGAAATGCGAGGGTTCAAAAGTTGAGGGCCAAAAAGTAAATATATGAGGACCAAAGTGTAAAGTCGGTCAAGGAGGTTTCTTCTTAGGCTCAAGTTTTTATACATGATTAATTAGGACCTAAGGAATCTGATGGTGAATTTCATTTCTATATTAAACCTTGTTTGACCGGTCAATTTATGCGAAAACCCAGATTAAGTTATTAATTGGGCATGGTTCTCAATGTAGGTCAAAATGGGTTCTGAAGGCCAAATTGAAGGTTCTAAACCCTAGAGATTATTTTTTTATGAATTTTAGAGGGTTTATTCTATTTTTACTTTGCCTCGAACCTCGTGAATTGAAGTGGGTTGTTTTAGGGTTACAGATTATCATTTAGTTCCTTGGAATTGCTGTAGCCCTTGCTAGATCATCTCATCCCACTTTTATTCTTATTAAGTTACTTTGACCTATGTTTGGACCCTGAATTACCCTGTATGCAGATTATACTGGT
This sequence comes from Thalassia testudinum, assembly GCA_037157565.1. Taxonomy (NCBI): domain Eukaryota; kingdom Viridiplantae; phylum Streptophyta; class Magnoliopsida; order Alismatales; family Hydrocharitaceae; genus Thalassia; species Thalassia testudinum. The sequence continues at coordinate 129,140,598 of JAZHRO010000055.1, forward strand.
AAAATTGCATTTTTACCCCTTATGACTTGTTTTCTCCTTAAACTCAGAATTCTCTGAGTTAAGCCTTTCCTTGAGTTATGTAGGAGCTTTTATCCTTTGTATTGGGTCAAAATGAGCTAGTTATGGCTCATGATGAGGTTCTCATCAACGCGGGAGATGTCTAGAGGAAGATCCAGATGTCTGAAAGGTACAATTTTTCCATTTCTTCTTCCTTTCGCGTGTACGGCCATGCAGGCCAATCCGCCGAAGGGTTCTGCCTCATTTTCGTGTTGAGGACGGTTGCGGACGCATGCAGATTTCATTTGGGAAGGCGCAAGGGCACGCCCTCCCACACAGATCGGACGTCTGGGCACAGCACCAGACGGCGGAGAGGGTCTCTAGACGTCCGAAGTGACAGTCGGACGTCTGTAACTAAGTCCAGACGGTTCAGCGGGGTTCTAGACGTCTCTAGAACCACGTAGAAACAAGGTATGACCTGAACCATCATTTAAGACGTCTGGAAGATGTTCCAGACATCTGATTTAGGCCAGACTTGTCGTTTTTGACCCGTTTAGGGTCCGTTTGAAGTCCGTTTTCCGTGTTTCAAGTTTCATTCTTCTCAGAATTCGTTCCTCTACTTGTTTACAGTAGTTGTATCATGTTCTGAGTAGTTCCTTGTGTTTGATCCTTATGTTAGGACCCCTTCCGTTGCGGCTCTAGGGGTTGCGGAGGCGCGCAGGCCTGCCGATCACGCCCCCAGCACTCCCGGTTTTGCGGGTAGAGTGGTTCCCTTTAATTGTTTATCAACAATTATGCACTTGTGAGATAATTAGTAGATTCTAAGGTATGGCATGAATCCTAGGACTGGAAAACTAGATTGAATGATTGATCCTAGGGTATGGCATGAATCCTAGGACTGAAAAACTAGATTGAATGATAGATCCTAGGGTATGGCATGAATCCTAGGAACAGAAACACCAAAATGAATGTTGAAAATATATAAATTGCAATCTTGGGAAAGTAGAAAGAAAAATGAAAATTGACTGTAATTGGATAACAGTTGCTTGTTTATGAATGAATATTAGCTGTTGAGAACATGGGCTATATGAAAATAAAGCTGAAATGATGAAACCTAAATTGGCGGAGTTAAAGAAAAATGAGCATGAACCCTATGGGGAATTAGGAGTAGAGCTCCTGAGAAGTGAATGGAATGGAATTGGGGAAGTGCGCTGGCCCTTGAGTACAGAGTACCAAGGAGAGCGACTGTCCCCCTTGTTTAGTGCAGAGCGGAGCTAGCTGCCCTAGGGATCCAGGGTTAGGTCTGGCCACTTTGTACCGACTTTTGGCCCTCGCGTACATAGTACCGGGGAGAACTACTAGTGTAGGGAGAGCACTAGCCACCCCACGGGCCGCGGGGTTCTGCTAGCCTTCCTACACCGACTTGTTAGGCCTACTGGGCAGACCAAGGTAGTCAGGCAAGGGTGCGCAGACTGTGGAGGGGCAAGACCCCTGTTTGGTTACTGTGGGGGGGCTAGACCCCTGTTACTGAGAGGGCTCTGCCCTATACTGGTTCCGTGCTGTCCAGCTTACTATTTTTCTTAGCTTTTGGTTGCCACTCTACTCAGTGTTTCACTAACGTGTCACCTTTGTCACCTTTTCAGGACCAGGTGTTGAGCAGCCAGAGCCGGCGGCTACAAAGGGTGCTGGGCCTAGTAGAACCTAGTAGTTTTACTTGTGCAGTACCTACTGTACCTTTTCTTCTGTTGTAGTGAGTATTTTCTATTACCACTATACTCTTTTATTGTAAGCATCATGTTTATGTACCTGTTTAATTCTCTACTGTTGTGGTGGTGTGTACTGTAGTAGTTCTTTTCTTTACTGCTGTACTTTTGTTACTGCTAGTTATATACATGGTGAATGTGGTTTATTTTATTGCTCTTTTGGTTACTTTCTCATTGGATGATTGGGTCTTGGGATCAATCAAGTCGGTCCGATTCTCGTGTCTCGTGGGGATTCGGGAATCGGGTCGTAACAAGATGGTATCAGAGCAAGGTCATCCTGAGAAGTGAACCAACTGGCTGGGAAATAACCAATTCACGTGCCTGTAACTAGAGTAGCCACCACAACGTATCTTTTGACATCTGTTAAATTTCTCCGTTAGATATCGATTCGTATTGATGTTTTTTTCGTTTTGTATTCGCGTCTCCTTGCAGGAGATGCCTCGACAAGGAGGTAGCGAGGCGGGCTGCGGGCACGGCCGAGGACAAGGTCGAAGGGGTGGGCACGTTGAAGTCGACGACTCAGTGGACCAGCCACTGCTCCCGGGCATTCAGGCCCAGGACCTCGCCCAGCTAATACGAGACATCGTGCGAGAGGAGCTCCACCCACCGCCACGATCGCCTCTCCCTGGGGCTGCGGAGGGGGAGTCCTCTGTGGGACCACGCGACGGACATGGCGCTGGATGCGGAGGAGGGGATGGCCTCCACTGCCCCCACCTTCCTCCGGCACTTCTGAGCATGAGGCTTCTTTACCTGGAGGTGCACCAGCATCTCCACTTCAGTGCCACTTTGAGATTTTCGGACAGTTCCGGAAGCTAAAGCCCCCTCCTTCAAGGGGGATGAGGACCCGATTGAGGCGAAGGATTAGATCGAGCAGATCGAGAAGGTTTTTGACACCCTTTGCCCGCCGGTGGAGTGCCACGTGGCCTTTGCCACATACCAGCTGGAGAGCGCGGCACACAGGTAGTGGAGGGCAATCAGGGGACAGGAGAGGGACGAGCCAACCTGGGACTGGTTCGTCACCCTCTTCTGCGAGAAGTACTTTCCCCATACGTGGCAGGACCAGAGGAGGCGGGAGTTCCACACTCTCCGCCTGGGGACGATGACCGTGAGCGCGTGCCGCACGCATTTCCTGGAGCTGTCTCGCTTCGCAGCGACAGCAGTGGCCACTGAGGAGGAGCGCCTTCGGAGGTTCACCGAGGGGCTCCGACCTGCGATTCGGGGGTATGTCAAACCCCTGAAGCTGCCTACGTTCTCGAGGGTGGTGGAGGCAACTATGACATATGAAGAGACCAACCCATCCGCACGAGATACTGACAGTGGGCGGAAGAGGCCCTATCACCAGACTTCTCACAGGGTCGACGAGAGAGGAGACACGTGGCACCTACAGGAGAGCCCTTATGTTTTGCAGGGCCATCAGTGGCCTTTGGAGGCCCTCGATAGGGGCCAGCTGCTAGCACTGGACCCCCGCCCAGCCAACAGCAGGGACCCACTGAGGGCGGGAGTCAAGTCCCCCTTTGCTACCAGTGTGGCCAGCCGGGCCACATCAGGAGGGACTGCCAGTCTAGGGTAGGAGGTCAGCAGATGCTTCCCGTGCCGAGCACTGGAGGGCGAGCAAGAGGCCGCGAGTTCCAGGCGCGAGGAGGAGGACAGCAGTCACGGGGAGGGTATCGGCTAGCGGCTACCCGTCCGACGCAGAGTGTGGCTGCTTCGTCCGCACTTAGGGTTGAAGGGCGTATCAACGCCCTGACACACCGGGATGCCAGAGCTTCGAGATCAGTGGTAGCAGGTATTGTTTCAGTTTCCAGCAGACTTGTTTACACGCTTTTCGATTCCGATGCTACGCACTCGTTTGTCGTAGCCAGTTTTGCGGTTAGTTTGGGGTAGGACTGTATGCTATTAGAGGATCCGTTCATGATCAGAGGTTCGAGTGGTCAGCTGTTTGTAGCTGAGGAGGTATACATGGGTTGCGAGGTCAGTGTTGGGGGACACAGCCTTCCCACTGACTTGATTATGATACAGATGGAGGACTTTGACGTAATTCTGGGGATGGACTGGTTGTCCACTTACCACGCCTTGGTGGACTACTTTGAGAGAAAGACCGTCTTCTCCATACCGGAGTTGCCTTCTTTCAAGTTCCATGGGCAGCCAGTGGACGGAGGCTTCAGGTGCATTTCTGCACTTCGGGCGGCGAGACTTTTGAGCCAGGGGTGTGAGGGCTTCCTAGCTTGTGTGGTGGCAGAGCCTAGCCCTGTGGCAAACTTCCTGAGTATCCTGGTGGTCAGAGAGTACCCCGACGTGTTCCCAGACATGTTGCCAAGACTACCGCCCGAGCGTGAGATAGAGTTTGATATCTCACTGGTACCAGGGACCAACCCCATCTCCACAGCATCGTACAGGATGGCACCACTTGTTACGAACGGGCGCTCCAGACGTATTTTAAGACGTCTGGGAGGTGGCCCAGATGTCGTACCAGACGTCTGGAATCACTTACAGACGTCGGACCAGATGTCTGGGATCATTTCCAGACGTCTGGAAATCGGTTATTTTGGCACGCTACTGTTCGTCTGCGCGCCTGAGCGCGCAGACCTGCGTTTTCTCTCTCTCTCCCTCTTTTTCCCTCTCTCCTGCGGCCGCAGACGCCTCTGCCGCGTTCTCTCTCTCCTCCTCGTGCGGCCTTAAAAGGGCCACGCCTCTCCCTCACTCCCGTCACCTCCGCCTCCTTCCTCTTCTCCTTCAGCCAGTGCACGAGAGCGAGCACGAGAGCAAGCGCGAGGGTGCAGCGGCAGCGACAATCGCGGTGAGCGTGGGAGGAGGTGCTGCGCGTGGGAGAGGCGCTCGGCCGTGAGGGCGAGCTCGCCGGGGCTGCTAGGGCCGGCCGGCGGGGGGCGCAGCGGGCGCGGAGCGACGCAGGAGGACTGCTGCGGCTCGAGCAGCAGGCGGAGCACTCGTAGCGCTGCCAGGCGTCACGAGCGGAGGGCGAGTGGCACCCTGGTTCTGGAAAATTTTCCAGAATCAGACGTCTGTGCTTCTAGCCAGACGACGGGAACGACGCTTGGAAGATTGTCCTGACGTCTGAAAGGTGAGTTTTTCCCTCCTCTTCCTTCCCTTCGATTGACCGTACTAAGAGAGAGAGGAAATGGGTACGCGCAGGGTCAGAGATTCGCATCCAACGCGAATCAGACGTCTGGCTGCAGTGCCAGACGGCGAGAACGACTTCCAAACGTCCTGGGAGACCATCAGACGTTTACGAACTAGGCCAGACGCCCCCGCAGGCTTCTGGACGTCTGAGAGCCCATGCAGAGCGAGGTAATTCCCTGATCCACTTTTTAAGACGTCTGATTGAAGTTCCAGACGTCTGATTTTGCACTGTTTCGTCATTTTCGACCCGTTTCGGGCCCGTTCGGGCTCTGTTTTCCGCATTTCGAGTTGCGTTCTTTTCGGAATTACTTCCTCTACCTGTCTACAGTAGCTGTATACTATTTTGAGAAGTTCCTTGTGTTTGATCCTTGTGATAGGACCTCGTTCCGTTGCAGTCTCGGGGGTTGCGGAGGCACGCGGGATTCCCGACCATGCCCCCAGTTCGCCTGTTGTAACCGGTAGAGTGGCTTTAAGTATAATCTGTTAAATTATGAAACCATAAATAGAACCTAGGACATTGCATGAATCCTAGGAATGAGAAATAGATTGAATGGTAGATTCCTAGGGTGTTGCATGAATCCTAGGGCTGGAAAACTAGATTTTATGATAGATCCTAGGATATGGCATTAATCCTAGGTTGGGAAAACTAGTGGAATGTATGAATACTGCAGTCTTGGAAAATGTGGAAAGGAAATACTAGCTGCCTGTGAATTGAATTAACAACTGCCTGTTATGAATAAATAAACGTGATTGAGAATTTGGATTGTAAGAACGTGAAACTGGAAAGTGAAACCTGGATGTTCTGAGTTAAAAGAGCTAGAACCCTACGGGGAATTAGGAGTAGAACTCCTGGAAAGTGAATGGAATAGAATTGGGGAGGTGAGCTGGCCCTTGAGTACGGAGTACCAAGGAAGAGCGACTGTCCCCCCTGTTTAGTGCAGAGCGGAGCCAGCCGCCCCAGGGACCTGGGGTTAGGACTGGCCACTCTGTACCGACTTGCTAGCCCTCGTGTACGTAGTACCGAGGAGAGCTACTAGTGTAGGGAGGTACTAGCTACCCCACGGGCCCCGGGGTTCTGCTAGCCTCCCACACCGACTTGTTAGGTCCACTGGGGGTTGACTGAGAGTAGGATCACCACGGGGGACTCTCCCGGCCAGGAAAACACCACGTGCTACTTCTACTGTTCGGAAAAGACTGCAATCAGGATCGTTCCCACGAGGAACATTCGAGATCAAGTGAAGGATCTGAGAAATAGATAAATTGTGAAACAATAGAAAGACGTAAATAAAGGAAGAAAGAAAATTAAACAGCTACTGTACACTTTACTGTTTCTTTAGTTTAGCTGCCACTCTACTCAGCGTTTTGCTGACGTGTTACACTCGTTACCTTTCAGGACCAGGTGTTGAGCAGCCAGGGTCAGCGACTGCAGAGGACGCTAGGCCGAGTAGGGTCCAGTAGAGTTACCACTGTTCTCTTGTACCTCTTTTTGTTCCGTTATAGTGAGTAGTTCTTGTTTCCGCTGTACTTTTCTTTACCTGCAGTTCATATTATGTTATGAATGTTGTTCTACTGTTGTGGTGGTATATACTGTAGTGGTTTCTTTCCTTACTGCTGTATTTCCTTACTGTTAGTTATATTCATGCTGAATGTGGTTTATTTTACTGCTCTTTTGGTTACTTCCTCGTTGGACGACTAGGTCTTGGGATTAGTCGAGTCGGTCCGGTTCTCGTGTCTCGTAGGGACTTGGGAATCGGGTCGTTACAAGAGAGCTACGAGAGCTCAAGTCTCAGTTACAGGATCTTTTGGAGAAGGGCTTTGTGAGACCCAGTGCATCTCCCTGGGGAGCCCCAGTACTGTTTGTAAAGAAGAAGGATGGTACCCTACGCCTTTGTGTGAACTACCAAGAGCTGAATAGGGTCACCATCAAGAACAGGTATCCCCTGCCGAGGATTGATGACTTGTTTGACCAACTACGAGGTGCCACAGTATTCTTCAAGATCAACTTGAGATCTGGATACCACCAGTTGAGGATCAAGGAGGCAGACGTCTCCAAGACAGCTTTCCGCACTCGGTACGGACACTACGAGTTTCTAGTCATGCCATTTGGGCTGACCAATGCCCCTGCTGCCTTCATGGATTTGATAAACCAGGTGTTTAGACCATACTTGGACCAGTTCGTGGTGGTATTCATTGATGATGTGCTCATCTATTCTTGAGATCAGACGCAACACGGACAGCACTTGCGGATGGTTTTGGACACACTGAGACGATGTAGGCTATATGCCAAATATAGCAAGTGCGAGTTCTTGTTGAGGGAGGTGACCTTCTTAGGTCATGTGATCTCCGGGGATGGCTTGGCCGTGGACCCAGCCAAGGTCGAGGCAGTGCTCAGGTGGGACAGACCGCGTACGGTCACTAAGATTCGTAGTTTCTTGGGACTGGCAAGCTACTACAGGCGGTTTATCAGGGGCTTCTCACAGATTGCATGTCCTATGACACAACTGACCCGGAAGGACGTGCCCTTTACTTGGACAGACGCCTGTGATGGTTGTTTTCAAGAGCTGAAGGAGGGGCTGACTTCAGCTCCCATGCTTACCATCCCAGACAGTAGTGGCAGGTTCGTTGTGTACACAGACACCTCTTTGCAGGGGTTAGGGGGTGTGCTCATGCAGAGGGGTCACGTCGTCACTTATGCTTCACGACAACTGAAGCCCCATGAGCATAGCTACCCTACCCACGACTTGGAGCTGGCAACTGTCGTTTTCGCACTGAAGACCTGGAGGCATTACCTGTACGATGAGACCTTTGAGATTTTCACAGATCACAAGAGCCTCAGATACCTGTTTGATCAGAAGGAGCTCAACATGAGACAGAGACGTTGGTTGGAGCTCCTGAACTACTATGACTGTAGCATTTCCTGCTGATGGGTCGGCCCGAATAGGTTGTTAATATGATATTTTTATCGTTGAAATGTGTATAGTGGTTAACCTAATTTGGACCTAACCATCTCTTTACAAAATTTTTGACCTGGCCTAATTGATTTTATCTTGTCACTTTTAGGCCCAGGGTCGAACACAGGGAAGTGGGGTTAAAGTCGAGTTTCTACGTTTTCCTTAAAACGCGTCTCTTCCGTTCGTTTATTGTGTTTTTGGTGTTTTTCTTATTTAGGTTTTTTATGGTAATCCTTGTTCTTGAGGCACACCCTCAAAATTGTGTCCTTGGCTTTTAGCCAAACAGAGTCCCAAAACAAGTCTTGCTACTCGCAAGACGAGGTACCTGCAAGTCAAAGATTATCTTTTCTTTTTTATGTATTCTTTTTATCTTTTTGCTAACAGAAAAGCAAATAGACAGAAAGTAAATATAGTATGTATATATATATGTAGTATATATATAAAGGGGTGGGGGTGGAGGTGGCGATGGAGTGTAGCACTATGTCGAGTCAGTCGACGTCTAGAGAGACGCGACCAACACGATTAGGTGCCGCGTGGAGTGTGGATGGAGGATGGATGATGTATGGGACCACGCTTTTTTTGTACGCGTGTATCAGGGAATATCAGCAACTGGTGCAGATATTCCCGCGATACAGCGTATAATAAATAACATGAAAATATATGTACATATGTATGTATATAAGTAAATATATCTATATATATATATAAATGTATAGTTATATATGTATAGATATATATATATATAGATATATATGTGTATATATATGTATATAAGTATATATATATATTACTATATATATGTATATATATATATGTATATATATATTATATATATGTGTATGTATACATAACTATATAGATATACTATGTATATATATATATATATGTATGTATGTATGTATATATATATTTATATATATATGGTACTATAAGTGTGTGAGTGTGTGTGTATGTGTTGGTATAGGTGTGTGTGCGTCGGTGAACGTGTGTGTGTGTGCGTTGCTGTGAGTGTGTGTCTGTTAGTGAGTAAAAAAAGAGAGAGAGAGAGAGAGAGAATACGTGAGAGAGAGAGAGCGGGAGTGGGCGGGAGAGATCAGCAGAGAGAGAGAGAGTGGGTGAGCGAGAGATCGCGGACGCGCGAGTTAAGACGTCTACCGCCTCCGGCGGACGTCTGACGCCGCGTCATCTGAAGGCGGAGGCAGACGTCTGAAGATGGCGGGTGCGGGCGCGGCTTCGCGCAGGCGTGCGCGAAGGCGACGGGCGGGCAAAGGCGTGGAGGAGCGAGCGTGGAGGAGGTCTGCAGGTGGTCGCGGAGGGTCGCGGAGGAGGGCAGGGGGTGGCGCGAGGCCGTAGCCGGCCGCTGCAGTGCGCGTGGCGGATGGGTACAGGTGCAACTGCGGGGACGTCAGGACGGAGGTTGAGCGGGGAATGGCCCTGCAGGCGCGCGCGAAGTCGACAGGTGGCTGCGGGGACGGTCGCGGAGGAGCGGGAGGACCTGCTGCTACCGTGGCTTCAAGCTTCGAAGCTTGGAGCGGCGGCAATGGCGTTAAAGAGAAAAAAAATGAAGCGAGGGAATGCACCACGCCCACCGGCTCGTCGAAGAGCTGGGCGGTGGTGCTCCCACTGTGGTGGTGTGCACCACAGTGGGTTCTCCTGCTCGCCGGGTGCCTCCTTGACGGAGGGCCGACGTATGGGAGGGGAAAGCGGTGGAGAAGATGGCTGCGGGTTTTTGTTGCTGCAGCAGCCTCCCTTGCGAGGATGAAGCTGCAGCTACTTATAGAGGAGGAGAGAGTGGCGTGCCGGCTGCAGCAGGGAGAGGGTGCGCAAGTTGCAGCTATAGGGAGCGGCGTTGGCAGGGAGAAGTGACGGGAAGAAGTGCTGCGTTGCATGCAGCTGCGGGAAGAGTGCAGCCGCGGGAAGGAGAGAAAAGAAGAAATCAAGAGGAAAAATAAAAAGAGGGTGATTTTGCAAGGAGGCACTTGAAGAAAAATGTAACTATGCAGGTGATTGTTTCACTCCTCTTCCTCTCTTGATTAAATGCATGCATGCAACCGTTTTTACAAATGTGGCTATAGGATTATAATATACATAGTTAATGCTAGAAAATAGCATAAGAAGGCGTTATTATAGGCGTGTTTTGAGGTGCAAACATATACCCCCATGCCTATCTTTTGCTAGTCCCTAGCAAAACTGTATTTAGAAATGATCTTAAGCTAAAGATTTTCTTCTGAGGTGATATCGGTGTGTTTATTATCGGATATTGTGAGAACTAATTGTAGAGAAGATTACTAGTACTTTAAGTCTTACATGACAAAGATCATCTCTCAACTAACCAGGACTCTTGATATTTAAACCCTAAATACGATTTCCAAGACCCAGGAGGTTTTGCCATACTCGAGAGCTCAAGAGGTTATGGTTGTGCATAGTGAAGGATCAAGACTGACCAGATGAACCTTAAGACTCACTCCCAGGGTTTCACAAATTTTTAAGTACAAGTTGGTCCCAGTTTCAGCTCGTGTTTTTGGATTGACCCTCAAGATGATTACGGAAAACTCAACTCCCATTTTCTGATTTTTTTTTTTTTTGTGGCTCACCGAAAAACAAAGTATACAGACATTTATGAGATATACTAACTCTTTTAAAACATCTCTTTTTTTTTTCTTTTCTTTTCTTTTTTTTTTTCTTCTTTTTTTTTTTTTTGAAACACGTGTCAGTATATCTCTTACAACACATTTTGAAGTACACTTTTTTCTTTTTGGTGGGAGAGTTTCTTTTTGGTGGAAAGAGTCGCTCCTAAACACAAGACTAAAGCCTGGGATAAAAAGTCTACCTGCGCGCACAGGTAAGGACTCCACCTTCCCTAATGAACACTAGGGTTGGATCTTATGTTCACATGGTCTTTCCTGATATGTGTAGTGTGAACCAAGTTTACTTAAGCTCTCAAGAAAAAGCAAACCAACGGATCCTGTACTGGTGTCTCAGGTACAAGAATACGTCCTTAGTTAAGAGAGATTTTGATCTATTTCGTCAATACTTTAAGTGAATTAAGCCGAGCCTGAGCGAATCAAGCTTCTGTGGCCTGGAAAATCTTCAAAAACATAGGTTGAATATCCATAAACACTTATTGTATTTTTGTTTCAGCTTTTAGATCATTACTAAACACCATTTATTACTAATATATATATATTTATTTCTTTTCTTTTCTTTTTTCTTTTTCTTGCATATTTATAAATAGGTGGTAATTGTCTGATACCATAAAATACCCGGATCCTATGGATGCCTATCCACCCCCCCATGCCAAACAATGCTATGTCCTCATATGCATGCAGGGAAAGGCAGAGAACGGACGACAGATCGGGTAACAGGAGCTGAGGTTCAGGGTATAAATCAGGGTGGAAGGGTGGGTGGATGGTGGGTGGTGAAGAGAAAAGCGAAGTAATCGCGATAGAGGCGTGAAAAGTAATGGTGGATGGTGAGAGATTTGGCGTTTTCTGGGACGAGAGTGTCCCAGGCGGATCAGAAAACAGATCAGGAAGAGGAAGTTGGCCCTTAGATTGGCCAAGAAGGGGGGCTTTTTGGATAGATGGATCCAAAAGGGAATAGCCCCGGTGAGTAAGATGTGGGCTCAAGGTCCCAGTGTGGATTTGCAAATCTGCCTGATTTAGCGGGAAAGAAAGGGCAATCCGGTCTTCCATAGTGTGGACCGGCGGTGAGCAGCCCGGCGATGACTCAGACCACAAGGTATGGGAAGCGGAAAAAACGTCGTCAGAAGTCTGGTCAGGAGAAGGTACAGGAATAGGGAGGGATTGGGGAACGTCACAGTTTGTGTTGGTCAGGCAGTCGTCAGGTAATTCGCAGCAGTCTGAATCGGCTCCAATTAGTTCGATACACGTACTGACAGTCACGTCCTCGTCAGACGTGTCATCCTTGATGTGATCACTATCAGCATAAGAGTGCGGTGCTGCAGCGGGATTAACCTGAAATCCCGGAGGAATACTCGGAGCTTGCAGAATTTGATGAACCTGTTCCTGAGAAGGTTGTACCTGTGGTTGCGGACCACATGGTACAAAGTTTTGCGGGTTTGGAACAGGTTGGGCGAGAAAAGTGCCCTGAGATCGAGTCGCCATGCTTAGTTGACTGATCTCAGCATTCTACTGCGCCAAATGCTGAAGAGAGGTCATGTTTTCTTTATGGCGCTTTGACATTTCCGTCATCATTCGCATCAATTTATCAAGAGGTTTTGATGCGTGTTTGGTTTTCTGCACACAAGGGCCTGATGGCAGATTTGCCATAGGATTAGACTGGGCCCTTGGGATGACGGGTGCGGACGATCGCATCGGTCCACCAGCGGGGTTTCGACGCTGCGGGTTGTTGGACCATGCAAAATTGGGATGATTGTGCCACCCTGGGTTATACGTGGCAGAAAACGGGTTGTTCCCCAGGGTGCAGGCATCTTCTATGCCAGAAGACGTGTCCGCATATGTGTCCGAGTACATGGAGGCTTGGTCCTCCGTGTTGAAATACTGGCTCGCAGAAGCTAGTTCCACATGACTTACCGAGTCGCTTGGCGCGACACTTGATAAGGAAGGTCTTGCAGGGTTTCTCGGGATAAGCCTGGTGTTGAAAGAATTGGAATTGTGACGAAGTGGTGAGGCGGGGGTGTGTGCCATGTTTGTGGAGGAGGAGGATGATTCGGCTCTTTTTCTAGATTTATCAGTCAATACAAGCAATTCAGGGTTTTGTAACCTCCTTCCAAACATGCACTATCGCAGGAAGAATTGGGGAGATGAGAAGGGAAAAGGGATGAGAGAAATGACGCCGCAAAGGTACACTTGATTACAAATCAATACAGTCAAGTTCCTAACCTCTACAGTGTGCCCTTAGACCTAAAGATCTAAGTTACCTACTATCACGAACTACGGAACCGAATGAGAGCACCGCGAAACCACCGGGCCAGATTGAAAGGCCTTTTGCCCCAGTCTTAGACACCCGATAGCACGCGGGAACTCTCACCAGCACGTAGTCGCTACACGTAGGTAGTTAGACCTCCAATCCTTAGTAAGGGTCAAGTTACTACCAGTTTTAATTAGAGGCTTAGGGTCAAGTGCTTTTGGAATGTGAAGGGCGTTGTTTACGGGTAATGCCCAAGTGATTGATTTTAAGAGTGTGTAAGAACAAGCATGCAACGGGGAAATCTCCCCGAATTGAAGTTTTTATTGGCGAATGGTTTTTAGAGTTCAGCCTTAAGTAGTATGAATTTTAGGGTTTTGCTGAATTACCAATTCAACCAATCTCTGGGTTTTTGCAAAAATACAGGTTTTCTTTCTAAAACCCAAGAAACCCTTCTTCAATTATCAGTTAGTTACTGCATGCTAAAATGCAATGGGCTACCCTAAATGGAGATTTCTAAGTGTGGATGCACGAATCAGTTTTATATCAATGTGACAGGGAGCCAAAGCACTTCAATTCAAGTGCTCCCAATTACCAGAAATGATTTCCACACACAAGGCTTCAACCAGAAGATAAAGAAAATAAAATTGTTGGGGTTGAAGTATTCAGGATCGAATCACAGGCAAGTCTGAAAAGTTGTGGTGGGGTTGGAATCAACTCAATTCCAAGTCTCCCCACCGAAAATGTGATCCTGAATTAAAGATAAGTGAGGCAAAAGAGGGATATAAGCAATCTTTTTCTTTGCCTCAAAGAATACTTCCCTCGGCGAGAAATCCAAGAATCAAGATTCTCGGATTTTCGCTATGCGAAGTGTGGCGGGAAATCCCGGGGCAGTGGGAGTGAATACAACCAATCAAACAAGTGAATTTTAATCCACTTGCCCCAAGAAATCCCAAGGAGTTTTTCTAGTTTTTTTTTTTTTTTGGGTGGCAAGCTAACCCTAGTTTGCTAAGAAAGAGAAAACCTACTGGTTTGGCAACGTGTGCGAAGCTCCAATGCGGTGTCAGCGTCTTCACGCTCTCGTTCCCGCCTTGGATCTGCCCTCGTTCCCGACTTCGTCTGCTTTCCTTCTCCTTCCACCAAGTTCACCTGCACACCAAAAACAACAATACCCGTGAAGAGGGAAGAGAAAAATTGAAAGGATTTGGATAGAAACTTACTCGAAGGCGCACCTCCCCGGCAACGGCGCCAGAAAAGTTATGATGGGTCGGCCCGAATAGGTTGTTAATATGATATTTTTATCATTGAAATGTGTATAGTGGTTAACCTAATTTGGACCTAACCATCTCTTTACAAAATTTTTAACCTGGCCTAATTGATTTTATCTTGTCACTTTTAGGCCCAGGGTCGAACACAGGGAAGTGGGGTTAAAGTCGAGTTTCTACGTTTTCCTTAAAACGCGTCTCTTCCGTTCGTTTATTGTGTTTTTGGTGTTTTTCTTATTTAGGTTTTTTATGGTAATCCTTGTTCTTGAGGCACACCCTCAAAATTGTGCCCTTGGCTTTTAGCCAAACAGAGTCCCAAAACAAGTCTTGCTACTCGCAAGACGAGGTACCTGCAAGTCAAAGATTATCTTTTCTTTTTTATGTATTCTTTTTATCTTTTTGCTAACAGAAAAGCAAATAGACAGAAAGTAAATATAGTATGTATATATATATGTAGTATATATATAAAGGGGTGGGGGTGGAGGTGGCGATGGAGTGTAGCACTATGTCGAGTCAATCGACGTCTAGAGAGACGCGACCAACACGATTAGGTGCCGCGTGGAGTGTGGATGGAGGATGGATGATGTATGGGACCACGCTTTTTTTGTACGCGTGTATCAGGGAATATCAGCAACTGGTGCAGATATTCCCGCGATACAGCGTATAATAAATAACATGAAAATATATGTACATATGTATGTATATAAGTAAATATATCTATATATATATATAAATGTATAGTTATATATGTATAGATATATATATATATAGATATATATGTGTATATATATGTATATAAGTATATATATATATATTACTATATATATGTATATATATATGTATATAAGTATATATGTCTATATATATATAAGTATATAGATGTATATATAAGTAGATATATATATATATATATTATATATATATGTATATATATATTATATATATGTGTATGTATACATAACTATATAGATATACTATGTATATATATATATATATGTATGTATGTATATATATATTTATACATATATGGTACTATAAGTGTGTGAGTGTGTGTGTATGTGTTGGTATAGGTGTGTGTGCGTCGGTGAACGTGTGTGTGTGTGCGTTGCTGTGAGTGTGTGTCTGTTAGCGAGTAAAAAAAAGAGAGAGAGAGAGAGAATACGTGAGAGAGAGAGCGGGAGCGGGCGGGAGAGATCAGCAGAGAGAGAGAGCGGGCGAGCGAGAGATCGCGGACGCGCGAGTTAAGACGTCTGCCGCCTGCGGCGGACGTCTGACGCCGCGTCATCTGAAGGCGGAGGCAGACGTCTGAAGACGGCGGGTGCGGGCGTGGCTTCGCGTAGGGTTCCTGCAGGCGTGCGCGAAGGCGACGGGCGGGCGAAGGCGTGGAGGAGCGAGCGTGGAGGAGGTCTGCAGGTGGTCGCGGAGGGTCGCGGAGGAGGGCAGGGGGCGGCGCGAGGCCGTAGCCGGCCGCTGCAGTGCGCGCGGCGGACGGCTACAGGTGCAACTGCGGGGACGTCAGGACGGAGGTTGAGCGGGGAATGGCCCTGCAGGCGCGCGCGAAGTCGACGGGTGGCTGCGGGGATGGTCGCGGAGGAGCGGGAGGACCTGCTGCTGCTGCTGGGCTGCTGCTGCTGTGGCTTCAAGCTTCGAAGCTTGGAGCGGCAGCAATGGCGTTAAAGAGAAAAAAAAACTAGGCGAGGGAATGCACTACGCCCACCGGCTCGTCGAAGAGCTGGGCGGTGGTGCTCCCACTGTGGTGGTGTGCACCACAGTGGGTTCTCTTGCTCGCCGGGTGCCTCCTCGACGGAGGGCCGACGTATGGGAGGGGAAAGCGGTGGAGAAGATGGCTGCGGGTTTTTGTTGCTGCAGCAGCCTCCCTTGCGAGGATGAAGCTGCAGCTACTTATAGAGAAGGAGAGAGTGGCGTGCTGGCTGCAGCAGGGAGAGGGTGCGCAAGTTGCAGCTATAGGGAGCGGCGTTGGCAGGGAGAAGTGACGGGAAGAAGTGCTGCGTTGCATGCAGCTGCGGGAAGAGTGCAGCCGCGGGAAGGAGAGAAAAGAAGAAATCAAGAGGAAAAATAAAAAGAGGGTGATTTTGCAAGGAGGCACTTGAAGAAAAATGTAACTATGCAGGTGATTGTTTCACTCCTCTTCCTCTCTTGATTAAATGCATGCATGCAACCGTTTTTACAAATGTGGCTATAGGATTATAATATACATAGTTAATGCTAGAAAATAGCATAAGAAGGCGTTATTATAGGCGTGTTTTGGGGTGCAAACACCTGCCACCCGGGAAAGGCCAACGTGGTGGCTGACTCCTTGAGCTGGAAGGCGCCCGCACACTTGGCCAGTTTACAGGTGCAGAGTTGGAGCCTCTTGGAGGAGATGGGCAGTTGACAACCCTTAGAGTTACGGGGGCACTATGGGGCAGTGAATGTGATGCGACAGACGAGGCCAGAGCTGATAGATCGCATCATCATAGGGTAGATGGCCGACTCGTACTTGCAGTCCTTGCATGACAGAGTACTGTCAGGAGACCCTGGGGACTTCTCTTTTACAGACCAGGTGCTGTGCATGAGGGGACGTTTGTGCGTTCCCAGAGACGAGGAGCTATTGAGAGAGCTCCTGACTGAGGCACACGGTTCCAGATTCACCATACATCCCAGAAACACAAAAATGTTCCATGACTTGAGACTCGACTTTTGGTGGAGGGGGATGAAGCAGGATGTGGGTGAATTCGTACAGCAGTGTTTAGTGTGCTAGCAGGTGAAGGTCGAGCATCAGAGGCCTGCAGGGCTGTTACAGCCACTTCCAGTGCCAGAGTGAAGTGGGAGAGCATCACCATGGACTTGGTGGTGGGCTTACCTGTTACCCAGTGAGGACACGACGTAGTCTGGGTAATCATTGACAGATTGACAAAGACGGCACGTTTCTTGCCGATCCGAGTCACCTTGGGACCAGCACAGTTGGCAGAGAGGTATATCCGTGACGTGGTACGTCTACACAGAGTTCCGCGGGAGATCGTATCCGACCAGGATATCCGTTTTACGTCCCAGTTTTGGGCTGAGTTTCAGCAGGCCCTGGGGACGCAGTTGAGGTTCAGTATAGCATACCACCCCCAGACGGATAGACAATCTGAGTGCACGATACAGACACTTGAGGACCTTTTGCGTGCTTGTGTACTGGACTGGAAGGGCTCTTGGGAGGAGCACTTGCCCCTGGAGGAGTTTGCATATAATAACAATTATCACTCGAGCATCGGCATGGCACCCTACGAGGCTCTGTACGGACGGAGGTGTACGGCACCCTTGAGTTGGGTTGAGGTGGGGACCAAGTGGGAGGTTGGCCCCAGGCTGATCCGGCAGAGTTAGGAGGTAGTCGAGAAGATTCACAGGTGACTCCGCACTGTCAGGAGTAGACAGAAGAGCTACACAGATCGAAAACGCAGAGAGGTACAGTTTGAGGTTGGGGACCACGTCTTACTTCGCGTTTCGCCCATGAAGGGCCTACAGCGGTTTGGGGTGAGAGGGAAGCTCGCGCCGAGGTTCGTGGGGCCCTTTGAGGTCCTGGAGCAGGTTGGACCCGTTACTTACAAGCTTGCCCTTCCTCCCTAGCTTTCTGGTGTGCACGACGTGTTCCACGTGTCCAACCTCAGGAAGTACGTTGCTGATCCCAGTCACGTCCTTAGTTACGAGAGCATCGAGGTGGGTGACGACCTGACCTACCCTGAGCGGCCAGTGCAGATTCTCGACAGAGCCGTCCGCAGTCTGAGACGGAAGCAAGTACCCTTGGTGAAGGTTTTGTGGAGGAGCCAGCGGTACGAGGAGGCTACCTAGGAGCCTGAGGTGGCGATGCGGGATCCGTACCCGGAGCTTTTTGAGGGTACGTCTTTTCGGATCGGCTTCGGTCCTCTTTGAGTTTGTTATGCATATATCATTCTTTTCCGCACCCTACTTAGCACAAGTTCCAGGGACGAAACTTCCTTTGAGTTTGTTATGTTGTTAAGACCCCGGCATCAAACGTCTTTTAAGACGTCTGGGAGTTGGTCCAGACGTCTGGTCAGACATCTGGAAATTAATTTTTTCGACGTACGATTTCGCGTCTGCGCGTATGCGCGCGCAGACTGAACCGCCGCCCTCTTTCCTTCTCTCTCTTTCCTCCCCATCCTGCAGGCGCAGCTTTCTTCCTCTCTCTCTCCCCACGGCACCTTCAAATACCTCCCCTCTCCTCTCCCTCACCATCACTCCACTGTCTTCTTCTTCTTCTTCCTGTTAGCGTAAGAGTAAGAGGGCGAGGGCAGCAGCTACTGCCGTGTGTGCGCGGGGAGGAGGAGTTGCAGTGAGAGGGAGAAGAGTTAGGGCGCGGGAGTGCGAGCTCGTCGGAGCAGCCAGGGCCGGCCGGTGGGCGCATAGCGGGAGCGTGGCACTAGGGAGGTGCTGCTACAACTCAGGCAACAGGTGAGCGCTGCGCAGCACAGCCATGAGCAGCATGTGGAGGGCAAGGAGGTCCTGATTCTGGGAAAATTTCCCAGAATCAAACGTCTGGACCTACGTCCAGACGACGTGGAAGACGTCTGGAGGAAGATCTAGACGTCTAAAAGGTACAATTTTTCCATTTCTTCTTCCTTTCGCGTGTACGGCCATGCAGGCCATTCCGCCGAAGGGTTCTGCCTCATTTTCGTGTTGAGGACGGTTGCGTATGCATGCAGGTTTTTTTTGGGAAGGTGCAAGGGCACGCCCTCCCACACAGATCGGACGTCTGGGCACAGCACCAGATGGCAGAGAGGGTCTCTAGACGTCCGAAGTGACAGTCGGACATCTGTAACTAAGTCCAGACGGTTCAGCGGGGTTTTGGACGTCTGAAGAACCGCGCAAAAATAAGGTATGACCTGAACCATTGTTTAAGATGTCTGGAAGATGTTCCAGATGTCTGATTTGGGGTAGACTTGTTGTTTTTGACCCGTTTAGGGTCCGTTCGAAATTCGTTTTCCGCATTTCAAGTTTCGTTCTTCTTAGAATTTGTTCCTCTACTTGTTTACAGTATTTGAATCCTGTTCTGAGTAGTTCCTTGTGTTAGGACCCCGTTCCGTTGCTGCTCTAGGGGTTGCAGAGGCGTGCAGGCCTGCCGATCACTCCCCCAGTACTCCCGATTTTGTGGGTAGAGTGGCTCCCTTTAATTGTTTATCAACAATTATGCACTTGTGAGATAATTAGTAGATTCTAAGGTATGGCATGAATCCTAGGACTGGAAAACTAGATTGAATGATAGATCCTAGGGTATGGCATGAATCCTAGGACTGAAAAACTAGATTGAATGATAGATCCTAGGGTATGGCATGAATCCTAGGACTGAAAAACTAGATTGAATGATAGATCCTAGGGTGTGGCATGAATCCTAGGAATAGGAACACCAAAATGAATGTCGAAAATATATAAATTGCAATCTTGGGAAAGTAGAAAGAAAAATGAAAATTGCCTGTAATTGGATAACAATTGCTTGTTTATGAATGAATATTAGCTGTTGAGAACATGGGCTATATGAAAATAAAGCTGAAATGATGAAACCTAAATTGGCGGAGTTAAAGAAAAATGAGCATGAACCCTACGGGGAATTAGGAGTAGAGCTCCTGAGAAGTGAATGGAATGGAATTGGGGAAGTGAGCTGGCCCTTGAGTACAGAGTACCAAGGAGAGAGACTATCCCCCCTGTTTAGTGCAGAGCGGAGCTAGCCGCCCCAGGGACCCGGGGTTAGGTCTGGCCACTTTGTACCGACTTTTGGCCCTCGCATACACAGTACCGGGGAGAGCTACTAGTGTAGGGAGAGCATTAGCCACCCCACAGTCCTCGGGGTTCTGCTAGCCTTCCTACACCGACTTGTTAGGCTTACTAGGAAAACCAAGGTAGTCAGGCGAGGGTGCGCAGACTGTGGAGGGGCAAGACCCCTGTTTGATTACTGTGGAGGGGCTAAACCCCTATTACTGAGAGGGCTCTGCCCTATACTAGTTCCGTGCTGTGCTTTGGGGCGCACCCGTTAATGGAAACGACTGGCCGCGTGCCAGTGCGGGGTAGCTACCCATGCATTTATCACGCATGCCGTAGTCATCGTTACGTCTGTCAATGACCTTAGGGTGGTTGACTGAGGGTAGGACCACCACGGGGACTCTCCCGGCCAGGAGAGCACCACGTGCTACTTCTGCTTTTCAGAAAAGACTGCAATCAAGATCGTTCCCACGAGGAACGTTCGAGATCAAGAGAAAGATCTGAGGAATAATTCAAGAATGAGTAAATGGAAGAATAAAGAAAGAAAGAAAAAAAATAATAGCTACTTATCCACCTTACTGTTTTTCTTAGCTTTTGGTTGCCACTCTACTCAGCGTTTCGCTGACGTGTCACCTTTGTCACCTTTTAAGGACCAGGTGTTGAGCAGCCAGAGCCGGCGGCTACAAAGGGTGCTGGGCCTAGTAGAGCCCAGTCGTTTTACTTGTGTAGTACCTACTGTACCTTTTCTTCTGTTGTAGTGAGTATTTTCCGTTACCACTGTACTCTTTTATTGTAAGCATCATGTTTATGTACCTGTTTAATTCTCTACTGTTATGGTGGTGTGTACTGTAGTAGTTCTTTTCTTTACTGCTGTACTTTTGTTACTGCTAGTTATATACATGGTGAATGTGATTTATTTTACTGCTCTTTTGGTTATTTTCTCATTGGACGACTGGGTATTGGGATCAGTCGAGTCGATCCGATTCTCGTGTCTCGTGGGGATTCGGGAATCGGGTCGTAACAGGGTCTTATGCCAGAATGGTCTAATTGTGCGTTGTTGGTGTTCAAGGGGATACTATTAAAGAAGGATGGGCTCATCGGTTGAGGAAGGAAGATTGACCCAACATGCTTTCTTTGCTAACGTGAGGACAAAACTATCATACACGTCTTCTTCAAATGTTCATACTCTCTAGATGGATCCACATCTTTGCAACTGCAAGCCTCTAATCATGTTTAGGAGATACCATTCAAACGGTGCTGGACTGCACCCTACTCTCAGGCATTGATCTTTCTTTGATTAGGAGGACTCTATCATGCACTATCCAGTACATTCAGAAAGAGCAAAACAAGAGGTTTCACTAGGCAAAATTATCCTAGCTAGAGGCATTGCTGATGTACCACTCATCGACTTGCATCACTCATAGTCCATCTAAATTTGCTACTATGTCATTTTTGTTTCAGTTTCATTAATCCTTGAATTTCTCCTGTTATTGTGGACTAGCTACCTACATGTCCAAACTGATGTACATTGTGTATTTTTGTACCTAGTGTTATTAAATGTTGAGTAAAGATTAACCCTTTTACTCAAAAAAGGATTTAACTAAATCTGGTGGTCCCTTAAAAACAATGCATTCATTTCATGAAAATTCAGCAGAGGGACCCAAATATTTGGAGATGGATTATTATTGAGCTCCAGTAGCTAATTTATTAGAGTAGGATTGCCTTATTCACGAGGCCAAAATAATTATGAAATGCTGAGTTGGTTTGGTAGGTTATCCTACCCTCTATACTTTCTATCAAAACTACTATTGCCACCTCTTATGTTCACATTCCCACTACCATAATAAAAAGCTTCCATAGACATCACATTTGCAATACATTTCTAGCAGGTGAGGTACATTTATGACTCCTTGGTGACTCAGCTAAGTGGCTTGCATGGGTATGGAATTTTTTTTGATTACTATGGAGTAGCATCATGACCATCAACACAAAGACCATTAGGACCACCAACCTCTTTATGCTTCCAAAATTGAACATTAAATAAAGTGCATTCTGTTAGAGAGTTCTAGTCTCAGTTTAATGGTGATAGTGTTATCCATCCCCACCTAGGGATGGCAGGATGTGTCATTCAACAGAAGTATTATACATTAATGGACTACCATATTCCATACTTGTACATTAATGGCCACCATATTGTATGTACATTGTGTTGATGTAATAGCACAACATACACTAACAAAGAATAATGATGGTAATGATACTTCCTGCCACATAGAACCTAACAAAAATTCATGATTTTGGTGAAGCAATCTAGTAAATATTAGTTTGTTGATATCTTCCAAAAAAAAAGAATTAATATATTGATTGGTTATTAGTTCGTACATTACCAAACTATGTCAGTTATAATCTTGGTTACTATTTGTTACATATTGGTTACTACTTCATACATTACCAAATTGTCAGCTATTTGTTAACTTATTGCTTGTTAATTTAATACATGTTAGTCTTATTTGTTGTTACTTGTTGTTCGTTAGTTCAATTTTTGCTATTTATTATTGTATTTGATAGTCTGCACATGGTAGTTGTTACTTCTTAGCACGTATTAGTAAAATTGTGTGAAATGTGAATGGTAAATGTCTTCATAATTCATATACTTATTGCTCTATTTTAAACAATTATACTTTATATCACTACCACATATACCAATAGATCATGATGTCTAAATTATACTAAATAATGACCAATCAATTCCAAACTATCCTAAAATTATGCATAATGTAGTTTCTCTTTTTTCCAAGCAAATTTCTTAATTTTTTAAAGTTCCATCAGCATACCTCCATTTTTTAGGCAAAAAATAGACAAAATGAAATAACAAATTTTTTTCCCAATTCTTCGGCATGCCTCCAAAATGTACACTTTCTTGTACATATGGAAATTGACACATCAAACCTTACTTGGTAGCTATGAGCTTGTTTGCTTTTATAGTTCCAATGCCCTTATGATTCACACACTTAATGGCTTGAAAGTAAGATAAAAGGACATAAAAGAATTTATGTGTAGTGGGTAGACAAATAATAAGTTAGACTCAAATCCAGCAAAAATGTTGATGCAATTGAGTCACTTCTTCCCATCATTAAATGATCTTGGAGGGTCTAGACCTAACAATTATGCCCTACTATATTGATGCTAATGATGGTCCCCAAATAAGGCTTGATGCTTGAAATTGACAAATAAAGGTATTTAAATGCATTAATGAAGAGAATATAAATGGAAGTGCCATCGTTCACTAGACAGGATACATGTTCTTCTCATTAACAAGGATAACCACATTAAGAGGTGAACATGGAGCCCTTTAATGAAGGCGAGACTTCCCCGAATGAGAAAACCAGGTCATTGTGTGGGTTGTTAGACCTTGTGGTGACGCCTTTCAAGATTTGGGCATATGCATCTCCACTATTATGACTAAGAAGTGGTAAACCATCATTTGTGAAGACAACTTTAACTTGGCCTTTTCTTGAGCCCAAGAGATTGCTAAGGAAAAAAGGGGTGTCAACAATAACAACAACATGGGGGTGATATACATATTGAAGGAATTGAGATAATCCAAGATCCATAGTTCAAGAAGCAATTATCATAAAGCGGATCAACTTGATTAAAAACTCAGTGCATGATCCTTAATTTGAGTGACCTGGTAGTAGATCATGAAAGGAAGTCAGGTGATGTTGATCCATAGCCCGAGCATTCCTGTCTTACTACTTAAGAAGGTCTCCCTTCTAGTGTAGCTTGCCCAACAAACTAGCCAATATAATAGTAAGTGCAGGTGGCAAAAGCGATTCTGTGGTCACCTCCTCCCTTTGCAACTCATAAGATTAACCATTATTCACTTATGTTCTTAACCCTTTCGTTGCTATTAGCTTCGTGCCCCAAGACTTTTGGATTCAAAGAAGGTACTAAATGGCTTTAGGTGTCATTAGTGCTCTCGATGGTTTTGTCCTCGACCCTTCTTCCAATTTCCCGCTTAAAGCTTAAGGTTGAAACTTTGTACACCTTCCTTCTCTTACATCACATAATCAACTTTAATCTTTAGCTTTTAAAATTCCTTCCTAAGTCTTTTTTGAAAAGGAAATCCTTCTTGAAGTAAAGGAATATTACATGTCATCACTTCCCAAAGGGAGTTCTAAATTTGTTTGGTAACCTACTTATAGAAGTCATCATAGGTAGACCTAACATAAGGTCACACATTATCAACTCCTTACTCAAGTTATTGCAACTAAAAAGCAAGCCTTTAGCCTATGAAGAAGCACATTTTTTTAAGCACCCCAAACAAGTCAATCAAGCATAAAGTAAAATTTGCAAATTGTTCCTCATTAAACACTTAAAGGTAGATGAGAAGGTACTTTACCTCACATCATCCTCACAGTTCTACAAGTAAAATGTGTCATGTGATCTAGAGCATCAATCCTCTTGTCATAAATCCCAACGTCAGCCTTTTGAACTTTAAAAGAAGTTAAGATCATCACCCTTTGGATGAAGTAGGCCTCAACAAATAATTAGGCTTGCTGTTTCCTTTTCTTCTATTGTTGGGGGAATGTAGGGGATGTACAACCTCTTCTTGTGCTTAATGATAGTACACATATCCTCATCTTGAGCCTTCTTTGTTGCATGGATTCTCTAGGCCTCTAAGCAATATCTTTGTCTATCTATTAAGCTTCCTTTAAGGCTCCTAACCACTCCCATTAGTTCTTCAATCTCATGAAGATCATCAATCTAATGAGTTGCCAATTCGTACCCAAGCAACTTTAATAATGTCCTACTCCCTAAGGGTTATCTTGTTGAGTTTGAACAAAATGACTCAAAATGGATGAAAAGGTTACAAGCTTTACAAACTTATGATTTTACAGATAGTGTACAAGATTATGATTTTAATTACTATTACATACATGAAGAAATGCCATAAGGCTGGAATCTTAAATTTTGAATAACATGCAATAGAAATACACTCCAGACAAGTTCATAAGATGAAATTTGAAAGAAAAAATAAAAGATAGATAATGAGTTCGTAAGTAATATGAAAACTCACGATAAAATAAAGATAGCTTAAAGTCAACAAACTTCTCTTTAATGATCATAGAATGCTAGGAGTATTAATAGTCTACTAGTAAGTAACAATAAAGTATCATTAGTTAAGCATGATTTGGAGAATAAAGTAAATCATGAGCTAAGCATGGTTTGGATTGTACAATTTATTAGATGATCCATGAGACATACAAGAAAACTAGCATACAAGACCAAACATGAGCTAAGCATAACCATAGTTTACATATATAGTAGGGCCAATTAGTAATGATAAGCCAAAGAAAAAAACATAAGCATGGGTTCGCTACAAGTATAGTTGATTAGTATGGTAAGCATAGGTATAAGCATGTGCAAAATCACATGTATGGTATGAGTTGGCTAGTGATAAGGAGTCAAAAGTATTTCACATAAAAAGTACAGATGGAAAGGAGAATAAAACCTCAAATTATTGAAAAAATGGAGAATTGGAAGATACTAGAGAAGGTGAAGGACTAGATATCTAAGAAGTGGATAAAAGACTTAAACCAAAGCCAAGAAACCTTTAAATCCAAGAACAATTACAAGGTGAAATGATGGACATATTGCCCCATATCGCCTATTCTATGGTATATTGGCATTCATATCTCCTAATACTTAGGGATATTGGTCGACACCCACCAATATTATTAGCACTATATCATGGATGTCCTCAAAAAAAGATATTCTTGTGATATTGATATGTGTCATATTTGGGATATGAGATATATCACCAATATATCGGGATATCTATTTCGATGCTTTGCATGAATTTTCATCTCTACCACATAATTGTATCTTTAAACGCCATACTTACATTCAATACATTTAAACTTTATCCTAGTTAATTGAATGTCCTTAGTTTCAAGGGCAAATCTCCAAAACTTAAATTCTCTACTTGCTCCATCCCTTTCCTCACAACCAACATAATACCATCTACAAAAAGCTTATTCTCTGGCATGTCATCTTGAATGTGTTTCATCAAATCACCCATAGCCAAACGAAAAAGATAAGAGCTTAAAGATACCTAGGGTTATTGGTTGGCACCTAGCAATATTAGCAATATATCATCAATGTCCTCCAAAAATGATATTCCTATGACATCAATACGAGTCATGTTTGGGATATGAGATATATCACCGATATATTGATATATCTACTTGTAACGACTTGAACCCCATCATGTAATTTAGAATGGTGAAACGCGGATCACTGCATCAAATCAAAATAGGATCGTAGTCACCCAGCACATAATTATAAAATATAAACACAGCCAAACAAATAAATCATATTGCATTGGGATAAATAAAATAAAGTATGAAATGCAATCCACAGTAACCTAACAGTTGAAAAAAAGATTACTGAAAAAATTTCTAAAATATCTCATTGCAAAAGATTATTGAAAAAATTTCTGAAATATCTCACTGAAAATGAAAAGGAACTAGACAACTAAAAGGACTACAAAATTCATAGATTGTCTGTGAGTACTGAACAAGGTCTCGTACCAGTTGCTCTGTTCATAATCGCTCTCAACTACTCAATAGTGCCTGAGTACAAAGCCCAAAGTAGTCGTCAGCAACCGCTGAGCAGAGTAGTACAACTAAAGGGAGAGTAATAGAAATAAATAAATAAATAAATAAAGATGCAGAAAAGAGGGGTACTAATTTGTTACTTTCTTTATGCCTTATCCATTTACTTCTTAGTTATTTCACATTTAATTTGATAGTGTGTGGCCGACGATATTACAGTCATAATCATTCCATATCAATTCCTTAGAAGGTACGAGATCTCGCTATGATTTCCCAAGAGGTATCACAGGTACATAGTGTCCCCTTGGCCGAGAGGAAATTCCACACTTGTCCTACGTTCCGTTCCATCACCCTAGGGTTCTAGCGTAGGTAGTGTAGCGGTTGCATACCATGCTGGCTCATAGATTTCCCCCTCAATGACCTAGGTACATATCCAACCAATTATCATATATACATATACCCACGTACCCCTACCTCGCTGCCTCGTTGGTCAGTAAGCCTATCAAAGATTCACAGGAAGGCTAGCCACTTCCTGATTCACCAACCAAGCCAGACCAACTTATTTGAACCACCCAGTGGTCCACATTCATTGACCAATTTTTTCATATCCAATTTTCATTTATCACAGGATAACTGTTAGTTTAACATTTCTCATGTATGAGCCATTAACGATTTATTAATTTTACAAATTATCCTTTGGTGCAATAGAAAGAGACAACACATTATTCCTTCAATCCCATAATAGGATGAATATATTTTATCCCTTTAATTCAATCAGGAAAATGACACATTTATTTCTTCCATGGTATTATTGATCAATCTTAATTTCTATATGCTAGGCATGAATTATCAGATAACAAGTTCTCTTCAATAGATATTCCATTATTTTTTTTCAACATCTCATTCTAAAATTTATAGTACCCATAAGAGGAAATCAGACATCATAATATTTATGGACTCTAAAACTCTGCAACAGGAAAGAGTACGCATGACATCTATGGCAAAGAGAGATCATAATGATACTTTTTATGAAAGTAAAGGGGAGACTACTCTACCTAATGCCACAAGAGGGTCACGGTGACTTTGGAATGAACGCTTATGATCCCTCACCATCACTTCGGGGACCCGCATATCCCGCGCGTGCTTTAGGAACAGATTAATGGCAAGGCACGCGAGGAAATATCATTAAAACCTTTACAAGGGCTTTACTAAAATTTTCATGACATAAATAATTTACAAAACTGAATTTAGAATTGACCGTTGTGTAGTTCGTACAGAGATGATTCCAATGACCCCTGGAACACGAAAAAACCTCATTTAACCAAAGAATGTATCAAAATGTGAATGTATGCGAAATTAAAATCCCACCTATACCTTGCACTCCTTGTTGCTGACGTCATGCTGATGTCAGTGCCACCCCTTCCCCTCCGCACGCGCCCACGCTTCTGTTCCCCCTTCTCTTCTCTCCTCATCGCATGCTTCCTCTCTCCTCTTCTTTGCACTTCGTAAACTCTCTCTCTCCCTCACTCGCACGTGCACTATCCATCTCCTGCGATCCCACTATCTTGCTCCAATTTTTCTTTTTTGGTTGCATGTGACACACTCTCTTCCTCTTCGTTCCTCTCTCCCTCTCTACTCAATCTCTTCTCTCCTCTCGATTTCTCCTCTCTTTCTCTCTCGATTTTTGCATTGAAAATAAAGTAGGTGACAGCCACCGATCCACATATTTATAATACTCCTCAAAGAACAACTTTGTTAATAAGATTAAAAACAACCATTATCCCTTATAGTTTAATTATTTAAATCCCCTACCGTATTTTCGTATTTTACATGCAACTTTTGCTACGGACCTCGGATTCACACGAAACAAACGTTGTTGGAGAGCTTACGATGAGGGGAATTTGATGGCACAAATTTAGACATAATTCGTGCATGTTTTTTGAGGTTTGACCAAGTTCGAACAAAAGTGTAATTTTCTTCTTTTCAGAGTACAAAAACCTGATTCATGCCCAACAAGCGCCAATGGGTTTGTCTTGATGTGCTTAGTAAAAAAAAAACCCTCAAAACGTTGATTTAGGTATTTACAAAACATAACAACCTTAAAGGGAGTTTTACCCCTGAAACTCAAGTGGGTTAGGTGCGAAGAGAAACATGCAAGCAAGTAGTCCATAACAACCTTAAAGAGAACAACTAGGGCATCATAGACTCAACGCCAAATAGCTCAGGACACCTTTCCTGCATCTCAACTAGACAAGAAACTTTGTTTCCTTGATAATCATCTAGAAGGAATAAAAGAAAAATATAGAAAACTATTTGGAATGCAGTTGGTTGTAAGGTAATTAGGACAAGGGCTAAAATGAAGGGGTTAAGTAGTGGATGAGGGGTGAGGTATGCAATGCATAAGAACTCACAACAAAAGTCAACCAGAGTCAAACAAACAACAAGAAACTCCTACAAACAAAATTTCTAGTTACATGCAATTCACTAAATCTAGCCAACCACTAACCAAAATAAAGAAATATTAAAGTAAACTCAACATCAACTATGAAATAAATAAACCATAATCATTAACCACATACCTAAAATACATCAGCCTTCCTATCCCACCTAACCACTACCGATCTCACCCCCAAACCAAGAACAATTTTCGAATTGCCCAGAATAGGGAGAAAAAAAAAGAAATTAACTATAGACTCGAGAACTTCAAACTTAATAGAAGCATAAGACTTGTTAGTTATCGAAAAATATGGGAAATATAACTACATCATATGTTATGCTAAATAAAGGTTAAGAAACCCTTTCTTTCATCAGAGGAGAAAATACAAACAATAATGGTAGGATACAATTAATGTTAGATAGACTCTCCTCTCTCTATTTTTTTTGTGTTTCAATAGGGGATCAACTTGTTTACTTCTAATGTGCAAATTTACATTATAATTTATCATAACTTGCCTTGGATTCAGAAATTCATTAATTAGCTTATCAATTTCATGTATGGTTTATCGCAATTTAATTGCATGTATGGTTTTCCCCAAGAGTAAATCGAGCTAATGAACAAAACTTCATAAAATAATCAATAACATACTTTTTAATATGAATCATTTGATGCTAATGATTGCACCAGAAATTAGGTGATTCTAGATAGATATTATGTCATTTATCCTCCATAGAGTATTGATATATATATATGTATATATATATGTATATATGTATATATATATAATACACAATGAATGGTGAATTTAGTGACGATACATTGAGTTAGAAGAAACCATTTTTCATTAATATGATCATGTTATTCAAATGTCAGATGATGATATAAGAGTAGGCATAAGTTATCAATCTCCCCATTTGAGATCTCAATACCTTTATCAAAATTCAATAGTTAAAAATAATCACCAATATTTTATTTTAAAATTTTTAAATAATTTAACATTGCTATCATTTGTAATGTGCTGATCCCAAAATCCCAAGGATTGCAATGTTTTGTCTAGTAATCCCTTTAAGTCTACAATAAACATGCAAACAGCAATTGGGCAACCTTGCAAGAAGTCAGTGAGCTATCAAAAGAACTATTGTATAAAATGGATTGCATGTATGTACATGAAAGTGAGAGCTAAACAGAGGATTTATCCTCCACTAATGCCAAATTTCATCAATTCATAACAATTAAAGGAACAAATCAAGAATAATTTGTGATCCCCTATGTGGCTAATGAACCCCTAAATATGCCCAAGGATGACTCAAATTAGCAAATGGGAAGATCCTCAGTTAACTCTCTCATATTTGACTTCCAACCTTCTAACTACCAAATTATCTACATCGAGCACAACCTAATTTGAATTGCGTAAGCATTTAATTCCCTACAATCTATGGTGTCAACATCTGAATAGATCTGAATTAGCATGCCTATAGATCTAATGACCAAGTTAATAATGATAGTGGCAATTTTTTAACACTCCCATAGATGTAGGCTAGACAGATGAACTCATTAAATAAAGGTACAAAATGTTCGATTGAAATTTTAAGGACTTGATCTACGTACCAAAATTAGCATTTTTGCAAAGTGGCAATCTATAAACATGATTAAGGAAAAATCAATTACGAATGATACATAATTGATGAATTTCACAATGTATGGGTATTACTTAATAACACTGGAAGATGCCTTCAAATCCATGTAGAAATTTCAAAATGCAAACACAATCTCCCAAAAATTTAGATCCATGCAGATGAAACGATGTTGAGCTGTGAACGTGAAGTCATAGAGCACTAGGGAATGTAAAAAAATTTTAAATTTTAAACACTTTCAAAGGTAAAACCAAGGTTTTCAAAGTAATTAATAAAACTTCTTGTAATTAGTAAGTAAAATGTAAGCTTTACACTCTCAGCAATGTTATGTTTCCAATTTTAAGAAAAAAGAACGAAATATCAATTTCTAGGCTAATTAGAGTCTCAGTGCCCCCAAAATTAAACCTTATGTCTATATATATATGCAAAGAACATGAGGTCATTTGAAGTGTCTAACAAAGAAAAATGTATGTGGAGGTATATTCTTTATAATACTTTTGAGAATGCCAATTGTAACAATAAACTAATACAAATTTTTTTTTTCTATTACCATATGCAAGTTAACATTAATAATATGGTAGGAATACATCAAAGATTAAGAATTAGAGCAATATAAGCAATGAAAATATATTTATCCTACCCTTATAAACTATGTATATACCATGCTTGATAGTATCATGAATCTTCTTTACATTATAATATACTAGAGAGACAAATGTATTATTTATACATTTATACTTATTTGTAATACATATAATCAACTGTGCTAGAAATCAAGACAGTCATATTCATTCAACAGTTATTAAAATAACAAGTTAATAGTGCAAGAATAATAATCGATTAATTCCATGCTAATCCAATGAGTAATTGATTAATTTCATTCCAGTCCAAATAAGTAATAATAATTCCTTTCCAATCCAAATAAGATGCTTCACAAAGTTAGTCTCTACAAGATTCGAACGTACATCCCTGCAATAGTAAGCCTCACAACTAACGTTAGTTACCAACTGCACTAGAAATCAAGACAACCATCTTCATTCAATAGTTATTAATGTTATATATATATATATATACATATATACATACATGCATATATATTTCACACTTACAAAGACAAAAAATATGTCATGCAAGAACTAATTGAGTACCAGGACAAATAACTATGTGATTTGTCAGATATTACCGACCAAACAAATTTTGACAGAATATTGGCACTTGGCATTGCATGGTCACAAATAGAATTAATTGGTCAAAGGGTACAAAAATTTTTTATAAACTCTATCCCAACAAATAGTTGAGGCCATTGCTGTCCACAATGACTATTTACTTTCCAAGTTGCTATAATATCTCTAGAGAAAATAAAAAAATATCGCATGGTTACCATCAAATAACGATAAGTACAGAAAAAGGGGAATGTGAAATAGAATGTGCTTAGTAGAGAATAATCTACCTTGTAGTGATTGATGTTATGTATAACCCAGTATTAACAAAAATACACTATTATAGATTATCCCATAAACATTTGTATATGTGATGAAAATATATGTGAACTACATGTATATTTACACAAACAATGGTTGGGTGGTTCTAGGAAAAGGATAAGTACTACATGGATACATAATTTAAGCATCACATGTACACAACCAATATATTAAGTACCAAGTACTATTGCTATGAATTGACGTGTTCGTCGACTTGGTAATTAAATTTATCACTACAAAAAATCACAAGCAATGCCTTAGAAAACTATACAATCACATAATTATTGGACAAACAAGGAAATTACTTAATTGCTTCTTAGGATCACATTCAAATCAAGCAATGCCTTAATGAGACCCCTAACTTGCTCTGCCTGAAGCCTAAAGAAATGACTTGATCACAAGAATTGACGGAGGCGCAAAGGAAACTAAACAGGATGAAAGATGGATTGGGAATTGGGAAGAGAAACTGAGTTAGAGTACTGTGTTTCCATGGCCCTTCCAGGTTATTTTATGTTTAGTGGGGTGACCTTGCTCTAATACCATCTGCAACCACTCGAACCCCACCATGTACTTTAGAATGGTGAAATGCAAGTCACTAAGTCAAACCAAAATAGGACCATAGTCACCTAGTACATAATCATAAAATATAAACATAGTCAAACAAACAAATCATATTACGTTGTGATAAAGAAAATAAAGTATGGAATGCTATCCACAGTAATCTAACAGCTAAAAGGAAAAGTACTGAAAAATTGTCTAAAATATCTCATTGAAAATGGAAAGGAACTAGAGAACTAAAAGGACTACTGAATTCACAAACTGTTTGCAAGTGTTGAACTAGGTCCCATATTGGTCACTCAGTGCACAACCGTTCTTGACTACTCAATAGTGCTTGAGTATAGAGCTCAAAGTAGTTGTCAGCAACCGCTGAGTAGTGTAGTACAAGTAAAGGGAAAGTGACATAACAAAATAAATAAATAAATAGAGATGCAAAAAAGAGGGGTAGTAATTTGTTACTTTCTTTATGCCCTATCCATTTACTTCTCAATTATTTTGCATTTAATTTATTAGTGTGTGGTCTCCAATATTACAATCATAATCGTTCCATATTGTTGAACACCGGAGGACTATGCTATCGGAATTGGTTTTGAAAACCTGTCGTTGTAGTTCAAATAGCAAAGAACTCAGGTTCAACAAATAAAATTTATATCAGAAAAGAAATCCTGGGTCGAACTCAAGGAGGCTACGTCAATCAAAATTTGCAATTATTTTTTTTAATGTTTTGTTTAAAAAGCGGAATAATCACAATGAAATGAAATAAATATAGACAATAAGAGAGAGAGAGAGAAAACATTCACTTGATGTTGCAAAATATTTGTACAACTAAGAAAGTGAGAAAAGATTACACTAGAAAGCGAGAAATTATTACACTAGAAAGCAGGAAAATTCTACTCTAGAAAGCAGGAAAAAGGAATAGGAGAGAGAAGTTATCCTCCTCGATGATAGCTTGGAGGACGAGCTGAACGAGACAATGACTGGAAGATGAGGAACGGAGCGGGAAGAAGGAGGTCGAAGCAGGAGGAATGGGAACGAGGCAGCACATCGTCGTCGTCGTGGGATTTGCATCCGGAATGGGGGCGAAAAATTGATTTTAGCTCTTGAGGAGCATCTCGGGTGTGGGACAAGCTTCTCTTGAGCTTTGGAGAGGGAGAGAAGAGAAGGGATGAGAAATTCGTATGGAGGGGGTCTCCTTTTATAGTTGCAAGGAGTGGGGGCATTTTGGACATTACAATTTGAAAAACATTAATTCAGGACCTTTAGTGATGGATAAATCCGTCACTAAAGGCCTGAATGTGACCTTCGTGCCTGCCGTCACGCTCCTCGCCTCCGCATCCTTCAACGCACTCGCACGTCTGCGTGCTTATAGCCGTCCGATCAAGAGATCGGATGGCTTAAGATCGCCTATGCTTGCGTCGCGTGCCCCCGTGCGATCATGCGTCTGATCGTGCATGGGCTATATTGCTTGCTTAGCACTGTCCGATTCTCATCGCGCGGCCTCGCTCGCTCGCACGCCCCCTCGCCCGCTCTTCAATTTAAGGCGCAGCGGGCTTGAACATGTGCCTAATCGCACAATAACGTGCTCGACCGCTACGCTATGTGTGGCTTTGTGTCGTGAAGAGGATTTTAGCACGTAGATTCGTGGCCGTTGGATCGAGATCCAACGACCTAGATCTGCTGCGCTCTTTCACTTGATGAAGATGAAGCGGTCGATCAGATTCAATCCTAGCCATTGGATCAAGATCCAATGGCTAGGATTGTGCGATAGAAATCCCTTGGAGATGTAGCAGTGGTTCCTCGTGGCAACATCCTGGCTGTCCATCTTCTGAGTGATGTAGATGGTGCCACGAGTACAAGATTGGACCGATCCTCACGTTGTTAGGCTGTGATCGTCGATCGGAATCCATCCGTGCGGTCAAATTTGTCATCTGAGGTGCGGATTAACACCATCTTGGCCCTTGCTCTTTAAGGTTCCTCGGTCTCTATCTGATGTTACAGATGTCCGATTAGGGCGATCTTGGAATCGTTGAACTCCAATCATCGCCCTGATCAGATCTGTATGGTTGGATCTTCGATTCGCGGTCTTGGTAAAAGGTTGCCTTGTCCCTGACCATAAAAAGGAGACAATTACTATACAATTTATACAACTTGATCTAAATGCATGATTATGCATGTTATGCACTATTTACAGTGTATGATGCTAATGTGGCACTAAGAACATGCATTAATAGACATTTTAGGTTAATCAAATGTATGCACATCACACCCTCATGCCTATCATTTGCTAGTCCCTAGCAAAAACTACATGATATTTATAAAATAATTAGGTTTGATTACTTGGGCATAAGTTATTTTCAACATTAAGAAATTTTTTACTCAGGATCTGAACTTTCAAAGACACAATAGCGCACGAGTATCTGCCAAAATGCAGACCGCCTCAAGCCCTCGCCTTATTCAAAGAAAAATTTCTTTTTCTCTTTTTCTTCTTTTCTAATTTTTTTGGAATTTTGAGTTTAGGGTTAAAGAGTGGCTTTCTACGGCCATTCAACCCACCCAAGATTTGATGAGAACCCTAAGTTCTAAGCATCTTATTGTAACTGTGATAGACTCATTGATTGACAATTATAACGGACTTCGGGTTTCTACACCTCTAGATGACCTTAAAAAGAGAGTTCTGCCTAAAGGTGTATCTTTATGACCGATAGCTTTCTCCCTACTTTTATTTTTATAGGGTTAACACAATGGTGAATCCAGTGTATATCTCCCCGATTTATTCTACTTCTCCACTTCTTCCTAAGTGTTTTGGGAATTTTTAGTGCATTTCTTGGGCTAGGCTCTAGACAACCAGTCGATGAGCTGTTACCACCAACAACTTGCCAACCATACTCGTGCAACGAAGTGTGGCTTATTTCTTTTGTTTTCTTTTTTTCTCTTTCTTTTCTCCTTTTCTTTTTCTTTTCTTTTTGACTTTATTTTTTTCTTTTTTTAAAGTAGGTGGCTTCTCTGGTCTAAGATTTACCTAAAGGCAGTAAGAAGAGGATGGTCCAGTGACTGGGCTCTAGACAACCTACCTATGGGCTATTACCCATGATAACTTGCTAGCCATATCACCTTAGAAGGTTCACTAGCTACCCAATTTTCGTTAAAACCATCGATCAACAAGTTAGTGAAAAGATAGTGTGTAGATGCTTTAGACTTAAAGCTCCCTCAAATCGAAGGGTGGGTTGATAAGTTGTGTACTTATCACCCAAACTTATTTAATCACATTACAATAGAATTCAAGATGGTAAGGACTCGAAAAATAAATCCACATTTTAGTGGATACTCGGGCTGATTAAGCCTAAAGACCTGAAGGGTCTTTGTGTTCAAATCTTAATATAATATTTCCTAAGATTGAAAAGTCCTAATGTCTAAGTATTCCTTCCTAATTCTTTTTTTTTTAATGTCTATATAAGAAGAGAAATAGAATTTACAAGAATTTCATAGAGCTGACAAAATGATTCAAAAATGAATCCACCCCCCCATGCCTAACTGATGTAATGTCCACATTGAGAAAAAGAGACATGAAAGGAAGGGTAGAGTACGGAAGATATCACCTGAATATGAAGTCGGGTCAGCTCTGAGTCATATGTAAAACTGCTGAGTTTAATGCCATCTGCTAGGCGAAGTCCAGCCAAAGAAGTCACAACATGGCTAGAGCAACTGTGTCTGAGACGGGTTCTGGAAGAGTACGGTCAATAATAAGCTTCAGACGTTGACCGTTGACTTTAAATGAATTACCCGTCTTCGAGTCAGAGATCCGAACAGCTCCATTTGGAAAAATCTGGTCAATGATGAACAGGCTGTTCCATTTCGACCTAAGTTTGTAGGAAAGAGCTTAAGTCGAGAATCGAATAACCAGACCTTCTGGTTTGGCTCAAAGCTCTTGCGGGAAATCAATTGGTCATGTAGAGCTTTGGTCCGAGCCTTGTAGATCTTGGCATTCTCATATCCATCATTTCTAAGCTCCTCCAACTCAGATAGTTGGATTTTCCTGATCTTCCCGGCTAAACTCAGATCTAGATTGCACTACTTGATTGCCCAGAATACCCTATGTTCAATCTCTACGGGTAAATGGCATGCCTTTCCATACACCAGACAAAACGGAGACATGCCGATGGGCGTTTTATACATCGTATGTAGGCCCAAAGAGCATCCTCAAGCTTTTGAGTCCAGTCTTTACGATCAGGCCTAACCATTTTCTGTAGAATATTCTTGATCTCCCAATTGGAGATCTCGACCTGTCCATTCTTCTGGGGATGGTAAGGTGTGGAGATTCGGTGATTAACCCTGTATTTAGCTAGCAACTTACGGAACTGTGCATTAGTGAAATGAGTGCCATCATCACTGATAATGGCCCTCAGAATCCCTAAACCTGCTGAAGATGTTCTTCTTAACAAAACGATGACCACTTTGTGGTCATTGGTTCAGGTGGGAATCGCCTCAATCCATTTGGACACGTAATCAATAGCGACGAAAATGTACTGATGTCCAAATGAAGGAAGGGTCCCATGAAATTGATGCCCCAAACATCGAAGATTTCGACAGGAAGAATTGGGTTTAGGGGCATCATATCTCTCTTAGTTATGCTCTCGAGTGCCTAGCATCGGGAACACGACCTTGAGAAATCCTGGGCATCCTTGAATAAAGATCGCCAATAGAATCCAGATTGCAAAATTTTTATAGCCGTCTTTTTCCCGGAGAAGTGTCCACCACATGCAGATGCATGGCAGAACTCGAGTATACTGTTAAATTCGTTCTCCGGAACATATCGGCGAATAATCTGATCAGAGCTGATGTGGTACAGTTCAGGGTCCTCCTAGAAGTAGTATTTGGCCTCAGATTTGAGTGTATCCCGTTGTTACTTGGTCCAATCCTAGGGGATTTGACCAACAGCCAAATAATTAACAATGTTAGCAAACCACGAGGTTTATACACCTGACACTGTAAGGATGGTTTCGTCCGAAAAAGTATCAGCAATCAGGATGTTCGAATGAGAAGAATCACTCAGAAGTCTCGACAAATGATTCGCCACCACATTCTGTACCTCAAATTTATCCTTGATTTCAAGATCAAATTCTTGAAGTAGAAGAATCCAACGAATAAGCCGAGGTTTGGCATCCTTTTTGGCCAAGAGATGTCTCAAGGCCGAATGATCGGTATATATAATGACGTGAGATCCTAAGAGATAAGCCCTGAATTTCTCCAAAGCAAATACTACGGCTAGTAATTCCTTTTCAGTAACAGTCTCATTCCTTTGGGCCTTGTCCAGAGTTTTACTAGCGTAGCAGATGACAGAGGGCTTCCTGTCAACTTTCTGACCCAAAATAGCCTCGACCGTGTAATCAGATGCGTCGGTCATGATCTCAAAAGGGGCAATCCAAACCGGTGGTTGCAACACTGGAGCACAAGTGACTGCTATTTTAAGAAAATCAAATGCCTTACGGCATGATTCATCGAAATCAAACGGTGTTTCTTTGGCAAGAAGATTGCTCAGAGGACGAGCAACCTTCGAAAAGTCCTTGATGAATCTCCTGTAGAATCCCACATGACCCAAAAATGATCGAATTTGTTTAACAGATGTGGGAGGAGGAAGTTTATCGATAGCATCAACCTTAGCTTTATCCACTTCAA
Organism: Thalassia testudinum; assembly: GCA_037157565.1. Classification (NCBI taxonomy): domain Eukaryota; kingdom Viridiplantae; phylum Streptophyta; class Magnoliopsida; order Alismatales; family Hydrocharitaceae; genus Thalassia; species Thalassia testudinum. The sequence continues at coordinate 129,178,762 of JAZHRO010000055.1, forward strand.
TTCCCCGTTCAGAGATTACATGACCCAAGACGATGCCTTCTTGTGTCATGAAATGACTCTTTTCCCAGCTAACGACCAATCTTGTTTTGATGCATCGTTTAAGAATCATTTCAAGATTAGCTAGACAAGACTCAAATGTTTCTTCAAAAATAGAGAAATCATCCATGAAGACTTCCATAAACTCTCCCACCATGTCAGAGAATATATCTAGCATACACCTTTGAAAAGTCGCAGGTGCATTGCATAAATCGAATGGCATCCTACAAAAAGCAAAGGTTCCGTAGGGATAGGTGAAAGTAGTTTTTTCTTGATCCTCGGGATGGATAGGAACTTGGTTGTATCTAGAGTAGCCATCAAGAAAATAGAAGTACTTCTGCCCGGCTAATCTTTCTAATATTTGATCAATGAAAGGCAGAGGGAAATGACCCTTTTTCGTGGCCGTGTTCAGCTTCCTGTAATCGATACAAACCCTCCAAGAGGAAGCTAAACGAGTTGTGACAGATTCTTCTATCTCATTAGTCACAACGGTAATCCCAACTTTCTTGGGAATAATCTGCACGGGACTTACCCAAGGACTATCAGAGATCGGATAAATGATTCCTGCATCGAGCCACTTAATAATCTCCTTCTTTACCACTTCTCGCATATTTGGATTTAATCTCCTCTGCATCTGGTGAGAAGGGTGGGATTCATCTTCCAAAAATATTCTATGATTGCAATAAGATGGCTCGATCCCCCTAAGGTCATGAATGGTCCAACCAATTGCCTCCTTGTGTTCCTTCAGGACCTTAATTAGTTTAATCTCCTGCTCCTTTGTTAATTTAGCACTGATAATCACAGGGAGCGTCATGTGTGGTCCTAAAAACTGATATTTCAGATTCTCAGGCAATGGTTTCAGTTCAAGCTGGGGCAGGTTGATGATTGAAGGTAAGGAAGATGCTGATGAAGACTCGTCAAGAGGAAGAGGTTGAGAGTGAACAAAATCAATAACCTCTTCAGAAAATGGCGGGTCTACCATAGAGGGTTGAGAGTCTAATTCATCATCAAAGGAGGAACTTTCAAATGCAGAAACCATCATACAAGTTTCAATATTCACATTATCGTCCTCAAGTTCCTTGATAAATCCACAATCCTCAAATTTATTAATCGCCTTAAAAATATCTAATTTCATTCTTTGATCCCCAAAGGAAATTTCCATGCTACCGCTTTCAAGGTTAATGTTAGCCTTAGCGGTAGCCAGGAACGGATGCCCCAGAATGAGGGGCGTGTTCCTCAGATTTTCAGGTACATCCATGTCAAGGACAAGGAAATCTACAGAAAATAGAAATCCTTAACCTTAACAAAAACATATTCAATAACGCCTCACGGATTTGTGACCGAACGGTCCTCTAATTACAGCGTTACTGAAGTCGGCCGAAGTTCACCTAATCCAAACTTCTCATAAAGAGAAGTCGGAATTAGGTTGATGGATGCACCCAGATCCAGTAATGCTCTATCAAAAGTGTAATCTCCGATGACACAAGAAATCAAAGGAGCACCTGGATCTCTCTTTTTTTGAGGGAGGTGGTGCAGGATAACAGAACTAGCCTGCTCGGAGAGTACCACCTTCCTCGGAATAGATTCTCTCAACTTATGCTTCTGTGTACATAAATCCTTTAAAAATCTCACGTAAGCCGGTATATGCTTGATAGCGTCGAGCAGCAGGATATTGATCTCGACATTCTGGAAAATATTCAGAAGCTCCTCATTACTATAAACAGACTTCTTCTTCCTTGATCTAATCAAAGCTTCAGGAAAAGGAACATGAGTCGGATCTTTGAAATCAGCTTCCTAAGCCTTGATTTCTTCTCCAGAGTTCTCCTTTCTCTCCTCAGGTTCTTCGAGATTCGGTAAATCAGAATAGTGTGGTTGTGGATCTTGAGTTTGTTTACCACTCCTCGAGGTAACAGAATTTGCGAATGCATACGAGTTTGGGTCTTGGGGAGGGTTAGGAAAGATTGGAGGGGCTTCATTAGCCAAGAATCGTTGATTTGCAGAAGAAGAAGAAGGGGAAGGACCTTGCTCAACCACCTGAGCATGTGCATGTGGGTCCCTCTGATTTCCATACCCATGGGCTTGATTGCCCGGATTCAGGATATTTTTTCGGGTTGGGTATGGGTTGAGATGGTAGAGATCCGGGTTGACGAGAATTAGCTATGAGCCCAGTTTGCAAGTTGTCCAGCAAAGTTTTCATTTGCTGCACGAGCTGAAGCATGGATCCTTGCATCTCTACCATTTTTTGGTTTAAATTAGCCTGCCCTATGGGTTGACGGGCATTCCAAGCTGGATAATTAACCTGATTCGGGGGCAACTAAGTATAAACATGACCTTGACTCATTGGTCGTTGTGGAGCATAGTTGCTGGGTTGGAATTGGGTTTGCTACCCTGGGTTTTTCCAGGAGAAGTTAGGGTGGTTTCCCCAACCCAGATTATAAGCATGGGAGTAGGGGTTGGATCTAACGTTCTCCTGTACAGCACAAACATCCTCATAGGGTTAGGATGGAGAGAAAGAAAGGGAAGGATTAGAGAAACTGGGATGAAAGGCCCCAGTTTGGAATCCGTGGGGTTCCGAATAATGCTAGCTCGCAGGTTGAGCCGCATCAAGTTGATTCACGAACTCCCGTCTAGAAGGAGCTCGCGACGAATGGAATCCCGAATTCTGGGATTGAATGGATCGAGAGTTATTCATTGAGTTTCTAGCCATCCACTCCTCCATTCTCTTAGCAACTAAGTCCACCTTATCAAGTTTATTACAAATCAATTCCATATTGAATAAATGAGAGTCGTGGACTTTATTAACATTCGATCTGGGCTGCTGGGACCGATTAAAAGTATCCATTGACAGATGTCATTTTTGCAAATTTTTGAAACTTTTGTACTTGCACTTTTTTTAAATGAATGGTGCCATTTGAAAGATGGTTTAAAAATGAAGGTGTAGCATAAATTTCAGAATTTTTTGTTCACTAATTTTTCGACAATTGAATTTTTAAAACGGACTTTGAAATCTTGCCGAAAATCAGATAATGGTGGAAAAGATTTTGAAAGGTGTTTGAGTTTAAAATTCAAACTTTCCAACAAAAAATTTTTTTCTTTTTTTTCACAAAAAAAATTTTGAGATTTTCTTTTTCAAAGGGTTTTCAAAAGATTTTTTTTTTTGCTTTTCTCAAAACTAACCTAGGATTCAAAAAGAAGCCCGATCTAACTACCTAGATTATTTTTCTTTTTCACAAAAATGAATAAGCTTTTTTTTTATTTTTTTCAAATGAAATTGCTAGAAGCAAATCTAACCTAGGGTTCAAAAAAAAAAAACCTAAACTAAGGTAGATATGATGTGTACCTGGAATTTTTTTTCCGCGCTCGTTGTGTGCGCAGATCTCATTTTTTTCCTATTTTTCCTGCACATCCAAATACAAGAAGAGGAAGATTTGTCAGTGATAGCTCAAAAGATCGAAATCAAAAAATGACGTTACCTCCCCGGCAACGGCGCCACTTGACAGATGCCATTTTTGCGCATTTTAAAGTCGTCAAAAATCGTAGTATAGTTACACTAAACGTTCGTCAAAAATAATTTCTAAAGATAACGAGACTTTGAGTCCTGGTTGTTCGTCTCTGGGAGGCGTTTATGCAAATTTGAAATTGATCTTTTCCACTCTACTTGTTTAAAATCGCATCGGATTAAAGTTTTGCCACTTTCATTATGAACCCTAATTACGTGTGCATGTGTTAGATGACAAAGGTGAAAGTGTGAGTTTCAGTACGCACGGTTCTAGTTATGTGGTGGCTATTTACGGAAAATGCATTAATAGTTAAATCCTCAATATTTTCTGGTACCGACATGGTGGTTGTAATAGATAATAATGAAGAGCAGGCAACTTGAATCACACAAAATATATTGCAATCAATAAGCTCATGGTGATTCTCAACACAGATATATATATATATATATAATATTTCTTTCATTCATTCATTCAGGAGGGTGTTTGCAACATGGAATTAGAGGGAAGCTTATAGAGGAAAGCTTAAAAATATCAAATAAAGCATGTAAATCTAAGAAGAACTATAATCTATTCTAGTAGAAATAAGGGCAATCGGAGGTGGCTCCGATGGCCTTTGAATGGTTGAGAGAAGGAGGGGTGGCCAATGGTGCTTAGGCTAACCCTTGGAGAGAGGTTGGAGAGGTGATCCAACATGTTGGCATGGAGATGATGGTGGCCATGGTGAAGCAACTCGTGAAGGTGGAGTGGAGGTGGAATGAAGCTAATCTAAAATAGAGCCAAGAGTGAATGGGTGCAAATGGCCACCCCTTAGGTCCTTTTATAGACCTAAGGGAAGCTCTCTAGAGAATTATGGAATTCTCTAGAGAGGCCTATGGTGGGAGCTCATGGGAGAGTGAGAGAGAGAGGATGGATGGTGGTTTTTAGATCCACCAAATGTGGATCTAAAAATTGAATGGCTCTTGGTTACTAATTTTAGCAACCAAGGCAACAACACATGGTAGAGAGTTCTAGAGAACTCTAGGCTAGGTATTTTCGTGTGGATGGTGTGTGTGGGTGTGTGTGGGTCGAAACTTAGGTGGCTAGGTTGATTAGGTTAGGTTCTAGTGGGTTTAGGTCAAGGTAGGTCTCAAATTGGGGTTATAAACCCTAATTCACTAAGGTAAAGTGCAATTAAACTTAATACAAGTTTAATTGGGTGTGTGAAAACTTAATTGAGAGTAAAATAACTCAATTAAGTCAGGTTTAGGTCAATTGGTTTCTCACTAAGTCCAATTGGATAATGTATGCTGAGATCAGGGCTCAATTGGACTCAATGAGTCCAATTGAATAGGCTGATGGAATTGACTAAGATCCAAGTCAATTAGGTTTAGTGAGGACTTAATTATGTCCTTAGGGAGGTCTAGAGGTGATGTACTAGTGTTAGGGCACCTTAATTTAGGTTCCTATGGGGTTGGAATTGAGTTTAGGGACCTAGAGATCCAAGATCAAGGCTTGAATCTCAAAATAGGGTCTGGAGGGCAGTTCTGGACGTCTAATAATAGTGTCAGACGTCTTATAGTGAAAAATCAGAAGTCCAGACTTGTTTTCTGGACGTCCAATCAGAGTCAGGAGGGATTTTAGGTTCTGTCTTGGCTATTATGCAGAAATTGAACGTTTGACCAAGTGTCTAGACGTCCAATAACACTACAGAAGTGAGTTTAAAGTGTGCGGGAGTTGGCTAAGGGTTCTGGACGTCCTATAACTTATCTGAACGTCCAGATAGAGGCTAGAATTAGGGTTTTAAGGTTCCTATGGTGTGGTGACCTAATCTAAGGGTGGCTAAGGCTTGGGGAAGCTTCTAGGCAATCCTAGGGTTAGGATGGTCCTAAGTTCTTAATTTACTGCTTTATTCCTACTTAAATAGAATAACATACCTCAACCCCTTACATTATTGTCTACTACATCTTATTCTAGGTCTTCTGCTCCAGCTCTACTGCAACTCCAGTTATTCTTTATTCTTCAGATCCAGCTTTAGATCTACCTTCTTGTCAGCTTATTACCTGTAATTGACATAATGCACCTAATCAACATATTATAGCATTATTTTATGCATAGCTAAAAGAAAGCAGTAAGGATGCAAGTAATGCTTATGCATGCGTGAACTGTCCTAACTTATGCTAAGTCCTAGCCTAATTTAGGTCAATTAAGACCTCTGATAGCTGCGCAATCATACCCACATGCCTAAATCTTGTTAATCCCTAGCAAATGCAAGACTAAATTATTCACATAAAGGTCCCTAAGGGATTGATTATTTTATCATGTGTATGCCTAGAGATTTTTCTCCTTTTTATTTTCATCCTATGCTCTAGAAATCTAGGCAATTGTGAAAGTGTAGCCATGTAGCTTTTGCAACGGATTCGAGTGAAAAACTAATTCACCTCTAAAGCCTGTACTTGACCCCTACTAAAAATTCTAACGGGATAGGCGGACTTCTTCTCTCGGGGTATTCAAGATATTCTATGAATTTCACCCTGGCTTTAGGCTTAGGTAGAGAATCTCTGAGGGATGCAGATGTTTATTTGATGGCTCACTCTCACTTGGTGTTACATAGAGATTAGTATTTCAGAATCTAGATTCCCAGATTATCAAGTAACTCAACTCAAAGAAAGATGAGAAAAAGTATGCTCTATTCTGGTTCCTTTGTATTCATTCTCTCTTTCTATTTTTCTTTTTCTTTTCTTTTCTTTCTTTTTCTTAGAGCTCACAATCTCACCAGATTCACACATATGACCTATATTTGGTGGTCTCACTTGGCATTAACACTTTAATTGAGTTCCCATAACTCTAACACTAAGTCAGAATTTCTCAGCCAGTATTCGGGACGTCAGAAACATAGAAAAATAGGTTAAGGCCATACTTGGTGGATCTCAAATTTATTCGGTGGTATTACCTCAATGCAACTGAAATAAACACTAAATATACACTCTTTTTTTTCTTTGTTTTTTCTTCTTTTTCTAATTTTTCTCTTTTTCAGTTCTTTTTTTTCTTTTTTTTTATCATTTTTTTTTAACATATACACAACTAGCACACATCCATGAACTTTATTGAGGAGGCATTATTAGGGATTGGTGGTACTCAAGAGACATTGGGTGGCTTATTTGGTGGAAGTGCCTACTCACAGCATCGGGAGAGATGGATAGGATGGTGTATTTCTGCTCTTGACATCAATACCCTCCTTCAGCCGAGGATTATGTAAAGAATTGTTGTAACCATCCACCTTAGCCCCAGTTTTATGAAAACTCACTCTCTACGCATTTGCCTTATTTGGTGGCTCTCAAATTTTCACACAAAATGTATACGCAGGAACCAAAAGCGAAAACTATGTCTAATCTTAGAGTATCATCACCTAATTATCTGGGACTCTGGATTCCTTGTACTAATCTTAGAGCACTAGTACCTCTACTCTCATCTCACACTATTTGGTGGATTTTTGGAAGAAAATCTGCCTAGCTCCCAAAACACTGTCCAAGGGTTCAGGAGAAGAAGCACTACTTCGTCTTAACAGACTAAAGACATTTATTAGCCGTCACTGTGAATCTATTGCAAATTCTATGTGTGTGTGAAAAGTTGTACTGGATTTCAAATTACATGAATCAACTAGAGGATAAAATCCCTAATACATTCTGTTGATAAAAATCTTATTCATGAATGCAATATGTATATATGCTATAAACAAGTAACCTCGTATAATTTGTACTTCGTAAAATTCCCATATCGGGTTACATTCAACTTGACCCTAAATTTAGAACAAGAGGTGAGCGGGTGAGTCGGAAATGGCTGTTGCGGATGATTTCTAGCACTAATGCGAGCATTGGAGGTGGAGTTAGTTGTTCTTTTATTTAGGGTTCTAAAGTACGTTTGACATGCAGCTCCAAGGTTTGTCCTAAATGTTGGCATAAAAATTTTTCAGTTTTATCTACCCCCCCATGCCTAAGTTTTTGCATGTCCTCATGTATGAATATAAAAGAAAATAAATATAGCTGGGAGTAAATGGGTAGAAATCACCTGGAATTGCTCCTGAAGTTTAACGTTCAGCATCGGCCAACCTGACAGTATGCAATATGCGAAAAGGAAATATGCTTAAAAGAAAAATATGCTATATATAAAAATGGTATGTGATGGTAGAATGTGGGGTAGATGCTGAGTTTAACGCCTCCAGCTGGGCGAAAACTGAATCACACGTCCTCAATAAGATGAACGATCTCGTCAGCTGGAGGAGGTTCCTAGGCAAAGAATGGCTTGAGGTGCTGGCCATTTATCATAGATATATGCCCAGATTTTGGGTCCCTGATCTGGACCGCCCCATTAGGATATGAGTGAATCACAACATATGGGCCAGTCCACTTGGACTTGAGCTTCCCTGCGAAAAGTTTTAATCGTGAATCGAACAACTAGACTTGCTGGTTGGGCATGAATGCTTTCCTCCGGATGTGGCGGTCATGAAAAGCCTTGGTCCTGTCCTGTATATCAATGCGTTCTCATAGGCTTCCCTCCAGATCTCTTCTAATTCGCTGAGCTGGAGTTTCCGTTCTTGATCTCCTGCATCGAGGTCAAGGTTACATTTTCGCACCCCCAAAAGGCGCGGTGTTCCAACTCTACAGGAAAGTGATAGGCCTTGCCATATACCATACGATATGGTGACATTCCAAGTGGGGCCTTGTACGCGGTCTGATATGCCCAGAGTGCATCAACTAATTTATCGAACCAGTCCTTCTTGTCTGGTCTAACCGTCTTCTAGAGAATCAGCTTGATTTGACGGTTAGACACTTCAGCCTGCCCATTAGTCTGTGGGTGATACGGGGTGGCTATAGGTGATGTACCCCGTATTTCTTTAATAATGTCCTGAAGTGGGTGTGGATGAAGTGGCTTCCCCCATCGCTAATCAGAGTGCGGCGTATTCCGAATCTCACGAAGATGTATTGCCGTACAAAAGAAATGACGGTCTTATGATCAGCTCGTCTCACCGGGATGGCCTCGACCCACTTCGAGACATAGTCAATGGTTAGTAATATATACTCGAAACCATGCAAGTTCGAAAAAGGGCCCATAAAATCGATGCCCCAGACGTTGAACACTTCTACAACCATGATGGGTTAGAGTGGCATCATGTCTCTCTTGGTCATAGAACCGACCAACTGGCATCGTTTGCAGTGTTGGCCGTATTCTTGTGTGTCTTTGAAAATGGTTGGCCAGAAAAATCCCGACTGTAAAATTTTTGTAGCGGTTTTCCGTCCCGAGAAATGACCACCACAAGCATCATTGTGGCAAAAAGATAACACACTAGGGATCTCAGAATCTGGGATGCATCTTCGAATAATCTGATCCACTCCAATGCGGAAGAGCAGTGGGCCATCCGAGAGGTAGAATCTGGCCTCCGCAGTGAATTTGAGTTTCTGGTCCTTGGATAGGTTCGTAGGAATCTTGCCTACGGCAAGATAGTTTGCGATATCCGCGTACCAGGGGAACTCAACAGAGTGAACTGCCAAAAGGGATTCATGCAGAAATTGCTCGTGGATAGGCAGGGAATAAGGAATGTGGCCTGGGTCCAGACTGGATAGGTGATTTGCCACAACATTCTGCTTTCCTGCTTTGTCGCGGATTTCAATATCAAATTCTTGCAATAGAAGGATCCATCTGATGAGCCGGGGCTTGGCATCAGTCTTGGCTAGCAAATGCCGAAGGGCAAAGTGGTCAGTGAAGATGATGACTTTGGACCCTAATAAATAAGATCTGAATTTCTCCAACCTGAATACTATTGCTAGCTGTTCTTTTTCGGTGACAGTATAATTGCACTGAACCTCATTCAGTGTCTTGCTCGCATAGTATATGACAAAAGGTTGTTTTTCCCGATGCTGGCCTAAAACAGCACCAACGACAAAATTAGAAGTGTCGCACATCATCTCCAAATCAAGCGACTAGTCGGGTAGTTGGAGAATTAGGGAATCAGAGACAGCGCTTCATAAAGTCTCGAAGGAACTGAGACACGAGGTGTCGAATTCGAATGGGGCATCGGCAACAAGGAGATTCGTCAAAGGTCATGCAATTTTTGAGAAATCACGTATAAATCTCCGATAGAAGCCGACGTGACCCCAGAATGATCTGATCTGCTTGACCGAGCTAGGTGGCGGTAAGTGGGAAATAATCTTAGATTTAGCTCGATCGACCTCAAGTCCATTTTTAGAGATCCTGTGCCCTAGTACTATTCCATCCCTCACAATGAAATGGCTTTTCTCCCAGGATAGTACTACGTTTACCTTAATACACCGTTTCAGGATCTTGGTGAGGTTATCAAGACAAGATGCGAACTCATCTCCAAAAATGGAGAAGCCATCCATGAACACCTCTACATAGTCCTCAATCATGTCAGAGAAGATGGCCATCATACAACGCTAAAATGTTACTGGTGCATTGCAGAGGCCAAAGGGCATTCGCTTGAAAGCGAATGTTCCAAAGGGGCATGTGAATGTGTTCTTGTCTTGATCTTCTGGGATAATCGCTACTTGATTATACCTGGAGTATCCATCCAGAAACCAAAAGAAACTGCGTCCAGCTAACCATTCCAAGATCTGATTAATGAAAGGCAAAGGAAAGTGATCCTTTTGGGTAGCTAGGTTTAGTTTCCTATAGTCGATGCAAACTCGCCAAGATGTCGCAGTGCGGGTCAGGATGGATTCGCCTTTATCATTTTTCACTATAGTGAGTCTTGCTTTCTTTGGCACTATCTGGATCGGACTCACCCATTGGCTGTCAGAGATTGGGTATACAATACCTGCATCCAGCCATTTGATGATCTCCTTAACAACCTCTAGCATATTCGGGTTTAGCCTTCTTTAAGGTTGTCTCAAAGGTTTCACCCCCTCATCCGTGTAGATGTGATGAGTGCAATATGAGGGACGAATACCACAGAGATCAGCAATGCTCCATTCTATAGCAGCCCTATGGTCTTGTAGCGTAGAAATCAATTGATGCTCCTGTTCTTAGGTTAAGTGGGCACTAATAATGACTGGGTATGTCTTGCTTTCGCCCAAGAACACATACTTAAGTGAGTCAGGTAAGGGCTTCAATTCAATCATGGGTGGGTCAGAGTCAGAGATGGGAATAGGAGGAGTAGACTCGAAGGTGGAAATCTAATGATCCAGATGCGTGTGAATTCCTGCTGATTCGCGACCTGTGAAATAGTTAGTTGTGACTGTGCTAACAGGAAACCCGTTAGTTGTGGTCACGTCTTCTTGTAACAACAGGGGCGATCCAGTAGTGTACAGATCAGGATAGCTAGATTCAGGGGTGCTGTGGTTAAAAACACACCTTAAACAATCAGATCCTCGGGGAGATATGTGCAGTGTAGTGGTCTCAGTCCCGTGTGGATCGAGGTCCAAGAACCCTGATAGTGCAGACGAATGAGACATTGGGTCGTCACAAAGGAGCCCAATGTTACCACACTATGTCGAATCTTCGTCTTCACCATCCTCCTCTATGCGATCATAGTCAAAATTCCTTGATGCCCTGAATATGTAAAGTCGAAGTCGCTCATTACCTAGGGCTATCTCCATACACCCGAGTGCACAATCAATGTTTGCTCGGGCTGTCACTAGAAATGGGTGACCCAAAATGATTGTTGCATCTCGGAGATTAGGAGGAACCTCCATATCAAGAACGAAAAAATCTGCGGGAAAGCAGAATCCGTGGACTTTTACGATTACGTTCTCAACCACCCCCCTCAGTGTTTTTACTGATCTATCAGCCAGCTGAATCATGACCGAGGTAGGTTTAACTCCCCAAATCGAAATCGATCAAATACGGCAGTGGGAGTTAGGTTGATGGACGAACCCAGATCTAGAAGGGCCCGATCAAATGGAGAATCCTGCAAGAAGTAGGATATGAGTGGGGTACCAGGGTCTTTCTTTTTCGGTGGCAAGTCATCTAGAATTACTGCGCTAGCTTCTTTTGACAGTATCGCCTGTCGTCCAATTCTAGGCTGTCGCTTTGGGGTACAATAGTCCTTGAAGAACCTAGCGATAGTGGGGATGTGATCAATTGCCTCGAGGAGAGGGACCTGAATATGTACTTGAATATTGACTTCAGGTCCTCAAAATTCCACGTGTCCTTCCGTACTACGTTTTGCGTCAGAGCCTTGGGAAAAGGGATGGGAATCTCAGGGTCAAGTGGTCTCTTACCCTTATCTACCACAGGTGGCTCCTGAGATGAAGGAGTCGAACCTGCCTACGGCAAAGGGTGAGAAAAATCAGGACCCGCCTGCCTATGTGGTGGGTCGAATGTCTTCCTTCCACTCCTCAATGAGACAGCATTTGCATCGGCTTGCTGTCCATGAGGTGGTGGGGGAGCGGAAGGGGCAGAGTATCTGGGGTTCTGCATCAAAGGCAGCTGGACTTGAGAGTAGCTAGGTGGTGCAGGAGGCGCCTGTAATATGGTGTGTGCCTGTCCCTGTGGTGCTTGAAACCTAGGCAGGGAGCCTTGGTTCTGCACATACCGAGGGTTCGAGACAGGTTGGGAGGGCAAGGCTCCCTGAGTCCTATGCTCCTGCAATAGCTGGTTTTGCGTGTTCTATATAGTCTATATCTGGTCAGCCATCGCCTTCATTATCTGCAAGCTATCCTATGTAGATTTCCTGATCGATTCTTGCAGCTCCTCTTTCAATGCCTCCAAAGGGTCAGCTCACTTTGGAGGGTGACTGGTAGCTTGGTGCAGCAGCTGGTATATAGAACAGGGTTGCTGGTGATGCAGGAATGGCTGTTGCCTAGGGTATGTGTTTTACGCATTCCCGTATTGCCTGGTCTGGTAGTGTGGATCTTGATGTGGTCTCTATGAGTTACCAGACCAAGAGAAGTTCGGATGCTGGTGCCAACCAGGGTTATACATCTCTAAATATGGGTTATTACGCCCGTATCCTTGAATAGCACTGACGTCTTCGTAGGCCGAAGATGTCTGAGACGTATATCCATCAAGGGAATACGTATTATAGTCTACGGGTGGTGCGTAACCCTGGTCATATGATGCCAGATATGGATTGTTTATGGGATCTTGATATGCAGGATCTCGTAAATAAGGAGAAGATGCATCCCGAGTGAGTAGATTAACTCGAGCAGGGGGCTCGGGGTGCATAGGAGGGTCTTGTAGCAGCAGAGTTCAGGTCGGATTGAACCTAACTACTTTGGTCAATCTTTTTCTCGATCAGGTTTATTCTATCCAGCTACTTGACGATGATATCCATGTCGACTCGAATAGACTCGGTGTGAGCCTCATGGATACCAACCTGCTGTTGACCAGGCCGCTGGAACTGGTTCATGGATGCGACATTCATCGAGTTCTCCATCAAAGATTCAAACAACTCAAATGCACTGTTCTCATCTTTCGCGAGGAAATTACCGCCACTAGATGCATCGGCCAGATACCAATGTGTGTCATCCAGCCCATGGTAAAAGTTCTGAGCTAGGTGCCATCTGGGTACACCATGGTGCGGGAGCAGGTCGTGAAATCGATCCCAGGTGTCATGCAACTTCTCCCCAGTTCCTTGGGAGAAAGTCGTGATTGCACGCCTCATCGCGTTCATTCGACCGATCGCGAAGAACTTTTGTAGGAATTCACGTCGTAATTCTGGCCAGGTTCCAATTGGCTTCCCAATGGTCTTGAACCAGTATGAAGCTTTGTCCCTCAGGGAAAATGGGAAAAGCTTCATCAGAACAATCCCAAGATCAACATTCCTGGGTCAAATCGTTTCTGCAAGTCAACTCAGGTCCTCTACATGTTGGAACGGACCTTCGCTCGATTTTCCATAAAAATGTCTATTGATCAAACCGATCACATTGGGCTTGAGCTCAAACGCGTCTCCGCCTACAGGAATCTTGACTAAGGGTGCGACGATCGGTGCAGCTGGATCATAGAAATCCTAAAGTTGTTCTCCTCGCGGTGGATGCTGCATTCTGTCAAGCGTCGTCAAGATACAATCCATGCTCTGCTGATCCCGCTCCTTAGATTCAACAACCCGGGCCTCCAGATGAGCCATCTGGTCCAGATTACCAGTGTCCTGACCCGGTCTAGGTCCAGGTCCAGGATTAGCCATTGCGGCTAAGGGAGTAGAAGAAGTGGGGGGAGAAGATGGTCCTGGTGAGGGGACTCGCCTCCTTTCGAGCGGCTCCCAAGGTCCAACCAGTTGAGGCCTAAGTGACCTCCTTCCTTGCATACAGCACCCAACCCCTGGGTTGGTGTAGTCAAGCCAGACAAGGCTAAGGCCCTATCAATCATATGGTCCTTATGATCTGGTGACCAAATTTTTTGTTTTAAGTTCGAATTCCTGAAGAAAAATTCGTCGTACAACCGACTAAAAGTGATTCCTGCCTTTCAAGCTAACCCAGCCAGTCTCGTTACGAGGGGACTAAAGGGAAGGTTCTTCCTTTGGTTATGCCTCCGATTTCGTTACCCCTTAGCCGCAGTTGTTTGACACTACCCCACAGACTTAGTCACCAGGTTTGGCAAGAGAGATTGAAAACCCCAGTAGTATGACAACAGATTCGGGTTGATTACGTGTTTTAAAATTAATTTTAGCCTGTTTTTCTTCAGTTGGGGCTTGTGGTGAGTGACCCACAAGGTGACCAAGCTCACCAGCTAAACACTAGACTTGACTAAGTCTAGGTTAGCCCAAATGTTGTCTCTAGATTGTAACCCTAAAGGTGTAACCTAGGGTTCATGCAATTTTAGGATTTTTTTATTTTTTTTTCTTCTTCAGCAAACCATGAAATTAAGACCAATTCTCTGATGAAAATTGGAATCAGAATAAGTTAAAATTTGGCAAGTAGATTCCTTTTTCAATTATTTTTTAGAGAATGTTTTTTTATGATTTTTACTATTTCAACAGAATTTATAAAGATTTTTAAATGTAAAGGGGTTAGATCTGGAATTTTTACCCCTAGTCGGCTCTTCAAATTGAAATAGTATCAAATGATCTTTAAAAATTTTGAAAAAATATGGAAATTAAATCCAATGAGATCAGCTTTCAAACCCCACCATTTTTAGTCAAAACAGATTTGCAGATTGCTTGGAATTGCTTTTGGAATTTTGAAAATTTTCAAATCTGGGTCAGTCTGAACCCCTTGCACTTCGCAAATTTTTAAAACTTTTTTACTTGGAATTTTTTTAAATGAATGGTACCGTTTGAAAGATGGTTTAGAAATGAAGGTGTACCAAAAATTTCAGAATTTTTTGTTCACTAATTTTTCGGCAATTGAATTTTTAAAACGGACTTTGAAATCTTACCGAAAATCAGAGAATGGTGGAAAAACTTTTAAAAGGTGTTCGAGTTTAAAATTCAAACTTTCCACCAAAAAAAATTTGAGATTTTTTTTTTCAAAGGGTTTTCAAAAGTTTTTTTTTTGTTTTCTCAAAACAAACCTAGGATTCAAAAAGAAGCCTAATCTAACTACCTAGATTTTTTTTTTCTTTTTCACGAAAATGAATAAGCTTTTTTTTTTTTTCAAAAGAAATTGCTAGAAGCAAATCTAACTTAGGGTTCAAAAAAAAAATAAAAACCTAGACTAAGGCAGATATGATGTGCACCTAGAATTTTTTTTCCGTGCTCGTTGTGTGCACAGATCCCATTTTTTTCCTATTTTTCCTGCACATCCAAAGACAAGCAGAGGAAGATTTATCAGTGATAGCTCAAAAGATCAAAATCAAAAAATGATGTTGCCTCCCCAGCAACGGTGCCATTTGACAGATGCCGTTTTTGTGCATTTTAAAGTTGTTAGAAATCGTCGTATAGTTACACTAAACGTTCATCAAAAATAATTTCTCAAGATAAAGAGACATTGAGTCACAGTCGTTCGTCTCTGGGAGGCGTTTATACAAATCTGAAATCGATATTTTCTGCTCTACTTGTTTAAAATCGCACGCCGGTTTCCAATCGTTGGATTAAAGTTTTGTCACTTTCATTATGAACCCTGATTTCGTGTGCATGTGTTAGATGACAAAGGTGAAAGTGTGAGTTTCAGTACGCACAATTCTAGTTATGTGGTGGCTATTTACGGAAAATGCATTAATAGTTAAATCCTCAATATTTTCTGGTACCGACATGGTGGTTGCAATAGATAATAATGAAGAGCAGGCAACTTGAATCACACAAAATATATTGCAATCAATAAGCTCATGGTGATTCTCAACACAGATATATATATATATAATATTTCTTTCATTCATTCATTCAGGAGGGTGTTTGCAACATGGAATTAGAGGAAAGCATAAAAACATCAATCTAGCTAACAGAAAATGATCGCATACAGAAATCTAAGGGGGGATTATGCATGCATCATTGGGGGAGAATAAAGAGCTACACTACTAAGTAGTAAATAAAGCATGTAAATCTAAGAAGAACTATAATCTAGTCTAGCAAAAATAAGGTCATTCGGAGGTGGCTTCGATGGCCTTTGAATGGTTGAGAGGAGGAGGGGCAGCCATTGGTGCATAGGCCGGCCCTTGGAGAGAGGTTGGAGAGGTGATCCAACATCTTGGCATGGAGATGGTGGTGGCCATGGTGAAGCAACTAGTAAAGGTGGAGTGGAGGTGGAATGAAGCTAAGCTAAAATGGAGCCAAGAGTGAATGGGTGCAAATGGCCACCCCTTAGGTCGTTTTATAGAGCTAAGGGAAGCTCTCTAGAGAATTATGGAATTCTCTAGAGAGGCATATGGTGGGAACTCATGGGAGAGAGAGAGAGAGAGAGGATGGATGGTGGTTTTTAGATCCACCAAATGTGGATCTAAAAATTGAATGGCTCTTGGTTGCTAATTTTACCAACCAAGGCAACAACACATGGTAGAGAGTTCTAGAGAACTCTAGGCTAGGTATTTTCGTGTGAATGGTGTGTGTGGGTCAAAACTTAGGTGGCTAGGTTGATTAGGTTAGGTTTTAGTGGGTTTAGGTCAAGGTAGGTCTCAAATTGGGGTTATAAACCCTAATTCACTAAGGTAAAGTGCAATTAAACTTAATACAAGTTTAATTGGGTGTCTGAAAACTTAATTGAGAGTAAAATAACTCAGTTAAGTCAGGTGTAGGTCAATTGGATTATCACTAAGTCCTATTGGATAATGTATGCTGAAATCAGGGCTCAATTTGACTCAATGAGTCCAATTGAATAGGCTAATGGAATTGACTAAGATCCAAGTCAATTAGGTTTAGTGAGGACCTAATTATGTCCTTGGGGAGGTCTAGAGGTGATGTATTAGGGTTAGGGCACATTAATTTAGGTTCCTATGGGGTTGGAATTGGGTTTAGGGATCTAGAGATCCAAGATCAAGGCTTGAATCTCAAAATAGGGTCTGGAGGGCAGTTTTGGACGTCCAATAATAGTGTCAGACGTCTTATAGTGAAAAATCAGAAGTCCAGACTTGTTGTCTGGACGTCCAGTCAGAGTCAGGAGGGATTCTAGGTTCTGTCTTGGCTATTATGCAGAAATTGAACGTCTGACCAAGTGTCTGGACGTCTAATAACACTACAGAAGTGAGTTTAAGGTGTGTGAGAGTTGGCTAAGGGTTCTGGAATATAACTTATCTGGATGTCCAGATAGAGGCTAGAATTAGGGTTTTAAGGTTTCCTAGGGTGTGGTGACCTAATCTAAGGGTGGCTAAGGCTTGGGGAAGCTTTTGGGCTATCCTAGGGCTAGGATGGTCCTATGTTCATGATTTACTACTTTATTCCTATTTAAATAGAATAGCATACCTCAACCCCTTACATTATTGTCTACTACATCTTATTCTAGGTCTTCTGCTCTAGCTCTGCTGCAACTTCAGTTATTCTTTATTCTTCATATCCAGCTTTAGATCTACCTTCTGGTCAGCTTATTACCTGTAATTGACATAATGCACCTAATCAACACATTATAGCATTATTTTATGCATAGCTAAAAGAAAGTAGTAAGGATGCAAGTAATGCTTATGCATACATGAACTGTCCTGACTTATGCTAGGTCCTAGCCTAATTTAGGTCAATTAAGGCCTTTGATTACTGTGAAATCATCCATGGAGGCATGATTGATCGAATTCTCACTCATCTCCTCAAACAAATTGTGTGCACTATCTGCGTCTTTGTTGAGGAAATTGCCTCTGCAAGAAGCGTCCACGTGATTTCTGAGTTGCTTAGTCAACCCGTGGTAGAAGATCTGCATGAGTTGCCATTTCGGCACCTCGTGGTGTGGACACCTCCGCAATAGGTCCTGGAATCACTCCCAGGCCACATGAAACTGCTCCCCCGATTGCTGGGTAATGGTAGTGATTGCCCGTCTCAAAGCATTGGTACATCCGACAGGGAAGAATTTCTTCAGAAAGGTCGATTTCAACTCATTCCATGTTGCAATTGGTCTTCCTATAGTCCTATACCAATGAACGGCTCTATCCCTAAGAGAGTGGGGGAAGAGCCTCATGATCATTTGCTCCTCATTCACGTTTCGTGCCTTGGTAGTCTGGACCAAAGTGGTCAAGTCCTCCAAGTGCTGAAACGGGTTTTCAGAGCCAAGCCCATGGAAATGTTTAATCAGGCTTAACACCTGGGACTTGATTTCCACGTCTCCAGCAGGAATCTGGATGCCAGGATGTTCCCTATAATTTGAAGGAGCGTAAAAATCCTTCAAGGGCTGAGCACCTTGTATTCTCTGGAACCATTCTTGCATTCTCTACATTTATTCCAGCTGCCTTCGAAATTCCTCCTGTGGATCCCGAGGCAAAGGAGGCTGTTGATCGGCCATGGGATCACTTTGGCCAAAATCCAATCTACGCCTCCTAGAATACTCTAGTGGTCCTTCCAATCGAGGATTCAATGACCTTCTTCCTAGCATAAACTAGGAAAAGGTCGGAAGGACTGGGGATAAGAACCCTGCAGCACAACAAAATAAGCTTTTCCTTAAGTGGGGTAACCTAAGGATCTACAGACTCCCAGAACCCGCCTTAAGATTATAAATGATTTACTCTACTTGTGTCTGCTCAATCCAACTAGTTAGAAGGAGGGACTGGGGAGAAGGTTCTTCCTTTGACTTGCGCCTCTAGTTCCTAGTGTACCCCCCAGCCACGATCGTTTGATGCTACTCCCCTAACTTGACCTCAGATTGATCAGTACAAGTTAATCATAAACAATTTCAGACTAGGCCCCGAAGAGCGAATCAGTCCTTAAGACCAACGTCTACTCAATTTTATTGAGGCCTGGGATTGAAGTGCTTATGGAATGTGGTGGGCCCTTAAAATGGGTTGTCCCCTTAATGATCAATTGAGTATGTGTAAGTGTGTGCACAACCAACGTTTTCAAGCAAGATTATTTGTGATGAGTAGATTTTAATGTTCAAATCTTGCTTAAGTAGCTTTTAAGGTTTAGAATTAGTTGATTTCAATCAAGTTTGAGGCAAATTAGGTTTTCAAGCACAGGTGACGATTGCTTTCCTTTTAAAATCAGAAATAAAGTGGAGTGCCTGGTATGAACCTATATTGAAAACCCTAAGAGGAAGCTACTTGGTGAGTTGATTTTAGTTTGAGTGGTGCAGCCTAAACAACTCAAACAATTGGCCACAATTGCACCACTAGGTTAGGCACACAGAAATGATTAACCTAGAATGATTTCTACTCTTTTATGTATTGATTTGTGTGTACCGGTTCCACAGATCAGAATCTAGTTGAGTAGAAGAAAATCAATTAGGTTAAGTGCCTTGAATATGGGTGTATGTTGTGTGTATGTTGAATTACCCCACAAAATTATCTTTTTGTTTTTCTTATGCGAGGGTGAAATGTGAGTGTGAGTGGAAATCCAAACAACCAAACTAATCCAAGGATTTATGCAAACACCTAGGTTAATTGGAATTTGAATTTAATGAGACGAAATGAAATCTATGGAGGGGGGAAGAATGGGGAGCACTTACAATCATCTTCAACTGCACTTTACTCCAATCTACTGCTTGACGATTCCCTGATAGAGGTATCTGCAAAACAATAGACATAAGAGAAAGCAAGTTAGAAGACAGTAAAGTGCGTGAAATGCGAAAAGAAGACCAAAAAATCGTTGCCTCCCCAGCAACGGCCCCAAAATGTTGAACGTCAGAGGACTACGCTATCGGAATTGGTTTTGAAAACTTGTTGTTGTAGTTCGAATAGCGAAGAACTCGGGTTCAACAAATAAAATTTATACCGGAAGAGAAATTTCGGGTCGAACTCAGGGAGGCTACGTCGATCAAAATTCGTAATTATATTTTTTTATGTTTTTGTTTAAAAAGCAGAGTAATCACAATGAAATGAAATAAATATAGACAATAAGAGAGAGAGAGAAAACATTCACTTGATGTTGCAAAATATTTGTACAAATAAGAAAGCGAGAAAAGATTACACTAGGAAGTGAGAAATTATTACACTAGAAAGTAGGAAAAAGGAATGGGAGAGAGAAGTTATCCTCCTCGACGATTGCTTGGAGGACGAGCCGGACGAGACAACGCCTAGAAGACAAGGAACGGAGCAAGAAGGAGGTCGAAGCAGGAGGAACGGGAACGAGGCAGCACGTCGTTGTCGTCACGGGATCCGCTTCCAGAATGGGGGCGAAAAATTGATTTTAGCTCTTGAGGAGCATCCCGGGTGTGGGACAAGCTTCTCTTGAGCTTTGGAGAGGGAGAGAAGAGAAGGAAGGGATGAGAAATTTGTATGGAGGGGGTCTCCTTTTATAGTTGCATGGAGTGGGGGCAATTTGGACATTACAATTTGAAAAACATTAATTTAGGACCTTTAATGACGAATAAATCCGTCACTAAAGGCCTGAACGTGACCTTCGTGGCCGCTACTCACGTGCCTCCTCGCCTCCGTGTCCTTCAACGCACATGCACGTCTGCACACTTACAGCCGTCTGATCAAGAGATTGGACGACTTTAGATCGCCTACGCTTGCACCGCACACCCGCGTGCGATCATGCGTCAGCACTGCACATCTAATCGCGTATGGTTGCTATCGCTTGCTCAGCGCTGTCTGATCCTCATTGCACGGCCCCGCTCACTCGCGCACCCCCTCGCCCGCTCTTCAATTTAAGGTGCAGCGGGCTTGAACGCGTACCTGATCGCACACATAGCACGCTCGACCACTACGCTATGTGTGGCTTTGTGTCGCGAAGAGGATTTTAGCATGCGGATTCGTGGCCGTTGGATCGATATCCAACGACCTAGGTCTGCTACGCTCTTTCACTTGATGAAGATGAAGCGACCGATCAGATTCAATCCTGACCGTTAGATCAAGATCCAACGGCTAGGATTGTGCGATAGAAATCCCTTGGAGATGCAGCAGTGATTCCTTGGGGCCGATTGGGCGGCTGGGATGGCACCACATGGTGCCATCCTCGCCGTCCATCTTTTGAGTGATGTAGATGGTGCCACGGATATCGGAATTGACTGATTTTTGCACCGGTAGGCTGCGATCGTCGATCCGAATCTACCCGTGAGGTTGAATTTGTCGTTTGAGGTGTGGATTAACACCATCTTGGCCCTTGCTCTTTAAGGTTCCTCGATCTCTATCTGGTGCTACGGATGTCTGATTAGGGCGATCTTGGAGTCGTTGAACTCCAATTGTCGCCCTAATCAGATTCGTATGGTTGGATCTTCGATCTGAGATCCTGATAAAAAGTTATCCTATCCCTGACCATAAAAAGGAGACAATTACTATACAACTTGATCTAAATGCATGATTATGCATGTTATGCACTATTTAGAGTGTATGATGCTAATGTGACACTAAAAACATGCATTAATGGACATTTTAGGTTAATAAGATGTATGCACATCACATATCAATTCCTCGAGAGGTATGACATGTACATAGTGTCCTCTTGGCTAGGAGGAAACTCTGCACTTGCCCTACACTCCATTCCATCACCCCGGGATCCTAGGGTAGGTAGTGTGGTAGCTTCATACCATGAGCTATACACGTAGACACAACACACGTTGGCTCGTAGATAGCCCTCTCCATGACTTGGGTACGTACCCAACCAATTATCATATATGAATATACCCACGTACCCCTACCTTACTGCTCAGTTAGCCAATAAGCCTATTAAAGATTTGCAATAAGGCTAGCCCACTTCCTGACTCACCAACCAAGCCAGACCGACGTGTTTGAATCATCCAGTGATCCACATTCAATTACCAATTTCTTCATATCCAATTTTCATTTATCATAGAATAACTGAGTTTAACATTTCTCATGTATGAGCTGTTAATGATCTATTAATTTTACAAATTATCCTTTGATGCAATAGAAAGAGATAACAAATTATCTCTTTAATTTCATAAGAGGAAGCAATATAATTTATCCCTTTAATTTAATCAGAAAAATGACACATTTATTTCATCCATAGCATTCTTAATCAATCTTAATTTCTATTTACAGGGCATGAATTATCAGATAACTAGTTCTCTTCAATATATATTCCATTATTTTATTTCAATATATCATTCTAATATTTATAGCACCTATAAGAGGAAATCAGATGTTATAATATTTATGGACTTCGAAACTTAGTAAGAGGAAAGAGTACACATCACATCTTTCGTAAAGAGAGGGCATAATGATACTTTTTATGAAAGCAAAGGAGAGACTACTCTACCTAATGTCATAGGAGGGTCACGGTGACTATGGAATGTATGCTTGTGATCCCTCACCATCACTCCGGGGATTCACACATCCTGCACGTGCTTCAAGAACAGATTAATGTCAAGACACATAAGGAAATATAATTAATTATTTCCTTCACAGGGGATTTATTGAAATTTTCATGGCATAAATAATTTCCAAAACTGAGTTTAGAGTTTACTGTCGTGTAGTTCATGGGGAGACAATTCCAACAAGCCCTGGAACACGAAAAAAGGACACCGTTTGACCTTAGAACGGATCAAAACGTGAACGTGTGCGAAATAGGAATCCTACACGTGCCTCGGACTCCGTGCTGCTGATGTCATCGCCACCCCTCCCCTCTACGTGGGCTTACGTCTATGTTCCCCCTTATTGTCTTACCTCCTCGCATACCTTCTCTCTCCTCTTGCTCGTGCTTCACAAACTCTCTCTCTCTCATTTGTGCACATGCTGTCCCTCTCCTACAATCGCACAATCTTACTCAATTTTTTTTTGGTTGCACGTGAGGTACTCTCTCTTCCTCTTAATTTCTCTCTCCCTCTCTACTTGATCTCTTCTCTCTATCCCTCTTGATCTCTTCTCTCCTCTCTCGATTTCTCCTCTCTTTCTCTCTCAATTTTATGTTGAAAATAAAGTGGGTGACAACCACCGATCCACATATTTATAATACTCCTCAAAGATCAAGTTTGTTAATAAGATTAAAAACAACCATTATCCCTTATAGTTTAATTATTTAAATCCCCTCCCGTATTTTCGTATTTTACATGAACTTTTGCTACGGACCTCGGATTCACACGAAACAAACGTTGTTGGAAAGCTTATGACGAGGGGAATTTGATGGCACAAATTTATACATAATTCAGGCATGTTTTTTAAGGTTTGACCAAGTTTGAACAAAAACATAATTTCCTCTTTTTGAAGTTCACAAACTCGATTCATGCCTTACAAGTGCCAATGAGTTCGTCTCGACGTGCTTAGTCCAAAAAAAGTAACCTCGGAAAGTCGATTTGAGTCTTTACACTATTTCTATGTTTTGCTTCAATTTTCACATCTACCACATAATTGTCTCTTACATTCAATACATTTAGCCCATATCCTACTTAATTGAAAGCTCTTGCCTTTTAGGGTAAAGCTCCAAAAACTCAAATTTTATGCTTGCTCCATCTCCTTTCATATCAACAAGCATAAACCATCTACAAAATGCATATGCTGCAACACCTCATCTTGAGTTTGTTTGATTAGATCATCGATGACTAAAGTAAAAAGATAAGCGCTTAAAGCTGATTTTGGGATTGCAAATTGTGGATTCATTGCATTATCAATCACACTTCTACACGATAAGAAGCAAGAGTTTAAACTAAGGAGACAAAGGGCTGAGGGCTTTGTCAACTCACCTCAAACATGCTTCATTAGCTCATCTTAAAGAGCTTTGCCAAATAAGCAAACACAAAATTGCAGGTGTGAATTCGTGATTACATGTCATTTACAAGGAGCACATAGGATTTTTATATGGAATCACAAAAGAAATTTTAACAGTTAACACACCCATCACATCATCTTCCACATTACCCATTACTACATCAGTCAAATCCTAGGGATGCAACGACCATTATATAAGTGCTTATAGGATACACACTGTCTCGCTCTTTAAGTTTAGCAACATTATCCAATTGATGTATTGAATGCCCAGATATCACATATGTGGATAATATTGTAGGGATCATGGGCTATCAATTCTAGATCTTGTGAAACTATATTTAATCTCCCTCGTCACCAAATTAAAAGGAATGCCTTCGTAATGATCTCATGTAATTGATTAACCATGACAAATTAAGGCTATCACAAGGTATTTCAACTTTATAGGTCAAATAATGTAAGGTCGAACTTGACTATTTGATCAGTGAGATCTGGCCGATGGGAAAGAAGCCCTATATCAAGTAGTAGTCACTTTGGAAGTGATTTAGGGATGATTCAAGCTTTGATTTTGACTACTGGCATGTCAAATGTTGAGAACCAGAGTCAATTTTTTTGTGATCGGATCCAAAAATTTTCCTATATCTAGTTAACTCAAGATCTGGGAAATTCTGCCATCATCACAAAGAGGAAAGTGCCAGGTCCATATGTTTCTTGGAAAGGCACAAAGTTTTTAAAACTGCAAAGCCTGGAGTGGGCAACATAGTCTACCTCTCAGCTCACCTCTTATATTTATTCTCTCTTTTATCAATAGAGCTAAGCTACTGCCAATAAAGTGAATGCCATGTTATTTAATTAGATGCCCCTAGATATCAGTACCTAATGCTGGATTTTGGCATTACATATTACCCATATAAGTTACATTGAGTAACATCGTAAATATTCAAAAAACCACCATGTTGTAACCACCCAAACGTACACAAGAGCATATGTTGGAGTAACAAATACTTTTCGATGGCAACCGTGTTATCTTCCTTTAAGAACAAGAAAAAGTCACCAAAACTCTCTTGGTGATCTGCCTGAAATAGGAGCTACTAACATATTCTAGAACAACCTATGGCATGTACAGAGTTGGATTCAAGATGAACTGTGAAAACCATTCGACTTATGAATAATGTACACTTGGGTTATGTGTGTGTTTCCTTATTTTTTGGAAAGGTATATGGTGACTATCCTTTTAATAGCCATCCAAATTTGTTTACAGGTCTAGAAAACCATTGCTAACAAATTGCCATACCCATGTTGTATTAAGGAGGGGAAAAAAAGGGACCCAATCCGCCTAGATCCAGAACCCCACATAAACCTTGCCAGGTATTCTATACTCCATCCTTTCCATCCTAGGAAAGCCATCCAAAACTTAATAATGCACACTCAATTTTTAGTTAGTGGAAAGGAGAGAAACTTAAGAAACAGCAGCTACCGTAAGGGAAATGTCATGTACAAATGTCAAATGCATTTCTCACCTATCGAGTTACAGTGACTACTCTTATGTAGACATCCAAAATGCATAATGTGTACAATAGAAGTAATTTACTTATCATGAAAGTACTATATCCTCTCTCTTTATGGGCATTCAATACTCAATCGGAGCATAGAGATAGGTATATCCAGGACAGTAGTTGGAAAGCAACTATTCATTTAGGTCGTATCGAAAATACTCGTATAGTTAAAACAAACAAACAAACAAAAAATCAAGAATTGAATATTGTTAGTGAAGAACTTAAGGATGCCTCCGTTCAAGAATTTGATAACCAATTAGAGAAGAATATATTCGTCTTCTTGCAATAGGAAATGAAAACTGTAAGTGGCCCATTGATGAGGGACTCATCATGTCTCCTAATTCACCTAAATAAACTAGTTTACCTAGTTAATTAATTAGTAATATCATTAAAATAAGTTAATTATTAAATAAGTTAATATTGTATAAGGACCTTAATTATAACATAAAATAGGTTTATTATCGTATAATAAGCTTTCTGCTACATTTAATTAATAATAAGGACTTAAATCTAAGCATTTAGCTATTTATAAATATGGTTAATTAGGCTTATATGGTATAAGTTAATAATCTTAACATTAATATTAATCACTAAACTAAATAATGCAAAAAGGGGAAAAAATGCAATTTCAACCCATAAATATATTATTTAACGTTTATTTAATTTATAATAAAAAGTTGTAAAAGAAATAAATTAATTTACATATTTAAATTAATAGTTTAAATTTTAGTCCCTAGAATTCATTGCTATAAGTCCTTTTATTCACATGCAAATCCTTCATTATTTACACTTGGGTCCTTCATATACCTCCTTCCTTTCTTCTTCTCTCTCATTGATTGTCGACGATAGCCCATATTTTCCTCTTTTGATGACGACTCATTGGACAGTTGACCTTGTTTTCCTTCGCTGTCAAGTTAGTGCGTAACAAATTTTGGTCATCCAACAGTACGAATGAGCCTGAAATAGCTTCTCCGACGTGGACCTCATCGCCGTCGTCATAGAAGATCGTTGATAGCTGATTCCTTGTACCTAGACATTGCTATTGTCCACATTCACTAAACCTCTTCCTCCACCACACCTATAAATAGCTCCCCATGGCTTCCTATCAAAGGGTCGGCTCCCTATCCCTCTTCCCCCAACTAAGTTGATAATAGGCTATTCCTTCCACAACTCTGGTGGCCTCTCACCTAGTTCTCGGATGTTCTTCAATAGCGAGCGTCTCCTCTCTCACCTCCTCTTCCTCTACTCCACCTTGCCAATGGCGGAGGAGCATCATTTCTTCCTTCAAATGCCTTCGATCCAAGACCAAAGATTCTTCCTTAACCTTTTGATTTCACTCCAACTCCGGTAAGCGATCACCGGCATTCTTCTACCTCCTTCGTCCTGGTAATAGTAGATTTAGAGTAGTTTAGTTCCTTAGTTTAGTTTAGAGTAGTTAATTAGGTAGATTAGCTTAGTTAAACTTCCATGCTCCTCACCTCCTTCTCCAACGTCGACAAGGTCAATCCGACCTTATCTAGCCTTCGATTCATGAAATCAATCATTCCTTCACCCTTCTTCCATCTCCACGATCATCCTCCACTTCTTTTCTATTTCGATTAGCCTATATCCATGATACGTCTAATTTGTCCTCAACCTTCGGACTCCACTGTCTATGGCAGAGCTCTGGAAGAGTTTCTCCATCTAATTGACCATCATTACACCTTCACAACACCTCCTAGAACATTTTGCCTTGATCAATTGAATAAGACCTTCAATCATTGATTCAGACAAACTCAGGCTCTACTTTTGATTGAATTGAGTTCGTAACATCTTTTCGGTATCCTTTGATCCAATTGAATGATTCTTGAGTTTCACAAGAAACTTAGAAATCTTTTAGACATGTTCTAATTCTATTTCATGGAGATTAGCACTTTGATGACCAATTCAGATTGTCACCAGAGCTCTGATGAACTCTGACAACATCCACTTCAAGCATGAGAGTTAGAATTAGTTTCCAGTGACTCCATATCATTCAATAAACTTCCAAGGATTAATTTTCAACTCCTACATCAAAGTTTTATTGACTTTAACCTCTGATCTCTTTGTTCTTCTCTAGCTCCGGCAGAGGTGATTAGAGTTGTTCTCTCAATTTTAGAGCTTTTAAGTAGGTCCATAAGCTTTTATAGACGTTCCTAGGTCTAAGACAACCTTCAATTAGGATATTGTTTGCGTGAAATCATCGTTATTTAAGATATACGTTGTAGTATAGTTGACAAGATCACTTAAAACATTTAAATTTATAAAGCTCAAAATTGAATGTGAGTCTAAGGTCGTTCGCAAGGAGCAATTCTGCAATTTAGTTCACCAATCATAATTTATCAAAATAATATGCAATTGAAATCAATAAGATGCTCAAAATGATATTTCAATAAGAGCTAGAAGAATAGTGCAAAAAGATTGGGTTAAAATGGTGATTTGAATCACCAAATTAGCCCTCAATGTTAAGCTTCCTAATCTACTCAAATATTTGAATAGTAAATCACAATCAATAATCCACGTCATTCAAGTACTCAGATATTCCCACAGTAACCAGCAGAATGCCTCAGTTGAAAGAACAAGGCATCAGATGCCGTAGCAGAAGAGGCACAGCACCCCAAAAGAAGTACAAGGGCTTTTCTCCTTCAAGCCTCAGAAGAGGTACAACAGTAGCACCAACAGAGGCTCGAGGGCCTCACACAAAGCCTTAAGAGGCTAACTGTTGAGAGATGAAGAGGGCTCAAATCCTAAGGCAACAAAACCCATCCCCTCTCTCTGATTCTCTTTCCCTTCTTCCCATCTTAGAATAGACTAGTCCCAGGTAACCTAGTAAACGGATCAGCCCAGACCTACGTGGCGTGATCGTAGGCGAGGGTGTGTGTATGCGTGTGCGTGAGCCGGGACCTCACCCCCTGTGCATGCTGAGGCGATAAGCCATAAGCACTTTTTCCTTTTGTTTGTAGTTGCACCCTCCTGAGTCTACGATGTGGGACTAAACCCACGAGGCTTCTTCACGTGCAAGTTGCAGGAGGTGAAGGCTCCAATTGGGGTGGAAGACGACCCTTGTAGCTTCAATTGAGATCCTGGGAAGACTTCTAGGGATGGCCCGCTGCGCCTGGGGGTGGTAGCAACAAAGAACATGACCGAAGCACTGCAATGGATGTTGGAGAAGAAGGTCGCAGAGGTGGATGTCTGACGAACAACTAAAAAAGAGAATACGGCCTTTCTGCCTCGCCAAAGAAACTCAGACGCTTTTCTTGGAAGAGGCGAACGTGTTGGTGGGTGTTGCATGTGGTGAGGGGGAGTGTGGTGGCCTGGCGGAGTCGAGGAGGTGGCACGGAGGAGGTCGAGTTCGGTGGAGGTGTCGAAGGCGCGAATCGTGAAACAGGGAGAGGGGTTTTGGTTGTGGAGGTGTGGCGGAGGTTTTGGGAGTGGTGGAGAGCAATTTGGTGGTTTGTGGCGTGCAGAGGGCCTCGCCAAAGGCTTGCCCAGAGCAGAGGATGACGATGGGGTCACAGGCGTAGCGGCGATTGCAATGAGGTTCTGAAGGTGTAGAGATAATCGAGGGAGAGAGTGAGAGAGAGTTTAGGGAACTTAGGGAGGGGGAGATCAATTGAGGGCGTTTGGCTGTGATGGGCCAGAGCCAAAGAAGGTGATGAAGTCTGGTGACACGGTGGCGAGGAAGGAGAGGGGGAAAGCGGTCGTGCTTTGGCTGGCGACGGTCGTGAGGAAGAGGGGAGGATGTTGGATCGAACAATTTGACCATTGCCTAGCTCGCTGAAGAGGACGGAGAGGCTCGTCGGAGACGACGGTGTGGATGGCCGGAGAAGAGGAAGAGAGGGTTTTTCGGCTCTAAACTTCGCTAAGGAGCTCAATTTCTCAAGAGGGTCCTATTTGAAGATCTCAGAAGGTGTTCCAAGCAAGGTAAGAGGCTTGGAAAATTCACAAACATAGGGAAAAGGATCCTTGAGATTGTGTGAGTTAGCATGAGCTATCTAGAGCAAATCAAGGTCAAAGACCTGGTTCAATCGATAGATGATCTCTTAAAGATTCTCCCTTCCAATTTTGGGAGGATTTGGATGAGCATCGAGCGAGAAAACCTCGCTCAAATCTCGACGGAAGAGCTTCATTCACACCAATGGCAGTAGGGACTTTTTTGAAAAATTGATGACAAAATTAGGGACCTGATTGAAAATATTTCAAAAGTTAGGGGCTAAATTGAGAGGAATAGAGTTTAAATGGACTAAAATGCAAACTAGGTCGAGATGGACTTTGATTGGGCTCAAATTTTGGTACAAACCTAATTTGTACATAAGGAATCTGATGGTGAAGCATGATTTCAGTTTTGACCAAGTTTGATTGGGCAATTTGCGTAAAAACCCAATTAGGGTAGAAATCTTTCTGTGACTTTGTTTAAGGTCAAAATAGGTTCAAATGGTCAAATAAAGGATACCAAACCTTAAGGAATATTTTTCTATGAATTTTAGGAGATTTAGATGAATTTTATCTTGACCATAACCTCTGTAATTTGAGCGGGTTTGAAATTAGGATTTTAGGTGTTGTTTTGGTTCTAGAAATGCTTGAAACCACATTTCTATCTGCATGAACCCACTTATTAATCTTTAAAGCTCATTTGAACTTCAGTTCACCCCTAACAATCCCATGGTTATTCTTCTTTCATGATATGTTGTTAAAATTACATAATTAACCCTTAGTTTCCTATGCTCTTCTCAAAATAGAATAAAGTGGAGTTATAACCCTCAGATGGTTATGTAAGAGTATTTAACTTTCAATCCTGACTAAAAGTGGCTAGTTAGAGCCTATGATGGTGTTCCCATCAGAAGTTAGGTGATGCAGGAATTTTTCACTTTTGCAAATAATAATAGGACTAATAATGATAATAATAATAAGAGTGATAGGAATAATAATGCGTTGTAGCATTAGCTGTGGTAGAAAAATCCTAGATCAACAAATATGCTCAAATAAGAATGTATCAAGTATTTAATCAATTTAAACATGCATCTCATTCATCCATATAAAAATCTAATAAAAAATCAACCACGAAAATAAATGTCGTCTCCACTGGGAGGTAAGTACGCACATAGGTTCAGTAATTGAATATAAGGATGATAAACAATAATTCCAATAGCAAGAGAAATAAAAATAGGTGAACTATGAAAATCAAAGCCAATGCAGAGAAGTCAAAACCAAATGTAGTTACAGTGAGCACGCAATTGCAGATGCAGTGTGGGGCATGCACACTGTCACCATGCATGCTTACGAAGGCGACGAGGGTGGACTCGTAGTGATTACGTCAAGGCGTGAATGTAGTCGACACAGTGATGGCACACCATCGCAGAAGCGGTGCAGGGATGGAGACAAGATGTGGCTAAGCATGCTGTCACCACACTTCCTACTAGAAAACACGCTCACGGTCAGTGTCGACGCTGTGGCGCGGTGAAGCCAAGTAGAGGGAGAGCACATTGGTGGCTGAACGTCACAAGTGAGAATGGAGAGAGCTGGTGGTTGAGGGTTGCTTGGAAAGGGAGGTCACGGTGTCATAGTAGAGAACGCAGTTGGTGGTGCATGGCCATGGTTGCCGAGGTCAATACGATGACGGTTGTAGTCAAGAATGCAGTGGTGGTTGATCGTAGCGAGCAAGAAAAGGCCTGAGCAGACTCGCCTCCTGTAGTTGTTGTCAATGGTGAGGGTAGAGTTCAGGGTAATGTGTTGATGGCTGTCACTGCTCTCATGAGTAGAGAAGGAGATGAGGGCTCAGTGATAGTGGTCGGGCAGCGAGTGAGAGAGGGGGAAGTAGCAAGAGTGTTTGCGGGCTTGCCACAATCAGAGAGAGGAGGGTACTATGCGTCACGAGTAAATATCATGGTGGCGGGTGGGGGAGGTTTCAATCTTGTGAGAGGGATGTGTTAGCAATCCTCTTGATCATAAGGAGGGTGAAATTGTGTGAGAGGGAGAGATAAACGAAGGTAGGCCAGGGGTAGGAGAGGTGGGTGTTGGGAGGGTCTTCATTTAGGATGTGCGTGCCCTTTTAGACAGAAAGAATGATGGGCCCTTAAATGAGGGGGCATTTTGATCGTGATTGGAGGGAAAGATAGAGATCAGAAAGAGAGGTTAAACAGGTAAGAATTTGAAAGGGATGGAGATGGTCTGCGTGATCTCAGAGGAGAGGGGGATATTTAGTGGTTAAGTCAGAGCCAAATAAGAGGAGAGCCTACAATTTTTAGGCATTCCCTTCTTTCTATTTAAATGAGCTTAATGTTAAATCTCCAAAAAATCTCCTTCCTTCCTTTTTCTTGGTGAATCAAATATATCAAGATGGTATTCTCAATTGAGGTTTCATGTGAAGCCATCAAGATTATCTTTCCCAGAATGTCCTTGCATTAAAAATAAGTAATTAGTCAAATTACATAAAAATAACATTTAGGGAATGATAATTCTAAAACTTAAATAATTTTATCAATATAATGCATGCTTTTAAATTAAGTTACCATTCAAACAACAATGTACTTAGGCTCTAATTTAGCCCACTAAAGTGCAGCTATCAAATACCCCCATGCCTAAGTTTTGCCAGTCTCGAGCTAAATCATATGGAGAAGAACCCAATCTCTTGACCAAAAAATTTATCATCAGGATGCCTTATCATGCCTCACCTCTAGAGATTAGTTTGAAATACCATCCCTAAGCCTTAAGGTACTCAAGTACTAGTCAAGATACAAACCTGATCAACCTTAGCTTTGGGTCTCTAACAAAGGTGTCTTAGGCTCCCAATGCATGCCCAAGGGTTTGTTGACCCTAGAGATTAAAGCACCTATGCATTAGTGCATGTGGTCTAAATTCAGCTTGCCAGTGCATTTTTCAGAATAGTGATGGAGATATTTTTGAGATTTTTTTTTCTTTTGGTAATTTTTTTGTGAATCCTCTAAATCTAACCTTGGATTAGCTCTCAATACAGTCTGTGTCAGATTCCTTGTACCCATCATTGAACCTTGAAGGATCCCTGGCATTCCATGCTTTGGGATAGCACCGCCAATGGCAACCCCAAGAACCCTAGCAATCGACACTTTGTGATAGTGTCACCCATGACATTCTTTAGCTAATCCAAACCCTAGTAATTGATATTTCGGGATAATGCCACCCATGACACTTGAACAGTAGGATGCGCTTACATGCTCCCGGTAGGATATTTAAATATCCTAAAAGACAAGCATCGAGGAGTGACATGTCATAACGTGCCCTCAAGGGACGTATTTGCTCTTCCTCTCATGCGGTGGGAACTCTTCTACCAACTTGTTTTTTCAAGACTTTCCTAAGTTAGATTTTCGAGAAAATCTTTTTTTTTAGACAGAGGAATTTTTGAAGTTATTCTTCATTAAGCATACTGAATCAGACTAGTGAGTGAGATGTGGATGATTAAGTTTCTTAGAACCTGCAAACCAAAGGGCAAACAAAGAGGTCAGATACTCCCTAAGGCTTTGACTTAATAATCACCTTCTCCACTTCCTCAATTACTTGAAGGATAATCCATATGTTAACAAATACTCAAATGTTTTAGCCAAACTAGATAGAGGCCTAAAGTCCATATATCTCACTTATCTCCTAAGGTTTGGCATTTCAAGTCTTGATTCATCATCCATTCCAGCCTAGAACTTTGGAAAACTCTTTCATAATCAAATGTTGGGACTAACACATTTTTTCTCTTTTTCTCTCTCTATCTCTTTATATATATATATATATATATATATATATATATATATATATATATCAATGCATGAACTACATGCATGCAAAGCATGTATAAATGTTATGTACAACCTCAGGTTATACCCCTCATGCCTAAGTCTGACAATATCCTCATTGGATGAAAAAGGGTAGATAGTACCTAAAGAAGAGTTGGGCTTTCCTCCCAATGAGCTAGATGGGCAATTCCTACAAATCAGGGTCTAGAAAAGAAGTATAGAGAGACTTGAAAAAGATACGTAACAATGTTGGCCTAGTGAATAGGTAACCCAAGATGTTGGCAAGCTAGTGATGGAGAGTGATGCCAAATGCTCGCTAGACACAGGTGAGAACAGGTTATTCTTGGGCCACCTTTGGAGGTCACACATAATATAGTTGAGTGATAACCTTAGGGAGTGCAGTGAGAGGAGACAATGGCTCCTCAAGTAGAGGCATGTGGGAAAGAGAGGGTGCTACGAGGAATACGATGATGGACTAACCTAGACAAGAGTCAATCCATTCCTTCCACTCTACTATAGGATGTATCGGTCTGGTTATCACCCCGTAAAGCAGAAATGTGAGCAGAGACTTGAGGAAGCAGGTTTCTAGGGAGTTTAAGACTCTAAGTT
The DNA here is from genome assembly GCA_037157565.1 of Thalassia testudinum. Taxonomy (NCBI): domain Eukaryota; kingdom Viridiplantae; phylum Streptophyta; class Magnoliopsida; order Alismatales; family Hydrocharitaceae; genus Thalassia; species Thalassia testudinum. Next base: position 129,212,335 of record JAZHRO010000055.1, read on the forward strand.
GCAGGGTAGTGAAGAGAGTCAGAGAGGGCTTGAGAGGCCCAACATTCATCCCCAACAACCATTCCAGTTCCTGAATGTCATCCCTAGTAGCCTTAGTAAATAATTGAATTTCATCCTACCTATCATTGGGGCACTCGTCCTAGAATGGGGCTAACTGTTCACCCTCCAGATTGGATTGATCAAGGTTGGCCACCATTTCAGTATCATGTGAAGGTTGATTGGAAGCAATAGGAGTAGGACTATCCTCAGCAATGACATGCCTGGGTTCTTATTGATTCTAAGATCCTGCCCCTGGGGTTTATAGATTCCCTCCTCAAGAGTATCAATTACTTCTATTTCTTCCCAATTTTTGGGGGGATGATCCTTATAATCAAAAGTAGGTAAGAATCTAGATCGGCTAAATCAGTAAGATCTTGAAGGGGTAAGTCCTCAAACAAAACATACTCCGCCCTGGAGTCACTCTATACTCTGAGTCTAGGCCCCTCAAACTCATCATCCTCCTCCTCTACGTTTCTTCCCTCTTGCCTCTGAGAATCAGGAAAATCTTCAATGCCCGGATTAAGTACTTCAAGTGTTTCCTTATCTTCCTTAAAAATTAAATCATGCCCCTGAGACCAAAATTGATCCAAGTCATCTAATTCAGTATCAATCCCCTTAAGGGCACCTGTGTTTGTCACATGTAAATTCTTAGAATGTTGTATGGTGGGTGTTGGTTCCCTAACTGAAGGGTCAAGGTTTTCATCATTGACTCCCATTATGATTCCTTTTAACACCCAAAAGTCATGAGATTTATTAACTTCAGAATCACAATCCTTGGGGAAATCTAATTGAGGTGCAAAGTCCTCAGAGGGGTAAGGTGTAGGTTAGAAATTCCAAGGATGGGATGTAGATTCCGCCTCAAAATCAAGTATGGGAGTTGGATTGATTATTGGACTATGAGCCTTTTCATCAAACGTAACAATGATTTTATCATTTGGGTTGAGTTCATCTAATGGGACCATCTTCCCCTTTGATTGGCTCTAATAAAGCTTAGGTGGAATGTCTAAGGGATCCTCCTCTTCTGGTAGCCACCATTCTACATCACAATTCATTGAGTGGCTACTGATAACACCACACAAGGGAGTAGTAATTAGGTTGAATATGGCCCATCTTTAGAATAAAAGGCACAACATAAGTAGAATAAGAGCATTGCATGCATCAAGTACCAAGATTGCTTATAAACTGTATTAATGGCCATTTGTGTAAAGCATTTGTCAAATCAGGCCTCAGATGAGCAATCGGACCGCACGGATGGATTCAGAACGACAAACGAAGTCCAACGGACTCAAGATCGGCCAAATCCGACATCCGGAGCTCCCACAATGGGCCCAAGAAATTCTGACCGTTGATCTGGAGATCAACGGCCCAGAGAGTGCCACGTCAGCCCGCCCCCACCGCACGCACACCCTCAGCCGGCCAAGGACAAATCTCAGCCGTCGATCTTCGATCGAACGGCCGAGATCCGCGCACTCGCCCGCGGTCGCCGCGATAAAGCGCGGGCATGGCGCAACAGTTAGCGTGCACGCTCGCATCGCCGCGACGCGCGTTCGAGCCGCGCGGAGCGGATTTTGAAGGCGAGCGGGGGGGCGCGGAAAAATTGGGCCGCCCGATCAGCAGCGGGAGGCCATGATCTCGCCACGCAGTGCGACGACAGCCCACGAGCGCCCACGCGCGCGCGCACGTCGGGCGGAAATGCGCATGCGCACGCGCGTCCAAGGCGCGATTTCAACGCGGGCGCAGAAGGCTCTCAGATCGGACGGCTCTTGTTCAGCGGCCACAGATCGCGCGAAGAGGAAGACCGGGGCGGGCAGCTAACAGGCGGTAGGAGGGCTTCACCGACGTTTGTGGAAGCGATTTTAGAGACGCTCCGGATGTTGCTAAAGCCCATTCTTCTTTTAGGAAGCCCTTAACTCTATTTAAACCCCCTTCTACCACCATTCAATGCATACTCTCCCACTTACAACTACTCCACTCCTCTCTTAGCTAGCTTTAGGCACTCTTGTAATCACCGGAGACGACGAGCTGCCGACGGAGCCTCCTCCACCGCCGTGGCTGCCTCGTCGCTCTCCACTCTCTCTCCATCTCTCTCTCTCTTAAGCTTTCATTTACTTTTGTTAAAGCATGTATTTAATGTTGTAAGCTATGAACTATGAATGCATGTTTAATGAAATTGTTTTCCGTTCAATCGCCATTTTAATTTCTGTTCAAAGTGCATGATCAAAACTAAGAGCTTTCTAACCCTAAACTCTCTCTCTCTCTATCTCTCGCTCTCGCTTTTCAAAATCGTCTCTTTCGCAAGCAAAACTCCACCTTTTTCGTGACAACAAGTGGTAAACAAAATCTGATTTCCACGCCTCCCTGAGACCGACACTCGGACTCACTTCCGTTTACTTCTTTTAAAATCGACGTATCAAGTGCAACTATAACGATACCTCTTAACACACACGCACAAGAGCACGTCAGCTACTCCTTTTGATTTCCAGTGTATCCATGTATCCCCTCTCCCCCCTAATGCAAAGACTTCTCAAAGAAGTATTATCGAGTATGGAGGGGTCTACATTATCCTCAAGAAGGTAGCTATACTCCATGATTGATTCCTTAATGTCCCCTTCCATCTTATGGTATGGCTCTCTTAAAGGAGATGTATCTAGCATGGAGGGGTTAGAATCAACCTCAAGGGACTAAATTAGGTGACTAACTTCTTCCTTTAATTGCTCACTTGTCCTCAAAGACTCTCCTAATGATTCCATCATTTCCATCTATTGTTTTTGCATTTTAAACTTGAATGTCGAGAGGCTATCATTCTTTTCAATAGGAAAGTCAAGCTCAGGGTTATAATACCTAGGAGTTTCTATCCAACCATTAGAATTAAAATCATCCAGGGAGGGTGGGCTGGGTATGCCTAAGGTGTGTGGCATATCAGAGGTGTATCCTACCCCTAGGTTCTACTCGTAATCACAGGATTAGGGATTAACCAGACCAATGCTCCTATAGTTGCAGTAGAAAGGAACCCATTATTCATCAGGATATCCATCAGAGGATGGATAAGTGCAGGTCATGGGATTGGGATGAGGTATTCGGGGGTGAGGGTAAGAAGTGTCATAGTTGTTGTAATCCATTTGAAAATGTCTTGAAAAACACACCCCCAATCAAATGCAAAGCAATGGGACTCTCCTTTTGTTTAAAGATCGATGAGGTCTTTAACCTATCTTCCAAACTACCCCTCAAAGTTGTCAAATGGGGTCAAGTTTGTGTCTGTTTGTTCCCACTATAGTGGTATAAGAGGGAAAATGTGACTTGAGATCCTTGATAAGCTCTTTGGAGAAGAAGGGAGGACAATTATGTTGTCTCTTGGTGGCTAAACAAGTTTACAATCAATTATGCATACTAGGCTAACTTTCGTTAGTGCCTTAAGACCTACTCGCAAAGAGATTTAGCCTCTAATTAAGACTGCTCACCACGAACTCCCTGGGGTTGCATGATTAGACATACTTGTTGATCGTTGGCTAACTCTTTATGTGGTGCAAGGAGATGAGGTAGAAGGAAGTCTCTACTGTCCCTTAGTGAAGTGCTCCATGGTGCCTGTGTGCATCACACCAAAAATCAATTTTATTTTCAAAATAATCACACACAAGTCCTTTAATAAAAATCAAGTGTGTTTTTTTTTTAAGGCCAAATCTGATTCCCAATCCCAATTTCTTAGAAGAGGACCACTTACGTAATATCCTCTATCAATTTAGTCATCTTTGAATTTAGCTCAAATGCAGTGCATGAATAGGAGTTGGATGCAAAGATAGAGAAAACATACTTGACTCCAACAATCTTCATGCAGGATGCTAGGCAATGCAATAAGATAAATCTAAATGCTGCTCATTCACCCAGGGCATGCACACTCTTATGGATATGCACCTCCTAAATAAATAATTCGAGCTTTTTTTTTGATAAAGCAAGCAAACAAAGAAGTTAAGCTAGCTACTTGCATCATCTCACACAAAATAATAGTCATAGTTACTAAAGAATGGGAACATGCTCCCCAAAACACCCCGCAACAAGGGCCCAAACAATCACAACAAAAATTGGGGAACAAACCTCGAAGACCAGCCTCAAGGTACAAGGGCGAGAAAGTAATGAAATAAGCTAGTCTAAGGAGTTTAAAGAATACTCTAAAGTCTAATCAGATAAATGCACACCACGACTTTCTCAATGTGCAATCCAAGTCTCCTTCCTTTGTCATCCACCCAAGTCTCTTCCTTGCGAGATGTGAATTTCTACCAATGTGGCTCAAGGTCCACACGGTCTCATCCAACTACCTCGCACAAAATAGGAAAATTTGTCACCATAATATGCCTTTCAATGATCTCAAACAAATTAAAAGTGAATCTATTGTGCTTGTTGCCTCCTCGACAATGGCGCCATTTGATGCGGGAATTTTATGCTTTTGCAAATAATAATAGGACTAATAATGATAATAATAATGAGTAATAGGAATAATAATGCATTGTAGTATCATGCATGGTGGAAAAATCCCAGATCAACAAATATGCTCAAATAAGAACGCATCAAATATGTAATTAATTTAAACATGCGTCTCATCCATCCACATAAAAATCTAATAAAAAATGAACCATGAAAATAAATGTCGTCTCCATAGGGAGGCAAGTACACACATAGGTTCAGTAATCGAATATAAGGATGATAAATAATAATTCCAATAGCAAGAGAAATAAAAATAGGCGAACTACGAAAATCAAAGCTAACACAAAGAAGTCAAAACCAAAAATACATGCAGGGAGCACGAAGTTGCGGATGCAGTGCAGGGCATGCACACTATCACCATGCATGCTAACGAAAGCGACGAGGGTGTTCTCGTAGTGATGAAGTCAAGGAAGGAGTGGACATAGTCGACACGATGATGGCACGCGGTCGCGAACGCAGTGCTGGGACGAAGATAAGATGTGGCTTAGCATTCTATCACCATGCTTCCCACAAGAAAACACTGCCGTGATCGATTTGAGGACCCGAGGCTTACCAAGCAACGAAACCAAAGCCGTTGTGTGCTAACAACTAGCATGAATACCAACAAGATCGCAATCACCCATCACAGAGTCATAATACATCAATAACCAACATTCATTCATAATGCATTAAATGGAAGACAAAGTAAGGTGCTAACAATATAATAAAATTCACCATAAAAAGCAGAAAGCAAAGAGAGTCTCCTACAATCACCAAAAAGACAAAATAAACTCTAACAGCGAAAAGAAAACTACTACGAGCCACTGGCTCAATACGGACCGTCTCCTTAGGTAGGACCCAGTTCTATAAAAGTCTAGCCAACAGCAACCACTACACCCAACTGCTCAGCAACACTTAAGTACATAACCTAAGACAATGCATCAGTAAAAACTAAGTACAATTGGAGACTAGACCAGTAGCAACAATAATAAAAGTACAGAAAAAGGGTACTATATCAAAAGTTCATCTGTTTACAAGTTATTACCTATCCAGTTCCACGTATGTAATTTTCCCATATTCTTACAATTCTCAATCTATCAATCAACGTCTCGAGGCATGAGATGATCTCTTGTTACTTCTTGCGGTGCAAGATCGGTATAAGTCATCCTCCTAGCCGGGAAGACTACTTATACCCATCGAGTCATTGCACTCCATCACCTTAGGGTCATTGTGGAAAGGGGTAGCGGCTACGTCGTGTACACTGAACCACAGACAGTCAATGACCCACCCACCAATTGAGAAAAACCAGTCCAAACCTCAAGCCACGCATCCCACTATCCTAGTTAGCCGCTAAGCTTAACCAAAGAGTCGTAGGGAGGCCAACAATTCCATAAACCAGCCCCTGAAATTGGTTCAAAAGATCAAAGCTATAGCCAAAATTCAGCAAGTAACAAGGCTAAAACCAGTTATCCAATTATCTTAATTCCAGAAAAATCTGTCGTACAGATTTTCTAATCAATTCCAGATGACTATATCTATTATTTTCATCAAATCAAGCCATCCTTAGTAATTTCACCTTATTAATCCAAGGATTAACAGATATTCACATTATCCTCCAACTTATCCGCCTACAAGTAGTTTTCAATTTATGACAGTGGTCAATTAATGAACACCACATAACTTGTTTCATTGAAATCAGAGTTCATTTCACGTATGCGATGATAGGGGCACATGTGGTCATTAACTCTTACTATTTTGCATAAAAACATATTAATTCTCCTCTAAAGTGCTCATAAATCAAGGAAAATGCTAGAGGGGTTCCAAACTCAGCAAGAAGGAGGAGCATACACTAATCAAAGCAGTATACGTGAAAATCACACAAGACGAGTCCACAGGTACTCGAAAACCAGTCGGAGTCTAGGAAAGGGGAGACTACTCTACCTAATGTCACCGGAAGGTCACAGTGACTCTGAATGGTGCACACAAAGCCTGGGGGTGGTCTCCACACCCACCTTGGGATCCACGCAAGCACTGGGGGTAAGGACTAGTTCACACAGACCAAAAATAGGGTTGAAGACTCCTAATCATGTTTCTGATTTTCACTAAATAAAAAGTTCTAAAAATGGAAATAAACTACGTCAACGTGTATTACACATCGATATGACTCCAATGGTACCTTATTTGTCGAAATCCAAAGTTGGCAAGGCCTTGAACCTGTCGAAATAGTGTGAGGGGTTCCCGAACCAAACCTAACCCGTTAGTTTACTTGAACTGCACCCGACCCGCACGTCGCTGCCACGTGTTAGGTGTGGATTAGCTCCTATGATGTTCATGCGAATCAATCACCGCACCCACTCACTCACGAAAATTGCGGGTGGGAACTCAGTTCATTTTTCTATCGCATAAAGGTCCCCGAAAAGAAATTTTTAATTTTTCTAAAGGAAAGTCTTAAGCCTTTCCTTCTCTCTTCCTTTCTTAATTAAGAGGTTTAGAGACTAATGATAACCCAAGGAGGTCATTTTATAGACCCAAATTCGATTCGGATTGGGATTTGTGAGGTGAACTACCCAAAATACCCTTAAGGTTGGGTACACCTTACATTTAGGTTCCTTTTGACTTATTTTGGCCATAACTTGAGCTATACACCTTGGATTCTCACGAACCAAGCATCTTCTAAAAGCTTGCGATGAGAGGAATCTAATGGTGCCATACATGGCACCCTTTTGACCAATTTTGACTAGGGGTTGACTCAAAATATATGTTTTTGGCAATTTAAGGAGGTCTTGACACCAGCACCGAACCACAACTGGGTTTTCGAGTTCGAATTGACCCTAACCACCCTTAAATGACTCAGAGCCCAAATTTTGAGACATTATAGTCGATGTCAACATCGTAGCATGGTGAGGTCGAGCAGAGGGAGAGCACGGTGGTGGTTGAATGTCACAAGCGAGAATGGAGAGAGTCGGTGGTTGAGGGTCGTTTAGAAAGGGTGGTCGCGGTGTCGTAGTGGAGGATGCAATTGGTGGTGCATGGTCGAGGTTGCTGAGGTCGATATGGTAACGGTTGGAGCCAAGAGCATGGTGGTGGCTGATTGTAGCAAGCAAGAAGAGGCCCGGGTGGACTCGCTTCCTGTAGTTGTTGATGGCGAGGGTTGAGGTCAAGGTAATGAGTAGTTGGTTGTCACTACTCTCGTGAGTAGAGAGTGAGATGAGGGTGTAGTGCTGGTGGTCAAGTAGCGAGCAAGAGAGGGGGAAGTGGCAGGGCTGGCTACGTAATTGCCATGATCAGAGAAAGGATGGTGCTGTGTGGCACAGGTAGAGATCACGGTGGCGAGTGGGGGGTTTCGATCTTGTGAGAAGTAGGTGTTAGCGGTCCTCTTGATCGCAAGGGAGGTGAAATCATGTGAGAAGGAGAGATGGACGAAGGTGTGTCAGGGGTAGGAGAGGTGAGTGCTGGGAGGGCCTTCATTTTGGATGTGCGTGCCTTTTAGAGGGAATGAATGAAGGGCCCTTAAATGAGGAGGCATTTTGATCATGATTGGAGGGAGAGATACACTACAAGAATATTCATTATTGTCGACCATTAGAAACGATTAGCAATGTGAAATCCATGGTCGAGAAAAAGTGTCGAGGAATGTTGTGTTGCTTTTGAATTTTCTTAATCGGTTTACAACGTTACCGACGGGATAAAAGCAGCCCCTTAGTTGACACATAGGTGTTTTTCTTATATGTTTCCAATGGTGGAGGAAGGTTTTTCTCGATCATTTCAAATGCACTATCGACTTAACATTTATGTAGACCTTTATTACAATAGACGAGGATGTTCTCATTCTCGTCAGTGGATTGAAAATAGATGAGAATAAGTGCATCCTCGTCTGTTGGATAATAGTTGATTAAGGAGTTATTCTCGATTGTTCAGTAAAAATGGATGAGAATAATAACATTCTCGTCTGTTATATAACGGTTGAGAATGAACCAAAATTCGATGGCAACTTATTCTCGTCGATTCTAAAACGGACGAAAATAGTGGCTTTTTTTTAGTTAAAGGTTTTAGCTATCTGAAAGACCTGTAAAAAATTAGAAAATAGAGAAAACTCATGCAACGAAAACCAAGGCATTCTTTCAAAACACAAGAAATGAGATTCAAAGTCAAAATTTCATATATGGAATAATGTATACAAAGTTTATGTACAAATAGTAATGTATGAAAATATAGAAATTAAGTTGGGGCACTAATGCGTCCAGCACCACCTAAATCAACGTCGCCACGATGATCCCTATACTGGTGAAAAGATGGGTGATCGATATCTCCCTACTGAAGTACCTTCAGGAGCTCCTGAATAGTCTAAGTTGATTGCTGCAATTGCGCAGCCGACTCCTTGAACTACATTGTGGAGTCCATACCTGCTTGGTTAGCTCCTCAATCCACTGCTCCTCGTCTCAGTGACGTAATGCTGCAATCTCCTTCCTCATCTCCAGAACCTCACCTAAAGAGGACGATGCCCCCTTTCTCGCATACTAGGTGCAAATGGTCTCGCTCCTCACTGCACTACGCACTTACCCGCCATGCTCGGGTGGCATGACGGTCCAGAATGCTTCCTTTGCTGTTAGTGGTTGTTGAATTGTACTAGGTTGGCGTCTTTAGGAGGATACATTAAGTTGACCATATTATCCTGAAAAAATTCAATTACGTTAGGTAATATCATGTAAATTTAATTAAGAAATGAAATAAAATTTTTTTGTAATTTAACATACGTGTCTATGCTAGTATGTGTCATGAAGCCACTCTCTATTTCCCTCATGACTCAGTTTGCTATGAGTGGCATCGTATACTTCCACTCGATCAAGCTGGGCACCTTGGTGCATTTGGGACTACAGTTTGAAAGAGTTAATTGAAACAAATTATAAATCTTGTAAGGTGTAAAAGAAAAAAATGATTAAAAATACTAATGTATAGGGATTTCATCCCGCCTATGCTCCTTCTACCCAAGACATGGGTCTTCGCTGGAGCTTTAACCCTATTGTCCTTATTCTTCTGAGCCTACTCCTGAAATAAAGGAAGAATTTAACTTCAAATTTAGTTAAATGATCATATATACAATACTTTTACCTGCGTCGCTAGATCATACCAATGCTCATACGCTTCCTTCCAAATGTGTGTCTGTATAAGAAGAGGCCTATTGTGCAATTCCTCATCATGGTTCCTATTCTGATAAAACTAAAATATATATTTTTAATGTTAGAAATAATATTTCAATTATGGTAAAAAAAAGAAACATATAAAGTTAAAATTTTCTTTTGCCTTACTCTTCATCTCCAATCTCCAATCTTTGTAAATCTTGGCCGTGTGCGTGAGGATATATTTGGGGATGTTCGGATTGTCACTCCAATCGAAGATCACCTGCATTATGTAATTGTTACATAATTTAAACTTCTATAAAGCAATGTAAATAAGTTATAATTTTTACCAATTACCTCTAACTCTAGACTGAGTTGCCTCTTCAGCTCTTTTGGCACCTTCCTCCAATCAAAGTAGGAGAGTGGGATGATCGCCTTCATTAGCGTACCCAACCTACTAACGAATGGAGGATAGCCTTCTGCTTACCCTACTGGTATGATCCTGACTAAAATGTGGACCCATGTAGAATTCTCTCTAGGTCGCTAGTCCTCGTTAGACCTCTTCCCTTACGTGTCATACTTGAAAGACAAAATTATAACATAATATTAAATGATAAAGAAATAAATAAATCATGCTATTTATTAAACTTTCATACCAGTACGGTGAAAGAAGGTCCCAGCTGGGAAGGATCTGGGTTAGTCGATTGCTCCGGCTGATCATCCAACCCAACATCCCCCTCATTGAATGAAGAACTGTCCTCCTCCTTGTCATCATCAATGGGTGTGCCCTCCTCCTCATAGTCAGGATACTCTTCCTCCAAATCTACCGAAAGAGGCATCGGACTCTTCCCCTTCCTCTTGCCCCCTCCCCTGACTCTGGAGATATTGAGCTAGATCTCCATGCCTCAAAAATTGCTAGCAGGGTGCCTAGGTCTCCTGACAAGGGGGTTGAGCCTGGTGCTGCTGGTAGGGAGCCTGAGCTTGAGATTGCAGGGAGGTGGTCCAATCCCCACCACCCCTATTGGCCTTCTTCTTGACGTTCACCTGGGTAGAAACTAAACAAATAATTAGATATGTAGAAAAAATTTGGTAGCATTTCCCCTATATATTGTGATTTTACAAAAATCCTCTATTCAACAAATATAGAAATAAATGAAAATAAAAGAAGATTTGAATAAAAACAAATTTCTCCCCCATTTCCTCTTCTTTTTCCTTCCCATTCCCTCCCCCCATTTCCCTTCCCCTTTCCCATCCTCTTCTTTTTCCTTCCCTTTCCCCCTTCCTCTTCTTCACATTCCCTTCCCTTTCCTAATCCATTTCCCTTTTCCCTTCCTCTTCTTTGTCCCCCTCCCTTTCCTTCTTATTTTTCCTCTTCACATTCCCTTCCCCACATTCAACACTATTTAAAACATTAGCATACAACAATGAAAAGTAGGCACACCCCACATAATAACTAAAAAAACAAAAATTTAATGCATCATATATAGTGGACACACCCTACATAATCACAAAAAAAAAAAATTTACATGCATCATCACTACAACATATTCCACTTTTGCTGTCGGTTAGAAACCGACGTCAAAAACCTAATAATCGATGCCATTGCTCGACACCATTATGGTTGTCGTTGTTTCATTTTCCCGTCGGTTTAAGAACACATCCGACGTCAAAATAGTGTCTGACCATAAGACGAATTGGCCATTTCGACGTCGGTTAAAAATCGACGGAAAATACGATTGTTGTCGGTTTATTAAGACTCGACGGCAAAAAAGGGTTCACTCAAGGTCATTTTAGATGTTTCGCCATTGTTTCAAAACTGACGATACATGTATGTGCCGTCGCTTATTTGTCAAGCAACGACGTTAATTCGTTCCTTTTTCTTACCTTTACGTGCCCTTTTCTGGAGTTTCCCCATTGGTTATATACATTTACCGTCGGTTATATAAGTGATGGCAAAAATATTTTTGCCTTCACGTATCATTAGAACCGACAGCATATATGTGATGGAAAAAATATTTTTGTCGTCAGTTTACTTATAAGCGATGAAAAATATGTGACGTGGTAGTCTGGAAGATATTTTCGCCGTCGATTATTTTGGAAAGCGACGGGAAAAATATTTTTCCCATCATTTATAAGCCGTCGGTTAATTATCTAACCGATGGCAAATGTATGGATTTTTTTTTAAAAAAGAAATTATAATTTTTTTAATGAGAAATTACAAAATGATGGAACTACATACTAAATATACTTAAAAGACTTGATAATGAAGAGAAGTTTATATTGGATAAATATAAAAAGTCTAGTACATAAAAAGTTTTAAAATAAAAAATTTACATAAAATGAAAATAAAACATTTACATGAAAAACATAAGAAAAGAAAGTGTATAAATATCACTATGCAGCTACCCCGATGCCACCAGCTCCACCCATGTCATCGTCATCGTCTTGTCTGTAAATGCTGGGATCTGATGAAGACAGATGCTCTGACTGACCCTTCTTCAGAAGAGGGGTTAAAAGCTTCTCAATCTTACTATCCGTCTTATTCATCCATGATTGCATGGCATCCATCTGACTCTTCACATATGTCTCTCTCTTCTCCCTCTCTTCCTCTTGTCTCTGTAGTGTGTCGATTTTTTGATGCAACTAATCGAAGAACTAAATGAGAGCACCTTTCCTCCCATACCAGGTAGAAAATGTATGTGCCCTCCCCACATTACAAAAAAAACCACCATGGTCCGATGGCATCACTCTCCTAAATGCATCTTCTGGCTGCAAAGGTTGGTGGACACTGTCAGACGTCTTGTCAGTGGGGGGATGTACTAATAGTACCATTTACTCCTACATGTATTAAAAAACATTATTATAATATATATATATAGAAAGTTATAAATATTTTTGAGTTTAAGAAACTTACGTGTTTCTCCTGGTACGACTCATGAATCCACTTATAAGCATCCTCAGCTACAGCCTTACTGTGGGTGACCTCGTATATATCCATCCTACTCATTTCCATTCCATCATGAGTAGCAGACTGAAAATATAAAAATGATATATTTATATTAAAATAACATAAAAATTAAGTAATATTCAACTGAAAAGTAATTCTAACACTTACGTAACGACTCCTGACCGTCTCAATACTCCTTCAACCCAAACAATGGGTCTGTGGTGGAGTTTTAGCCATATTGGCCTTATTTTGTCTTGCTTGCTCCTGTACATATACATAATAATATTGTTTATGAATTTAAGATATATGAAATTAATAAAATAATTTATAATCGTTTACTAACCTCCATCTTTGGATTTAGCCAATGCTCGCATTCCTTCTTCCAATCGACAGGCATGACATCAGGAGAAGCATCATTCATTGCCTCCTCAGGTGAACTCTTGTTTGAGAAAAACTAAATACCAAATATAAATTGTTCGAAATAATATAAGAAATTATGTATATAATAAAAATGTAAATGTTTAAAAATTCTTACATTTCTCCTGGTCTCCATCTTCCAATCCCTATGGATTTTAGCGGTGTGCTTAAGGATATATCGTGAGGCATTAGGGTCGTCACCCCAATCGTAATTTGCCTACATTAATTTTAAAAAATATATGTCAATCTTACTTTATAATAATTTTAAGATAAAGTTATAAAAGAAATAACTTTTATAAATAAATTTCCTCCAACTGATAGAGGAACTGCCTCTTCAGCTTTGCGGCCACCTTCCTCTAGTTGAAGTAGCAAATGAGCATAATGGACTTAACAATTATGCCCACTCGACTTATAAAGCTCGGGTAGTTCTCTGCCTTCCTTATGGTTCTAAGCCTAATTATTATTCTCACACCCTTGGGGATACACTGAAGGTCTAGATTTTTTATCTTCCCTCATCTTCTTGCTAGTCTACCTGCGTAAACATTAATCATATTCATTATATATTTTTGAAGTTATAATAAACTTTAAAACATATAAGTAATTTACTTCTTAAAGGTATATGAACTGGGGATGTACTCCCCACCATCTCATCCTCCACCTCCTCGCCCTCCTCCTCTCAATCCTCTTCCGCCTCCTCTCCCTCCTCTTTCGCCTCCTCCCCCTCCTCCTCCCCGTCCTCCACATCTAATCCTCCATATTCTAGATCATCCTCTACTCGGTTTGGCAAGGTCTAAGCAATCTCCTTCCTCTTTCTCTTCCCCCCTCGTATGCAATAAACGTGTCATCTCCCCAGGTCGTAAGAAACGTGACTAGGGGGGTGGTTGAACTTGCTGTCGAAGGGGTGGCTAAGCCTGCTGTGGGGGGCATAGCTGACCCTTAGGAGACGAATCGGGCAGCGTAGAGGGCTGTGTCTAAGGAAGACCCTTTTTTTTGGGTTTTTTCTTAAACAACTTCATCTGTAACACATAAAAAATGCAATAATTAATATAATTAAAAATCATTAATATATAAATCACCAAACATGAATGCTAATTTTACTCCAAACCCCCTTTTTACTGACATATATGCCCTATAAACTTTAATTTTAATATGAATTTCATTTAAACAAAAATGAAACAAAGCAAAGAAATTGTTACTAACCTTAGATGTCAACATCGGTTGCAAATAAATGACCTTCTTCTGTTAATTCTTGGTATGCATTAAACTGTGTGTCAAAATGGTTACACAGTACTGTTTTTATAGGTATAACCGATTCCCTTTAGTAATTATCGGGGACATAGAAAACTTGTGCCGCTTGACATGCCAATGTAAATGGTTCATCAGACTGAAGAATTTGACGATTATGATTTAAACTCAAGAAATTGTATTTCTTGTCAATTTTGAAACCAGTGCCCTCTTTAAAAACATCAAACCAATAGCATTTAAATAAGACAATTCTTTGATCAAATCTGAAGCTGGTCTCCACAATTTCTCTGATTTTACCATAATATCCACTTGGACTAGTGGAAAGATCTGAATCAACAACTCTGGCTTGTTGTGTAACCTTTCTATCATCAATTTCTTTTATCCTGAATCTGAACTAATTTATTATATACCCAGAGTGGTAATGTGCATAACGTAATGGTGAATCAGCAATTTCATCAAAATATGGTACCCATCTTAGGTCCTTATCCTCTTTCAATTGATTAACCCGATCTTTAAACCAATCTAAGAAGCCAAATTCAGTTGTCCTTGAAAGCGATAATAGTTCGAACTCCTTGTAAAATTGATCAATTTTTGGAATTTATTTTAAAATATATAAATGTAAGCAACATCTATCATTTTCTGAAATTGCCTTGTACTCTGTATGAAGAATCGACCTTCCTCTAATATCAAAAATTGACAAACATTCTTCATTACTGTCATTGTATTCCCCCTCATAGTTCCTTTGAAGTTTATTAAAGCAATTGTTTGTTTCATTCATATATATGGAAGAAAAATTTATGCATTCCTCCATGAAATACCTTTCTACAATGGATCCTTTCGACTTTTCCTTTTTCAAAACATAATCTTTAAGCTTTTTCAAAAACTACTCCACTGGATACATCCATCTGAATTGTATAGATCCACCGATTCTCGCTTCATTTGCAAGATGCAACATGAGATGAGCCATTACATCAAAGAAGGTTGGGAGAAGAATCGGATCCATCTTACAGAGAGTAGTGACTACTTGTTTATCCCAGTGATTCAGCATATCATTTTGTAGAGTCTTCGAACAAATAGCTTTGAAAAACCTACTCATCTCTATGAATGAATCAACAATTGGCTCTGCCAGTATCTCCCGTATCGCTAGTGGAAATAATACTTGCATATAAACATATGAGCCATGACTTTTCAGGCTAGATATCTTTTTCTACTCTTCATTCACTCAACAAGAAAGCAGCAATGAAAACCCATCTAGCACCCGAATTTCCTTTAAAGAGAAGAATAGTTTACTCTTCTGGTCTTGATTCAAGCTGTAAATAGTAAGTAGGAAGTAGCCATCATCCTCATGAATATGCAGCTCCGGACGTATCCCTAAACTCTCCATGTCTTTCCTTATTTTCACTGTATCCTTTGGATCATCCGTTAGATTTAATACGTCAAAGATGTTATCCATCACATTTTTTTCGATGTGCACAACATCTAAATTATGATGTATTGTAAGATCTTTCTAGTATGACAGCTCCATAGAGAAAATGTTTCTCTTTTGAAATCCAGAATTCCTCGAGGCCGTTTGGTCTTGTTTGAATGGTCAACCCAACCGTATCACCCATTTCTTGTAATCTCTCTATTATAGCCTGACCCAGCAACTTGATAGAATCTGTATTAAGTTTATTCTTTAGATTTTTATTTGAATACCGACATGTCCTGCCATCAAATTTACTCCTGAACTGTGACGTTCGCATCTATGTTCAATAGGTAGAAATCTGCGATGTCCTAGATAACATAATTTCTTACTTTCTGATAATCATAGGTGATAAGTGTCTTCCATACAAACTGGGTAAGTAAGCTTTCCTTTAGTACTCCAACCTGACAAATCTACGTGTGTCGGGAAGTCATTTATGGTCCACAACAATGCTGCATGCATATTGTAAAATTCTTTCTTTTCTACATCATACGTCTTCACGCCGATGTCCCACAACTATTTTAGTTCATCGATTAATGGATGGAGATAAACATCTATTGCATTTCCTGGTTGTTTTTGACCGGGGATTAATAGGGTCAGCATTATGAATGACGATTTCATACACAATCAGGGAGGTAAGTTATAAGTGACCATTACCACTGGCCATATGGGGTATGACGGGTACATACTCTTAAATGGATTGAATCCATCATTTGCAAGACCAAACCACACGTTCCTTGCTTCTAATGCAAATAAATTATTTCTTTCATCAAATCTCTTCCACTCCTCTGAATCAGTAGGATGATGTATTCTTCCATCTTGAGGTTTACAATCCTGGTGCCATGTCATCCACCATGAAGTTTTAGTTGATATAAAAAGGCATTAAAGCCTAGGTGTTAGTGGAAAGTAACGAAGAACTTTCTGATATTGTTTCCTCTTACTTTTATTTTTACCTTCCTTATATCTCTCATGTCCACATTCGGGATAATTACTCAAATTTGCGAATTCATTTCTGAAAAGAATGTAGTCATTCAGACATGCATCGATTTTCTGACAATCCAAATCAAGCATATGAATTTGTTTCCTTGCCTCATACCATGAAGCCGGAAAACCATTAGGGTTATTCAATAGCTCAGCCATAAACTGAAGTATTTCTAACATGAATTTAGCACTAGCTCTATTCATAACCTTCAGTTGAAACATCTTAAATAAAAATGACACCGGGAGCAATACGATCCTCAGCCACCTTAACAGCATCATAGAACGGATCACTACTGAATAAATCTTCCTCATCTGTATTTATATCCTCTCCTGCTCTCATCTTGTTCAACATTTCCTTTATTTTTTCACCTCCACCATCAGCTATGTTCTCATTGATCTTTTGGTCAATAGTGTTATCATTGTTTATAACTTTCTTAGTCAACTCCTCTCCATGAGCTATTCAAGTAGTGTAATGCTGTTACCACCCATTACAAATGCAGTGCTCGAGCATAGTATTACGATCATGTAAGGAACTATTTAAACATCTTCTGCATGGGAATAAGATATTATCAAGTTGGCCTCCTCACTTAAATATCTTCCTATTGTCATGAAAGGCCCAATCTAGGAATGAAATTACTCCATCCTTATATCTGGTGTAATCTGAACCCCACAATTCAATCCAAGATTTATCCATTATAACCTAAAATTTAATGTAAACAAATCACTTATTAGGAAGGGAAATGACCAAATGATGTGTATGTTGATTAAGATTTTCACTTTATATCTCATCCTCAAAGATTTGTTGACAACTTAGTTTTGCTCGTTACATATAACCTTAGTGCGGTGAAATTTCGGCAACATCTCCCCGCACTTCTCTAGTATACTCCCTAATACTAATCTTAGCTAGATTTCCTTTAACACCTAATTAAGGGTACCGCCAGAAATTAGATAAGATTAGTTGGTATACTAGAGAAGAGCAGGAATAAGCAACCAAAATTTCACTGCACATGGTTACATGTAACGAGTAAAACTAAGTTATCATCAAATCTTTACGGATCCTCTTTAGTTTGGTACTTCACCGAACTAAAGTCGATCGAGTCTTATGGCATACTACAAAGTCAACACATCATGCATGTAAGTGAGGTATACATACACTTCCTGCATTATCCGTATAACAAGATCATAATTCTTGACGAGCGAGTAATTTGGAGGCAATTTGACTTGGAGGACTTTTACCCTAGGGGTTAGAATACCTAATGTTTGGCCTCGTGTGCATATATCTTGTTTAGCAAGTGCATGTATCTAAATAATAACTAATTTAAACATTAAAAAAGTTACCCAAAAGCTACAATATCATTCAATTAAATTAAAAAGATTGAATGTATATATATACCTCAAACTACCGAAGCCTCCAAGTGTACCCGACACTGATAACCTGTAATTTCAAAAGTAAAATTAATTAAATAATAAATTATAATTATAATCCTAAACCCTAACCCAAACAAAACATGCAAACCAAGGGCGAGAGCAAGTGAAAACCATAACCCTAACCCAAACCCTTATCAAATCATAAAACCCTAACCCTGACCCAAACCAAACGTCTAAACCCTAGCCTAACCCAATCACCATAACCCTCTCCCAACTCAAATCCTAAAACCCTAGGCCAAGAACCATATACACAACCTAATACCAAACCTAAACAACATATATTAATCCCAACTAAACATTGAAACAATTTTGAAAAAAATTTGACAGAGCTTCCCCTTATATTTTCAGTTTTCTATAAACCTGCATAGCAAAATAATACTCATCATAAAAGTGGGCACACCCTACATTAAATTTCATTCAATCAAACAAGTGGGCACACCCCGCATTCACAATAAATCATACAAGCCACACCATCTAACAAAAGTCTAAAATATTATTACAATAAATAAAAAAACATTAAAATTATACCTCCAAGGACTACAGCTTTCGAGAATGATCGTCACCGATAACCTATAATTTCATAAACATAATTAATTAAATAACATATCATATTATTCAAAAATTTACAACTTATAAAATTGAGGCGACGGTAGCGACAGCAATAGGAGGAGGAGGAGGGTGACAAGAGGGCAACGAGGAGGAGCATAAGAGGAAGAGGAAGAGAAGGGCCAGCCTCATAGGCAGCACTAAAAGAAAGAGGAAGAAGGGGGTAGTGGGGGAAGAGGAAGAGGTGGTCATCGGGCAACAGTAGGGATAAGAGAAGGAGGATGAGGAGGGGGCAGTAGGATGGGGAGGAGTAGGAGGATGGGGTCTGCAGGAGGAGGAGGGTGGTAGGACAAGGAGGAGGGGGAGGAACCAAGGAGGAGGAAGAGGGGGGCCAACTAAGGAAGTGGAGCAGGAGGGGGGAGCTGAGGAGGAGGGGACGGTCTGGAGGAGGAGGGCTGCGCCGGTGGGCCGGGGAGGAGGAGGATGAGGCCGCAACCAAAGGAGGAGGAAGGTGAGGAGCTTTGGGGGAGGAGGGGGAGGAACTAGGGAGGAAGGGGGTGCAAGAAGAGGAGGAGGAGGGAGGCACAAACGAAGGAGGAGGATGGGTCAGAACCGAGGAAGAGGAGGAGGAGGGCATCGTCGGGTCGGGGAGGAGGAGGATGACGACACTAGTGGAGGAGGAGGGAGAGGGCACTGGTGGAGGAGGAGGGCGAGGACCAGCGGAGGACGAGGAGGGTGGGGACCAATGGAGGACGAGGAGGAGAAGGGCGAGCTTCTGTGGAGGAGGAGGGGAGCGGCACATCGAGAAGGAGGACGAGGAGGAGGAGGAGGGGGACGACGATGGGAAGGATGAGGATTCACCTGAAGAGGAGGGGGCGACGCGAGGAGGAGGGCGTAGAGGTGCTCGACGCGAGTGGGGCGGCGTGAGGGTTTGGATGAGGAAGATGAATATTAGGCCGTAGCGCCTAAAAAGAATTAGGAACCTATGTCGTCGGTTCTCTCAAAAACTGACGGCAAATGATATTGTCAATTCCCTCTCCAGCGTGCCCAAAATTTCGTCGCTAAATTTAACTAAACTTTTACCGTCGTTTAATCCAATACTTGGTGGTATAAGTCACTATTCCCACCCAAATTTCACATGCAAATTTTTTACAATTGCTTATTCCCAAAACCAATGGCAAAGGGTACACATCATCACCCCTAAAATTTTTGTCTGTAATTTTTACCCACTTTTGCCATCGTTTATTCCAATAACCAATAGGAAAAATATATTTGCCATCGCTCAATAAACCAACTGTAAATATTAATGACCACCGCGTCACCCAATTGTCAATGGTAGGTTGAGTACTGACCTTTTTCATCGCTTGTTTGAATAAGCGACGGAAAACATATCTTTGCCGTCGGTTGAAATAACCGACGACAAGTAACCGATGACATAACTCATTTTTTTAGTAGTGCATGTATAGTGCACACCCACATATAAATTAAACCTAAGTGAATACACCCCATATGTAAAATGAAAAGATCATTTAAAAAATTTGAAGGAAGTGGTAGAATAACCTCACCATGGTGGAGAACACAGGCCAAGAACCTCAAAGAATGCGAGAAACCTATATAAGAAGACAATAAAATAAAACTCAACTTCGAATAATAAATAAACATAAGTTTTGAAAAAAATGATAAATTTAAAGGACAGATAAATGAAACATACTAAAATTTCTTCACTTAAGTGTTTAAAACTCTACTCAATAGTACTTAACATTTTCAATGATTTAGTCAACTAAGGGATGGTCAACAAATTATGAGAACTTCCCAAATCAATCAAGATTCCCTCAATGAATCCCTTAACTTGCACGATTGATTCAATCACCAAACCACTAATGATCCTAGTGGATATCTCAGGTATTTCCTTCAATAGTTGGAGTTGTTCCTCTGAAGTAAAGGGTTCTTTAATCCAATATGGTTGACTATTTTGAACATTAGGAAGTATTTGAATTGTAAACAAGGATTTATGTTTAGGTTATTTGTCCTACTCATCATCGCAATGAAAATAGAGGCCCTTCTTTAATCCTTCATTGTATTTGGAATTAATTAACTTCCTAATTTAAAATGGAGGCTTAGAAACCATTTGGTTCTTTATTTTAGTTAGTAACAACCTTAGTTGACATTGAAGGAGGTACGTAACTACTATTTTGGATTGCAACTTAACTTCTTGAATCTAAGCCAATTCCTTTGCCTTAACAAACGTAGAAGGCATAAATAATTACATGTCAATGTATAACTCATCTCTCAATCAATCAAGAAAGTACCCTATAAATGGATTTCAGAAAATGTTAGATATAAAAAGGTATTGGGTTGCGAATTAATACTTTCATAAAATTACCTTATATATCAATGTCCATTGCACAAGGGGTAACTTCTTCATTTTTTGGGTTTTCCTGATATGCTTCAGATTCAACATCTGAGTCGAGATCTTTTCCCGCATTGTATTGTTCATGCAGTAGAGCTCTAACGGGTATTATCAACCCATTTATGCTATTATCAGGCACGTAGAATACTTGTGCTACCTGACAAGCTAATGTGAATGGTTCTAATGGCTGTAGAATCCAATGGTTCTTACTTAAACTCAAGAATCCATGTTTCTTATCCACTTTGATCCAACACCTTCTTTGAAAACATTAAACCTATCACACTTGAATAGATGCATCTTACAGTCAAACTTGAAACTCATTTCCACAATTTCTTCAATTTGACCGTAATACTCATCACAACCAGTACTTAGGTCACAACTAATGACGACTCCTACTTGTTGAGTAGCCTTCGTATCATCAATGGACCTTACTTTGAATCTGAATCTGTTAATTATGTAACCCAAATTGTAACGTCAATATGTCAAATGTGTATTAGTGTTTGTCACAAAATACGTGAAAATATTTCTATATCGTTGTAGTTACGAATCACGTCGAAACAAATAAATTTATAAATATTTTGGTAAGTACTGAGTCGTTCAGAAGGAGGCAAAACGTGATTTTCAAAGCTTTTTGTACGAACTAATCTATCCTAATAGAGACCAAATATTCAGAGAATCAATTTTTTATTACTACTTATAAATAGTTCTCAAACTAGGAATTAATACAACTATGATAAAGAGTAGAGAGAGTGAAATAGATGAAGAATGACGTTGCTTGAGGGATGCTTGTATGAAGTGCAACAGCAGTTCAAATCTAGAATGCCAAGAAGAAGACCAGGGAGATGCTGTAGAGAGAGGGAGATGCTGGAGATGTGTCTAGTGGAAGTTGAGATGCCTTTAGATGGGGGCTTTGGGTCCTTTTTATAGCCAAAATGAGGAGCAAAGTTAGTATTTGAATCCCAAACTCGTGTAACACCCTTGGTGCCATCAAATCCATCGATTGGGAGATCAACGGATCAGATCGCACCTCAAAATAACCTTCCATGCATCTATAACGAGTAGATTTCACTAGATGGCAACATGTGGTGCCCGCTTACCCGCTAGATCCACCGCCTCGTGTCTTCACGAGTGCGCTCATATGATTTCAGCCATCCGATCTCGTAGTCGGACAGCTTAAAAGGATCACAACACTACCTTTGTCACCCGTGTATGGCAGGGCGTCAGGTTGGGTGTCAGATCAAGCGTCCATCTCACTGCTGCATCGATCTATTCTCCTTACGCCATGCGGTCCATCGCGTGCCGCTTGATCTCCATCGCACGGCATGATTTCGTGCAAACATATTACCTTCTTGATTTAGTGCTGAGTGCGAGTCGATCATGCGCTTACGTTTCGCATTTGAGGGTGGATACCAACACACTATGCACTCACTTGTGTGGTGTTTAGGATTCATGTGCGGCCATTTCTCAGTCGTTAGATGAAGATCCAACGGCTGAGATGAACTCTTAGTTGATAAAGGCGTGGTGAGGGGTGACGTGGCCTCTTCGTGGCTTTGGATGACGATAAAATGGCCCATGTTTCTCCTTCCATGGTTGGGGTGCGACGATGAGCTTTTTGGGATGGTGCCACGTGGCAGCTGTTGGTGCTAGAGCACCACGATCATTTGTTTTGATGATAACAAAACACGTGTCATTTAATATTTGCGCTTTGAGTCCTAGATTTCAGGTCAATCGCAAATGGATACGTGATTAGACGGAGTTCGAGCTCGCATCCAGGACGGATTGGAGGAGCTCGATGGAGAGCAGAAGAGATTCGCGAGGAGCGATATATTAAAGATGGAAGGAAATGAAGAATAGGATAGATTTCCTTCTTTTGTACTTGTTGTATTTTTCGTTTCTTTTGTTGCTCTTTATTTCCTTAGATAATTCATGTTAAAGAGCCTCAAAGTACCCTAACAGTAGTCCTAGGAACACCTGCACAACCCTAGGATACTTAGGTTTTCTGTAGAACACTTAGAAAACCAATATAGGGTTCAAACAGAGTTTCCAGACGTCTAATCCCAAAATCAGACGTCTGATAAAGTATTTTAAGATGTCTGACTGTTGTTTCAGACGTCTGATAACTGTTAGGCTGGACATAGCTAGTTCTGTCTGATGAAATCAGACGTCCAGACATTAGACCAGACGTCTTAGGAGACGTCTGATGGATTTGTCAGACGTCCAATTAGTGGACCGTTGGCTGGCTTAGCAAACACTCAAGATTATGACCGTTAGAGCCCTATCAGACGTCCTTAGGCCTTTCCAGACGTCTGATAATTGACCGTTTTGCCTCGGCTGACCCAAAATCTCTTCTCAGAGATTTTCTAGTCGTTGCAACGTTTGGAAATCCATTCCTACAGTAAAAGTAGGTTTCCAGACGTCCAGACATAGTGCCAGACGTCCTATATGTTGTCTGATGGACTTGCGCAAAAACCCTGTTTAGATCTGATTCAAGTCAGGAAGAGACCCGCCCAAAATCAGACGTCTGACCTTGGAATCAGACGTCTTAAGATTTTTTGCATTATTATTTATGATTTTGTCATCATCAAAAAGGGGGAGATTGTTGGTGCTAGAGCACCACGATCATTTGTTTTGATGATAACAAAACACGTGTCATTTAATATTTGCGCTTTGAGTCCTAGATTTCAGGTCAATCGCAAATGGATACGTGATTAAACGGAGTTCGAGCTCGCATCCAGGACGGATTGGAGGAGCTCGATGGAGAGCAGAAGAGATTCGCGAGGAGCGATATATTAAAGATGGAAGGAAATGAAGAATAGGATAGATTTCCTTCTTTTGTACTTGTTGTATTTTTCGTTTCTTTTGTTTCTCTTTATTTCCTTAGATAATTCATGTTAAAGAGCCTCAAAGTACCCTAACAGTAGTCCTAGGAACACCTGCACAACCCTAGGATACTTAGGTTTTCTGTAGAACACTTAGAAAACCAATATAGGGTTCAAACAGAGTTTCCAGACGTCTAATCCCAAAATCAGACGTCTGATAAAGTATTTTAAGACGTCTGACTGTTGTTTCAGACGTCTGATAACTGTTAGGCTGGACATAGCTAGTTCTGTCTGATGAAATCAGACGTCCAGACATTAGACCAGACGTCTTAGGAGACTTCTGATGGATTTGCCAGACGTCCAATTAGTGGACCGTTGGCTGGCTTAGCAAACACTCAAGACTATGACCGTTAGAGCCTTATCAGACGTCCTTAGGCCTTTCCAGACGTCTGATAATTGACCGTTTTGCCTCGGCTGACCCAAAATCTCTTCTCAGAGATTTTCTAGCCGTTGCAACGTTTGGAAATCCATTCCCACAGTAAAAGTAGGTTTCCAGACGTCCAGACATAGTGCCAAACGCCCTATATGTCGTCTGATGGACTTGCGCAAAAACCCTGTTTAGATCTGATTCAAGTCAGGAAGAGACCCGCCCAAAATCAGACGTCTGACCTTGGAATCAGACGTCTTAAAGTGAACTTACAGACGTCTGATGCCAGAATTAGACGTCTGATAAGCCTATCAGAGCAATGATTGTTCCTGATTTCGGGCTGATTCTCTTGGGCTTTGTTCCCAACGGCTATAGAACCTTTCCTAAGCCTTCCAAAGCCTTCCTAAGGCCTCTATAAATAGAGGGGAACCTTTGCAACATAAACATACCAAGACACACTAAGAGAAACACAAGACACACTTAAGCAACATAGTTCCACTCTCTTGTGTCCTAGATAGCTCTTGCTCTCTAAGCTCAAGTTCTACATCTTGAGAGCATCAAGCTATTGCGCACCCACTCTCCCGCCGTAGTCCACGAGAGCGAAGTTGCCCCGTCGCATGGCTCACGCACCGCGTCATCAACTCGACGCACTCCTTGCAAAGGGGAGTTTCCTAATTCCTATAGAAGCTAGGTTTAAAATTACTTTGTTGGCTCTATAGGATTACTTATTTATTTTATCTTTGTTATTTGGTTGGGTATTCGCTTTGCGAATTCCCGTCTCCTTCGCGAGACAAAATCCTTCTCGTGGAGAGAAGGGGTTGAGGTACGCTACCCTCGTTTAAGTAGCGTGGTTGTATTGAGGTTGAATCACCCTCGTTTAAAGTGATTCGGTTTAGTGGATTTTGATCAACTTGGTTGATCGGAAAATCCTAACTCGAGAGGGTTAGGTGGTGGTTTTCACCCGGTTTGGGTTTCCACCTAAAAATACTTTGTGTACTTTGTGTGATTGCTTATTTGTGAGATTGTTTATTTTATTTCCGCAATTATTACGTCACCCCCTCCTAGTAGGGAACTTTCATATCCTAACCGTCCATCTTCTCACCTTTGTAGTAGGTGCTACAGTGCTCTGATTGAGCTGAATTTTATGTCGTTGGACTGCGATTGTTGATCCAGATCCATCCGTGTGGTTGGATTTGACATCTGAGGTTTAGATATGTGCTATCTTACTCCTTGGCCTCTGATCTTCTACGAGTTATATGTGAAGCTATGAAAGTCTGATCAAGATGATTCCAGAAGCATTGGACTCTCGTCGTCGTCCTAATTAGATCCTTACGGTATGATCTATCATCTGCAATTAATATTGTCTCTCTTTTATAGTATAAAACAACATTATTATCTATAAAGCTAGCTAATCATGTTTGATGCAAATTATGATGTTTATGCATGCATTGTTCCTAGGTTATGCTAAAATGTAACTTAATTCAGGTAGATTAGGCCCTATGATTGCTGTGCAATCACACCCTCATGCTTGAATCTTGCTAGTCCCTAGCAAATGCAAGACTGAATGCAAAGTGGTCCCAAATAACTGATTTCTATCAAGAGTTTGACTTGAGATTTATTTCTTTTGTTTTCATCAAAAATTTTAGAAATCTAAACAGTCATGAAAGTGTAGTGTTGTTGCCTATGCAACAGATTCAAGTGAAAAGTCAATGCACATCTAAAGCTTGTACTTGACCCTTAGTAAAATTCTATTGGGATAGGCAAACTTCTTCCCTCGAGGTTGTAAAATAATCTGTAATTCTAACCTCGGCTTTTGGCTTAGGTAGAAGTTGAGTTAAGTGGGTTTGTATTTGGTGGCTCATACTCCTTTGGTGCTACACATAAACTAGTACTACAGAATCTAGATTTCCAGACTATTAAATAAATCAATTCAAAGAGAGGCGGAAAAACTGTGCCCTCTTTAGTTCCTTTGTACTCATTCTCTCACTTTCTTTTTCTTTCTTTCTCTTTTTCTTCTCTTTTCTTCATTTCTTTTTCTTTTCGAGATCACAATCTCACAAGATGTGGAAAGATATTTGGTGGCCTCTTATGGCATTAATACTTTGATTAAGTTCTGATAACCCTATAACTAAGTCAGAATTCCTCAACCCATATTCAGGTGGTCAGAAATACAAAAAAGTAGGTCAAGGCTGCATTTGGTGGATTGTAAAGGGAATAGGTGTTGTTTCCTTAATGTGCTTGACCTAAAGTAAACACAACGCAATTAACACATTCTATTTTTTCTTTTTCTATTTTTCTATTTTTTTTCTGCTTCTCTTTTTTTTTTTACTTTTCTCTTATATGTATATTTATTTATTTCTATCAACACAACGTAATGCAGTACCCATGCACATTTTTATTCACAAGGCATTATTCAAGATTGGGGGTGTTCAAAAGGATATTGGGTAGCTTATTTGGTGGAAGTGCTTACTATCGACACAAGGAAAGGGATGGATGGGACGGTGTATTTCTGACCTTGATATTAATACCCTCCTTCAGCCGAGGATTCCATAAAGGATGGTCGTAACCATCTACCTTAGTCCTAGTTTTATTAGAACCCGCTCTCTGCATATTTGCCTTATTTAGTGGCTCTCCAAAAATTCACATACTAAGAATTTGTATGCAAGAATTCAGTGCGAAAAATATTCCTAACTTCGAGTATCATTATCCAATTACCCAGAAACTAAGATTCCTTATATTAGCTTTAGAGCACTAGTAGACTCTCTACTCTCACCTTGCACTTGTTTGATGGATCTACTAGAAGATGGTTTGCCTGACTCCCTACTTACTGTCCAAGAGTTCAAGAGAAGCATTGTTTTTTCTAGAGAAACTAAAGATGTCAATTGATAAGTCCACTTTTGTGGACTATTATTTAGCCTAAGTACTATTTAGTTACTTGCTCTTAGTTGTTAATTAATTAGGAGTTATATGGCAATTCACCTTGGCCTACATTTAATTTTATGCTTTAATATTACATTTAATAACATATGTTGTGATAATATAATTTATTTGATGAATGCAGGCTAGGTACAAGAGTCAGACACTCATTTTACTTCTATCAGACATCTTGAGCTTTGATTGGACATTTGGAACTGCTATCACAAATTCACGGCATTACATTTTTTTAAGACGTCTGATGCTCTAATTAGACGTCTGCTGAAGAACCACCCGTTCTTACCTGCCATTACAACCACTTGCAATTGTCACAAGTAGTTAGAGACACTTGCGGCCAAAGGAAACCGAGGAGGTTTTTGTTTAAAAAGGAAAGCCCTGTCCACCGAGGCATCCGCTCCCCCTAGCGGGGACTTCTTCTCCATCTCCACCACCGTGACAGAAGCTTACACCGTGAACCCATAAGCGCACACTATGAATCTTTGCGAGCTTCTTCACCACGCCACTGCAACCTCCACCTCCATCGGCCACGCGGTGACAGCACGTGGCCATCATACCGCATCCTCTCCGTAGACCATCTCCTACATCTTTTTCACCCCTCAATGTGAACACATCTACACCATCACCAACAGCACAACCACCTTTAGCCGCACACCACCCTCTCCTCACGCACCACACACGACGTTGCAGCAGCCACCTGCAAGCGCCTAGCACGCCTCACGTGACCGCACCACCTCCAGCAAACCACCCCTGCCCGAGCTCCTCGCGCATCCACGCGCCCGCGCCACTCCTCATGCACATCCAACCCGCACGCACACCCAGCCCACGTGTGCGTGCACGGTTCATCTTTCTTCTCCGAAGGAACCCACTGCCGACCATCCATGCCCACATGCAGCCATCGCCACAGACTACTGTTCTCCTCACCGTGGTCTCCGTTAAGCTCGCCTCGACCTTATGAGCGCGGGCACACCCTCAAACATGCCCACTAAGACCCGCACGCACGCGTGGAGTAACCCACTGTCGACAGGTTCCTACACTTCGTCCGACCGGCTTCGCCTCCGACGACACCACCAACGCAACGACCAAGAGCTGGCCGACCTCCATCGCACACAGTACTACCTCTGGTGCTCCTCTCCATGCCCGACGAGGAGAAAGGAAGAATCCCCTATTTCATCTCCTATTAATAATTACCTTAAATGCCATTCTAGAAAATACTATTCATTTATTTATCTCCTTATCATATTAAGATGGATTTGTATGAATGTCCCTCAGATTTATTTGAATGACGAATAGTGTATTTATCTCTTAACTAATCAAGTATGGGATATTGATTATAGGGAATGGGTTCGGTTTTGATTTGCATTGACGATATTTGTCGGTACTACGATTATGATTCACGTATGCCATAGTGGTGATTTTGCATATAACCTCCCTATATTCTTAAGTAATTACATAAATGCTAAACTTATGTTGAAAATGAAGTGCAATAACTAGTATGCATGCCCACTAAGATTCTCGAATAAACGAAGCACAACACACTACTTTAATAGGCTAATTCCTCCCTATGGAGACGACCTAGCTATTTTCGTGGTTAGATTCTGAGAATTAAAATGTTTGAAAAGTAATTTTCTACCACGCGATTACATACGACACGTCATTTTATGTTAAAGTTTTCAATGAAAACGAAGATCGCTCTTTCAAATGGCGTCGTTGCCGGGAGGAAACACGCCCATTAATGTTTTCAGAAATTTTATATTATTTTTATGCTATTTTGAAAGCTTTTCTGAATTACTAACTGTGGATCCTTGTCTGTGCAAAAACACGCAACGGAAGCGGTGGGTGTGCAAGGCGGAGGCGATATTTTTGGTGGACCTTGATGCCACCTGGAGGCCAGCAACGGGTGCCTGTGGGCCTTGATCCCATGCACGTAGGCATACGGAGGAGCCTTTTTCTGATTTAGTCATTAACTCGTAGTTTAAATTTAGTTTAGATAGACATTAGAACTTAATTTCTGTCTTGTGGACCCTTGTTGGGCATTTTTGGAAACGTGTTCCCAATGTTTCTTTATTTCTTATCACTCTTGTATGCAGGAGTGTATTTTCGAGAGCGTATTCCCATTTTATTTAGAGTATAGGATTATTTGAATTATTTGAACTGCATATAGGTTAGTTAGTTATATTAGGTTTGATTGCTTAATATTTATTTAAAAAAAAAATATCGAACTGCTTGTTAGAAGCTGCATATCAATAGGGCGATCATCTAGGATTGAATGAGCAGCATCTAGTTTATCTTAATTGCATTGCAGACATCCCTGCATTGAAGATAGCTGGAGTAAGGCATGTCTTTTTCTTGAGCATCAATTACCTGTCATGCATTTGCATTGAACCTAAATCTAAGGCCACTAAAGTGCTTGAATCGAATTAATTCAATGGTCACTTTAAAAATTGGGACTACTAAGAGGTTGGACCTTAAAATCTGTGACTTAAAATTGTGTGCAAAAGGATCTTGGTTGTGAGATTTCAAAACTCAAAACACGAACGTTTGATTGCACACCTGAGACACTGTGCACCTCACACATAAGGTCACTAGATAAATTTCTACCTCTCCTCTTTGCACCACAAGGGAAGTTAGTCAGAAATCAACAAACCTATCCACTAAGTTACTTCGGTTCCTCGTGCGTAGGCTCGATTCGAAACTTCCATCCCTTGCGAGTAGGTTGTAGGCACCAATGAAGGTCGGCCTAGGAAGCGTAATTCTTGGAAAACTTGTTTGGCCACCAACTTAACAGCTAAGACCTAGAATCTACTAAAAACAGATCCCACTGTACTTGCGTTTGTTTTGACAGTGGTAGAACTCTCTAGGAAGTTTCTGATTTCTTTTAAATCCTAAGGGAGTTTAACTTGTTTAATTGAAAGAAATGGACTATCCTTATTCCTATCATTTTAACCAGGATCCCATGTCCCGAGCGTATCCATCCTCTGATGGGTATATTGATAATCCATAGGATCATTCATATTCTTATCCTGGGAGTACTGGCCCGATAGCTCCCACTTTTGAGCGGAGCCTAGGAGCAGAATTTTCCAACCCTCGAATCCCTACTACTATGCAAATGCCCAACCCTCCCACCCTTCATGATTTTCCGTATCGAGGTTGGACCGATACCCCTAGGCAACCAGAGCTCAAGATCGACTATCCTCCCCAATTTGATAGTAGTAGCCTCTCCTTTTTTATGATAGACATGCAAAAACAACAAAAGGAAATGATGGAATCTATGGGAGAGATGTTGAGGGGTAGTCAACAATTGAATAAAGAAATTAGACAGCTTAGCTACGCTCTTTCTAGTAATTCTGATCCCTACCCATACGACCGTGATCATGAAAATAATTCTGAGGAAACAAATGACAATAGGGATCCCGTTTTACGTAGCTATCACTTAGACTCTCCCAATGAGACACGACCACTAAAGGAGAACAATCCTAGTAATTTTCCACCCGAGCTATATTGGAGTCAAAAGAAAGGGAAGATGGTACCTCTTGAGGACCTTAACCCCAATGACAGTATTTTCCTTACCCCTACTAACCTGGGTCAAGGTCGTATTCTTCATATTAGTTCCATTATTAATTATCTAGTGGAATCCCATTCTACCCTTAGTGAGCCTAATCCTGGCCCTCCACTTAGGGAATCAACACCTACCATTCAGCATCCTGAGGATTTAAATGCACCCAATGTAGGTGACCCTAAGGGAATGGAGGATGAATTAGATCAATTTTGGTCTCAGAGATATAAAGAGTCTATTTAAGAGGATGAGGATGACCCAATGGAGGAACCCAGACTGAAAATATGGAGTGAATCATAGGGGGATTGTGTTATTTGAGGACTTTCCCCATGAGGATATAAATAATCTGGTGAAATCCGGATTCCTCCCTTCTTTCGATTTTGAAAGTCATCATCCGCAAAACCACGAGTTGATATTGGAGGACAAACACAATAGTGAGAAGCCTAGGGGAGACTCTCAGGGATAATATACATCAATTAAGGATTTATACCCTAAGAAGAACAACAAATTCAGTGATATAGGCTTTCTCCATAACATTAAAGATGATAATCCTCCTAAAGATATTAAGGACAATGAAGTAGCACACAAAGTCGCCAGAAAGGATGTAATTAACAAGAAAGAACCCAGGGATGGATTTGCTAATAATTCTAATCTCGCTACTTCCCAAGAAACCCAATTGTCGTCAAAGCATGTTGATCATGAGTCTACTAATAAGATATTGAATTCTATTCATGACTCATCTATTGTAGAGGAGCAGTTGGAGGTTCATAAAATAATGAAGCTAGGTAAGGATGTGGAATACGAATTCTTATTGGGAATGGAACCTAAACAGCCTAAGCCCTCTTTGGACTTAATAATTACCACCCAATCACTTAAGCAACCGGTAGATTCCTTACCTAATCCTCGGCTCAGGTCTCTGCTCATATACATTCTTTCTGAGGAGAATATCAGGCCAGTACATACTTGGGTAGAATGACAAGTGTGGAATGATGCTTATACTTTTAGTCTCGCCATTCAAGGGTTTGAAATAATAATGTTTATATCTTTTAAAACCCTTCCAGCTTTGGAGGACCCTGGTTATCCTCCACTTATTCCGTTTCAGGAGGTCCCTTTTCATATTCCTTTTATTATCCCTAGACCTCCCCAGGTAGCCTACGAGGTTCTCTATTTTCATATCTTCTGGCGAGCATTTGGAATCACGCTGCATCATTAGCTCACCAACATCCGTGGCTACCTGTTTTCTAGGCCCGTGTTGTTACGCATATTTTTAGGGCCTAGCTTTTTCTGTCTGGAACCAGACTTACAAGTTCCCTATAAGTCTGACCACTGACAGAAAATGCAACACTTGTTGTGAGGCAACCCAGCATCTAGAATAACACCATCATTAGGTGATTTCCTTCTTTTCTCCCTCTGTTTTAATTTTACAATGAGGACATTGTAGGATTTAGGCATGGGGGGTGCACTTTGCATTTTAGGAAGTATTCATACATTTAGGTTAGCATATAAAAAAAAAATTCTTTTCTTGAGCTGAATTGGTTAGTCCCTATCAAAACATCTTTGTCATGGAGGTATCATTAAAGATTTTTCTTAAATTGTTTCTTAAGTTTAGAATCTAGTACATTTACTTCACTTGCACGTAAACTGGATAATGGATCTTTGAAGAGAACCAATAAGCATTTTTAGTCAACTGAACCCTTGGACAGTTAAAAGGGAGTCAGGCATACTATCTTCTAATAGATCCACCTCATATTTGTAAGAAGAAAGTAGAGAAATTACTGGTGCGATAAGTCTAGTGCAAGGACTCTTAAGTTTTGAACAATTAGATGATGATACTTCAGAGTTAGGCATAGCTTTTGCTCTCTGTTCCTATGTGCGTACATTGTGTGAATTTCTAAGAGTCACCAAATAAGGTAGATACACAAAGATTGAGTCTTAATAAAGCTATGACTATGGTGGATGGTTATGACCGACCTTCATAGAGTCCGCGACTAAAAGAGGGTAATAGTGTCAAAGGTCAGAAATACGCTTGTCCTATCCATTCTTTCCAGGTGCCGAGAGTAGGCACTTCCACCAAATAAGTCACACAATATCCTCTTGACCATCATCTTCCCTAATAATACCTCATAAATAAAAGTCTGCGTCGTGTTATGTTGATTTATAAAGAAAAAAAAGAGAAGGAAACAATTATATTAAAAAAAAAGAAAAAAAAAGAAAAAGAGAGAGAGAAAAGAAAAAGAAAAGAGTCAAAGTTTATAATTTTATCTTCATGACGTTTCTGATGCAACAAAAACACCAATCACAATCCACCAAATATGATCCATACCTACCTTTTAGTATTTCTGATCGT
This sequence comes from Thalassia testudinum, assembly GCA_037157565.1. Taxonomy (NCBI): domain Eukaryota; kingdom Viridiplantae; phylum Streptophyta; class Magnoliopsida; order Alismatales; family Hydrocharitaceae; genus Thalassia; species Thalassia testudinum. Next base: position 129,245,462 of record JAZHRO010000055.1, read on the forward strand.
CCGAATATTGGCTAAGGACTCTAACTTTGTTGAAGGGTTATTAAGACTTTAATTGAGGTGTGAATGCCATATGAGGCCACCAAACAGTGAGTACACTTACTAAATCTAGCGAGATTTGTGATCTAAGAAAGAAAAGAAAGAAAAGAATGAGCGCCAAGGAACATCAAGAGAGCACAATTGTTTAGCCTCTCTCTGGGTTGACTCATTTGATAGTCTGGATATCTAGAGTCTGTAGTACTAGACTACATGTAGCACCAGATAAGTGTGTGCCACCAAATATAAATCTATTCAACTCAACATCTCCTACCTAAGTTAAAAAGCCGAGATCAATTTACAGATTATTTTCTGCTTTATCCCCGAGGGAAGTAGTTGCCAATCTTGATAGAAATATTTACCAAGGAATAAGTTTGAACTACAAATGTAAGTTGGTTATTTTCACTTGGATTCGTTACCTAGGCTATTATCACTTCACATTTGTCTGGATCTCTAAATTTTTGGAATAAGGGAAGAAGAAACCTTCTGGTTACTTCCATTGTTTTTCACTTTTTACTAGGAACTAGCAAAACCTAGGCATGGGGGCATTTGATAAGTCCACTTTTGTGGACTATTATTTAGCCTAAGTAGTATTTAATTACTTGCTCTTAGTTGTTAATTAATTAGGAGTTATATGGCAATTCACCTTAGCCTGCATTTAATTTTATGCTTTAATTTTACATTTAATAACATATGTTATGATAATATAATTTATTTGATGAATGCAGGCTGGGTACAAGAGTTAGATGCTCATTTTTACTTTTATTAGATGTCTTGAGCTTTGATTGGACATTTGGAACTACTATCACAAATTCACGGCATTACATTTTTTTAAGACGTCTGATGCTCTAATTAGATGTCTGTTGAAGAATCGCCTGTGCTTACTTGCCGTTACAACCACTCGCGATCGTCGCGAGTAATTGGAGACACTTGCGGCCAAAGGAAATCGAGGAGATTTTTGTTTAAAAAGGAAAGTCGCGTCCACCGAGGCATCCGCTCCCCCTGGCAGGGACTTCTCCATCTCCACCACCGTGATAGAAGCTTACACCGTGAACCCATTAGTGCACACTTTGAACCTTTGCGAGCTTCTTCACCACGCCACTGCAACCTCCACCTCCATCAGCCACGCGGTGACAGCGCGTGGCCATCATATCCCATCCTCGCCGCAGACCATCTCCTCCATCTTTTTCACCCCTTAATGTGAACACATCTACACCATCACCAACAGCACAACCACCTTTAGCCGGAGACCACCCTCTCCTCATGCGCCACACACGGCGTTGCAATAGCCACCTACGAGCGCCTAGCACGCCTCGCGTGACCGCACCACCTCCAGCAAGCCACCCCTGCTCGAGCTCCTTGTGCATCCACATGCCCACGCTTCTCGTGCACATCCAGCCCGCGGGCACACCTAGCCCGTGTGTGCGTGCACTATTCATCTTTCTTCTCCGAAGGAACCCACTGCCGGCCGTCCATGCCCACATGCAGCCATCGCCACAAACTACCGTTCTCCTCACCGTGGTCTCCGTTAAGCTCGCCTCGACCTTACGAGCGTAGCCACACCCTCAGACGTGCCCACCAAGACCTGCACGCACACGTGAAGTAACCCATCGCCGGCGGGTTCCTACTCTTCGTCCGGTCGGTCCGACCGGCTCCGCCTCCGCCGACACCACCAACACAACGGCCAAGAGCTGGCCGACCTCCACTGCACGCAGTACTCCCTCCGGTGCTCCTCTCCGTGCGTGACGAGGAGAGAGGAAGAATCCCCTGTTTCATCTCCTATTAATAATTACCTTAAATGCCATTCTAGAAAATACTATTCATTTATTTATCTGCTTATTATATTAAGACGGATTTGCATGAATGTCCCTCAGGTTTATTTGAATGACAAATAGTGCATTTATCTCTTAACTAATCAAGTATGGGATATTGATTATAGGGAATGGGTTCGATTTTGATTTATATTGACAATATTTGTCAGTACTACGATTATGATTCATGTATGCCATAGTGGTGATTTTGCATATAACCTCCCTATATTCTTAAGTAAGTACATAAATGCTAAACTTGTGTTGAAAATGAAGTGCAATAACTAGTATGTATGCCCACTGAGATTCCCAAATAAACGAAGCACAACGCACTACTTTAATAGGCTAATTCCTCCCTGTGGAGACGACCTAACTATTTTCGTGGTTAGATTCTGAGAATTAAAATGTTTTGAAAAGTAATTTTCTACAACGCGATTACATACGACACGTCATTTTATGTTAAAGTTTTCAACGAAAATGAAAATCGCTCTTTCATCTATCGATCTTTACAGAGAATCCATTACAAATTCTACATGTAAGTGTGATATTGTACTATATTCTAAATTCAGGAATCAACTTAAGAATAAATTTCTAATAAAACTTTCTTGATAAAAATTCTTTATGCATAATGCAAAAATTTTCTTTTTTATTTTATTATTTTTTTTCTGACATTAAAATAAGACATGCAATGTCCACTCCCCCCATGCCTATTCATTACAATGTCCTCATTGAAATGTATGCAGATAAATCAAAGTGTAATAAGTGAGAGGAGGGGATATCACCTGACTAAGCTTGTTAATCTAAGTCAGCTTGGATAGAAAAATACTTGTACAGAATACTAGGATGCCTCCCAACCAGGGCTAAGTTTAACATCATTTATCGGACCTAAACCTAAAAGAAATATGTATTTCAATATTGTGGGTCAAGAGTAATAATTGTTGTTGAGAGATTTAGGATTAATATAAAGATATGATTGCATGGTCCAAGAATTAGTGATCCACAAATACGAACCAACTGATGATGCAGCCCCACTCCAAAGAGTTTTTCTGATTCAAAATATAAAATAAGGTCAGATAGATGAGGTTCATAATGCAGCGCTTGTTCATTAATCCAATTCCATAATTCAAGAAGAGGTGGTGGAGGGTCTGGATTGAAATCATGATTGAAATTTAAATCTGGTTTTGAGTTACAGTCATAAGGATCCTCATAATGGTAATTGATGTTAAAAATCATGAATTCTCCAGGCTCTGGGTCATACGAGGATAAAGGTAGAGTTGTGTTGAATTCTTCAAAATCCTCATCAAAAATTACCTCTTACTTATCCGAAATCACTTCTTCAAAATCAAGCCATCCATTTTAACCAGTTGAATTATAATTTCTTCCCCAATCCATCATGCTTTGAGCTTCTTTTTTTGAGGTTGTTTCTTCATTTTCTTGGTTCATATCATTTGGTTGTCCAATTTCTCGAACTCCCTCAAAATCCAATAGTTCTTGAATTTTGGGGTGGATATGCTAAGGATTCTTTATGTCATCATCTAATTCATCATAAGATACTCCCAATAGTTTTTCGATCTCGCTAATGCCTTTTTCAATTTGATTATCTATTGGAGGTGGTAAATCAAAAGCATCCTCAAGTACATCACTTCCTTTCCACTCTTGTTGATCTTGAGATTTGGTAGAATTCGGATTTTCCTTAGTGTGAATTGCCAAAACCTCTTCAATTGTTCCTACGACCTCAATAGAACCACAATTCAATTTATTCTTTTGGGAATATTGAGTTGACAAGATTTCCTTCCAGAAGTGATTTGCATATTCCCCATCTCGCAATTGATCAGAGCCTTGGCTGTGGCTAAGAAAGGTCTTCCTAAGATTATAAGGGTGTGGTTCAAGTTTTCTGATGCCTCCATATCTAAAACTAAAAAGTCCACAGGATACTCAAAATCCCTCACCTTTATAATCACATTTTGTAAAAGTCCCTTTGGAATCTTGGTTGACTTATCAACAAGTTGAAGGGTAACATCGGTGTGTTGCAAGGGACCTAAATCCAACTTTTCATAATTCCATGGGGATTAGATTGATGGAGGCACCAAGGTCCAGTAAGACTCACTCCAAGATAAAACAATCTATTTCACATGAAATTAAGAGGGTCCCCGGATCTTTCTTTTTAGGAGGGAGCTTATTTAAGATGATGGCATTGGCTTTCTCAGAAATTATGACTCTTTTTGATGATTTGGCCTAGTGTTTTGGTGTGCACAATTCCTTAAGAAATTTCGCATAGGCTAGGATGTTCTCAATTAGCTTCAAGGAGTGGTATATTTACTTGGATTTGCTTTAAAATATCAAGCCACTCCTTAGAGGAGGGGTTTTCTTTTCCCCGGATTTGTTCAAGGTTTCAAGCAAGGGTGCTTAAGAGAAGTCATGAGTGTTCAAATCTTGAGCCTTGTTTTCTAGATTAGCTTGTCTCCCAGGTCAGATTCGGGCTCCTCAAGATATTGGTAAGATTTGGATGTAGAAGAATAAGGGTCTTGGATTTGCTTCCCACTTCTCAACGTGACACCACAGGCATAAGCATTAGGGCTAGAAGGGTGAGGTGGGTTTTGAAAATGGGTTGAGCCTGGGTTGGGTTAGGGTTAACAAAGACAGGTGGGTGCTGGGGAGCAGGTTGAACTATATGTGAATGTTGCTCCCATGTGTTGTTTTGGTTAACCCTACTAAAGTTCCTTGGGTTGGGCACGAATTGGGTTAGCAGCATCCCGTGTTGTTTAGCATCAACTAATTGGTCCAATCGTTCCGTTAAATCGATCCTCAATTGATTCATTTCTTCTTTATGTCTCAAATTCATTTCTCGCATTTCCTTGAGGGCTAAACTTAAATCAAATGGGTGGATTTCCTGAGTAGGCTGTTGCTGATATGTGCAAGGTTGTGTGTACCTACTAGGTTGTTCATAAGTACTAGGCTTAATCAAGTTAGGACCTTGGGTGGGTTTCTAACTTGACCAAGCAAAGTTAGGATGGTTACACCATCCAGGGTTGTAGGTGTTTGAATTTGGGTCATTTTTAGTGTACCCCTAAATTGTATTAGCATCCTCATAATAATTAGGAATAGGGATGCCTAATTTAGAGTTTGAGGGCATCAAAGGCCCTCCTTGGTACCCAGAAAACGATGGGTCCAAGCAGAGTTGGCTCATGGGTGGAGCCATGGTTAGGTCATTAATATTGTGTATTACTTCTTGACCTAGAGGGTTGGGTGCAGGTTAACATAAAAATTCCTTGGGTAGGCATAGGGTTTACTCTGGAATGTGTACCTAAGGAACTCCTGCCTTTCAGAAGGTTGTCCAATTTCCTATCCAAACTTTCTACATTTTTCCCAACAAGTTCCACCTTATCCAACGTTGTGCAATCAGTTCTAAATCAACTGAATTTGAATTATCCTTAACTTCATAGACTCCGCTCCTTGGTTGATTTGATCTGTTGAAGGTGGACATTGAGGCATTGTTGAGGAAATTTTCACTCATATTCTCGAATAATTAAGAAATTTCCCCCACATGTTGCATTAACAAAATTCTTCAAATTATCGCTTAACCCATAATAGAAAATATGGGTCAAGTGCCACTTGGGAATCCCATGATGAGAGCATTTCCTAGCTAAGTCATTAAATTTCTCCCAAGCCTCTTGCAATTATTCCCCAGGGTTTTACTTGAAGATTGTAATGGCACATCTAAAGGCATTTGTTTTTCCTATAGGAAAGAATTTCTTCAGAAAAGTGTTTCTCAAATCTTCCAAAATTAGGATTGGTCTACCAATAGTTCTTAACCATTGAGCATCTTTATCTTTTAAGGAAAAGGGGAACATTTTCATCATTAAGGTATCCTCATTCATGTTCCTAGGGCTAAAGGTCCTTCCTATGTGTAGAAGATCTTCAAGGTGGTGGAAGGGGTCATTAGAATTGTGGCCATGGAAGTGGGGAATCATATTGATGATTTGTGGTTTAAGCTCAAAATCATCCCCATCCTGCTGTACCCTTTAGGTTGGGCCTGAGGAGGATTGTAAAAGTCTCTGAGAGGTTGGTCAGCTCTCCCGTTTTGGAGTAGGGTAATGGCCTGCACTATGACCTACATCTGTCTGTCATGATGTCAGCCCTGCCTATCAATTTGCCTTTGTAAGAGAGCCATTAGATCTAGATTTTGTTCCTCCTCTTCAACCTCATCTTCCTCGTGGTGACTAGCCATTGAAGAGGGTTTAGATTTAGATCTTGTACAATCAGATCTTCTCCTAGGATTTCTCTCTAAAGGTGGTAGCAAATCAAAATGTAAGGATCTTCTACCTTGCATGCACTAGAAGAATGTCTATGGATGAGAGAGAGAAGACAGATGTGAGAATACCCACCCTCATAGTACAATCAATCAAACTAATCCTTAGAGTGTAATCCCTAATTAGACATAATCTTGGCTCCCCAAAACACGACTAGGTTAGATCAACCCTTGAATTACTTGGCTAGCCAGAAGGGTGGGATCCCCTATGACACCCCACATGGCGGGACACCACTAAGGGTTAACATAGTTACCACACCGACCTTTCTTGTCACCAGTGGGTCCAAGTAGATAAGGCCTTGACCTTAGCCCAATCTAATTTCAAGTTACCAAGTAGATTAGTCCTACCTAGGGCACATCTACTCAATTTTAGGATTAGGCTTAAAGTGCTTTTGGAATGATGGGCGTTAGGGGGTGTTTCCCTTAAAATTGATTTCAAGAAGTGAAGTGCTCAATCAAGGGGTTCACAATACAAGATTAGTTGATGTGGTTAGTTTTAAAGTTCAAATGCTCGTATTAGTGAATTTTAGTGTTTACTTGAGTAAATATCTTCAAACAAAGGTTCTGTTGAGGCACACAAGAGGTCTTTCAAGTCCCAATTGTTTGATAAATTTCCTTTAAGTATGGAAATGCATGTGTGCTCTACCTTAATGTGAAACCCTAAGAACAGATAGTGCTAAATGAATGGATTTAACTCCCAAACAAGTAAGGTAGTGCGACCCAATCAATCCAATCAATTGATCCTATTGCACCACCAACCAGGCATTCAAAAGACATTTTTTCAAGAATTTAATACACATTTTCTATTTTTTTTAGATTTAAAATGTACTGGGGGTTTTGTAGTCTATTTTGACCCCTAGTTAGTGATTGAATAGTATGTGCAATCATACATATAGAAAATATTTTTTTCAGATTTTTCCTTACAGGAATTCAGTACCAAAAATTTTAAGAAAATCAGAGTTATATAGAAATTTTTATGATATTTTGAACTCCAAAAAGTCAGGAACAATAATAGATTTGATAATAGTTCAATTTACAAATTTTTAAAATTTTTATATAACTCAGAATGGTACAAAATTTGAATATCCTATTCTTGACTTCAAAACCCACATCTAGTAAAAAGTTTAGAATTTTTGGACTTGTAAAGTTTCGGGAATTGAATTTTTAAGATGTGAGTTTGTTGCAGCTCGAAAATTTGAGAGCTGGTTTTGTTGATCTTTAAAAGATAATATCCACCAAAAGTGATTTTTTTTAAAGCAAAACAACTTTTTTTTTTCGAAAGGAAATCTAACATAATCTAGGATACGAGTACTTAAGATTAAAAACCTGCAATTTTTTCGTTGTTGTATTTCTTCTTGGATTTTTGTGTTTCTTGCACACACGAAATCAACAAAAATAAAGCAGGTTAGAAATCTCAAATAAGCACCAAGAGAAAAAGCTTTAAAAATTTTCATTACCTCCCTGCAACGACGCCAACTTGTTCATCACAAAACGCGTGAAAATATTTCTATATCGTTCTAGTTGGGAATCACGTTGAAACAAATAAATTTAAAAATATTTCGATAAGTACCGAGTCATTTGCACGAAGGCGAAAGGAGATTTTCAAGGCTTTCCATACTAACTAATCTATCCTAATAGAGACCAAATATTCAAAGAAACAAATTTTTATTACTACTTTGGAACAGTTCCTAAACTAGGAATTAAAGCAACTATGATAAAGAGTAGAGAGAGATAGATGAAGAGCGATGTTGCTTGAGGGATGCTTGTATGAGGTGTGGCAACAATTCAGATCCAGAACGTCGGGAAGAAGACCAGGGAGTTGCTATAGAGAGAGGGAGATGCTGGAGATGTGTCTGGTGGAAGTTGAGATGCCTTCAGATGGGAGCTCTGGATCCTTTTTAGAGCCAAAATGAGGGCAAAGTTGATATTTGAGTCTCAAACTCGTGCAACACCCTTGGAGCCATCAGATCTATCGATTAGGAGATCCACGGATCATATCACACCTCAAAATAACCTTCCATGTGCCTATAGTGCGTGGATTTCACCAAATGGCGACTGGTGGCATGCGCTCACCCACTGGATCCACCGTCTCGCATCTTCACGCCCACGCGTGTGGGCTCATTTAATTCCAGCGATCCGATCTCATGGTCGGATGGCTTAAAAGGATCACAGCACTGCCTTTGTCACTTGCATATGGCGAGGCATCAGGTTAGGTGTCAGATCGAGCATCAATCGCACCGCCGCATCAGTCGATTCTCCTTACACCACATGGTCCATCACGTGCCGCTTGATCTCCATTGCACAACCTAATTTCGCGCGAGCACATAGCCTGGTTGATTTAGCATGAGTGCAAGTCAATCGCGCACCTACATTCTGCGTTGGAGGGCAAATACCAACACGCTATGCACTCACTTGTGTCGCATTTAGGATTCATTCCCGGCCGTTTCTTAGCCGTTGGATGAAGATCCAATGACTGAGAGGAACACTTAGTTGATGAAGGCGTGGTGAGGGGCGACGTGGCCTCCTTGTGGCTTTGGATGATGATCCAATGGTCCACATTTTTCCTTCCGTGGTTGGGGTGCGGCGATGGGCTTGGTGGGATGGTGCCATGTGGTACCACCCTGACCGTCCATCTTCCCACCTTTGTAGTAGGTGATACAGAGCTCCGATTGAGCTGAATTTTACGCCGTTGGACTACGATCGCTGATCCGAATCCATCCGTACAATCGGATTTAACATCTGAGGTTTGAATTTGTGCTATCTTGCTCCTTGGCCTCTGATCTTCTATGGGCTGTATGTGATGCTATGGAAGTCTGATCAAGACGATTTTGGAAGCATTAGAGTCCTGTTGTCGTACGGTCTAATCTATCATCTGTGGCCCCGGATCATCTACAATTAATATTATCTCTCTTTTAGAGCATAAAACAACATTATTATCTATAAAGTTAACAAATCATCTACGATGCAAATTATGTTGCTTATGCATGCATTGTTCCTATATTATGCTAAAATCTAACTTAATTCAGGTAGATTAGGTCTTATAATTGTTGTGCAATCAATTAGCAATTACATCAAAATCCTGTACCCATTGTGAATCCCCTTGTTCTTTCAATTTATTTACATGATCCTTGAACCAATCAAGGAACTGCAATTCGCATGTAGATGGATAAGAAGATTCTCTAAATTCATTGTAAAATTCACCCACTTTTGGAATTTGCTTCAGAATGTACAAGTAAGCCAATTGTTGGTCCAGTTTTGAGATGGACTTGAACTCAGTGCGGAGGATCAACCTTCCTTCGATGTCAAATATGGATAGGCAATCTTCATCATTACCATTAAATCCTCCATCATAATTTCGTTCAAGTCAATTAAATCTATTATCTGTCCCATTCGTATACATGGCACAAAAGTTAATACATTCCTCTACAAGATATCCTTTCACGATTGACCCTTCTGGCTTTGGCTTATTTAGGACATAATCTTTCAGCTTTTGCAAATATTGTTCAATTGGATACATCCATCCATACTGCATGGGTCTAGCAATTCTCACTTTATTCATAAGATGAAGCGTGACATGAACCATCACGTCAAAGAATGTAGGTGGGAAAATCTACTCCATTTTACAAAGTGTGATTACAATTTGTTTATTCCAGTACTCCAGCAATTCAGGATCTAATATCTTCGACCATATGACTTTAAAATATCTGTTCATCTCTGTAAATGAATTGACTACTGGATCAGGTATCAATCCACGAATCGCTAGTGGGAATATGATTTGCAAGCACATATGAGAATCATGACTTTTTAACCAACTAATCTTCTTTTGTGCTTCATTTATGCAACGTGAAAGCTAGGATGAATGCCCATCTGGAACTCGAATGTCTTTCAGGAAGGAGAAAATCCTTTGCCTCTACTCTCCGACAAGACTATATATAGCTTTTAGAAAGTGAGTCTCTTTCTTCAACGTGCAACTCAGGACGAATACCCAAAATTTTCATATCATTCCTTATTTCAATTGTATCCTTTGGGGTGTCTATTAAGTTTAATACATCTACAATATTATTCATTACATTCTTCTCAATGTGCATAACATCTAAATTATGTTGCGCAGTCAAATCCTGCAAATTTGGAAGGTCCATAAAAAATATGTTTTTCTCCTAAATCTTAAATGCGCAAGGAAGTCAAGTCATTTTTGAAAAAATGTCCCAAATGTATTTCACCAAGCGGTTGTAATGTCTCCATGATTTTCACACCCAACAACCTAACAAAACCTGTATTGAGTTTATTTTTTGGATTCTTCAACCAAAACTGACATACTTTACCATCAAATCAGTCCTTAAATTATGACATTCACCATCTGTGTTCAATGGGCAAAAATCTGCAAAGCCTTAAGTAATAGAACTTCTTGCTTTTAGGAAATCTTAACTGATGAGTATCATACATACTTGGGGGCTCTAAGTTACCCCAATTTATTGACCTCATCAAAATTAAGTACAACCATTCCCTCCTTGGGGCATACAATGAAAATGGAAAAAAATACAAAATAAAAGTAAAATACATGTTCTTCATCCCCTTGTGGACATGATAGAAAACCAGTAGAATGCAAAGGTTGGTGTCCTCAAATTGTCCCACAAGGTAGGCTTCAACGGCTTCCTATAGTGCAAGCACCGCATGGCTCAAGAACCTCAGATAAGTCTTGAAGTCCTGTGCAATTTCATGAACAAGGCGCTGAAAGGGCAACTTCCTAATAAGAAGTTCAATACTCTTCTAATACTTATGAATTTCATGAAGAGCAATAATTCCTGGGCGATAACAATGGGGCTTCTTCACACCGTCAGTGTATGGTAGTTCTTCAGGCTATCAAAAACCTCCTTGTTGCCATAGATATCAACATAACATGCTTCATTTATTTGCTCTACTGTCAGAGCTTGCCTAGTCAAAGCATCTGAAATCTGAGTTTAAGAACTTTCAACTAAAGGGATTCCTCACAAGTCATCAGTTGATCATCAACAAAATCATATTCAAGGCCAAGGTTGGCAAGAAATTGAACTGTAATATTGTATTACTATGTTGTCATAGTCAAGATAACCTCACTAATAGGCTTACCATTCCCCATAGTATTAATGAAAGACCTTTAATCTTCCTTGTATATAAAATCAGATTATTAGATCACCTGAAAAAGCCCATGATTGAGTAACAATGTATGAGGGGATTCTACTTCCCAAATGTTTCTACCTGGAGATATATGCTGCACTGCTAAAATGTAGCCATCTTCTATTTGAACCTACAATGAGCATAATATTATCAATAACATGTTTTCCAAAAGAATCATTCAGAAGTCTTATTTCATATTTTGATCTTTTAACTCTATTGGTGATAATTTGCTATTGTAAGAAATTTTTTTCATAATGATGAAAAGATGATAACATATTGATACTCTTTTAACTAGTAGAAAATCATATTTTGCCTACAATAGCAGATAATCTCCAATTTCACATATGATAAGAAGTGTAAATCATATGAAAGTTTCCTGATTAGGATCAAGTTCAAGATTAGCTATTTTTACACTTTTTGTCCATGGACAATCTAGAGTCATAATTCCCAAATCATGAATGAAGTAACTGATGTATCTTCCTTTGTAACTGATGTAAACACATTTATTGAGGGTAAAATGTCTATTCATGCATGTTCCTAGGCTTAGATTTGCATTTCATATTATAAATATTGCATAGCATGCATCATTCTGCATTTAAAGTAGTTCTACATAACTTAGGTTAATTGCATCCTTTTAGTGGTTAGGAGAGAGGATATTCATTTCGGAGCCTCGAATTGACGATCCGACCGTATAGATCTGATCAAGATGATGATCGAAGTCCCGTAGCACCATATGCAATCTGAGGAAGATCAATGGCTAAGGGACTAGGAGACATAATTCGAAGCTTCAAATGACAAATCCAACCACGCGGATGGATTCGGGTCGACGATCGTAGCCTAACAGCACGTAAATCAACTCAATCCGACCTCTGTAGCAGCCCTTACAACAAGAAGATGAACCGCCCAGACTGCGCCATGTGGCGCAGCCCAGGCTGCCCAACACACGCATGCGGCATCGCACGTGCGCAGCAGCATGGCTGTGCTCGCGCACGCGCAGGCACGCATGTGCACAGCGCAGCACCAGCGCATGCGCGCGTGGCAAGGTGGGGCAGCAGCGCCAACTATGCATGAGCTGGACCTACAGTGACGTATGAGCTGGACTTACAGCAACGTTTACAGCCATCACTAATTCTTTGTGTGCCAACAAAGCTAACTTTGCACATGAGCGGGCATGAGTTGCCTACAGCGACGCTTCTAGCAATGGCCTGGATGTCACTAATGGTCCCATACCTATTTTTGCCTCTTCTCCTCCACTATAAAAGGACCTACACCTCCCTTCCAAGCCATCTCTACCTACTCTACTCCCACCTACTCTCAAGCTCTAACAAGCCTACCAATGCTCCATTAGAGCTTGTTCTCAAGCTCCCAAGGATCCTATTAGTGTAGCAAACCTCTGCCCCACCAAATATTCGTCCATCTTCCCATCCCCATTCATAAGTCGCTTTGGAGCCATCCTCCCACCTCCATTCCAATAGTAGATCACCTCTGTCTTCTCACCTCCATTCCTGAGCCACGCCGAAGCTTTCCTCAACCCGACGTCCTCCTGCATCTCACCTCTGTCGTCCCGCTCCTCACCTCCTTCGTCCGAGCTTCCGCCAGGCACCGTCGTCTCGCCGAATAGCCGATTCCAGAGACTTCCTCTCAACCCCCTCTCTTTTTATGCTTTCATAGTAGATTGTAATAGACATTGGATTGATATATATACCATTTTCGTTCCACATCTCTATCTTGTGATACGTTTGCTTGTTTCTTCTTACAAAAATACAAAAAAATAACAAAATCCTAAAATACCAAAAAGAAACGAATCAAAGCACGGTTTTCACGTAAAGTAAACGTTGCCTCCCTGTGTTCGACCTGGGACTCCCTTGGAGTTTCGATATAAATTTTATTTGATCGACGTGTTTTACAACTACAATGACGAGTTACTTATAACCCCGATTTCTAACACGCGAAACACGCTTGACCATTTTGGCACCATTGCTGGGGGAGGCAACGGAATTTACTTTATTATTTATTGCATTTCTTTGCATTTACGTAGCACTAACCCTACTTGTCTTTGATCTTTTGTTTTGCAGGTACCCTAGCATGGAGATCCAAGTGCAGTAGACCGAAGTAAAGCGCAGGTAGAGTGTTTTGTAAGTGTCCCCCACACCACCCCCACCTTAGTTTTCATTCCATAACCTAATAACTCAAACCCAAATCAACTTAGGTGCTTTTTATAAACCGTAGGATAGATTTGGTTGTTTGTTTGCCACCTCCACTCACCTCGCCATCCACATAAATAAAAAAAATAAAAAAAAGTGTTATCTGATTGTGGGATTTTCTGAAAGCTACACCACATCCATAACTTCTTATCCTAAGGCGCACAATCACTTTGATTCTACCACTTAACCAGGATCTGATTTGTGGACCCGGTACACTTCAACTAAATACACATGAGTAGAAATCTGAATAGGTTAAGCATTCTTCTGTGCCTTAACTAAGTGGTGCAATAGGCCAATTGATTGAGTTGTTTGGGCTGCACCACTCAATCTAAAACTGATCCATCAAGTAGCTTGCCACTTAGGGTTAATTCTTAGGGCTGAACCAGGCACTCCACATTATTTTTGATTTTTAAAGGAACATATCATCACTCGTGCTTTCAAAACTTTGAGTGTTCTACTAAACCTTGCTTGAACCAACCTAAGAATTAAACCCTAAAAGACACATCATCAAATAACCTTGTTTGAGAACCCTGGTTGTGCATGCACACACATTTTAACTGATCATTAAGGGCACAACACATCTAAAGGGCCCATCACATTCCTGAAGCACCATTGTCCCAAGCCTAACTAAAATTGATTAGACGTTAGCCCTAAGGACTAGTTCGCTCGTCCGGATCCAGATTGAGATTGTTCACGATTAACCTACTTATACTAGTCAATCTGATGTGTAGCTAGGGGAGTAGCGTCAAACGATTGCGGCTGGGGGGTACACTAGGAACTGGAGGCACAAGCCAAAGGAAGAACCTTCTCCCCAGTCCCTCTTTCTAACTGGTTGGATTGCCTAGATATAAGTAAAGTAAATCGTCCATAATCTTAAGATGGATTCTGAGAGTCTATAGACCTTTAGGCTACCCAACCTAAGGACAGGCTTGTATTTTTGTATTGCAGGGCTCCTTTCTCTTCTGATTTCCCTCCTTACTTCACCATGTACCCTTCCACATCCTACACACATTTCACATCCTATCCTCCTACCACCACTTACCCCCAAGATGATTACTATCCCGACTTAACTTGTAATTATCCATCCACTAGTCTGGATGACTTTGATTGGGGATATGAATCCAGACCTCAGTGTCTAGGGCCTAACCCTGGACAACAAGACTATGATTACTATCCTTCCTAGAGCTACAATGATTATAGATCTCCATCCTTTAATGATCAACCTCACCAGATCTACAACCGTGAAGGATATGCTGATTATAACACTTACCCTCCCCAGAATTATGCTGAATTTAGGTCGCCACCAACCTTTAAACAACCTGAAATGACCTACTATCAAGGAGGAACCCAAGAACCTCAACATCTTGACTCCCTTAGATTTAACCTGAACCCACCCAAACCTGAACCGAACCAGTCGGTTCAGGTGAACCAGATCTAGGATAGGGTGTTGGCTAATTTGAGGAACACTATACAATCTTTAGAAGCTCAGCCAACACCATGCACTGAAGCACTAGAGCCTATGATCAAAATTATTGATGAACTTAATAGTTCTCTATTAGATTTGCTCCAAAGTGTTAGGGATACGGACCTAGGTGAGTTTCTTCTTGGGAAATTGTCGAGGTTGAGGATGAAATTTGTGATTGCACTAGTCAAATCTTGGGATGATTCTCAAGATGAACCCCCTTTAGGAGAGCCAATGTCTAAACCCGCTCAGGCACCTGTCGAGGGGGGATACATTTTCTGAGACTAGGGATGATCAGGTTGGGCTAGAGCAACCATTTGAGAATAAACCGATTGATTCACCAGAGATCCCCGAGCCAGGGAGCGAGGAAAAATATGTCTCCATTGACCATGAAATAACATATGATTTTGAGACATATATAAATGAGGATCATGGATTCTTTGACTCTGAGGGTGAAGAATCTTTTGGTGAAGTCTCACTTAAACTTAAGGAAGAGGATTTTAGTGAGACAAATGGGCTTGAGGAATCTGACGACCAGTTGATAGCCCAATTATTGAAGATTTGGATTCGGTTGGGTTAACTTGGAGGATTCGAATCCTCATTTACTAGAAGATTCAATCAATAGCCCCATTCCTCAATCACACCCCAAAGGGATTGATTTTGATTTGGAAATCATTATAGCCAAGTCAATCTTGAGTCAGCCACGATTTCTGGACTTGGGAGAATCTTATGGGGTGAATGATATGCTAGAGGTCCCGAAACCTAAGCACCTGATGTTGGAGGATAGGAATGTTGAAATGAAAATTTGGGAGGTTAATTTTGAGGGAAAAACAAGTTTGGATATAAGGGTACCTATTGACCTGAAACCACCTATCTTCTATAAGGAACCTTATGATATCTTTCAAGTGCAACCCAAGCTCGAAATAACTAATTATTTTTCTGAGCTTGATGTTAAGTGGACAACCGCACTTATTGAACCATCTTTACCTGTTGTCCGACACTTTGGTCTTGGGTTGCACACCACTAAACTGCAGGCCCAGCCCTGTAAACACAACCTTCGGTTCTGGGTGATTTTCATCCAGAACCTGAGAACCACCGATCCTGGGGCATGGGTCTGCACCATAATCTGGTCCACGTCTGTGGACATATTTTGTTGGCAGGTTTCAGGATCAATATTTTTATTTTGATTCTAAACTGCACTTGTGAATTCTCAATTTCTTCCTTGTATGTATTTTATGCCGAGCTGAAGGCATTAAATTTAGCATGTGTTTATATTTCACGTTCTCTGCGGAGCTGACTGGATTCCTCACGATGTTCTGGTGATATTCTATTTACTCCGCCCTTTTCATGTTTTTATTTTTACAATGAGGACATTGCATCATTTTGGTATGGGGGGGTGAATAATCGATTCCTGAAATCATTATGTTAACTCTGTATAATTTCTTTTAGTTTCTTATAAAATTTTAAAAAAAATTAAAAATTTGAAAAAAGATAAAAAAAAAGAAGAAATTAGGAAAAGAGAACTTAGGCATTTGGAAGTTATTAACTTTAGGAAATGATACGAGAGGACCTAAACACTTAGACTCTTCAGGTTTTCGGGCTTAATTAGCCTGAGTGTCCACTCGAATGTGGATTTAGTCTCGAATCCTCACCAATTAAAATTTATTTTAATTTGGTAAATAATTTGGGATGATGAGTATGCGACTAATCAACCCGCCCTCTGATTTGGGGGAACTTTAAGCCTAAGCATCTACACACATTTTTTACACTGACTTTCCGGTGGTTTTTACAAAAATTGGGTAGCTAATGGACCGATTTGGGTGGTATGGCTGGCAAGTTGTCGGTGGTAACAGCTCATCGGCCGGTTGTCTAGAGCCCAGTCACAAGACCATTTTCATTGTTCTACCTTTAGGTAAATCTTAGATCAGGAAAGCCACCTACTTAAAAAAAGAAAAAAAATAAAAAAAGAGAATAAAAAAACAAATAAAATCACACGTCATCGCACGAGTACGGCTGGCAAGTTGTCAGTGGTAACAGCTCATCGATCGGTTGTCCAAAACCCTAGCTCACAAAAAAAAAATGCACAATAATTCCCAAAACACTTAGGTAAGAAGTGGGGAAGTAGAATAAACTGGGGACATATACACTGGGTTCGCCCTTATGTTGACCCCATATAAAAGAAAGTAGGGAGAAAGCTACCGATCGTAAAGATAAACCTTTAGGCAAGGTCACCTAGGGTCGTAGAAACTCGAAGTTCGTTTTAACGGTCGTCTAGTGAGTCTTTCACTATTTTCACAAGATGCTTAGTACTTAGAGTTCTTTTTAAGTCTTGGGTGGGTCAGGTAGCCCCAAAGAGTTATCCTGGAGCTCTCAAACTCCAAAAGTACAAAAAAATTAGAAAAGAAGAAAAATACTAAAAAAAATGTACCTTCCCTTTTCAAATAAGGTGAGGACTTAGGCTGTCTACATTCTGGCAGGCACCCGGATACTGTTGAGTTTTCGTAGTTCAGGACCTTAGTTGAAATTTTCTATTGTTAATAAATACTTAGGCTTAAGCGATCTAATCCTAATTTTGCTTTCATACATAGCATATAGTTTAATTTTGCTAGGGACTAGCAAAAGATAGGCATGGGGGTATGATGTAAACACATTTATTGAGGGTAAAATGCCTATTCATGCATGTTCCTAGGCTTAGATTTGCATTTCATGTTATAAATATTGTATAGCATGCATCATTCTGTATTTAAAGTAGTTGTATATAATTTAGGTTAATTGCATCCTTTTTATGATTAGGAGAGAAAGATATTTACTTCAGAGTCTTGGATTGACGATCCGATCGTACGGATCTGATTAAGATGACGATCGGAGTCCAGCACCTTTGAAATCGCCTCGATCATAGTCTTGTAGCACCATATGTAGTATGAGGAAGATCAACGGTCAAGGGACAAGGAGACATAATTCAGAGCATCAAATGACAAATTTGACTGCGCGGATGGATTCGAGTCAACGATCGCAGCCTAAAAGCGTGAAAATCAACTCAATTCGACCTCTATAGCAGCCCCTACAACAAGAAGGACGGCCCAGACTACGCCACGTGGCGCAACCCAGGCCACCCAACGCACGCACGCGGCACCGTACGCGCACAGCAGCGCAGATGCACGTGCGCATGTAGGCGCACAGTGTAACGCCAACTCGTGGGCATGCACGCACATGCGGCAAGGCGGGGGAACAGCACCAGCTATGCGTGAGCTGGACCTACAGCGACACATGAGCTAGACTTACAGCGACGTTTACAACCATCACAAATTCTTCACGCACCAGCATAGCCAACTTTGGGTGTGAGCGGGCATGAGCTGCCTACAGCAACGCTTCCAGCGATGGCCTGGATGTCACTAATGGTCCCATACCTATTTTTACCTCTTCTCCTCCAGTATAAAAGGACCTACACCCCCTCCCTTCCAAGCCATCTCTACCTACTCTACTCCCACCTACTCCTAAGCTCTAGCAAGCCTACCAATGCTCCATTAGAGCTTGTTCTCAAGCTCCCAAGGATCCTATTAGTGTACCAAACCTTTGCCCCACCAAATATCCGTCCATCTTTCCATCCCCATTCATAGGTTGCCTTGGAGCTATCCTCCCACCTCCATTCCGATAGCAGATCACCTCTGTCTTCTCACCTCCATTCCGGAGCCACGCCGAAGCTTTCCTCAACTCAACGTCCTCCTGCATCTCACCTCTATTGTCCTACTCCTCACCTCCTTCGTCTGAGCTTCCACCAGGCGCTGTCGTCTCGCCAAACAGTAGATTTGGGAGATTTCCTCTCACCTCCCTCTCTTTTTATGCTTTCATAGTAGATTGTAATAGACATTGGATTGATATATATACCATTTTCATTCCACATCTCTATCTTGTGATACGTTTGCTTGTTTCTTCTTACAAAAATACAAAAAAATAATAAAACCCTAAAATACCAAAAAGAAACGAATCCAAGCACAGTTTTCATGTAAAGTAAATGTCACCTCCCTGTGTTCGACCAAGGACTCCCTTAGAGTTTCGGTAAAAATTTTATCTGATCAACGTGTTTTGCAACTACGGCAACGGGTTACTTGTAACCCTGATTTCTAGCATGAGAAACACACCCGACCAGTAACTGGCACATAAACATCAATACATTGGTACTCTTGTGCCTTTGTAATTGATCCATAACATTCAAATAATAAAATCATTCTTTTTGCTATTATCTACAGCAAGAGGAAAAATATAATAACATGGTAAATCACCACATACTTAACTAATTCAGTTGGACAGTATGGAGAGAAAAAGGACAAGCAAGGTTATGGTTGTAGAGTGAGAACTAATGTAATTCCAATATGAAGTATGCTAGTAGTTGTACTTCCAATCAAAGAAATGGAAAATTTTCTTCCCAATAAATCTTCCATCTATTAAAAGAGGCAGCCAAGAAAGAAAACTTATCTTTTGTGCACACACCAATAAGTGGTTTGTGAACTTCCCTAAAAGTGCTCCAAGGGCATAGCCCAGACCTTGCTTCCTCTCCCTTTGAGTAAATTAATAAAGCATCAACTTTAAATAGGAATTTGGTATTAAACCATGAAAGAGCCATCTTCGTTTTCGATAAAAACTTTAACATAAAATGAGGTGTCATTATAGTTCGTAAATGGTAGGAAATCGCTTTTCAAAATATTTAATTATTCAAAATCTAACCACAAAAATAGTTAGGTCATCTCCACAGGGAGGAATTAGCCTATTAAATTCGTGAGTGATGCCTCGTTTATTTGGGAATATCAATGGGTGCGCTTACTAACTGATGCAACTTATTTTCAACATAAGTACTCAATCTAAATAATTAATCAATAATATAAGTGTGCACATGCAAAATCACCACAATATAATACCAGGTAAAATAGTGATCCTAACACAGGTAACCTTGTAAATATTAATTTCCTACAAGACATAGCCTGTTCACTATATCTAATATCCCATATTTAATATCATTCATGAGGAGAATTCAGCTATAAGTAATTAATCAAAAATAGAGGGATATTCATGCAATTTCTTTTCAATATATTAATTCATTAAATAAAGTAATAGTAAAGTGGCAATGGCAAGATTTGTAAATTTTAATTGGGTGGAAAACAGAGGTTTTTACCTCTCTCCTCTTTACGCACGGGGAGAACAATGGCGATCGACGAGGCTCTAGGGGAAGGTCGGTCGACACGTTGGCTTCGCGATGGCGGTTGTGGCATCAATGGAGGTGGCCGAAGTTGACTAGCCGATGGAGGAGGAGCACGACGATGAGATGGGTAGCAGAGGTTGCTGTGCATCGTAGCGATGGACGACTGACTATTGGCGCCGATAAGGGTCTCAATGATGGTGTCAGTATGGCAGAGGGCAGCTGGAGGTGACTGGCGGAGGAGCTACTCGCAGGTGGTGGTTGCTGGTGGAGAACGACGTCGACGATGATGACGCGGTGACATCGAGGAGTCGCAGGCGGCCTGTGGTGTCTCACGGTGCAAGGTGGATTTCTCTCTAAGGTTGAAGAAGAAGAGGAAGTCGTGCGTGTGCTGGTGGGTCGGTGGTGAGGAAGGGAGATGGTGGTGATGGCTATAGGTAGGTGGTGTATTGCAATTGTTTGGGTTCTTTTGGGTGAAACAGAGGAAGGGGAAGATGAAAACAAAGGAGGAAATGGATGGCTGAGGGGGTTATGTGCAGGTGGTGTTGTGGCAACACGCTGTCACCGTGCAACCGTCGAGAGGGAGAAAGAGCAGAGGTGCAGCATGCCTAAGCCACGGTGCTCGTAGGGTCCACGGTGCGCGTAGTGTCCACGGTAGAGGAAGGAGATCCTCATCAGGGGGCGAAGATGAGATATGGGTGGACGCGGCCTTCCGTTTTAAACACAAAAACCTCCTCGATTTCCTTTGGCCGTAAGCATCTCCAACCACTAGCGAAGAACGCGAGTGGTTGGAACAACAGATAAGCACAGGCGATTCTTCATCAAACATCTAATTATCACTCTAGACGTCTTAAAAAATGTAGAAGCAGGAGTTTGTGATGGCAATTCCCAGACATCCAACCTTGTCCCCGAACGTCTTATAGATGCAAAAATGGACGTTTGAACTCTTCCACCTAGCCTGCATTCATTAAATCAATTATGTTATCGTATCATATGTTACTAAGTGTAAAATTAATGCATAAAATTATATGCAGACTAAGATGAATTGCCATATAATTTCTAATTAATTAATAAATAAAAATAATTAATTAGAAAGTACTTAGGCCAAATAATTGTCCACAAAAGCTGACTTAACAAATGCCCCCATACCTATGTTTTGTTAGTCCCTAGCAAAAAGTGAAAAACAATGGAAGTAACCAAAAGATTTTTTCTTTTCTTATTCCAAAAATTTAGAGATCTTGCCAAATGTGAAGTGATAGTAGCCTAGGCGACTGATCCAAGTAAAAAGCCAACTCACATTGGAAGTTCGTACTTCGCCCTTAATAAAATTTTCTTGGGATGGGCAAGTTCTTCCCTCGGGGATAAAGCAACAAATGACCTATAATTTGACCCCAGCTTTTTGGCTTATGTAGGAGATACAAAGTCAAATTGATTTATATTTGGTGGCTCACACTCATCTGATGCTACATGTAATCTAGTACTACAGACTCTAAATCTCTAGACTATCAAACGAGTCAACCCAGAGAGATGCTAAAAATTATGTTCTTTGCATTCCTTTGTGCTTATTCACTCTTTTTCCTTCTTTTCTTTTTCTTATTTCTTTTTTGAGATCAAATATCTTGCCAGATTTTGTAACTGTACTCAATATTTGGTGGCCTCACTTGGCATTCACACGACAATTAAAGTCCTAATACCTCTACAACTAAGTTAGAGGACCTCAACTAGTATTCGGGCGATCAAAAATACTAAAAAGTAGGTATGGGTCATATTTGGTGGATCGCAATGGATGTTTTATTACTCAATGATATAGACACCTGATAGAATTGACACTTAAGACAGTTATAACTCAAACACTTTTTTTTCGTTATATATATATATTTTTTTTTCTTTTTTTCTTTGTCTTTTTCTCTTTTTTTTTATTTCTTTTCCTTTTTTTTGTCTTTTTGTCTTTTTTGTCTCTTTCTTTTTCATAACTCAACACAACATGATGCAGACTTTTATTCATGACGCATTATTAGGGATGGTAATGGTCAAGAAGATATTGTGTGGCTTATTTGGTGGAAGTGCCTACTCTCGGCACCAGGAAAGAATGGATAGGACAAGCGTATTTCTGACCTTTGACATTACCCTCCTTCAGCCGAGGACTCTATGAAGGATGGTCGTAACCATCCACCATAGTCATAGTTTTATTAGGACTCAATCTCTGTGTATCTGCCTTATTTAGTGATTCTCAGGAATTCACACAATATACGCACACATGAATAGAGAGTGAAAACTATGCCTAACTCTGAGGTATCAACATCTTATTATCCAGAACTTAAGAGTCCTTGCATTAGACTTAGATCACCAGTAATCTCTCTACTTCTCCACACAATATTAGGTGGATCTAATAGAAGATAGTATGCCTATTTCCCTATTAATTGTCCAAAGTTTTAGCAGACTAAAAATGCTTATTGATTTTCTACAATGATCCATTACCCATTCTATGTGCAAGTGAAGTAACTGTACTGGATTCTAAACTTAGAAATAATTTAAGAAGAAAATCTTCAATGACACCTCCTTGATAAAGATGTTTTGCTAGGGCTAACCAATTCAGCTCAAGAAAAGAGAGAATTTTTATTTATTTATTTATGCTAATGCACCTAACCTAAATGCATGAATACTTCCTAAAGTTAAAAATGCACCTCCCCATGCCTAAATCCTACAATGTCCTCATTGTAAAATTAAAACAGGGGGAGAAAGGAAGGAAATCACTTGATGATGGTGTTATTCTGAACACTGGGTTACCTCCCAACAAGTGCTGCATTTTCTGTCGACAGCCAGACTTATAGGGAACTTGTAAGTCTGGTTTCGGATAGAAAGAGGTAGGCCCTAAAAATATGTGTAACAGCATGGGCCTAGAAAATAGGTAGCCGCGGATGTTGGCGAGCTGGTGATGCAGCATGATTCCAAATACTCGCCAGAAGACATGATAGCAAACAATCTCATAGGCTACCTGGGGAGGTCTAGGAATAGCAACAGGAACATGAAAAGGGACCTCCCGAAACGGAATAAGTTGAGGATAATAAGGGTCCTCCAAAGAAGGAAGGGTTTTAAAAGATATAAACATAATAATTTCAAACCCTTGAATGGTGAGACTAAAAGTGCAAGCATCAATCCACACTCGCCATTCTACCCGAGGATGTACTGGCCTGATATTCTCCCCAGAAAGAATGTATATGAGCAGAGACCTAAGCTAAGGATTGGTTAGGGAGTGTAAAGGTTGTTTGTGGTGTTGGGCGGTAATGGTTAAGTCCAAGAAGGACTTAGTTTGTGTCAAGTCCAATAATTTAGATTCTGTATTATTCTCCCTAATAGTTATAGAAAAATTTGTCACCCTACCTATCATTAATGATCGGAGATATATTTTCACCTTCTGGTATATGTGAATCAATGGTGGAATCCAAATCAAATTCCTTTGATGGCAGGGTCGAAGCAACAGAATCTTTTCATTAATTTCATCCTCGGATTCTTTTAGTTCACTTGAGTTTTTGTCAGGGTGTATATGTGATTCACCAGTAAAGAAAGAATTTGGATCAGTGTTCTCAATTATTTCTGAAGGAGGATCAATCTTAATATTTTGGAGTAAGCCAATATCACTCAATTCATTGTTCTTCTTGGGACATAAATCCTCAATTGATGTGTATTGTCCTCGAGAGTCTCTCCTAGGTTTCTCACTATTGTGCTCGTCCTCCTCCAATATCAACTCTTGGTTTTGCGGAGGATGACTCTCAAAATCAAAAGAACGGAGGAATCCAAATTTTGCCAGATTATTTATATCCTCAGGGGGTAATCCTTGAATAACACATAATCCCCCTGTGATTCACTCCAAACTCTAAGGTCGGTTTCCTCCATCGAGTTATCATCCTCCTCTAAAATACTCTTTGTATCCCTGAGACCAAAATTGATCCAATTCATCCTCCATTCCCTTAGGGTCACCTTCATTGGGCGCATTTAAATCCTCGGAATATTGAATGGTAGGTGTTGATTCCCTAAGTGGAGGGTCAGGATTAGGCTCACTAAGGGTAGAATGGGGTTCCACCACATGATTAATAGGGAAAGTGATATGAACAATACGACCTTGACCCAGGTTATCAGGGGTAAGGAAAATACTATCATCAGGGTCAAGGTCCTTAAGAGGTACCATCTTCCCTTTCTTTTGACTCCAATATAGCTCGGGTGGATAATCACTAGGATCGTTCTCCTCTAGTAGCCGTGTCTCATGGGGAGAGTCTAAGTGATAACTCCTCAAAACAGGATCCCTATTGTCATTGATTTCCTCAGAATTATTTTCATGACCATGGTTGTATGGGTAAGGATCAGAATCACTAGTAAGAGCGTAGCTAAGTTGTCTAATTTTCTTGTTCAATTGTTGACTATTCCTCAACATCTCTCCTATAGACTATCATTTTTTTTGTTGATTTTGCATTTCTATCATAAAAGAGGAGAGGCTACAGCTATCAAATTGGGGAGGATAGTCAATCTCAGGCTCTAATCGCTTAGGGGCATCGATCCAACCTCGATAAGGAAAATCATGAAGGGTGGGAGGGTTGAGTGTTTGTAAACTGGAAAATTCCACTCCTAGGCTCTACTCAAAAGTGGGAGTTATCGGACCAATACTCCCAGGATAGGAATATGATTGATCCCATGAATTATCATTGTACCCATCAAAGGATGGATACACTTGGGCCATGGGATCCTGATAAAAATGATAAGAGTAAGGATAGTCCATTTCTTTAAGTAAAACAGGTTAAACTCTCTTATGACTTAAAAGAAATCAGAACAAAAGCAAAACTTTCTAGAGAGTTCTACCACTGTCAAAACAAACGCAAATACATTGGAATCTATTTTTAGTCGTTTCTAGGTCTTAGAATTATGTGTTCAGTTTGTGGCCAAACAAGTTTTGCAAGAATTACGCTTCCTAGGCTGACCTTCATTAGTGCCTACAGCCTACTAACAATGGATGAAAGTCTCGAATCGAACCCACACACGAGGAACCGAAGTAACTTGGTGGATAGGCTTGTTGATTTCCGACTAACTTCCCTTGTGATGCACAAGAGGAGAGGTAGAAATTTATCTAGTGACCTTATGTGTGATGTGCACAGTGTCTCAGGTATGCAACACATGTTCGCATTTTGTATTTTAAAATCTCGCAATCAAATCCTTTTGCATGCAATTTAAAGTCACTGATTTTAATGTCCAACCTCTTAACAATCCTAATTTTTAAAGTGACCACTGAATTAATTCGATTCAAACACTTTAGTGGTCTTGAATTTAAGTCCAATGCAAATGCATAACAGATGTTTGATGCTAAAGAGAAGACGTACCTTACTTCAACTTTTTTCGTGCAAAATGTCTACAATGTAGAAATATAAGTTAGATGCTACTCATTTAATCCTAGATGGCCACCCTATTGATATATAACTTCTAGTAGGCAGTTTGAATATATATATATATATAATAAGCAAACAAACGGAATCTAACTAACTAACTAATATGTAGTTCAAATAATTCAAATAAACCTATAATCTAAATAAAATGGGAACACTCTGCCAAAAATAGACTCCCACATACAAGAGCGATAAGCAATAAAAGCACTGGGAACAAGTTCCCAAAAATACCCAACACAGGTCCACAAGACAGAAATTTAAATATCTAATGTCTATCTAGCCTAATCTAAATCTAAAAGAAGCAAACAGAAGTCTCTAGTTACCGATCCTACTTCCACACATATGGGATCAAGGCCTGCTTACTCCTGTTACTACCCTCTAGGTGGCGTCAAGGTCCACCAAAAATATCTCCTCCGTCATGCGCTCCCATCGCATTTGTTTAATTTTACATGCAAATAGAAACAAGGCCAGCAATTCAGAAAAGCTTTAAAAATAGCATAAAAATAATATAACTTTTCTGAAAAAATTAATAAGCGTATTTCCTTTCAAAGAATGATCTTCATTTCCGATAAAAACTTTAACATAAAATGATGTGTCGTTATAATTCGTGCGTGGTAGAAAATCGCTTTTCAAAACATTTAATTATTCAAAATCTAACCACAAAAATAGTTAGGTCATTTCCACAGGGAGGAATTAGTCTATTAAATTCGTGAGTGGTGCCTCGTTTATTTGGGAATATCAATAGATCCGCTTACTAACTGATGCAACTTATTTTCAACATAAGTGCTCAATCTAAACAATTAATCACTAATGTAAGTGTGCATGTGCAAAATCACCATAATATAATACCAGGTAAAATAGTGATCTTGACATAGGTAACCCTGTAAATATTAATTTCCTACAAGAAATAGCCTCGTCACTATATCTAATATCCCATACTTAATATCATTCATGAGGAGAATTCAGCCATAAGTAATTAATAAAAAATAGAGGGATATTCATGCAATTTCCTTTCAATATATTAATTCATTAAATAAAGTAATAATAAAGTGGCAATGGCAAGATTCGTAAATTTTAATTGGGTGGAAAACAGAGGTTTTTGCCTCTCTCTTCTACACATGAGGAGAATGGTGACCGATGCGTTGGCTTCGCGATGACAGTTGTGGCATCAACGGAGGTGGCTGGAGTTGGCTGGCCAATGGAGGAGGAGCACGGCGACAAGATGGGCAGCAGAGGCTGCTACGCATCGCAGTGATGGACGACTAACTGTTGGTGGCGACGAGGGTCTCAATGATGGTGTCAGTATGGCAAAGGGCAGCCGGAGGTGACTGGCAGAGGAGCTGCTCGCAGGTGGTGGTTGTAGGTGGAGAACAACGTCGACGATGATGGCGCGGTGACGTCGAGGAGTCGCAGGTGGCCTGTGGTGTCGCACGGTGCAAGGTGGATTTCTCTCTAAGGTTGAAGATGAAGATGAAGACGAAGCCGTGCGTGTGCTGGTGGGTCTGTGGTGAGGAAGGGAGATGGTGGTGATGGCTGTAGGTAGGTGGTGTACTGTGATTTTTTGGGTTCTTTTGGGTGAAATAGAGGAAGGGGAAGAAGAAAATGAAGAAGAAGGAGGAAATGGATGGCTGAGGGGGGTTATGTGCAGTGGTGTTGTGGCTGCACGCTGTCACCGTGCAACCGGCGAGAAGGAAAAAGAGCAGAGGTGCAGCACGCCTAAGCCACGGTGCTCGCAGGGTCCACGGTGCACGCAGTGTCCATGGTGGAGGAGGAAGGAGATCCCCATCAGGGGGCAAAGATGAGATATGGGTGGATGCGGCCTTCCTTTTTAAACACAAAAACCTCCTCGATTTCCTTTGGCCGTAAGCGTCTCCAACCACTAGCGAAGATCGTGAGTGGTTGGAATAGCATATAAGCATGGGCGGTTCTTCATGAGACGTCTGATTATCACTCCAGATATTTTAAAAAATGTAGAAGCAAGAGTTTGTGATGGCAATTCCCAGACGTCCGACCATGTCCCCGAACATCTTATAGACACAAAAATGGACGTCTGAACTCTTCACCTAACCTGCATTCATTAAATCAATTATGTTACCATATCATATGTTATTAAGTGTAAAATTAATGCATAAAATTATATGCAGACTAAGATGAATTGTCATATAATTCCTAATTAATTAATAAATAAGAATAACTAATTAAAAAGTACTTAGGCCAAATAATGGTCCACGAAAGTAGACTTCTTAACCCACAGCTAATCTATCAGCAAAAATGGCCACAATGAAATCAATCAAGCAACAATTCACTGCCCTTGTATCATCATCCAAACTCTTTAAGGCTTCAATATATCTAGTCCATATCCAATTTTGATATTGCATAACAAGCATCTAATTTATCAATTAATTATCATCACTATATTGCACCCAAAAAGAGATAGCTCTATATGTCACAACCTGGCATTTTAACATCAAATAGACATGCATGCTTTTCGCCTTAAACCTGAGATAGAACCTATGTTGATGCCGCTGCTAAGTTGTTATTGCTACTGTTGCACAATAAATAAACACAATCAATTACTCTATTTCACCTTTATCTCCAAGAGAAAATCCAGATACCATCAATAAAAGTTAGATATATGTTGCCAACAAATATTATCTACCACCATAATAGTGCCCTACAGTCATTAGAAATTGAAAGTAAGCATACATACAAGAGCAGAAGATGAAAGGGATGATGAACATTGTATTATTGACAATGTTGTTGGTTGATAAGAGAGGAAAATTCTTTGCTAAGACTGGAAAATGTGAGAATAACTTGCTGCCATATTTTGACTTAACTTTTAGAGATTCAATTCATTGATATAGATGGGCTTTGTTGATTTGGGACTTACCTCAAATAAAATGACAGTCATTACCTCTACCTTGTGACTTTTGGAGACCAGCATGCATGTTATATGTGAGGATTACACCATTATACAATGTATGTTTTGGTTTCACGCATTTTTCCCCTCAGGAATCCATTAAGTTAGAAATATCTGAACAATTGAACTTATTGGACATGCGAAAGAAGATTATAAAAGGCAAACATACCCAAAGGCACTTCCATAGATTCTTTGCTCTCATCCCCTTTTTTTCTTTGAAGGAAAAAAAACTACAAGATCCAGGAGCACTGCTGGTGGATGGCATTGGATTCAACAAAAAATGAGTCAACATGGGTCTGGACAGCATACTGCTGATGGCAAGCACTGAAATAAATCCAAAGCTTAAAAAAATCAAACAACTCAACTGGTAGTATTCCGTAAGGAATGGTGTTGTAACCAATGAGTGTTACTCGTACTTAGATACTGAAGGGTGTGCACATCCTAGCTATTCACCTACATATCAAACTCCATGTTGCGAGAGGAGATGCAAAGCAAGCAACCTAGACTAGAAAGAATCCAAGCATTACTCTGTTGATGCATACAAGGTGAGGCCCAATCCATCTGATATGATGGCAGAGATCTATCTTAGGGGTCCCCTAAAGGTTGATTTCATAGTTTACGAGGACTTTGCCTACTACAAATCTAGAATCTAAGTTTTTTTTTGGGAGATAAAATAGCGATTATTTGCTAAACTAATGGGCTTTCAAGCATTCCAACCAGTCCGTAAATCCTCCTTGAAAAGACCTGGTGTCCACCACAAGGCAGAGAAAAACCAACGAACCTCATGATATGAGAATCTCTCTGGGAATTACTGTTGTGCTGCTTGCCTGGATTGTGCACCACCATAACCACCAATGCTTATGGGACCACTAGGAAGCTCGTTTACCTAAGCAGCTCCAGAAGTTCCAGAAGCACCGACTTGCGAGGGATCTGACCTCCAAGAGTTTTCATAACCACAGCCACCATAAGCATCATTACAGCCACTACCCATGTACCTTGAATCGGACCCTTTG
Organism: Thalassia testudinum; assembly: GCA_037157565.1. Lineage (NCBI taxonomy): Eukaryota > Viridiplantae > Streptophyta > Magnoliopsida > Alismatales > Hydrocharitaceae > Thalassia > Thalassia testudinum. Next base: position 129,274,985 of record JAZHRO010000055.1, read on the forward strand.
ATCACCACCGCCTCCAGCACACCAGCAAAGCCACCACTACGCCCTCCACTAGAACCATATCCACCCTGTCTTCCATATGAACCATCACCACCACCTCCCATTCCTCTCCCCCCAGAGAAATTTCCAGATCTAGAAGATGTATGCTACTCCTCCCTGGAAAGAGCCTGTTTGGTTTCAACCGTCCAACCATTGATGGAGTGCTTGTCCTGGAGGCTGTGGTTCAGGATGGAGGGGTCCATGAAGATGACAAAGCCAAAGCCGCGAGGCCTCTCGGTGACCTTATCCTTCATGATGACGGCTTGCAGCACCTCCCCGTGCTTGTGGAAGTACTCCTTTAGCCTCTCCATCGTCTCCCATGAGATCCCCCCTATGAATATCTTCCCTTGGTCCGAATCCATCAACGAGGTCGAGGGGATCGGCCTGCGGTGACCCCTCCGAGTAGATTCTAGAGGCAGCGAGGGAGAGGCTTGAGGGCTTGGATGATGGGAAGGGGAGTTTGAAAGGGTTTATGGAAGGGTTGTGTGGGATTTTGGTGGGAAACAAAAATTATGGGTGGGAAAGGAGTTAAGTGAGCGGGTGACCAACTTTTAGTAATCAAATATGGGTCCTATAAATAGAGATCAATTTTTTGAGATGATTTTTTTTGTCACCCACCTCATTTTGGTCACCAAAAATAAATTTTTTCTTAAAATGTGATTTCCAAAGGTATACTTTGTTGTAGTGCCTATGCATCATATGTTTAAATACCACTATATCATAAGACTTTCAGTTATCAATCAATAGTTGGAGATAAATATCTATTGCAATTCCTGATTACTTGAGGCTTGGGATAAGGAGAGTTAACACCATGAATGCGGATTGTAAGCATTGCCAAGGAGGTAAGTCATAAGTTAACATGACCACTAGTCATATGGAACATGACAGATACATGTTCTTGAATGAGTTAAATCCATCGCTTGCAAGCCCAATCTCACATTTCATACCTCCTCTGCAAATGATGTGTGATTCTTGTTAAATCTATTCAACTCATTAGAATATGTTGGATGAGGGATGCATTCATCTCTTGATTTCTTCTCTTGATGCCACATCATCAATTTTGTTATTTTACTGGAAATGAATAAGCCTAGGGATCAGTGGAAAATAACAGAAAACCTTCTCCGATTGTTTCTTCCCACTTGTGTTTGTTGATTTACCCACCTTATACATCTCCTCACCACATTCGGGATAGTTACTCAATCCTGAGTACTTATTTCTGTACAGGACACAATCAATATGATAGGCATCAATCTTCTTGCATTTTAGTCCGAGCCCACGTATCTGCTTCTTCGCATCATGCCATGGCACAGGGTACCCAGTAGGATTATTTAGCAACTCCCCAATGAATTGAAGGACCTCATACATTAATTTTGCTGTGGCTCTATTCATCATTTTCATCTAAAATAATTTCAGAAGGAATGACAACTTTGACATTAACGTTATTCCAAGAGCAATAGGATCCTTTGCTGCCTTGACTGCATTATAAGACTCATTACAATCTCGTAATGTCTCATCATCATTTGCATCCTTAGGGTATGCTGCTCTCATATCATGTAACATTTCATCTAATTCATCTTCTTGATTATCATTACTTTGTTCTAAATCATTAATTCTATCATATCTGACTTCTATTGTGATTTACTCATCATAAGTTGTCCAATTTATGTAATGCTGCCACCAATCGTCACATATCACATGCTCAAAAATAGTGCTCGATCATGGAAAAACCCACTCAAATAGTGTCTACAAGGGCATAAAATCAATTAAAGAAATTTTCCTCATCTAAATGTCTTCCTATCATCATTAAATGCCCACTCTAGAAATAAAATCACTCCATTGTATTCGTAGTAATTTGAATTCATCATACTAATCAATGACTTATTCATGATAATTAACCTAAATGTCAATGTCAACCACTCATATGTTAGTGTGTATTTTAAGAAAATTTTCACTTGATAGCCCACCATTGAAGATTTGATCATAATGTTACTTCTTACATGCAACCAATTTTTGGAGAAATTTCGGCAGCATTTCCCATACTTCTCTAGTATACCCCCCAAGACTAACCTTAACTACATTCCTAATAGCCTCCACTAAAGTGCGCATCGAGAACGAAGCTAAGATTACTAGAGAAGAGTGAGAAAATGCGATCGAAATTTCCCCAAACAATAGTTACATGTAAGAAGTAATCCTAAGTTGTGATCAAATCTTCAAGGACCCTCTTTAGCTCGGGATCTTCACCGAATTAAAGACAATCGAGTCTTATGGCATGCTATAAAGACATCGCATCATCCATGTAAGTGAAGTATAGACACACTCTACATTATCAGTATAACATGATTATAAGTCTCGACAGGTAAGTATTTTGACAATTATATCTCTGTCACAACCTATTGTTTGTCATCAGGTGTATCTAGATTTGTGCAAGTGTGTACATCTATAAAGTTGTAAAAATATCATAATGAAACATAAATATCAAATATTTCAATTATAAATTACTTTTCTAACAGTAACTCCCTCCACCCCAACCCTCTCCTCTTTACCCTCTTAACCCCTAATCTTCTTTATATTCCTCTTACTCCCTCTCCATTCTCTTCCTTCCCTCCTTTCTAAAACCCTAAACATTAAGCTTGTTAACCTAATCCCTAAACTCATAACCTTAACCCTTAAATCATAAACCCAAACGCTAAATGTAAACCTTAAATCAAAACTTGACACCTTAAACATTTAATTTGTAACCCTAAACCCAAGGCCATAAATCTTAAGCCCTAAACTCTAATCCATAAATAAACTCATCATGTAACCCATGACCTTAAACCTCCTTCCACTCCCTTTCACTCGATTCTCTCCTCCTCCTTCCTCTCCCTTGGGTCCTCCTCTAGACCCTCCTCCTCCCACCTCCCCTTGCCTCCTCCATCCTCCTTCAATTCTCTCCTCTAGTTCCTCCTCCTTAGGACCCTCCTCCTCCAACCTCCTCCTTCCTCCTTGCACCTCCCCCTACCTCCTCTAGTATCGCCTACCTCTTCCCACCTCCCCCCTCACCACCATTGCCTACATCCAGTACCCCCCTCCTCCAACTTCTCTCCCTTCCTCCAACACCACTCACAACCCCTACTCCTCATCCTCCTCCTCACATTCACATTCACATTCATTAACACATTCAAAACATACTAATTAAAACATTCATTGACACACATTCACTCAGACAATACAATGTAATCAAACTAAATATACATATGGGCACAATTGCTCAAGAAAACTAATTAAATCATGCAATCAAAACATACTAATTAGAAAAAAAATAGTGAGATGGTGGTGGTGGTGGTGGCAAGGAGGAGGTGGGAGGAGGAGTATGAGTTGGTAGTGGTGTTAGGGGGAAGGAAGGGAGGGGATTGAGGTGGTGGTGGTGATAGCGGCAAGAAGGAGGTGGGAGGAGGAGATGGGTGGTGGCAGTAGGGAGGGAGGATGATGGTGGTCGGGCGACCGATCAGGTGGTGGTGATCGAGGTGATGGTGGTGGTCGTCGGTGAGGGGAGGCAAGCTAATGGTGGTTGCCATGGTGGTGGGAGTCAAGGAGGGGAGGGGGAAAGGCTGTGGTGGTGGTCGAGGTGTTGGCGGTGGTCGCCGAAGAGGGGAGGTGAGCAGAGGAGGAGGGGCTTGCAGAGAGGAGGTCATACCTAAGGAGGGGATGAATGGTGACGAAGAGGAGGGGCCACACGAGGAGGAGAGGCGGAGTGCTTCGACGTCGAAGGCTATACCACACGAGAAGAGCGAAGAGGAGAGGGAAATTTGGGAGGAAGGGGTCAGGGCCGCTCAATCGATTTAGTTTGATGTTTCTCGACCGTTCCAGCTAAAACAGTCGATGAATGCATTTTAAAATTAACTTTTAACGTCGATGATTTCCGAGAAGGATATTGTCGACTGTTTATTTACTAATGGTTGAGTATAATCTTATTCTGGACCATTATAAATGATCGAGAATGGTCTCAACCACTCCACCTTATAGGTAGGTGAGTGATGTAGACATTTAATTAGGTTAAATGCCTATTTATGCATGTTCTTAGGCTTAGATTTGCATCTCATGTTATAAATATTACATAGCATGCATCATCCTGCATTTAGAGTAGTTGTGTATATTTTAGGTTAATTACATCCTTTTTATGGCCAGGAGGGAAGGAGAATTATTTCAGGGCCTTGGATGGACAATCTGATCATACGGATCTGATTAGGATGACGATCAGAGTGTAACACCTTTGAAATCGTTGAGATTAGAATCCCATAGCACCTTATGCGGTCCAAGGAAGATCAATAGCAAGGGGGCAATGCGACATCCTTAAGGGCTTCGGATAAAAATCCGACCGTATAGATGGATCTGGAGCGACGATCATAGTCCGGCAACATGGAAATTGCCTCAATCCAAGCACTGTGGCACCCTCTGCAATAGAAAGAAAATGGATGGCCCAAATGGTGCCACGCGGCGCTATCTAGGTTGCCCAAAGCTGGCCATCAATGACTGCAAGCGCCTCCTCTTCATCCAAGATCTCGCACCTGATCCAACGACTGAGGTTTCCCCACGCCCGCAACTCCTACGCCATCTTCTCAACACTCTGAGCAACTTGGTGCAACTGTGAAGACTTTTCCTTCCAAGGGAGGGGCGCGGGTTCGAAACCCACAATGCCCCCCCAATCCTCTAATTGGATGCCAATGGTGCACAGTAGCACATGTGCGCAGACATGCACGCACTGCAGCCACCCGCACCGCAGTGCACACACAGCACAATGCCAGCGTGCGCCAGCGGGGTCGAGGGTTGGCGTCTATCTTCAGCGATAGTTGGGTGGATCTTCAGCGATGATTGCAGCTGTCCCTAATTCCCTATGCACGAATTCCTCCTCTTCCTTCCACTATAAAAGGACCTACCCCCCTCCATTCTTCACCATCTCTTCCTTTCTTCCTCTCACCACCTCCAAGGCTCTAGAGAGAGCGTGTCCCAAGCCCAGGATGCTCCTCTAGAGTAGAATCAAATATTTTTCCCTCCCCTCATCCTCATTTGTGGAGCATTCCGTAGCCGTCTTCTCACCTACTTCAGGAATTAGATCCTCGCCCCGATGACATCTCGTCCCATCCTGCTCCTCACCACCTTCGTCCGAGCGCCGTCAGAGTGAGTCGTCCTCCAAGCGACCATCGAGGGGGATTTCTCTCACCTATCTCTATCTTTATTGCTTTCATAGTATAGTTTTCTTACTTTCCTAGTTATAATAAACATTTGATTATAAAAATACACGATTGTTTCTCTCTCTGTCTCTCTCTTTGTATTTTGCAAGTAGATTAGTTAAAATTCATCACACTAATCTCTTGCCCTATTAAAATACCAAAAAAAATAACAAAAGATAAAAACGACAAAAACAAATAAAAAGCGAGATGCAAATTTTTCAAACCAAGCGTTTGCCTCCCCATGTTCAACCCGAGACTCCCTTGGAGTTTTGGTTAAAAATTGTATTTGATAACATGTTTTGCAAACTACGATGACAGGTTCTCGAAACCCTGATTTTACTTTGCCAATACCCGTACATCAGTGAGAAACTTAATGATCGGATTTTAGCCACCGTTCCATCTTATAACAGTCGAGAATATTATTATTCTCAACCATGGTAGAACAATCAAGAATGCACCATAGAGAACAACACATTTTCTACTAGTCATAGAAAAATCAGAAAGAGAGGCTAAGCGGGTAAGAATTGGAAAGGGATGGAGGTGGTTTGCATGATCTCAAGGGAGAGGGAGATATTAAGCGGTTAAGTCAGAGCCAAATAAGAGAGAGAGCCTGCAATTTTTAGGCATTCCCTTCTTTCCATTTAAATGAGCTTAATGTTGGCTCTCCAAAAAGTCTCCTTCCTTCATTTCTCTTAGTGAATCAAATATATAAAGATGGTATTCTCAATTAAGGTTTCATGTGAAGCCATCAAGATTATCTTTCCCAGAATGACCCTGCATCAAAAATAGGTAATTAGTCAAATTACGTAAAAAATAAAATGTAGGGAATGATAATTCTAAAACTTAAATAATTTTATCAATATAATGAATGCTTTTAAATTAAATTACCATTCAAACAACAATGTACTTAGGCTCTAATTTAGCCCACTAAAGTGGAGCTATCATTAGGTGTTTGATTTAATCTGATGAACAAACTTCTTTTAGAGCTCAGGTGAAAGATCTGAGAATTGCAAGAAATAGATCAATTTTTCTTATTTTTTATTCCATTGAGTTTTGTTATTTAGAGTTGATCAGGGTCGTTAGTTAAATTAGAATTGGTCTAGATCTAAAAGTCAAAATTTACGTTAGTTCTGGTCAACCTGTACAGCTCTGGAGCTTGAAGTTCCTGAGCTCAATTCTAAAAGTCACAGTCTGCTTTAGAGATTGTTATGATTATGTTAGAATCGAATTGAGGATGTTTTGAATCGATTTTAGTCTGATATGATTATCTGAGTCTGATGGATGCTTAAGAGCAGTAGGTGAGCTCCTTTGAGCTCTAGGTGGGATTTCGAGGCTTCTTTTAGCTTGAAGTCAACATTTTAACATCTTGAAGATATTGGGAATAGGTCTGGGACCTTAGGACTAAGATTGGAGTTGGTTTGAACTTCAATTGCTTTCCTCTATTGATCTAATATGGGAAAGTATTCCCAAGTGTGCTACAAGCTCGAGAAGCATTCATTTATGCTTCCAGATGCTGTGCATTCTCTTAGGCACTGAGAGTAAGTATTAGGATGTGAAAGTGAGAAAGATATTAGGAGTTAGAACACACCATCTGTAGGTGTGTTATGAACTACAACTGGCGAAGCAACCATGGTGTGTAGCCATGTCTAGCAGCTAGAGATCAAGCAAATTATGGAGTCCAATCAACCAATTAAAGGATCCAATGGATGATTTGGATGATGCTATAGCAACTAAGAAGATTTGAGAGCTCAATTGTATGCGGAAAATTGACATGATTTGGAGCTGCATTGAAAGAAGAATTGAAGAGCTGAAGAACCTACAATGCATGCATAAAGGAAAGGGGGCACTTATTGTCCCACTTTGGAAATGGAAAATCACTTGAAGCGGTATAAAAAGAATCGCATCTGTAGCCCTCACGTGTGACTACGATGCCTCGAGCGTGATTGACCATTCAATACTATTCTGAGCATGCTATACACATTGTGATCCTATGGCTCTGGTGAAAAGCCTGCGGGCATGATGCTATGTGGTGTTGACAAGTGGCGTTGACAAAACTATGGTCTAACTCATCTAAGCTATTGATTTAGCTCAAAGTTGCCACGTGTCATCCAAATTTTTAGAGTAAAGAGATATGCTTGCTTTTGCTCGAGTTGAAAAATTCTGAGTGTTACTTAGCACTTAGCAAGAAAGTGGTTGAACATAAATGGCGATTAATGCTTTCAATGGTTTTTATAAAACAACATTTTCTTTAATGAATGATCATCATTTTAATTTTTGGAATGTATGATTCCCATTTCAAATGGAATTAGTTGTCGTGTTCAATGTTTATATCCCTTGCAATTAATTCATGTATTTAATGTATTCTAATTGTATAATTAATTAAGTAATTAATCTATTTGTAATAGCTTAAGCAATCAATTAAATTAAGTACCATATGCAGCAGTAGTTAGAGTAATTTAAGTAGGTTGTATATCTATAGTTATTTAAGTCAAGTTATTAGTTAAGTAGAGTTAATTTATGTTAGTAAATTATAATAGGTAATTATGTAAGAGTAAGTTATATATAGGTAGTAACTAAAATAAGTTATTTATGTATTGTAAAGTATGACCTAAGTATATTAAGTATAATTTATTAATGAATAGAATTTAATATTATTTAGTATAGATTAAGAGAATAAGAATAATTTAAAGAATAATTGGTGAATTTTGCTAAGTAAGTCTCTCAGCGAACGACCTGGACTCAACCAGTATAAATTATAAAATATGTTGGCTATCTTGCTCATTATACTACGACACAAAATAACATTTCTTAATAATGCGAGGTAGCTTAACATCACCCAGTGACTCAACAAAGTACTCCCATTCATGGTTGCAGACATGACCGCGATGAACAACCATTGGCAAACATCCATATGTTATATGGGTAGGGAGGTTATATACTTAGAAATTAAAGAAAGGTATGTGCCGCCTCTAACTCCTTGACTACCTCTCTTCATCAACCAAACCAAAGCCTTTGAGGAGATTTACATATGTGTGCGGGAGAGGGGGTGAGAAGTGTGCAGAGGATTAAAAGCAGGGATGACAATGGAGCGGATTTGGATCAGGTTTTGGTAATACCAAATTCATCCCTATTCAAAAATCCATTCCACATACCTGTCCTGTACTTAGTGAGGAAAATCCGTCCCATACTCATTAACCCATTGGATACCCATTTCCTCAATGGATACCCATTAACATGTCCCATATGCCTTTTTATATATAGTTAAGAGGTATTTGACAAAATTTATATAAAAATTGTCGATACATATATCATCAAACACCTAAACAAAGACATACTTTCATAGTATAAAAGTATGCTATTTATTAAATTATACAAGCACCTCATCATATAAGAGATAATTTAATGAGTGGATATGATAAGTAACTTTTGAAAGAAAAACATGTCATACAAAATCCAACAAAAAATAAATACTGCACCTAATCGAATATACAGGTTTGGGGATATGTATCCCTTTCCCAAACTCGAATCCAAATCTAATAGGGGATGATTTGCAAAATCCAAACCCGCCCATTTATTAAATGGGGTAGGTAAAATCCACCCTACTCAGAACGGATTGGGTCGGGTGCCCACTAAAGAATACTAAATTGGCATCCCTAATTAAAAGAAGGATGTGCAGCCTACGAGAAAAGGTAGGTAGTAGATCACCCAAAAGAGTGTGTGCTTTTGTGCCTTTAGAAGAGAAGTGATTTTGTCTTGCGTGGTTCCAATAGTAGATGAATGAATGAAGATTCAGGATTCTATTTGTAAATTACTTCCAAACCATTGAAATTTTCGTCAATGATTATTTTGAACGCATTTGGAAATGCTCAATTCAACAACTTTTACTTTCTTAGTTTACTTATTTATTAAAAAATACAAACAATTACTATTGTTTGTTAAGTTTTACATGTATTCTAAGAAAATCAATTATTTTAATTCTCCCAACCTAATCCCACTAAATTAGAGTATTTAAAACCATACCCATTTAAGTTTTAAATGGGTAAGAATCTTGGCGTACAAACTGGAATGAATATGGGTCTACATATGTATTCGGAAGCTTACTGGACCCATTTACCAAAAAAATGCGTACATGTTTTTTTTCTAAGCACTATATGCCATGAACTTATGTTATCTAGTGAGTTTATATTACAATGATAAATTCAAAATATTTTGTATATGTGCTTGTGAACTTATAACATTGTATTCTTTGTTTCAAACAACAAATCTTTCACATACTAATTGTACATTTTACACTGAAAATGGCTTATATGTTATAGTGGGTATTGTAACCTTTCATTAATAAATAGGTAAGTAATGCATAAATAGGTGACAAATAAATAAACAAGTATAAGTATAGTTTGGACTTAAATAACTAATAAGCATCCTTAAAACCACTAGTCTATCTCCCTCTTCCAATAGTAGTGGTGGCTCCATCTCAAAGTTAACTCCTTCCCACTAGCCATCCTTGGTAGTAGTGGCTTCATCTCTTGGACAACCCTTTCCTCCTAATAGGGGAGTTGTGCTCCAATACCATTCTATGATGTGCTAGGGTCTCATCCTAAGCATACCACCTGACTGCTAGTTGGTTAATATCGTTAAGCCATAGGCCTTGATGGACCTACCACCAACCAACTCAAAATGCTAAAGCCCATGTTAGGTAATAGTATGCCCCCATGCTTAAAATGTTGAAGCCTATGTTACCTATGTCTCAATGATTTTAACTATGAGTTCCTTATGATGACATTTGGCCTAACAAATGCCCCAAGTTCAGGGATCTAATGAATCAAATATTCTGACCATAACTGGATTACTTTGCTGTGATGTTCATGTCGAGATGAACAATTCGTCCCATGGCATTGCGGAAGCATGAAAAGAATCATTTTAAAATTAGATTCGATAAATGATTGATGCCCAAAAATCAAATAACTAGAATCAAAATAAACCTAGACGAAACAACATGCGAAAAACTAACTTCTTCCCATTTTAGGATTCTCACAAGTATCAAGAAACTACCTCTTAGGGTGACATTGCACAACACCTCACATGTTGTGCCTCCTACTATAAGTCCCTGCTCCACGAAACTTCCTTTTTCTCGATAGGTGGATAAGGCCCTTCTTTTCGACAACACTCAATCTCCATGTGCAAGGCGAATGCTTTGCAAATCCAAAGACAACAATCATCTCTCTCTTCCAAAGACTCATCAACGTTACAAACTCACTCCCAAGTCATACTAGACGTCTGGTTTTCTTACTAGATGTCCAGAAGTCCCTCAACATGTCTTTCTAAGAGTCTAGACATCCAGATATGAGAGGATTTGGACATCCCTAATGAGCGCTAAACATCCAAATTGAAGATAGGATGAAAAGCGGCGATGCTACTCTTTTCTTCCCCTCTCTCAAACCTCAATGAAGGGTTTATTTAGCACACAAATCATAATTGATTAGGATTTGTTTCCCTTGCCTCTATGAGAGATATATAGGGAATCTTTGTATTTCTAATATGATGAGGACCATTGAATCAAATCTGATGGTTAGGATCAAATCCTAATTGAAATTTGCATGATTAACCCTTAAATTAATTTAGCAAATTGGGTTTTAGTACCCAAATCCATTTAATTTCCATCCAAACCATTTTGAATCGAGACCAAATGTATTTGACCCAATTAAATGCTAAAATCAAATACTGTGTAACTCCTTAAATAATATTTGATTTCTTTACAATTAGAAACCCATCAAAATTATTATTTGTTTCATCCAAAAATGAAACATTTAGGATTTAGGGTTTACAATACTATACTATTGGTGCATAAACACCACAATCATTGATTTTCATGATAAAAAAACAATTATATTTAACATCATATTTGGAGATTAATATTTCAGCTTCAGCAATTAATGTAGCTTGATGGATTTTAAGCTCAAGCTCAAAGGGAGGATCTCAAGAAAACATCAAAAAGAATAGGATGAAGACTTCAAGAAAGAGTTTACGATTAGATTTTTAGTGTTTCATTTGATGTATCTTTATTTGTATCTTTCCTTAGAATCTTGTAAAAGAGCCAAAAAATAAAGATAAACAACTTAGCTAGCCATTAAGTCACATAGCAAACCTAGCCCATCTCCTAAAGGCATCAAAATAACGTAATTCTAGTCTAAGGCATTGACCAATTCTGTGATGTGCTAACCAATGCCATAGAAGCCAGTCAGCTAACAGCCACACCAACTGACAAATACTATAGAAACCCGTCAACCAAATTATTAAACATTAAGTGTTTAACATTCAAATCCCTTGGAACTTGTCAACATTAATTATCTTATTTGTCTAGCTAATTAACCTAGAAGGCCACACTAGTCACACGTCCAACCATCATCCAACCCTTCACTAGGTTGCTGATGTATTCTACAAATTTGATGACCAATGGCCTAAAATACCCAAGTCTGGAAAGATCAAACCCAAGAACCCTATGGTAGCCATTCAACTGGTCGTCAACCAACTACAATATAATTGGACGACAGATGATTGACCAACCAATGAATGCTTAGCTTGGCACTTGAGCCTAGTTGCAGGGCATTGACTAAGAAATGTTGCTAGTAGACCAACCCTAATGTTGGGCACCAACCAAGCATCATCTGGTTTGTGCTATCTGATGATTCTGCACCATTTTCCAGAAATCTAAACTATTTTCTAACAACCTTACTTGTTAATATCATTGTTTTGATGTGACAAAAGTATAATTTTATTGAGGACTAACCTTTACAGGTCAAATCAAATCATGATGCCTTGGTCAAGTGATATCAACTTGAGAAGAAGCTAAAGAAGACCTCTTTTTATTTTATTAAGTCTAGAACTATGTAAGGAACCTCATAAAATAACACACGATGTGCTTTTAAATTCGCAAAAGTCATATTCTTCTTAAACCTAAGCTTTTACCATTGTTGATTTACCAATCTTCTTTTTGGCAGACCATACCTTGATCGACCAATCCTCTTGCTTAAATCAATCAACGACCTCCAACGATCATATTTCTATTTTGATCGATCAACCATTTTTGTTTAATTGATCAAATCATCACAACAATCAAATTTTCTTTAAATTTATAAACTCGATCAAAATCGCAATTTAATCAATCAACATGGAATCGATCAAACCATTTATTTAATAGACCAAAAGTATTTCTGATCGACCAACCCTAAGTTTTAATCAATCAAAGCCATATTTTTAGTATTTCCAGAATAAGTTGAAAAATACCTATAAATAGGACCTTCAACCTCGCTCTTCAAAATACACCTCAAGAGCTTTCAATAAGAAAAATACTCCACTTTCTAGTGCTTTCGTGCCTCTACAGCTATGATTACTAAGATCCAAAGCATGATTCTTTGCGATTGACAAAAGCTCAGTTTGCTTTATTCTTACTAAGGTTCCATAGGAATTATTGTTATTTACTTTATATTCCTGTTGTTTTTTATTCAGGATCCAAGTTGTCTTGGAAGTCCCGTTGTTTTCTTCTCTTAGTAAAGTGTAAAAGAGAAGACATCTTGTAAGAGATTATACCACCCTCGTTTAAGTAGTACATTAGTGGATTGGCTAGCATCAACTAGTCAGAGAAATCCTAAGCTAAGAGGCTTAGGTAATGGTTTTTACCCCTAAGGGTTTCCACTCTTAATCAGGTGTTATCATTCTTGGTCTATGCTTATTTAATTTTTTTGATCTATGGTGAATGATTTTAATTGATCATATAGTTAGATATTACACTATTCACCCTCCTTTAGTGTATACTTGATCCTTTTGGCTTCGCATGCACTCACATTTGGTATCAGAGCCTTGTCCAATTTAAGATATCAAAATCCTCTAAGGTATACGTTGGGGGGCAATCTGTAGTCAAACCTCCATTGTTTGATGGTACAAACTATGTATACTAGAAGACTCGAATGTAAATTTTCTTGGAATCCATGGATTATGAAGTGTGGGATGTGATAGCCTCCAGATACACTCTAATCAGACAAAAGAAGACAGTCACACACAATGCCAAGACATGAATGCCATCTTCTATCGGCTATCAAAAGAGGAATTTAATCGTGTCTTTGCTTTTAAGACAGCATATGAAATTTGGAACATCCTTGAAGTCACTCATGAAGGGATTTTGAAAGTGATGGAAACTCGAGTCAATCTCCTCAGGCAAAAATATGTGCTTTTTTGTATGAAGAAAGGAGAGACCATCAAGGAAATGTATACCAGATCTACGGACATCAACTCCTTGAGAAACCTGATCAATCACAAATGAATCCTTGATTCACAAGATACTCAAATCTCTCTCTAGTGATTGGGAGACAAAGATGACTGCAATCCAAGAATCAAAGGATCTCTTAGTGTTCCAACTTGACAATCTCATAGGAAGCCTAATGGCCTATGAAGTTCAACTCAAGCCCATAAAGGAACACAAAGAAGAATGCAAGAAGAAGAGAGACCTTGCTCTAAAGGTAGACACAAAAGCTAAGGTGAAGTTGAAGAAGATATAGCCCTTCTCTCTAGAAAATTCAAAAAGTTCTTAAAGAACAAGAAAAGCTAGAAGAAAAAGAAGAAAGAACCACAAGAGAATCAAGTTATCTGCTATAATTGTAAGAAGAAAGGGCATATGAGAAAAGAATGCCCTCAACTCAAGAAAGAAGTTGAGAAGAAGAAGGTTCGATAACCTCCCAGGCATAAAGCAAAGACGAAAGCCCTTCAAGTCACCTGGAATGACAGTGACACTACCTCAAAAGAAGAAAGTGAAGACATATCAAGTAAAGAAGCACTTTGTGGTCTAATGGTGGTCGAAGATGAGGTATCTTCTCACTTTTGATAAACTCTTAGAAGCCTTTTATGAGTTGCTTGATTTAGCTAAAGCACTTAAAATAGCTAATAAGAAATTAACAAAAGTTATTGATGAAGAAATAGAATTGAAATATAATGTTGAATCACACAATCAACAACTTTCACAAGAGATTACCACTCATAAAACACATATAGATTCACTTCATATAGAATTAGGAAAACTAAAATAGAAATCTAATGCTCTTGTAAATGATTTAGCCAAGTTCACTAAAGGAGGAGCCAATCTAGAAAAGTTGCTAGGCACTCCAACCCAAACCAATACCAAATTCGGGTTAGGATATACTCCTAATAATGATCATGAAGCATCCACATCACAAATCGATGCACAAAGTTCTTCTAGTCTTAACGTCAAGAATAGGTCCACACCTAAATAAGCATCTACTAACAAATCTAGACCCAAGAGAAAATGGGTACCAAGAAGACTTTTGCAATCCTATTTTGTAGGACACCCTAAGAAAGGATCAATAAAGTATTATGATTGGACCTTTCACCAACAAAAAGATGGACACCTTATAGCAGTAAGAAGAATCTCCAGACCTCATAGATGTAAACCAATGACAGGTCCAAGGCAAAGGAAGGTGGGTCATGGACAATGGTTGCTCCAAGCACATGATAGGAGAAGAAGGCCTATTCCCCAACCTCAACCACAAGGAAGGTGGTTTGGTCACATTTAGTAACAACCACAAGGGCCATATTGTTGGTATTGGCCAAATTGGTAACTCTAAAACCTCCTTTGAAAATGTTCGTCTTTTTTTTTTTTGAAAAAGAAAGGAATGCTATCGAGTCACCGATAGCAAACCAGGAGAGCTTTTATTAATAAAAAAAAGGAAACAGTTACATATACGAACCCCATTGCTATATGAGACTCTAGCAACAATTTACAATCTTATCCACATTCACTAGGATCTCCTGAAAAACACACTCATTCCTAGCCCTCCATACAGACCATAACACAGCCACCATAGGTAAACATGGCTTATTCCCATCCACAAGAAAACACCACAGATTCTCCCATGTGGGAAGGGAATCATTACAGACTCTCCTCCAAATATAATCAGTGATCACACACGAAGAAAAAATATGAGTGCTAGAATCATTGTGCATCCCACATAGGTGGCAAAACTAAGTGGGGGTTCCCATTCTCCTGTGCCTCAGATCTCCATAATCAGACCGTCCCTTCTACAGAGCCACAAAAAAATTTGTACCTTTAATGGTATCTTTAACTTCCATAGCTTTTTCCCCACCTCATCAAGTTCCGCCATTCTGGAAGAATTAATCAACTTGTCATAAGCAGCCGCAGAAGAAAACTTACCCTCCCATTTGTAGGTGTCATACTCATGAGGCATGGGTTTGAAGGCAGCAAGTTCTTGCATGAGATGCTCATTCTCTGCTCGTGTTCTTGTTTCATGATTATTCTGCATAGTATTATTAACTGACCACTGCTCAGCTCCACATCCCAATAATCAGACACCACAACATTTTTATCCGAAGCTGCTGCATAAGCAAGGGGGAACCTATCTTTAATCACCCCCCCAGGTACCCAATTCTCCAACCAGAATTTGAAGCTTTTCCCATCACCTAATACGGATTTAAACAAACTCCAGTTATCCCTCAGGGCACGCACCACCGAAGACCAAAAAGGAGATGGTTTAAGGGGGTTTAGACGATTCTTCTCATCATTGGTAGCCCCATAACTATCCTGAACTATTTCTGTCCACATTTTTTTTCCCCCTGCAGTAATCGAACAACCCACTTCAACAGCAAAGCATCATTAAATTCCTTGAGGGATTTAACACCCATGCCACCAATCTTTTTTGGCTTGCAGATTGAATCCCATTTCAAAGGTTGAAGAAAAGCCCCTTGGTGAGAGGCCCCTTTCCAGAAGAATCTTTTGCGCATCACCTCAAGTTTTTTCCAAACTGACTTCGGGGCTTTGAGAATAGAGAAAAAGAAAATCGGAAACGATGTAATTACAGAATTCAATAATATATATCTCCCCCCTTTTGATAGGTATCTATTGCTCCAACCCTCCAATTTCGTAGCCACCTTTTCATAAAGGAAGGACCAATATGCTTTCCTCATTTTAGTGCATTTCAGAGGTAGGCCTAGATATTTGATGGGCAGTGAGACCACAGGTGTACCCAAATTGGTAGAGATGTCATTCTGGATCATTCCATTCATCCCAAAATAGACCAGGGAGGATTTGTTTCCATTAAGTCTGAGACCAGAAATCTCACCAAAAATGTTAACCATATGAAGAAGCGCTTGTGTTTCCCTCTTTCCCCCTTCCATAAAAAAAATAGTGTCGTCTGCATATTGGAGGATGGGGGCTAAAGCCCCGTTATTAGACATTGAATATCCCCTTATAAATCCATCCGCTGCCAGTTTGCATGCATATCTTGCCAATGTATCCACTGCTAAATTAAAAATCAGAGGGGCAAGTGGACATCCTTGCCTAACTCCACATTAGGGCTGAATTCAAGTTCGGCATGGTTTCCCATTTATCAAAGGGGAAAAGGAGGCTGTCGTGATGCATCTCTTCACCCACTGTATCCATTGAGGTGGAAATTTCCTTCTTTTAAGGATTTCCCACAGATACGACCAGGAGACTGAATTGTAAGCCTTGGAAAAATCAACTTTCCATAGAAAGGCCTTGGTCTTTCTCCTGTGCCATCCCATTACCATCTCCTGTGCCATAATGAAGGACTCTTGTAGCGATCTCCCAGGAAGAAAGGCAGATTGGACCGGCATTATCAAGTCCTTCAAAACCTCCTGCAATCTGTTGGCTATAGCCTTACTAATAATAAGGTAAATAGAATTAGATAGTGCAATGGGTCTGTAATTAGAAAACTTCTCCATGCTTGATTTTTTAGGAAGCAGGAACAAATAGGATTTATTCAACCTCTCAAAGCCAGAGTTGCCCAGTTCAAATTCATGAATAACCTTTAATACATCCACTTTAACAACACTCCACAGTTCTCTGTAAAAGAAAACCTAAATCCCATCCGGGCAAGGGGCCCCTTCATTGTTTAAATCTTTAATTGCTTTTAATACTTCTTGTTCAGATATAGGAGTAACTAACATGTCTCTCTAATCACAACTTATACAAGGGAAGTCCACTGATGCCATTCTCCAAGAGCCCCTTGGTGCAGCCTTGGTCAATTCTTTAAAAAATTTACTTGCTTCAATTCTGATTTCATTTGCAGAAGTAACAGTTCTCTCTTCTATTTTTACTGATGAGATAAGATTGAATCTCCTTCTAGTACTGGCTGTGAGATGAAAAAATTTCGTGTTTGCATCACCCTCTTTGAGCCATAGCTGTCTAGATCTTTCACGCCAATCCATTTCTCTTTTCAGGTCCTCCTCCCCGACTACAGACTGCATCTGCTGTCTCTGCTGCTACTCCTGGGGGTTCAAAGACTGCCTGCACTCCTTCAGATCCAACTCTCTGATCATTGCCAGAGTCTCCCTCCTCTTCTGTTCTCTAATTACTGCCACTACCTATCCATACTCTTTCAGCATGTCACGCAGGCCTGTCAGCTTTGCAGCCAGCTGTTGTGTGGCAGACCCTTGCATTGCCTTGTTCTGCCACCACTGAGCCATCATTTGCACAAATCCCTCCTCCCTAAACCAAGATCTCTTGAGTTTAAAATATGATCCAATGTCAAAATTCGTCCCACTGTCCCATACAAGCGGAGTGTGATCAGAGAAAGGCCTATCAAGGCTCATAACTGCTGATAACTGATGCCTCTCCAACAGGCTAGGACTGCCAAAAAACCTGTCCAACTTAGAAGTCTGTCCACTACCATTTCTCCAAGTGAACTCCACTCCACTAATGGGGTATTTTGTCACTCCCAAATTCTACACAACCAATTGAAAGCCTACCACTGAACTGTCCAACCTCCCAACAGGACAATCATCACTCGAGAGATGACAATTGAAGTCACCCCCTAATAGCCAAGGGACCTCCTACACTCTTTGATGCATTGCAGAGAGTTCCTCCCAAAGACCAGACCTATCTACAGCCACACAAGGGCCATAAACGCATGACACAAACCATTCCATGTCACCTTGGGGAGATTGGCATCTGCAAGTAAGCATGTGACTGTCACGAATGACTTCAATAACCAAAAGGCAAGACTTTCTCCACCAAAAAGCCATTCCACCAGACCTTCCAGACGCCCCCTTTACCACAACATCAGTGTGTCCAGATTGCTTAAAGCAATCCCATTCCTGACCATTCTCCATCTCCACATGTGTCTCTTGGATGAGAGCACAATCAATCTCCCACTCAGAGAGATATCTACACAAGGAAATCCATCTCATCTTATTGCGCAACCCATGCACATTCCAAGTCAACACTCTCATTCCTTGCCAGATTGGTCCCCTTGAGCCACACAGCCCACAAACTCAACCATGATTGAGTTTGCAATAGTTTGCTCCGCAATAGGGGTCAAGTTCTCCATCCTTCTCCTTCTAAGCATATAGGGGGATCTACCCACACCTCTTTTCTGATTGGATCTGCTACCATATTTCAAATTAGCAAGAACTGAGAACTGCACTTGATTCACCTCTTTGAGAGCTCTGCTGCCATTTCTGAGTACCAGTTCCATTCCTGTCAAACCCTCCTCTTTGCTGCTAAGGGCCTCTAATTCAATCTCAGAATTGTCAGCAACCTCCATATAGCCATCCTCTTTGGCTACCAAAGCTTGGCTGCAACTCCCTACAGCATTAACCTCTTCCATCAGGTCCTCCTCTGCATAGTCTTGGTGGCAGTCCTTCCTCTTTTTGGACTCAGGAGCATCATCTGGTGAAGTGCAGCCAACCCTGTCATCCTATTTCCTCACCTCAGTGTTGGCTCCAGACGTCTTAACCTACCCTTGTTCAAACTGTCCAGGCACTTGTCCAACCACTGTTAGACGAATGAGCCATGAGGAACCCCCACATCTGATCATGACCATGTCAGGAATCGAGCCAGCATTGAAGACGTCGGCCTCAATTCTAAGAGATCGGATGTCCCCTTCTCCAATCAAGACTTCTGGCCCTTCACTAATGGAAGCAAATCCTGCGACCATCTTAGTAACAACTCCCTTAGATCTCAGATGCAATGGCAGTCCACTAATCTCAAGAAGAACCCTCCTAGAACCCACTCTTTGAGGAGGCCGATCAGGGAGAGCCCCATCAAAGGGGGACACCATTCTCCATATCACAATAATCTCTTCGAAAGAGCTCCAACGAAATCTCAGTCGCTCAACATCCATCATGCCCAAACCACATACCAGAAAATGAGATTGGGATAGCATAGCCACCTGCTAGCCCATAGACAAAAGGTTTAGGGAGCATGCCAGATCTTGAAGCCTTTCTATCGAAGGTTTGCCTGCCATGATCTCACCAATCAGAGCGCCCCACAGCATGATCTCTGCAGAAGAGATCTCTTCAAAAATTGGGATCTCCACTTCAATTGAATGCCTGCCAAGCGTCGGCGGCGGTGGCAGTCGGACCTCCTTCTTCACCACCCAGCTAGGGCGCAAGAAAGCAATCTTTGTATGCGGCGGCTTCCTCCTAGGGCAAGAATCACGTTTGTGCCCTTTGCCCTTGCACGCCAGGCAAATCAAAGGGTTTCTGCGGATCACCGCCAAGTGCCCCCTTTGTCGACATCTGAAACACAGGATGTCGCCATTCATTCTCCTCCATATCCTTCTTGGATAGTTTTCAGTCATCCTACCAGCCCTCTCCTGCCAGACCCACTCCCTTCTCCTCCAATTCCTCGACCTCCACATCTTCCACTCACCCCCTTCTTCAGCCCTAGATGCCTCCGCCACACCGCCGCCCGCCGCCCGACGCCGACCGCCCTCTCTTCCTCTCTCTCTCTCATCTCTCCCTCCTGCACCTACAGTAGAACAGAGTTCTGATAATGTTCATCTTGTACAATGATTAAAACAAAACTTACTCAGTGTAAGTCAAATATGTGATAATGGCTACAAGGTCACTTTCACCTCAGTAGGTTTTAAAATTAAGGATAAGAAATCAAAGGAAATCCTTTTGATTGGAAATAGATCAAAAGATATTTACACTATTAACTTTGACAACTAAAACAATCTAAATTGCTTAGTTGCATCGAATGATGAGTCAATACTGTGGCATTGTCAACTTGGTCATGTTCACATGTGGACTATAAACAAACTTGTGAAACATGACTTAGTACGAGGCTTGCTTAAGATTTCCTTTAGAAAGAAAAATCTCTGCACCTCCTGTGAACTGGGAAAACTTCATAA
The DNA here is from genome assembly GCA_037157565.1 of Thalassia testudinum. Lineage (NCBI taxonomy): Eukaryota > Viridiplantae > Streptophyta > Magnoliopsida > Alismatales > Hydrocharitaceae > Thalassia > Thalassia testudinum. The sequence goes on from JAZHRO010000055.1 coordinate 129,295,413, forward strand.
AACATCCTTCAAACTAAAAAACATGGCCAACACTTCTAACCCACTTGAGTTGATCCACTTAGATCTCTTTGGATCAACCAAGTTCGAAAGCCTAAATGGGTACATATATTGTTTTATCGTTATTGATGAATGTTCCTGATTTACTTAGGTATTGTTCTTAAGGTCTAAAGATTCTACATTTGAGGAATTTAGAAAGTTAGCCAAAAGAGTTTAAAGCAAAATTGGCCCATCCATCATTAGGATTAGGAGTGATCATGGAAGAGAATTTGAAAACCAAAATTTCCAAGATTTCTTCTCTATTTATGGAATAGAACAAGAATTTGCCTTTCCAAGAGTAGCTCCTCAAAATGGTGTTGTAGAAAAAAAGAATAGAACCTTGCAAGAGTGTGCCCACACCATGTTGTGTGAGTCAAAGTTACCTTGGTATTTTTGGGCTAAGGTTGTAAACACTGCTTGCTAAATCCATAATAGGGCATCCATCAAACTTATCCTTAAGAAAACACCCTTTGAACTCTCCTTTGATAGGACTCCTAAGATTTCCTATTTCAAGGTATTTGGTTGTAAATGTTTCATTTTGAATACAAAAGAAAACTTGGACAAATTTAATGCAAAGGGTGTGGAAGGAATCTTCATAAGATACTCCTCTAGAAGTAAAGCCTATAGAGTTTTTAATAAGAAAAATTTGGTGGTTGAAGACACTTTGCATGTTTCCTTTGATGAATCAGATCAACTAGAAAAAGCACAAACCAGAGATGATGATCAAACCTTAGAAAATCCTTCCAACATCCCTAAGGAAATCATATCTAGTGACCGTCATAAAGAACTAATCTACACTAAAGACCATCCCAAAGATCTTGTGATTGGTGATTTCACAAAAGGAGTTCAAACATCTCTAAATAACCTTGCACTTAGTGTTTTTGTGTCCCAACTAGAACCCGAATGTGTGAAAGAAGCATTCACTAATGATTGTTGGATTATTGCAATGCAAGAAGAATTGAACCAATATGAGAGGAACAATGTCAGGGAATTAGTTCCTAAGTCAAAATCTAAATTAGTTATTGGAACAAAGTGGGTCTTTAGAAATAAGCATGAAGAATCAAGGAAGATTGTAAGGAAAAAAGCTAGACTTGTGGCACAAGGCTACAATTAGGAAGAAGGAATCAATTTTGATGAAACCTATGCACCAGTAGGTAGACTAGAATCCATTAGAATGTTACTATCTTTTGCTGCTCATATGAGATTCAAGTTATTCCAGATGGACGTCAAAAGTGCATTTCTCAATGGATTTCTAAAAGAAGAAGTCTATGTGAAACAACCTCCTGGCATTTCAAAAAATCTTGATTATGTTTTGAAACTAAACAAAGCCTTATATGGACTAAAGCAAGCTCCTTGAGCTTGGTATGAAAGACTAAGAGACTATTTAATAGAAAATGACTTCAAAATTGGACTAATTGATCCAACCTTATTCACTAAAAAAAACGGTAACCAACTTACTCTAATCCAAATTTATGTTGATGACATAATATTTGGTGCTACTGATGAGAGTTTACAAAGGTTATGCAGGATCAATTCAAGATGAGCCTGATGGGAGAATTGAAGTTCTTCCTAGGGTTATAGATTGATCAACTTAAAGATAGGATCTTCATTTTGCAAACCAAGCATACAAGGGAGATTCTAAAGAAGTTTGAAATGGTTAACACAAAAGGAAAGGACACACCGATGGCTACCGCTACACAAATCAAAGAAGATGAATCAAGTGTGTAGACCAAAAGTTTTATAGAAGTATGGTGAGCAGAAAATTCGTGAGAAAAATTAGGGTCCTGGGTCGCTACCAAATAGGGTTCCGTCGTAGTTGCAAAAGTTCGCTACCAATAAATTTAACCGAAGCTTGAGATGAGCCCCGGGTCAAACACGGGGAGGCAAACGTTTGGTTTATAGAAATCTGCAGTTTGATTTTATTTGCTTTTAGTGTTTTTTATGTTTGTATTTTTTTTTGTATTTTTATAAGATAGAATATCAAGTCAAAATACTTCTACCTAATCTACTCTACTCTAGCAAAATGAAAGAGAGAGAGAGAGAGAGAGAGAGAGAGAGAGAAAACATCAATATATATATAACTAGAGTTTGCTACAAATAATCAAGGAAGAAATCAAAACTACACTGCAAAAGTGATAAAAGATAGAGAGGGGTGAGAAGATTCCCTCAACGGCTGCTTGAAGGACGACTTAAGGGGGGTGAGAAGTGGGAAAATATTTTTACTTTCTACTTTAAGGAGCATCTCGGGCTTAGGACCAGCTCCTCAGAGCTTTTGGAGGAGGTAAGGAAAGAAGAGGAAGAATGAAGAAGAATGGGAGGGGTAGTGGTCCTTTTATAGTGGAGAGGAGGCTAAAATGGGTAGAGGGTTGATAGCGACATTAAAATCGTCGCTAAAGGTTTGCTTCAATCGTCCCTGAAGCCAGCCCACGCTATCGCTGGATCTCTGCTTCATAGCTACCACGAGATTGGAGGATTGAGGGCCGTCCGATTTTAATCTGATAGCTGATGATCGCGCGGAGCCCGCGTGCTTAGATCACGCTCTTAAGATTTGAACGGGCGTGGGTGAAAGGATTTCATGGCTATTGGATGGGTGATGAGAGGCTGAGATCGCTTGAAGACCAGTGTCCTAGATCGTGCGCGTGTGTCAGTGCATGGTCACACACATGCGCGCATTGCAGGAATCCAGCACACGAGATTTGTCCACGTGGAAGCATGGCACTCTCTCGATCAAGATCTAACAGCTGAATTTTATTTTCAGCACATGCTTGTGCATTAAGAGGGTCCACAGGGATTTGATCCTACGCCCTCTTGATGCGAACGTCTTCCCCCACCGCTGCGCTAAGGACTCAAAAGTGTTGATTTTCTTGAATTTTTGAGGCGTGGTGAGTGGCTTCTCAGCCGTTGGATCTTGATCCAACCATTGGGATTTCTTGATGGATTTGTCTTTGAGGATGGGTAGTTGTGCTTGGGCCAATTTGGATGGCTAAGATGGTGCCATGTGGTGCCATCTTGGCCATCCAACGTCTTTGGCTTGTAGGTGGCCCCATAGACGTCAAATTAAGTCGATTTTCACGCCATTGGGCTGCGATCGTCTATCCAGACCCATCCATGCAATCGGATTTGGCATATGAGGTTCGGATTGGTGCCACCTTGCCCCTTGTGCTTTGATATTCCTCAAATTACACAAGGTACTAGGGACTCCGATCAAGGCAATTTCAGAGGCATTGGACTTCAATCGTCGTCTTGCTCAGATCTGTATGGTTGGATCTTCAATCTGAGGCCCCGAAATAAATCTCCTTCTTTCCTGGCCACAAAAAGAAGCAAACTAACCTATAATTTATACAATCTATCCTAAATGCAAAATGATGTATGCTATGTAATATTTATAATGTGGAATGCAATGTTAAGCTTAGGAACTCACATAAATAGACATTTTATAATGAATAAATGTGTATTTATCTTACCCCCATGCCTATCATTTGTCAGTCCCTAGCAAAATTAACCTATACGCTATGTATAAAAATAGACTTAGGACTCCATCGCTTAAGCATAAGTTGTTTATTAACAAGAAGAAATTTCAACTAAGGTCTTAAACTATGAAGACTCAACAGTACCCGAGTGCTTACCAAAATGCAAACCGCCCAAGTCCTCGCCTTATTTTGAAATGGGAAGATACATTTTTTTCTGTTTTTCCTTATTTTCTAATTTTTTTGAATTTTTTTAGTTGACTTTTGAGGCAGCTTTCTACGGCTACCCAAATAGTCCAAGACTTGAAAAGAATTTTAAATTCTAAGCATCTCGTGAAAAACTGATAGGCTCACGAGCGGCAGTCAAAATAGATTTCAGGTTTCTATGCCCCTAGGTAATCTTAAGAAGAATTTCTGCCTAAAGGTATATCTGTTCAATCGGTAGCTTTTTCCCTACTTTTTCTTATGGGGTCAACACAAGGGTAAACCCAAAGTATACCTCCCCGGTTTATTCTACTTCTCCGCTTCTTTCCTAAGTGTTTTGGGAGTTATTTATGCATGTTGTTGTGAGCTGGGCTCTGAACAACCGACTAATGGGCTATTACCCATGACAACTTGCCAGCATACTCGTGCAGTGAAGTGTGGTTTATATTTATTACTTTTTATTATTTTTTCTCCTTTTTTTATTTTTTTCTTTTTGAATATTTCTTTTTCTTTTATCGAGTAGGTGGCTTCCCTGATTTAAGATTTACCTAAAGGCAATAGAAGGAGAATGGTCATGCAACTAGGCTCTGGACAACCAACCAATGGGTTGTTTCCCACAGCAACTTGCTAGCCACACTACCCTAGAAAGTTCATTGGCTACCTAATTTCCATAAAAACCGTCAAGAAGTAAGTCAATGTAAATAGTGTGCAGATGCTTTAGACTCAAAGTCCCCTTAAATCAGAGAGCAGGTTGATAAGTCGTTTACTTATCACCCTAATTTATTAGCTAAATTAAAGTAAAATTAACTTGGCCATGACTCAAGAACCAGTCCACATTTTAGTGGACACCCAGGCTAATTAAACCTGAAAACCTGAAGAGTCTAAGTGTTTAGGTCCTAAAATATCATTTCCTAGTTTTAATAAACTCCTAATGTCTAAGTTCTCTTCTACTAATTCTATTTTTAAAAAAAAAAAAATAAAAGAAATTCTACAAAGCTAACAAATATTTTTAGGATTAAGTATCCAACCCCCCATGCCTAACTGAAGCAATGTCCTCATTGTAAAATTAAAGACATGAAAAGGATGAAATAAACAATATATCACCTGAATTTCATGATAGATTTGGTCAACTCCGCAAGAATATGCATAAGTACTAAATTTAGTGCCTTTAGCTATGCATAATATACAAACAAGGAAGAAATTAAGAATTCACAAGTGTAGGTCAGGATCAGAATAAGAAGATTGATCTCAAGACCCACAAGGAGGTGTCTACAAATGTGGACCAAATTGTGGTGCAGGCTCATGCCCAAGGTCATGTGGTTATAAAGTTTTGGATGAAAATTACCTAGAACCGAAGCGGTTTTTGCTTGTGGTGATGAGTCTGTGGTTTAGGAGAGTGAAACCTAAATCAAAATGTGTCGACAAAAGGAAGATCAAGGCAAATAGGAATGTGTGCCCGCTTGGAATTCAGCTCAAGAAGATAGTCCATTATTCCATATTTGGGTTTCACTCAGAATAAAAAATGTCATAAGGGTCCTGGTAGAAGGTTGGTGGTTTCAGACACTACGGAACCTTAGATCAAGAACTCTATTTCCCTCGGAATTAGCATCCCAGATTTTCATTTCCATACTCCTATTCTCCACACTCATAATTTAATATTCTTGGACCTCCAGTATGTTATTCACCCCATCTAAATTATCCAAGTCCAATAATTGTGGTTGAATTAGGATTGACTTGGATACAATGATTGAAAAAATATCATCATTTAGCTCTTTGGGGTGTGGTTCTAGATTGGGGCTACCGATTGAATCATCTATTAAAATAGGATATGAATCCTCCATGTCAGCCCCAATCAGATCATAATCCTCAATTATAAGGCCCCCAAATGATTGATCAGATTCCTTTGGCCCATTATCACACTAAAATCATCTTCCTTATGCTCAAGTGAGACTTCACCTAAAGATTCTTCACCCTTAGAATCAAAGAATTCTTGATCCTCATTTATATATGTCTCAAAATCATCTGTCATTTCCTGGTCCTTGGAGACATATTTTTCCTCTCTCCCTAGCTCAAGGATCTCAGGTGAAGGAATCATATCATCCTTAATTGGTTGCTCTAGACCAAGCTGGTCATCCTTGGTCTCATAAAATGTATCTCCCCCTACAGGTGCCTAAGCGGGTTCTGACATTAGCTCTTTTGAAGGGGGTTCATCCTGAGAATCATTCCACGATTGGATTAGGGTGACCACAGATTTCATCCTCAATCTCAATAATTTCCCAAGTAAAAACTCACCCGGGCCCTTATCCTCAATGTCTTGGAGTCAATCCAATAAAGAACTATTAAGCTCATTAATCATTTTAATCATAAGCTCCAATGCTTCGGTATAGGGTCTTGGCTGAGTTTCCAAAGATCGTATGGTGTTCCTTAAGTTAGCCAACACTCTATCTTGGACCTGGTTTACCTGAACCGAATGGTTTGGTTTAGGGTTGGGTGGGTTTGGGTTTAATCTAGGGGAGTCAAGGAATTGAGGTTTTTGGGACCCTCCCTGATAATAAGTCATTTCAGGTTGTTCATTAAGGGGTGGTGACTATATTCAATAAAATCCTAGGGAGGGTAGGTGTTATAATCATATCCTTCTTGATTGTATATCGGGTTGGTTTGTTCATAAAAGGGCGGTGATCTATAATCGGTGTAGCTTTGGGATGGATAATAATCATAATCATGATGTCCAAGGTTAGACCTTGGACATTGAGATCTGGAATTGTATCCCCAATGTGGGTTATCTCGACTAGTGGATGGGTAGTTGTAAGTCGGGTCGGGATAGTAATCATTTTGGGGATAAGTGGTGGTAGGAGGGTAGGATTTGAAATGTGTGTACGATGTGGAAGGATACATAGCAAAGGGGGAGGGAAAAGAGAAAGAAAAGAAGCCCTATTGATGCGCGATCGAAAGATTTATGAAATGGTCGTAGTGGTATACTCCCCAAATCGCACAATAAACACTTAAATTTATAAACTCAAAATTTAGTTGGAGTTTGAGGTCAATCACAGGGAGCAAATGGAATCCACACACTAATCTCAATTCAAGAATGATGAGAACAATTAATTAAGCACAATAAAGATGTTTAATGAATAAACTGGTTAGAATAGCATTCAAATATAGATCAACGTATCTCATGAAATAGCAGGGGCAAAAAGAATGGAAGAAATCTAAAAGTGGTGATTTAGATCACCATTTATATCCTTCTAATTAAGCATATACCCAAGTATCAAATTACTCAAATATTTCAATAGTATTCCTCAACCAGATATCCACGTCAGCTTAAGTTCACAGTAACATATGAAATAATGCCACAGTGCCTTTGAAGCAAATCATACGATGGCCAACCTTCTCAAACAACTTAACTCATCACAGAACAACCCCACAGAAGGCACATAAGGATGCCTCTTCCTTTTCTCAAGCCTTTTCAAGCAAAGCACAAGGCTTCTTTTCATCCTCAAAGGCTAAGTGTTCGCCTATTCTTTAGTACGCATCTTGAGGCATGTGTGCACACATCTCAGAGCAAAACCCTCCCCCATCCTCTCTCAAATCCTCATCTCTTTCCTCTCAATCGGGCCTAACTGGGTCAAGAATCAAGTAATCAGGTCATAGGTATAGGTCCAAGTCCGCTGGTGTGTATGGCTGTTGTCAACGTTTTGTGCGGGTTTAAAGGATGTCACGTTGTAGTATAACCGACAAAACGTCTAAACAAATATAAAGAATTTTATTACTCGAACAACTAGAGTATCCGAGGTCAAACACGTGGAGCAATCTCAATACCTTGTAAAACCAAAGAATACAACTGTTAAATGCAAATATAATTAATTCAAAGAGAGAATTTTAAAAAGGATTTGGAAAAAAAAGTAGAATTGGACGTCTGATTTGTGTATCAGACGTCTTAAATGTGATCTCTCTTTCTCTCTTCTTCTTCGTGGCTCTTCTCCTATCTTTGCTTCTGTATCTTTCCTTCTGCTCCTCCTTGCCTTTCTTCTTCTTCTTCTGATCTCTTTGCAGTCTTCCCTTGTCTTCTTCTTCGTTCTTCTCTCTCTTCTGCCTTGTCTTCCTTCTTCTGCAGCCGTTAAGCGTTCGTTGCCTTCGTCAGTTCTTCCTTCCTGCACACACAGTAGCAAAAACCTACCCCCATCCCCCTACCCAAGCATCTCTCTTTCTCAAGCAATTCACTCACGGACGCTCTCCCAGAGCCACACGGGTAGTCGGGTCGGGTTCGCACCCGGGACCAGGCGCAATGGCAAGTTGTGATGCGCGAGGAGTGCGTAGGTATAGGTCGGGTCGGATCCACCAGATCCGCGAGGTCAAGCCGCGGACGAGGCGTGTGAGGGCAGTGAGGGACCTCACCCCTGTGCTTACGGAGGCATTAAGACGATAACACAAAAGAAACTTATATGGTACCTGAGTGTTGCAATCCCACGATGTGGGACTATCTGGTCTCGCCTTCACGCGCGCCCGCAGAGTTTTGTCGCTCGATTGCCCAAGCTGTTGACTCCTCTGTGCTACTGGCTGGCCTCGGTTGCTTCGCGACACTTGCGAGAGTCTGCTACACCTGCCGCCTGCTGCTGCTCCAAGCTCCCTGCTGCTTCGGCTGTTAATGGCGGCTTGGGCTTACACCTGACATCCAACAGAACGGCCTATTGGCCCAATCAGAATAGCTGGAAACCTTCGCCGTAGCACGGCGAAGGCGGTGGGTGATGCTGCAGGTTGCCGGTCGGCCTAGGCGTGCGTGCCTAGGTCAACCTGTGGCCGGAGATGGTGGGTTGGTCGGGGGGTGATTATGGAGGTCTGGAGTGGCAGTTGTGGGGTGGAGCGAGTTCCTGGTGGTGAGGTGAAGCTCACGAGGTGGTTGGCGAGCCGCGTGGAGTGGCGGAGTGGTGTGGGCGACTCGCCGGAGTGCGGTCGGAGGCGAGGAAGATGGAGGCGGTTAGGTACTGTCGAGGGGTAATCAAGTAAAATAGTTGGGGGAAAAGAGAGAGGAGAGGATGGAGAACGTATCTGGGGTTGTCTGGAAGGAAGGGAGGCGGCGGAGAGGACGGCTCATAACTGCCGTCGTCGGGGAAGAAAGACCCTGAGGGAGGAAGCGGCGACGAAGATGAGGTCAGAAGCGCACGCGCGGGGTACAGCGCGACGCGGGAGGAAGCGGCGGAGAGGACTCTGCTGCTGGTATGGCAGCAGAGCGACGAGAAGGAGGGGAGGAGGTCGCCGGAGCTTGTGGGTCATTTGGCCGGAGATGGGAGAGGGAGGAATTTGGAAGGGATCTCCGTCAAAATCAAGCTTGCCCTCTGCGACAGGGTCTGGGGTGTCTTTTATAGGTGCTGGCCGCACCTACCAGCGCATGGAGACCGCGCAATCAACACTGCCGGCTTGCCGGAGATGGAAGGAAGGTGGATACCCAAATCTCTCGTGCGTTCGCACGAGAGATTGGGTTCACACCAGCGATTGTAATTGGCTTTAGAAGGAAGGGAATTCCTCAGAGAATCCCCCTTCCATTTCTGGGAGAGAATCTCTGAGGAATTAGAGAGCAATCTCTCTCGAAACTTCGCCGGAGCTCGGTTCTGCCCTAGCAATGGCGGCAGGACCGGTTTGCAAAGGAGGCGCAGAACATAGGGGGCTCTCTGCAAAGGTATTCAAAAGATAGGGACCAATTTATGATTTGGGTGTACTAAATTGCAAAGTAGGTCAAGATGACCTCTCCTTAGGTCCAAATTTTGGTACAAACCTAATTTGGACCTAAGGAATCCAATGGTGAAGTTGGATTTTAGGTTTGACCTCGTTGGATTGGACATTTTGCGTAAAAACCCAAATTAGGTTAATTGAAGAGCTAGGACCCTAATCTAGGTCAAACTAGGTTTCAAAGGCCAAATTAACTGTTCTAAACCCTAGAGGATATTTTTCTATGATTTTTAGAGGGTTTACTTGATTTTTATTCTGACCAGAACCTTGTTAATTTAAGCGGATATGTTTTAGGGTTACCAAGTGTCATTTAGTTCTTAGATTGCACATAAACCCATTTCTGATTAACTCAACCCACTTTTTATCTTATTTGGACCATTTGACCTTTGTTTTGCCTCTGATAAATCCCGTTTATGTACTGCAATGGTAAAATTACAGTTTTAACCTTTATTTCATGTTTTCTTCTCAGAGCACTTGTTCCTTCAGTTAAGCCTTCTTCTAGGTTATGTAGGAGCTTTTATCTTCTTTATTGGGTCAAAATGAGCTAGTTATGGCTCATGATGAGGCTCTCATCATACCCCCATGCCTAGCTTTTGCTAGTCTCTTAGCAAAATTTCAAAGTTTTAACTTCCATTCTAGACCCTGAATGTTTGTCAACAATGATAAGTGCTTCTCCTTTTCTTTTGTGATTAGGTGGGAATGCCGACAATAGGCCTAGAGGTTCTCAAGTACCAACCAAAATCCGAACCTGTTCCGCTTTAGCCTCAGTCTTCCGCAAAGGTTTCTACGGCCCACAGAAACTAACCTAGGGTTTGTTGGACTCCGCGGTTAAAGAACCCGTGCTTGAGACATTTTTAGCCTAAGTTCAGTTTGCAGTGCGTTTTTGTAAGAGAGAGATAGAATATTTATTTGTTTGGAGAGCTTTTCTCTCTCTTTTCTTTTTATTTCTAGCTTCGGATTAGCTTCTCAACATGGTCTGTATCGGATTCCTCGTCCCCATCATCAATCCTCAAGGGTCCCTGGCTTTCGAGATTTCGAGATAATCCCGCCCATGGCAACCCCCGGAACCCTGGCTTTCGAGATTTCGAGATAATCCCGCCCATGGCGTTCCGTGGCCGAATCCAGACCCTGGCGATCGACATTTTGTGATAATGCCGCCCATGGTATCTGAACCAGCAGAGTGCTTACATGCCCCCAGTAGGATATTTAAATATCCTAAGAGACAAGCACCGAGGAGACGATATGTTGTTACGCATCTTCGAGGGGAATTTCTCGCCTCTCTGCGCTGGGAACTTGTCCAAATCAATTTGTGTTGATTGGCCGCTCCTAATCTAGGTGACTTTTTCAGAACATTAAATGCTTTTCGCGTGATTTGGATGTTTATGCGCACTGAACCAGATTGCGTGTGAATTTGGGTGCTTAGGTTACCGAATCCTGCAAATCGGAGGTCAGTTAACGAGGCCGAATACTTCCTAAGCCTTAGACCTAATACTTAAGCTTCGCATTTTCCTCAACCTCTTGAGGATTATCCAGATTTTAACGGATACGTGAATTTTTAAGCTAAAGGTACTAGCCCAAAAGGCCTAAGACCAGCGTTCCCGCTAATCTCTTGTTATATCTCCGTAGCACTTTTCTTTTCTTTTTCTTGATTCGATCTAGAACCTCAGTTAACCCCTTAATCTTTTACTAATGACTATTTCTTTTCATTTTCATTTTGTGCTCCTTTTTGTCATTTTTCTTTCTTTTCCTCTCATTTGTATGACCCTGAATTGTTCCTCCCCTCTATCAAGTCTCTCTCTTTTTTTTTTTTATGTGAAACCCTTTCTTGATATGAATCTTCTGACATTTTGCACTTTCATACCCCCCCATGCCTAAGATTTGCAATGTCCCCATTGTAAATTAGGTGGGTTCAAATTCAGCTTAGTTCATGTATTAGGACAGGTGTGTGGTGAGTGAATGGGTCGAAGTGACTTGTTGCGAATGATTTCGAATCTCGGGTAGGTATACCTGAGGTGAAGTCGGCTGTTTTAATGGATGAACCCTAAAGTGCAATATGAGTTCCGCATAGAGATGTCAGAAACGGTTTCGGGTTTTTCAAAGAATGACGGGTTGCCTCCCGTTAAGCGCTGAGTTTTACGCCATCGGCTGGGCGCAATGAGCTCAAGAGGAATGGAGGGTAAAGGATGACTCAGCCAAATCTATATCGGTCATGTCAATGAACGGTTTGAGTCTCTGACCGTTCACGACAAAGGGTTCAGAATCGTGGCTGAGTGGGCTGATTTCAATGGCTCCATTTCCGAAGATTTTTCGGACTAGGTAGGGTCCGACCCACTTGGATCTTAGCTTTCCTGGGAATAATTTGAGTCGGGCATCAAAGAGTAAAACTTTTTGACCAGGATGAAAGACCTTTCTAGAAATGTGTTTGTCGTGAAAAGCTTTAACCCGTTCTTTGTAAATTCGCGAGTTCTCATACGCGTCGTGGCGTAATTCATCGATCTCGCTCATTTGAAGTCTTCTGTGGGTTCCAGCCTTAGAAAGGTCGAGATTATAGGTCCGTACTGCCCAATAGGCTTTATGCTCCAATTCGACGGGAGGTGACATGCCTTCCCGTACACTAGTCTGAAGGGAGACATTCCTAATTGGGTCTTGTGGGCGGTCCTATAGGCCCACAATGCTTCCGGAAGCCGAGAAGACCAATCTTTTCTATCAGGTCGAACAGTAACCTGAAGGATCTTCTTGATCTCTCGGTTAGATAGCTCAGCTAGACCATTAGTTTGGGGGTGGTAAGGAGTAGAGATTCGGTGTGACACCCCGTATTTGGTCATTAGTGACCTGAACTGAGCGTTCGTAAAATGGGTCCCTCCGTCGGAAATTATAGCACGTGGAATCCCAAACCTTGAGAAAATGTTTTGATGGAGGAATTTTATAACGACTTTATGATTGTTGGTTCGGGTCGGAATGGCTTCTATCCACTTGGAAACATAGTCAACTGCGAGTAAGATGTATTCGAAGCCATCCGAGGTCGGAAAGGGTCCCATGAAATCAATCCCCCAAATATCAAAAATTTCGCATACCAAGATCGGCTGTAGGGGCATCATGTCTCTATGGCTCATGTTGCCCAGAGTCTGGCAACGGGAACATGCCTTACAGTGATCGTATGCATCCTTGAAAATTGTGGGCCAGTAGAAGCCACACTGGAGGACTTTCGATGCGGTTTTATGTCCAGAAAAATGTCCACCGCATGCCTGGTCATGGCATAATGAGAGTATGTCTTTGATTTCAACTTCCGTGACGCACCGTCGGATTATCTGGTCAGCACCAATGCGGAAAAGATACGGGTCTTCCCATAGGTAATACTTGGCATCGGAACGCAATTTGTCCTTTTTGGCCTTCGACCAATCGGGCGGAATCTGATGTGATGCCAGGTAATTAACTATATCGGCGAACCATGGAAGACTTGTACTGATAGTCAGGAGGTGCTCATCAGGGAAATGTTCTGTAATAGGTCCGGAAGGATCAATAATTTCAGAAGGAAGGCGGGACAAGTGATCAGCTACCACATTGTGCTTTCCCGCCTTGTCGCGAATCTCGAGGTCAAATTCTTGCAACAGCAAGATCCAGTGGATTAGTCGAGGTTTCGCGTCCTTCTTGGCAAGGAGATGCCTTACAGCTGTGTGATCCGAGTATATGATAATACGGGAACCCAGAAGGTATGATCTGAATTTGTCCAGGGCAAATACTACGACCAGCAGCTCTTTCTCAGTAACCGTATAGTTACGCTGAGGCTCATCCAGTGTTTTGCTGGCATAGTAAATGACCACAGGTTTCCCGTCAATTTTCTGCCCCAAAATCGCTCCTATAGCGAAGTCAGATGCATCGCACATGATCTCAAAGGGTTGAGACCAATCAGGGGACTGTAGGATTGGGGCTTGGGTGACTCGGTCACGTAGGATCTCAAATGCTTGAGTGCATTCCTTGGAAATTTCGAAAGGCACATCCTTGGAGAGAAGATTGGTCAGGGGGCGCGCGATTTTAGAGAAATCAGGGATGAATCGACGGTAGAAACCGACGTGCCCCAAAAAAGATCGGATGTCCTTAATCGAGCTAGGAATAGGGAGCTTGGAAATCAGGTTAACCTTAGCTTGATCCACTTGGATGCCTTTCTCTGAGATTAAATGTCCCAGGACAATTCCCTCAGGCACCATGAAATGGCTCTTTTCCCAGGAAAGAACCAAATTCACCTCGATGCACCGCCTGAGTATATGGACCAAGTGTTGGAGGCAATCGTCAAATGATTGTCCACAAACTGAAAAGTCATCCATGAAGACTTCCAGATAATCACCTACCATATCTGAGAATATGGCAAGCATGCACCGCTGAAAAGTTGCAGGTGCATTGCAGAGACCGAATGGCATCCTTTGAAACGCGTACGTTCCGAAGGGGCAGGTGAATGTGGTCTTTTCTTGGTCCTCTGGATGGATTGCCACCTGATTGTAACCGGAGTACCCGTCAAGAAAGCAGAAGAATCTATTTCCCGCTAGTTTCTCGAGGATCTGATCAATAAACGGTAGTGGGAAATGATCCTTCTTCGTGGAGGAATTTAGTCTTCTGTAATCAATGCAGACTCTCCACGAATTAGCTATTCGGGTAGGAATGACTTCTCCGGTTTCAGTTGTGATGATGGTAAGTCCTGCCTTCTTAGGCACGACTTGTATTGGACTCACCCAACGACTGTCGGAGATCGGGTAGATGATCCCTGCATCTAACCACTTAATGATCTCCTTTTTCACGACCTCCTGTAGGCTAGGGTTTAGGCGTCTTTGCATTTCTCTTGAAGGTCGTGAGCCTTCTTCTGTGTAGATTCGATGTGTGCAGTATGAAGGGCTTATACCAGTCAAATCATCTAGAGTCCATCCAATGGCTCTACGATGTTGCTGGAGAACATAAATCAAACGGAGTTCCTGGTCAGGTGTGAGTCGAGAATTGATAATCACAGGAAACGTCTGATTTGAATCCAAAAAGACGTATTTTCGATGTTTGGGAAGGGGCTTGAGTTCCATGACAGGATTGTCAGCAGCAGCGGGTGGTTCGGGGTTTGTATCGGGAGCAATGGTAGGAGTCATAGGTGTGTCTAGATCATGTCCGCACTCCTCTGTTAGCGATTTTTGATTCTCTAGTGGTTGATCAGGAATAATCAGGTTGTCCTCTATATGCAGTTCATCAACCACGGCTTCGACATCACAAATTTCCTCTATAACCCCGCAATTAATCCCTTGTTGGGCCTTGAAAATGTCAATCTTCAGATTTTGATTCCCAAATTTTAATTCTATCTGGCCCTCTTCGCAATTTATATTGGCCCTAGCAGTGGCCAAAAAGGGTCTCCCTAATATGATTGGTGTGTCCCTTGGGTTCTTAGGTGCATCCATGTCCAGTACTATGAAGTCCACTGGGAAATAAAAATCTCATACCCTAACAATGACATCCTCAAGTATTCCTTTGGGTGACTTGATGGATCGATCGGCTAACTGCAATGTCACCTCAGTGGGTTTAAGTTCAGATTCTTCAAGGTGGTCAAGGAGGGATGTAGGTATTAAATTTATGGAGGCACCTAGGTCTAGTAGGGCTCTATCAAGTTGGGTTTCACCAATTTTACAAGAAATCAAGGGAGTTCCTGGGTCTTTAGCCTTGGGTGGGAGTTTGCTCAAGATGACAGAGCTGGCTTGCTCTGATAGTACGATTGGGTTCCCATCCTTGGTTCGCGGCTTACATTTAGGTGTACATATGTCTTTCAAGAACCTTGCGTAAGCCGGTATGTGGCGGATTGCATCCATCAACGGGATGTTTATCTGGACCTGTTCAAAGAACTTGACCAGATCCTCCTCAGGAGCCACAGGTTTGGTTGTCCTTTTTCCTTTGGTCAAGGCCTTAGGAAATGGGATCCTAGCTGGTTCCTCTAGGATAGGTCCAGGTTCTTGATCTGGGACAGTAGTATCTTGGATGACTACCCTAGGGTCTTGGCGATTATCAGGCTTGGAGTGGTTCGGATAGTGTGGGTCTTGTGTTGTTTTACCACTACGTGTTGTTACAGAGTTTAATCTGGCCTGACTTTGGTTTGGGTTAGGTAGGAGGGGTGGCTGCTGCTGCAATCCTGCATAAGATGTTGAAGCCTCCATCCCGTCTGGTGATGGAGTAGCAGGGGCCTGATAAATCAAATGTGCGTGGCCTGGATTTGGATTCATAACGCGCCTCTGGGTCGGCACGTTATTTGGGTTGGGCAGAGGTTGCGAAGGAAGGGTGCCAGGTTGGCGGGAATTTGCCATCTGAGCCAGTTGGTTGCGAACCTCTGTGATCTCGTCCTTGTGCTGTTTTTGCATTGCCGCATTCGTCTTTTGAATGTCAGCCAGTGTTTGAAGGATAAGAGTCAGTTGATCCTGATTTTGCCCGGATTGGTAGGTGGGATTGGGCCGAGGCTGAGGCGGCTAATATGGACGAGGAGCTTGTGGACGGGGTTGATATGGTGATCTTTGAGAATTTCCCGCCCACTGAAAGTTAGGATGATTTCGCCATCCAGGGTTGTAGGTATTGGAGTATGGGTCATTCTGGATGGCGTTGAGGTCCTCGCAGTTCTGAGGAACCTCAGGAAAGTCAGAATACGAGGGTTCAGAGTTCCCCTAACTCGAGTAGAGGGGATCGGAGGTCACTCCGGTCTGAGAGGTAGACGGGGGTGGATATGGGTCCATCCCCTTGGCAGGTTGGTGATAGATGTTTTGCACTGTTTCCCTTGCCAGAGGAGGTCGTGCAAAAGAGTTTTGTGCAGAGGTGGCTTGCTGCAAATGTCGAGTTAGCTCATCCACCTTCTTTTCTATGATAGAGACCTTGTCCAATCGACTGGCCATCAGTTCCAGGTCGACAGAAGTGGACAGGTCCTGCGTTTCATGTGTCCCTCTTAGATTCGTCGATGCACGGGCATTCGTCCTGTCGAATGAGCCCAAGGAGTCATTGTTTATGGAGTTCTCGCACATGTTTTCGAGAATCTCCCACACCGTGTCCTCGTGTTGGCCCATGATGTTTCCTCCACATGTTGCATTGACGAATAGACGAATATCCTCACGGAGTCCCTGGTAAAAAGACTGGACTTGTTCCCACTTAGGAACTCCGTGATGGGGGCACTTTCGCATGAGATCTAGGAATCGATCCCAAGCTTCGTGAAGAGGTTCTCCCGGTTGTTGAGTGAAATGAGTGATCTGGTGGTGCAAGGCATTCGTCCGGCCAACAGGGAAGAATTTTTTCAAAAATTCGGACTGTAATTCCTCCCATGTGTTGATCGGGCGGGTCTGAGTCTGATACCAGTGTGCAGCCTTGTCCAAGAGGGAGAACGAAAACATTTTCATGAGTAGGATATCCCGATTTTGTACATCTGACCCGAAGGTCTGGGCCAAATGCTTGAGTTGTTTAATGTGTTGGAATGGATCCTCAGAGTTAAGCCCATGGAACTTCGGTATGGCATGAATCATATTGGGCTTCAGTTCAGAATCGGGTCCTCCAATTGGGATTCGTACTCGAGGTTCGATTGCCACCGCAGCGGGATTATAGTGATCTCGCATCATAGGTCGCTGTGGTGGGTTTACAAAGTTCTGAAAGAGATCATTCAAGCGTTGAAGTTGGTGTTCAAGGTTATTCTCCTCTTCAATGGGTTGTGCCATGATAGGAGAAGAAGGAGAATCAGGGTCTGAATCAGATGAAAGATTTATGTGGTGGGGTTGCTGCACAAACAAGGGCGTCGAGGCTTGGCCTCAACGAGAATGAATTTCTAAAGGAGGTCTTAAAGGTGGTCTTAAGGACCTCCTACCGAACATGCACCGAAAGATGTGATGAGATTAGAAGGTGCTGGACCCAATCAAGACACCCAAGAATTGTTGGGTGACTATAGAGGTTCGGGGCAGATGGACCCCTGGATCAGAAGATCGTCCACCTGAGAAATACCTGGGCAGCCAGAGAGGGAGAGTCCCGCAAAGACCCCTACACAGTAGAGCGTCCCCACGGGTTACAGGGTTTCCCCCACCCGACCTCTCTTGTCACTGCGGTTCCAGGTAGACCAGAATGGGGATCTTGACCTCTTAAGTCTACCTTTTTTATTTTAAGATCAGGGTGCTTAATGTTCCACTTGAACTTTTAAGTATTTTGAGTGCAAAAGTGACCTAATATTAAGGTTGGTTGACCCAAGGGATCAATTTCACCTCTTGTTCCTTTGAGAGCTTTTAGGTCCTTCCTTTTATGGTTCAAATGGATTATCAGCCTGATTTGCTTAGGGTTCCTCTTGTATAAATCGTTTCAGACACGGTTTAGGCACACCTCTTTTTGGAAAGTTTGTTTCTTTGTTTTAGAGAAGATGTGTCTCTAAAAACCCTAGCTTTGCAATCCCTAACTTGGCTCTAGTGGGTCCAATTTAGTTGCCTTAGAAATTAGCACCTAGGGCTCAATCAAGAAAGTTTTAGCCCTAGTTTCCTTAGTTGGATGAACAGATAAAAATATGTTGAAATGAAAATCAAGCAACTTGATGAGTTACTAAATATGAAACAGGTAGCCCTAAGTTGATTTCTCTCTGTTTTTTTTTTCTTTCTTTTTTAGATTGTGAGAGGGTTAAGAGAGAGGGCTTATGGAGATTACCTGTTCCTTGGAGAGTCTGTTGTGCAGTTGCTATTCTTTCCTTTTTGTTTTGCTTTCCCTGCTTGAACACAACAAAAGAGAGAAGTTAAGTCAGATATTAGATAGAAAAGTTGTACTCAAAAGCTTTAAAAATGCCCGTTGCTCCCCGGCAACGGCGCCAAAATGTTGTCAACGTTTTGTGCGGGTTTAAAGGATGTCACGTTGTAGTATAACCGACAAAACGTCTAAACAAATATAAAGAATTTTATTACTCGAACAACTAGAGTATCCGAGGTCGAACACGGGGAGCAATCTCAGTACCTTGTAAAACCAAAGAATACAACTGTTAAATGCAAATATAATTCATTCAAAGAGAGAATTTTAAAAAGGATTTGGAAAAAAAAGTAGAATTGTATCTCTCTTTCTCTCTTCTTCTTCGTGGCTCTTCTCCTATCTTTGCTTCTGTATCTTTCCTTCTGCTCCTGCCTTGCCTTTCTTCTTCTTCTTCTTCTGATCTCTTTGCAGTCTTCCCTTGTCTTCTTCTTCGTTCTTCTCTCTCTTCTGCCTTGTCTTCCTTCTTCTGCAGCCGTTAAGCGTTCGCTACCTTCGTCAGTTCTTCCTTCCTGCACACACAGTAGCAAAAACCTACCCCCATCCCCCTACCCAAGCATCTCTCTTTCTCAAGCAATTCACTCACGGACGCTCTCCCAGAGCCACACGGGTAGTCGGGTCGGGTTCGCACCCGGGACCAGGCGCAACGGCAAGTTGTGATGCGCGAGGAGTGCGTAGGTATAGGTCGGGTCGGATCCGCCAGATCCGCGAGGTCAAGCCGCGGACGAGGCGTGTGAGGGCAGTGAGGGACCTCACCCCTGTGCTTACGGAGGCACTAAGATGATAACACAAAAGAAACTTATATGGTACCTAAGTATTGCAATCCCACGATGTGGGACTATCTGGTCTCGCCTTCACGCGCGCCCGCAGAGTTTTGTCGCTCGATTGCCCAAGCTGTTGACTCCTCTGTGCTATTGGCTGGCCTCGGTTGCTTCGCGACACTTGCGAGAGTCTGCTGCACCTGCCGCCTGCTGCTGCTCCAAGCTCCCTGCTGCTTCGGCTGTTAATGGCGGCTTGGGCTTACACCTGACATCCAACAGAACGGCCTATTGGCCCAATCAGAATAGCTGGAAACCTTCTCCGTAGCACGGCGAAGGCGGTGGGTGATGCTGCAGGTTGCCGGTCGGCCTAGGCGTGCGTGCCTAGGTCAACCTGTGGCCGGAGATGGTGGGTTGGTCGGGGGGTGATTATGGAGGTCTGGAGTGGCAGTTGTGGGGTGGAGCGAGTTCCTGGTGGTGAGGTGAAGCTCACGAGGTGGTTGGCGAGCCGCGTGGAGTGGCGGAGTGGTGTGGGCGACTCGCCGGAGTGCGGTCGGAGGCGAGGAAGATGGAGGCGGTTAGGTACTGTCGAGGGGTAATCAAGTAAAATAGTTGGGGGAAAAGAGAGAGGAGAGGATGGAGAACGTATCTGGGGTTGTCTGGAAGGAAGGGAGGCAGCGGAGAGGACGGCTCATAACTGCCGTCGTCGGGGAAGAAAGACCCTGAGGGAGGAAGCGGCGACGAAGATGAGGTCAGAAGCGCACGCGCGGGGTACAGCGCGACGCGGGAGGAAGCGGCGGAGAGGACTCTGCTGCTGGTATGGCAGCAGAGCGACGAGAAGGAGGGGAGGAGGTCGCCGGAGCTTGTGGGTCATTTGGCCGGAGATGGGAGAGGGAGGAATTTGGAAGGGATCTCCGTCAAAATCAAGCTTGCCCTCTGCGACAGGGTCTGGGGTGTCTTTTATAGGTGCTGGCCGCACCTACCAGCGCATGGAGACCGCGCAATCAACACTGCCGGCTTGCCGGAGATGGAAGGAAGGTGGATACCCAAATCTCTCGTGCGTTCGCACGAGAGATTGGGTTCACACCAGCGATTGTAATTGGCTTTAGAAGGAAGGGAATTCCTCAGAGAATCCCCCTTCCATTTCTGGGAGAGAATCTCTGAGGAATTAGAGAGCAATCTCTCTCGAAACTTCGCCGGAGCTCGGTTCTGCCCTAGCAATGGCGGCAGGACCGGTTTGCAAAGGAGGCGCAGAACATAGGGGGCTCTCTGCAAAGGTATTCAAAAGATAGGGACCAATTTATGATTTGGGTGTACTAAATTGCAAAGTAGGTCAAGATGACCTCTCCTTAGGTCCAAATTTTGGTACAAACCTAATTTGGACCTAAGGAATCCAATGGTGAAGTTGGATTTTAGGTTTGACCTCGTTGGATTGGACATTTTGCGTAAAAACCCAAATTAGGTTAATTGAAGAGCTAGGACCCTAATCTAGGTCAAACTAGGTTCCAAAGGCCAAATTAACTGTTCTAAACCCTAGAGGATATTTTTCTATGATTTTTAGAGGGTTTACTTGATTTTTATTCTGACCAGAACCTTGTTAATTTAAGCGGATATGTTTTAGGGTTACCAAGTGTCATTTAGTTCTTAGATTGCACATAAACCCATTTCTGATTAACTCAACCCACTTTTTATCTTATTTGGACCATTTGACCTTTGTTTTGCCTCTGATAAATCCCGTTTATGTACTGCAATGGTAAAATTGCAGTTTTAACCTTTATTTCATGTTTTCTTCTCAGAGCACTTGTTCCTTCAGTTAAGCCTTCTTCTAGGTTATGTAGGAGCTTTTATCTTCTTTATTGGGTCAAAATGAGCTAGTTATGGCTCATGATGAGGCTCTCATCAATGGCGAACGAGGGTGCTCGGGCATGTGAGTGAGGGTCCTGACCCCTTGTGACTTGGGCAAGAAAGCTATGTCATGAATCACTAATATACACTGTAAACTCTTCATCAACAGCCAATGTGGGACTATCCCACGTCCCTTCCCTCATGAAGCAACTATAGATAAGCTTGAAGGAATTGAAGATGCTGCCGCTGTTGTCTTGGCCAATTGAAGGCCCAGACACCTTCGTGGTGTTAACCCGCACCTGATGGAGGTCGAGGTGAAATCGGAGATGGTCGGATGATGCGTGTCGACACTAGAGATAATGGTGATGATAGTGGGGCTGCGGCGAGAACCTGCGATTAGAAATTTGGGCTAAATGCCCCCTTAAAATGTTCTTAAGCGTCCTGGAGCACGACAGATGTAATGATGGGTCTTATGCGATGAATGGAAGCGTGTAGTGGGCTATCGAGGTCGGAGATGGTGTGCGGTGGAGGGTGAGTTCGGCGAAGGTTTTGAGTGGGTGAAATGCTGAATAAATAGAGGGGTTTTGTTGGTGGAAGGATGATGAAGGTTTTGGGGGTGGTCGTGTGGAGTTTGGTGGACTGTGGAGTGTAGAAGACCTCACCGGAGGCTTGGCCGAAGCAGACGAAGATGATGGGGGAGGTGATGATTCAGCGGTCGAAGTAGCGAGCTAAGGGTCCTAATATAAACTACAGAGAGGACAGTTTGGGGCCTAAATTAGCAGACGAAAGGACGGGAAGGGCATCAAATTTGATTGGTCGGTGCCAGAGAAAGTGAAGCCTCTGGTGAGGGAATGGCGAGGAAGAAGAGGGCTTGGAAGCTCCTAATTTGTCCGTCGAGGAGCGAACGAAGGAGATGAAGATGATCCCTCTGCCTATGGTATGTGGCAGAAGGTTACGAAGGCGGTTGGAGGAGACTCGTCGGAGCTGCAGAGGAGGTGGCCAGAGAGAGGGATTTATTGAAGTATGGCCAAACCGAGCTAAGGAGCTAGACCTCGCATGAGGGATCCTTTTAAAGGCCACAAGGCATGCTCTAAGTAAGGAAGGAAGCTCAGAAAGTTTGAAATCTGAGGGAAGAGGATCCCTGAATTCGTGGAGCTCACATGAGCTTTTTGGTGCAAATCGAGGTCCAAGGCTTGGTTCAATCAAAAAGGATCTCGTGAGAATTGTTCCTTCCAATTTTGGGAGGATTTGGCTGAGTATCGAGAGAGAAAACCTCGCTCGAATCTCTGGGAGAAAGCTCTGTTCACACTAATGGCAACAGGGACCTTTTTGCAAAAATAAAGATAAAGTTAGGGATCTGATCACAAATATTTCGAATGTTAGGGGCTTCATTGTGAGGAATAAAGTTTAAATGGACTAAAATACAAACTAGGTCAAGATGGACTTTGATTAGGTCTAAATTTTGGAACAAACCTAATTTGGACCCAATGAATCTGATGGTGAAGTCAGATTTGAGTTTTGACCAAGTTTGATTGCACAATTTGCGTAGAAACCTAAATTAGGGTAGAATTTTGTGAGACTCTGTTCAAAGTCAAAATAGGTTCAGATGGTCAAAGCAAGGGTACCAAACCTTTAGGAATATTTTTCTATGAATTTTAGGAGGTTTAGATGAATTTTATTCTAACCATGACCTCTTTAATTTAAGCGGATCTAAAATTAGGGTTTTGTGTTATGAATCAGTTCTCGAAAAGCGTGAAACCCCATTTCTGTCTATGTGGAGCCACTCTTTAGACTTTATGCTCATTTGACCTTAGATTAACCCCTGGAAAACTCCATGGTTACTCTGCATTCATGATCTGATGTTAAAACTTCATAATTAACCCTGATTTAATGTTTTCTTCTCAAAATGGATTTACATGGAATTATGGCTCTCAAGCGATTATGTAGGAGCTTTTGTCAATTAATCCTGACTAAATAAAGCTAGTAATGGCTCATGATGGCGTTACCATCAAGCTCTGCAATATAAACAATCAAACCTATCCTTAGGTTGGTTTGCCTAGAGATCCACAAACTCTTAGAACCCATCTTAAAATTATAAATGATTTAATCTACTTTTATCCGGTCAATCCAACCTGTTAGAAGGAGGGATTGGAGAGAAGTTACTTCCCTTAACTTTCACCTCAGTATCCTTTGATACCCCCCAACCGTGGTCGTTTGACACTACTCCCCTAGCTAGACATCAGATGGATTGGTATAAGTAGATTAATCGAAAACAATCTCAATCGTGGCCCCGAAGAGGGAATCAATCCTTAAGGCCAATGTCTACTTAGTTTTAATTAGGCTTAGGTTTGAATGTGCTTGGGAATGTGATGGCCCCTTAATCTAGGTTGCGTCCTTAAAGATAAATTTTCAGTGTGTATGTGCACAACCAGGGTTTGAAAGCAAGATTATTAAAGATGAGGTAGATTTTAATGTTCAAATCTTAATTAGTACATTTAGGGTTTAATTTTTAGGTATATTCAATCAAAGTTTAGTAGAACACTCCAAGTTTTGAATACACGGGTGTAGATATATTCCTTTAAAAATTAGAAATAATGTGGAGTGCCTAGTCCAACCCTAAAAATCAACCCTAGAGAGCAAGCTACTGAATGAATCAATTTTAATATTAGTGGTGTAGCCTAAACAAGTCAGACAATTGGCTAGTAGCACCACATGAGTAAGGCACACAAAATTATCCTACTTTCTAATGTGTAATTGATTCAAGTGTACCGGGTCCACAAGTCAGAATCCCGATTAGTGACTAAATAAGAGAAAAGTGGTGCACCTTAGGTTGAGAAATTTGTAGGTGTTAAGCGTCACTTTTAATCTGGTCCCACAAAAAGAGAAAAGTATTTTCCTTTTTTTTATAAGCAAGGGTAAGGTAAAGTGAAGTGGCAGACAAGATAAACAAATCTATCCTAGGGTTTATGTGAACACATAAGTAGATTCGGGTCTTAGTTATTATTGTGGCAAAATGAAATCTAATGGGTGGGTGGTGGGGATACACTTATAGAACCTTCATCAGCACCTTTCTCCAATCTAACCACTCTGACCCACCTTGGAAGAGTACCAGCAATCATAGCAAGATCAGTGAGAAAGTCAGATAAAAGTTATCTAAGGCGAAAAACACAGGAAAAACCAAAGAGCGTTGCCTCCCTGGAAACGACGCCAAAAGGGTGAGTGGAAAATTCTCAAGAAAAATTAGGGTTTTGGAAAACCCATCGTCATAGTCGTAAAAGTTCGCTACCAAATAAATTTAACCGAAGCTCGAGGTCAGCCCTAGGTCAAACACGGAGAGGAGAACATTTGGTTTATAGAAATTCACGCTTTGATTTTATTTCTTTTTGGTGTTTTTTATGTTTTGTAATTTTTTTGGTATATTTATAAGACAAAATATCAAGTCAAAATACTTCTATTTAATCTACTCTACTCTAGCAAAATGTGAGAGAGAGAGAGAGAGAGAAAACATCAATATATATATAACTAGAGTTTGCTACAGATAATCAAGGAAGAAATCAAAACTACACTACAAAAGCAATAAAAGATAGAGAGCGGTGAGAAGATCCCCCTCGATGGCTGCTTGGAGGACGACTCACTTTGACGGCACCTGGATGAAGGTGGTGAGTGGCTAGATGACGAAGAACAGAACAGAAAGGATGGAGGACGGGGCAAGATGATATCGCGGCGAGGATATGCCTCCCGAATGTGGTGAGAGGACGGCCATGGGATGCTCCATAAAGGGGGGTGAGAAGTAAGAAAATATTTTTACTTTTCTACTCTAAGGAGCATCCCGAGCTTGGGACCAGCTCCTCAGAGCTTTTGGAGGAGGTGAGGAAAGAAGAGGAAGAGATGAATGAGAGGGGTGGTGGTCTTTTTATAGTGGAGGAGAGGAGGCTAAAATAGGTAGAGGGCTGATAGCAACATTAAAATCCTCGATAAAGCCTTACTGCAATCGCCGCTGAAGCCAGACCATGCGTCCGTTGGCTCTTCGCTTGCACAGGTACTACGAGGTTGGAGGATTAAAGGCTGTCGGATTTTGATCTAACGGCTGATGATTGCGTGGAGCCTACGCGCTCAGATTACATTCTTAAGATTTGGACAAACACAGGCAAGAGGATTTCATGACTGTTGGATGGGCGATGAGAGGCTGACATTGCTCGAAGACCAGTGTCCCGACTCGCATGCGTGTGATCGAGATTGTGTCAGCGTGTGGTTGCATGCTTACACGAATCCAGTGTGTGAGATTTTCCACGTGGAACCATGGCACTCACTTGATGAAGATCCAACAGCTGAATTTTGATTTCAGCACGTGTTTTTGGATTAAGAGGAGCCATGGGGATTCAATCCTATGCCCTCTTGATGCAAACGTCTTCCCCCACTGCTACACTAAGGGCTTGAAAGTGTTAAGTTTCGTGAATTTCTGAGGCATTGTGAGCGGATTCTCAGTCGTTGGATCTTGATGCAACAACTGGGATTTCTCGATGGATTTGTCTTTGAGGATGGCCAGCTATGCATGGGGCGGTCTGGATGGCTGAGATGGAGCCACATGTTGTCATCTTGGCCGTCCAATGTCTTTGGCTTGTAGGTAACACCACAGACGTCAAATTAGGTCGATTTTCACGTTGTTGGACTGCAATCATCAATCTAAATCCATCCATGCGGTTAGATTTGGCATTTGAGGTTTGTATTAGCACCACCTGGCCTCTTGGCCTTTGATCTCATACTGCTAAGGTGCTACGGGACTCCAATCAAGGCGATTTTGGAGGCGTTGGACTTCAATCGTCGTCTTAATCAGATCCGTACAGTTGGATCTTCAATCTAAGGCCCTAAAATAAATCTCCTTCTCTCCTAGCCACAAAAAGAAGCAAATTAACCTATAATTTATACAATCTATCCTAAATGCAGATGATGCATGCTATGCAATATTTATAATGTGGAATGTAATGTTGAGCTTAGGAACTTGCATAAATAGACATTTTATCAAGAATAAATGTGTATTTATCAAAGTATGATAGGATCTTTGTTGTATTTGACTGCTAATAGACCTGATATTCTTTTTAGTACATGTCTTTGTGCAAGATTTCAAGTAAACCCTAAGGAATCACACCATAATGATATAAAACGGATACTTAGGTACCTGTTTAACACAATAGATCTTAGACTGTTCTATCCCAAATCAACCACACTTGACTTGCTCTCCTGCTATGATGCTGATTATGCAGATGGTCAGACTGATCGTAAGAGCACTAGTGAAATGTGTCAATTTCTCAGAAATTCCCTAGTCTCTTGGGCCAGTAGGAAACAAAATAGTGTCTCTCTATCCACAATTGAAGCTGAATACATTGTTGCTTCCTTAACATGTTCACAGATTTTGTAGATGAAGCAAACACTTAGAGATTTCAAACTACACTTTGAAAACACTAGGATCCTCTATGATAATACTAGTGCTATAAGCCTGTCCAAAAATCCTATACAACATTCTAGAAAAAAACACAGATATCAGACATCATCTTAGAGCTTATACACTGAAGAAGGAAATAACCTTAGAGTTTATTCAAACAGAAAAATAACTAGCTGATATCTTCACAAAACCACTAGCAAAAGATAGATTTATAACAATAAGAAGAGAGTTAGGCTTAACAAGACTAACTGAGCTTTAATTCTTGGTTGTTTCTCTATCTTGTAAGCTGTTGGTTGATCAAATATTCTAATTGATCGATCAAGTTTTGAAAGTCTTGGGCAAGAAAATTTCCTCCAAAATTTTCAATTTTTGATCGACCAAACGATTGTTTTGATCGATCAAACCTTGGGCAGGAAATTTTCCTCCACTGGAAATTCAATTTTATCAATCAACTCTTATTTCTAATCGACCAAACTTGAATTTGGTCGATCAAAACTTATTTTGTTCAACCAAATCTAGGCGAAATCCACCTTATCGAGATTCTTGTTTAGTGAATCAAATCACTTGATTTGATTACTAATTACCCTCAAATCTTTGATTCCAAACCTTATTACCTCCTACCTTATTTAGTTTACCTATTTCCTAAAAAACACCCCTTTTAGCACAACCTTTTACCACAACAAAACAACTTCCTTCAACCAAAACAACCTCACTATCAACCAAAGACCCCACTCCACTCCTCCAAGGTCCTACATCATGGTCCCCTCTCCTTCTCCTTCTCCTTCCACCAATCATCCACCTCCACCAGCTCCAACCACACCATGTTCGACCTGGCGCAGCCACCTCCTCCTCAGTGACGTCACCTTTAGCACCAACTCCCCTCCTCCGACAACCACCACTGCCACCGGCTGTCCTTCATCCTCCTCCTCCTTACCGTCGAGCGGATTGATCCTTATCGATTGTTGACATATACCTATCCTCTCCTTGTTATTTTGATTATATCTTGAAGATTGGATCTTGTTTTGATTACATATGTTGTTATTTCTAAAATTTTTCACCACTGTTCATCCATGTTCTTAATCCGTTCTTCATGTTCATACTGTTTGATCCGTTTTAATGTTATTTTTCTTCAACACTATCTATTTTTGATCAATCAATGGTGTCCTTGATTGACCAAAAAATGTTGTATACAATTTCTTCCATTCTAATATTGATCGAATAATTAAACTCTATTGATCGACCAACCCATGATTGACAAAAATAAAACTTGATTGACCTTTTCAACTCTGAAATTGAACTTCCTTCCTGTCCACTTTTTAATCGATCAAAATTTTCCTGTTAATGGACCAAATATCAATTATGGCCAATCAACTACCCTTATTTAATCGACCAACCTCTATTTTGATCGACCAAAACGGTAATAGACCATGATTATGCTCCAAAACGCTCTCGTGCTTCCACCTCACTCCCTGCGATGACTGATCGCACAGTAATCATGGGTCCTAAGCAACCTAAATAATGTCTAAACCTAGCTTAAATTTTGGATATTGCACTCATATCTTGCATATCATGCATTGCATCAGTCTATTTAGAATAAGATGAGATATCCTGCTAGATAATGGTTTTTATTGCTATTTGAAGATAATAAAGCGATCCAGGATGGAGATAGTGGAATAAAGCAATAAAGGAAGAAGACTGATTCAGATAAGAGGAGTGAGGAGGATAGCCTTATCCCTACCCTTAGAAACCCTAGGATAGCCTTCCCAAACCCAAAATAACCTCCATTAGGGCACCTTAGCCTCAAAACCCAAACATGGATAGCACTATCCATGTTCTTATCCACCCTATCCCTCTCCCAAACACTTAGGAACCAAAACCCACCTTAGAAACCCTAAAACCCACTCTCCAGCACCTTTTAAGACGCCCAGGCATATGTCTGGACGTCTGATTTCTGCAGAATAACAATCCAAGAAGGCAAAACTCATACTGACACAGAATTGGACGCCTAATTTAATGTCCAGACATCCAATTTTGTAACATAAGACGTCTGACCACTATTCTGGACGTCTGATACTACTGTCTGGTTTCTGATTTTGGTGTTGGAAGCCCTAGCTTGCCTATTTTGACCTGGGAACCCCACCAGACACCCTAGGAAACCTAAGTAGAGACCTCCTAAGCCTAGTCCACTATTCATAGCTCTACTTGTCCTATCCCTAACCCAATTGGACCATCCCATACCTAATTGAGTGCTACTACAGTTGATTGGGTGCACCTGAGCCCAATTAGATCCACCCAGGATCTAATTAACTCATACCTATTAGGGTTACCCTAGCCTAATCACATGCACACATCTAATTAGACTAGACCTAGACCTAATTAGGTCCACTCCTACCCAATTAGACTTTCCTAAGCCTAATTAGGTCCACACCCACTTAATCTAGATTGACCCAACCTATTTAGCACCTAATCCTACCAAAACCCACAACCTAGCACTACGAAAAATACACACCCACACACACATTCACACCTTCCCATTTTACTCCCACCAAACCCATGCACACTCTCTTGGAAACCCTAAAAACTTGTGTCAAACCTAGATCCAAAAATTGTGGCATTGGCTATTTTTGGAGCCACCAAAAGTGGCAACCAAATGGAGCCTTCCATAAGGGCAAAGAGAGAGCCACGAAATTGAACCATCTCCATACACTCTCCCATCCATACTCTCCACTCTAAACTTGCTTTCACCCTCCAAAACCTTAAGGCTATCCTCCTCATCCTCCTCCAAGGCTCCATGGACAGCTAGCTAGAGAGGCTTATCTCCAAAGCTTCAAAGACGGCCATTGGTAGAGAAAGGGTACAACACCCTCCTCTCTCCACTTGGGTGCACTCGCCCTCATCTCCTTCTCTTCTTGGACGACCATGAAGGCTCACCCATAGCCTCTTATGGCCGGCCATCTCTTTTGGTAGGCGTGTAGATAAGTTTGCATACCCAAGGTCTAGCCTACACCCTCACACAAGGTCGATGGCCCTAGCAGCAACTTTCCGGCATGAGGGATTTTCTTCCATTTATTTGCTTTCTAGTGTAGATGATATGTGATAATCTTTTATGCATAAATAATTTCATGATGTTTCTATGATTGATTGTCCTCATGTTTTCTTGCCTATATGATACTTAGGTTTGATCACACCATGCACGACCACCATGGCCTCATTTAGATGCACATAGTCACTTAGGTTTTTGCTAGTTTATCTAGATCCATGTTTCAATTCGCTTTTCAAAATAAAAAAATCAAAAACACTAAAAGACAAAAATAGTAGCTTAGGTTAGATTTAGGTTAGATTAGGCCGATCCAAATCTCGACTTGTTTTCACGCCTCCCAGAGACGAAAGACCGGGACTCAAGTTCTAAAAAGAATAAAAATCTATGCGAGTTTCATTATCACAAATATCTTTGACAAGTGATTTTTGCGACTATACTACGATTTCCAACGATTTCAAAATATGCGATTTCCATGCTTGTCAATGACACATTTGATCGATTTTTCATTAGCGATGAGGCACAACATAACTTTTCTCTCTACTCCCACCTCTCTCCTCATGTGGGTTGCCCTATCAACCTAGATTACTTCGAGTGGATTTTCTCGGGTCATCGAGACTGACTTACCTACCATAGGATAGGTTGCCTCTTTGATTGAACCATTTGTGCAGGCGCACGTGGTAGTTGCATCAAGGGAGTTGACCCTATAGCATGTCATCTCTTTCATTCCAACCTTTGTAATATAGGTGAAAGTTTTGATATTTAGTTGGCATCTAATGTCTACAACATTGAGGTCCTTGTCAATGCCGATGTTCTTTTTCAGGTACTTGATTTCTCGTCTTTGAGTCCTGCCTACTTAGAGTTGTACCATGACACCTCTTTCGAGGTCATTAGGGAGACCTTGATGGCTAATGAATCCTTTGGCTTGGGGAAACCCACTAAGTCACCTTACTTCTGTCCTCTTCCACGGTTTCTTAACCGCGTCTTTTTATGGAATTTCATGACTAAGTCAACCTCTTTTGAAAACTGTCTGGGTGCAATGCTTGTGGCCCTCTACACCTTCTTGACCAATAAGGCATATAACTGGAATCATTTCATTCTCACCTTCATGGAGAGGAAACCCATGAGCATTTTCCCTTTTGGTACCCTTCTTTCCCACATCTTCTTGCACTTTAGTGTTCCCATGGACATTAATAATCATAAGCAGTTTATCTCTCGTGTTTCCATTTCTAGAGAGCTCACCTACTCCAAAATGAGACAAGAGAGTCAGCAAGATTGTTAGGATCCCCCTTAGGCAGTAGTTTCCTCTTCCCATGCTGGACCTTCCTCTGCTACACCACCTTACACTCCCTACCAGCATTTCAATGCCTACTGCCTACCTCTTGTGAGACCCTCTCCTTCATTCTTCAACACAGAGTGGCCTTACCTTGACAAGAAATTCTCCAGACATGACTTATTGGGAGTATAGGATGTCACTGACGGCATCTCTCTAATGATGCATCGATAGATAGAGACTAGTCAAGTCATGATGGAGCACAGCACTCGGGTTTTGCATACCTGAGCAAAAAGGGTCAATTCTTGGAATGACTGAGAGAGCAGATCCATTTACTCACTGTTAGAAACCAGAGACCCCCCAGATCCAGATGCACACCTTCAGCAACAGCAATAGCTCCTCCTCCTCAGACTACAGCAACACCATCTCCACGTCAGCCACAGTATACCGATACGCTAGTCCTACCATCCCATTGATCTACAGATATTCAGATTTAACCTATTTTAGGTTGCCTACTATGCTTAACCAGTTCCCCCACCATCGGACCCAATAGTAGCACCACTCCATTCTCTCTGGACGACTTCAATATGGATGCTGAGTTTCCATTAAATATCAAAGCGTTGCTTAGTTTCTTTTAGATTTCTACTATTATTTCTTTTATTGTATCATTTATATCTATAGTACTTTATATTTCATTCTGTCTCATGGCCTATAGCACTCTAGATTATTCGTGACTTCAGTATTTTTATTCTATTTTTCATTCCCCATGTAGTTTTTATTTCTAGAAACTCTATTGTAGATCTTTCAACATGTTTATTATTCAGAAATTTTAGTCTATGCACTTGCCCTTATTACAATTTCTTTACTTCAAGTAGCATGTCATGAATTCAAGAAACAATTAATAAGGCGGAGCTACTTTATATATTCTTATTGCTCCTTTTGTTAATAACAAAGGGGGAGAAGAACTTATATATTTCGCATAGCATGCAACTCTATCAAATTTTTTTTACTTATGCGCATAGCTAATTGTTATAATTTTGTTATCATAAAAAAGTAGAATGTTAATACCTTTGTTTTGATGTAAAAAGTTATAATTTTATTGAGGACTAACCTTTACAGGTCAAATCAAATCATGATGTCCTGGTAAAGTGATGCCAACTTGAGAAGAAGCTATAGAAGCTCTCTTTTTATTTTATTGAGTCTAAAACTATATAAAGAATCTCATAAAATAACAAACGATTCGCTTTTAATTTTGCAAAAGTCGTGTTCTTTTTAAACTGAAGCTTTTACCACTATTGATCGACCAGTCTTTTTTTTATCAACCATACCTTGATCGACCAATCCTCTTGCTTAAATTGATCAATGACCTCCAACGATCATATTTCCATTTTGATTGATCAATCCTTTTTGTTTAATCTATCAAATCATCCCAACGATCAATTTTTTTTAATTTATAAAGTGGATCAAAAATCCCAATTTAATCAATCAACATGGAATCGATCAAACAATTTTTTTAATCGACCAAAAGTATTTTTGATCGACCAACCCTAAGTTTTGATTGATCAAAGCCGTATTTTTAGTATTTCCAAAATAGGCTAAAAAACACCTAAAACACCTATAAATAAGACCTTTGACCCCCCTCTTCAAAATACACCTCAAGAGTTTTCAACAAGCAAAAAAATCCTACTCTTTCTAGTACTTTCACGCCTCTGTGCCTACGATTACTAAGATCCAAAGGACGATTCTTTGCTATTCACAAAAGCTCGGTTTATTCTATTCTTACTGAGGTCCTATAGGAATTATTGTTATTTACTTTATCGTACTATTGTTTTTTATTTGGGATCCAAGTTGTCTTGGAAGTCTCATTGTTATTCTTCTCTTAGTCAGGTGTAAAAGAGAAGACATCTTGTAAGAGGTTGTACCACCCACGTTCAAGTGAATTGAGGTTGTGCCACCCATGTTCAAGTGAATTGAGGATGCTACCCTTGAGTTAAAGTAGTGTTGTTATAATTGAGGTTATGCCATCCTTGGTTTAAGTGATACATTAGTGGATTTGATCGATGTGACAACCTAGGTCTCATCAATTGAGTAAATCCTATGAGACTCAAGTCACTAAGTATGAAATATCGATCTAAACACATGATTGTAGTTACATAGCATGAAATCATAAAATAACAATAGCCAAAGAAGAAAACCATAAAAAAATAATTAAACAATGAATGAAATACTAACCATGACGAGAAATGTAGAGCAAGAGCACATAGATAAAGATCTCCAAATGTGGCTATCGGCATTAATTATTGAATCACACTTGAGTACGAAACCCAAGGAACACATTAGTAGAAGTGGAGTACAATAGAACTAATAACAAAGTACAGTAATAGTAACTAGAAGAATAAGAAAGAGGGTACTAATCTACAATTTAATCCATTTATTAATCCTTATTTTATTCTGTTTAGATTACAAGTCAAGCCCAACTTGTTATGGTCATATCCTATTATAAGGCATTCTATGTATGACATCCTGAAGCAAATGATTAACATAAGCCACCTTCTTGGCCAAGAGGACAATTCATACCCATCAAGTCAACGTAATTCATCACTCTAAGATCTTTAGAGAAAGTTGTGGTGGCTACATCGTATGACGTGAACACGTGTTAGCTACACATCCCAAGTAAAGAAAGCCAACTTCCTGGAGCCATGCATCCCGCTAACCCAATTAGCTAGTAAGCCTAACCAAGAGTCATAGGCAGGTTAATACTCCTTGAACATCGGAAACTCATCTAGAAGACCAAAGCTATGGCTGAAACCCCAGTGAGTAGTAGGGCTAAAAACCATTTATCCCAATTTAATTCCCAACCTAAATTATCGTTATCACATCTAAATATTTATTTCTGGGTAATTGAAAATATTTACATTTAACAGAGTTATAATATCCAAACAATTAATCAATTTCCACCTTGATTGAACCCGTTAATTAATATATTAGATTTCCCATAAACAAACCTCGATTTTAGTATTAAAAACATCCCAAAAACCTTATATTATCAGTTCTGAAAGTTTGGGTTTAATTCGATAGAAACTATTCACCCACGCCCCATCATTGAATTACAATCCATTAGTTACAATTCTCAATTAATCAAAAATCATCCACCATATTAATGATGAAAAATAGTACACAAAAATAGTAAGAACATGCAGAACTAGAGTTCCGATCTCAACAAGAGGTAGAACACACTCTAACAAAAAGCACACGAGAAGAAAACCACGGACACGAATCCAACTATACGAGAACAACATGACATACTAGTAAACACAGAGACTACAGTACCTAATGTCACTAAGAGGTCATGGCAACTCCAAACAGTGAGCACAAAGTCTAAGGAAGCATTCCAAGCCTTCCTTGATATCCATGCATGCTCTAGGTAGGTTTCCAAGTTAATATGTTTCAAGAACGAGAATGAAAACCACATAAGAAACTATTCTAATTTCTAATGCGGAAACATACCAAAAATTAAAATAAAGATCATAAATCTATAGTGCTCGTCAATATGATTCCAACGATACCTTATTTGTCAAAAAAGAGGTTAAGAATGCCCCAAACCGACCAAAATACAAGGTATGCAAATAAGGCTCAAAGTAGCCTTGAACCAACCGCCACACACTCCGTGTGCGAAACCAAGCTGCATTGTGTGCTCAAACATGACTCTGCTTCCACCATGAAAATTACGCTGGGAACCCCTATTGCTTTCCTTTTCTACCATTAGGTCCCCAAAAATCCTAGTCCTATTTTCCTTTCTTCTTTTCTCCTCTTTCTCTCAAGTTTTGGAGGTACAGATGTAGTGGGTGGTGGCTCCAACCCCAAGGGACCCTATTTATAGACTTACCACTAGGATTAGGGTTAGCATTTATGGGAAAATTACCAAAAATATTTGTAGATTTGGCAAGCATTGCATTTAGGTCTTTGTCAACTTGTTTTTGACTTGAGCTGTGCACATTAGATTTGTGTGGAACAAGTGTTGTTGGAATGCTTACTATGAGAGAAATCCAATTATACTCCACATGGTATCCTTTGCATGTGGTTTGACCAAGGGTTCACCAAATCTAAAAGTTTCTTCATGTTTTACGAGGCATGCTGACTTGACATAAGGCCAACTTGTGTAAATAGGTGTAAATCAATGTGAATGATTTTGAAATGACTCAGAACCCAAATTTCATCCCAAATAACCCCCCGAACCCTCAATATCAACTCACATGCATCTACATCCCCATCAAACAAGTTTTATGCATAACTTATGCTACATAACTTGGATTTACGTGAAACAGGAACCGTTGGAAAGATTACAACGAAAGAAAAATGATAGTACAATTTTGAAAGTATTTCAAGGATAATTACACCAAGGTTGATTGTTCGTTAACTTTCGTCAGGTTTGAAAATATGCACTCTAATATAGCGACTAAAGCGAAATAAGCATTGAAAAATTTAGAATCTAGAAATGTGAGTTCCAAGGTCATCTTAGGGAGCATGAAATTCACAAATACCACTAATCAATTAAATAGAATATGAAGCACAGGAGTTTGATGCAAAGAAATCAATTATTCGATCAATGTCATAATCAAACTCAAAATAAATGAACAATAGCTAAGGCAAAAAAAATGTTCTGAACCAACCAAGCCTGAGCCCAAATGGCAGTAAAACCTGCTCAATTCTCTTGGGCCAAACCTCAGCCAAAGCCCTCACTCTTTCTTGGATCCAAAATTGGGTCGAACCTACCCTTGTGTGCATGGGTAGGCATGTGTGTGTGTGGGTACCCGACCCCTTAATACTGAGCAAATGGTATGGTCGTTGATTCCTTTTGTGGCGAGTTGATGAACTGCCAATACACAAGGTGGGAATAAAAGTCCCACCTTCTTCTTTGTTTCCTTCGTGTCGAACTATTGGTGAAGATCCCCAAATGCTGACCGTTGGATCTTCAATCCACAGTGAGGGCGTGATGTCGCAAGGCTTCCACAGCTGATGGAGAGGGAGCGCACCTAATCAGGTTGTCAGATTGCATCATCTCTCACCAAAGAAGGAGGCACATCCAGCCAAGACCTTAACACAAGAATACGAGCCTCTCACCCATAATTAAAAGCATCAAAAGCTCTGGTGAAGCATGCTAAAGTGAAGCCCTAAGTCTATTGGCTTCGAGGGTGGTGGTAGTGAAGCTAGAAGAAGCTTCGTTGACGATAATGGCGATCAGTGATGGAGTGATGGCGAGGCTAATTGACATGGGAAAAAGCTCAGCGAGGGTGAGGGGAAGCTTTTGCCCAAGTCAATTGGTCGAGGGGAAGACAGAAGTGAGGTGGCGATGAAGGTGGATGTGGTCATCAGAGATGGAGTTCAGACGAGGACATAGAGTCTATGAACGAAGCTTTATAGCTCCAGATTTCTAATTAGGAGGGTGAGAAGGAGAAGCCCCAACCTAATTGGATGAAAGGAGGGGAAATACCTACTAGAGGTGCGCCAGTGAGGAGGAAGATGAGGATGTCACTGAAGCAGTAGAGGATTGTCCGTCGCGAAATGCGCTAAAAGAGTTTTGTATCGTTGTAGTTGTGAATCACGTCGAACAAATAAATTTATAAATATTTCGTTAAGTACCGAGTTGTTCGCAGTGAGGTAAAACACGATTTTCAAAACTTTTCATACTAACTAATCTATCCTAATGCAACATATAAATAGAGACCAGATATTCAGAAAATCAGATTTCTATTATTATTGGTAAATAGTTCTAAACTAGGAATCTAAATAAATATGCTAAAGAATAGAGAAAGAGAAAAGTAGATGAAGGACGGTGCCACTTGTGGGATGCTTATGCGAAGTGCGGCAACACTTTAGATCCAAAGCGCCAGGAGGAAGATCGAAGAGAAGTTGTAGAGAGAGAGAGAGAGTGGAGATGTGTCTGGTGGGGGCTCTAGGGCTCTTTTTATAGCTTCAATGAGGGGCAAAGTAGGTATTTAGGCCCCCAAAACTGTGCAACAACTTAGGTGCGATCAGATCCGTCGATCGGGAGATCAACGGCTCAGATCACACCTAAAAATAGCCTTTAAAAAGCCTTATATGCATGCTTCACACCGGATGCTCCCACGTGGCAGCTGCTCGGCCGCTGGATCACGATCGTGCCGCTCCTCTCACGCCCTTCCTCGTGCTCGCGTAGCTTTTGATATCATAAGATCGAACGGCCTAAAACGTGCACCGCACCACCTCTTCTTACCCATCGCCGCGTACGCATACTTTTAAATTCAGTCGTTCGACCTGTTGATCAAACGGCTCAGATTTAACGCTGCACCGCCTTAAGAACTCGCGTGTGGCAGGGCATTAGTTTGAGCATCCGACCACGCGTGCATCCATGCCACCTCATCCAACGCTCCTCCGAGCACCAAGCGGTCGCATCCTCGCTGCTCATTCTGATCCAACGGCCCAATCGCGCCCGTGTTGCACCACCTGCTTGATTTCACGCTGAGCTTGAGTCAAACGTGCGCCTAGCATTCTCGAGTGAAGGCGGTGGCCGCTGCGAGTTACCCTTGTATTGTGGTTTTGTTTTTGTGCACGGCTGCCCTCAACCTTTAGATGAAGATCCAATAGCTGACATGTGTTCTTCTTCTGATGGCACGTGGAGACGGGCGACGTGGCCTTTCCATGGTCGTTGGATGGTGATCTAACAACCCACGTTTCTCCTTTAGTGGTTGGGGCATGGCGATGGGCTTGTGGGATGGTGCCATGTTAACAGGGCGAAATCGATTTTAAAAAGATGTGCATTGCAGTATAAGTGAAATCGCCTTGAAAACAAATGAGAATTTTATTACTTGAAAACATAAGTATTCGAGGTCGAACACAAGGAGCAAATTGTATTTTAAAAACTAAAATAACAATCTCAAATTACTCAAAAGATGATGTTCAACAATAATATCAATGCAATTTAATATATATGAAAGCTAAAGAGAGAATAAAGATGCAAAAAGAAATTGAATGTTCTCTCTTCTTTCTTCTTCTCCTTTCTCTTCCTTCTCTGAATTCTTCTTTCTCTCTCTGATGTCTTCTTTCTTTTCTTTGCAGCTACTCTTCTTCTTTTGTCTTTCTTTCTCTGACTTTCCTCTTTCCTAAACTTCTGCCTTCAAGTCCTTCTTCCTTAGCCGCTTCTGACTTCTGCCTTCAAGTCTCTCTTCTTTCTCCAGCCTCTGCCCTTAGCTTCTTCCTTGATTTCTTTCCTTCAGCCTTTTCTTCAGTCGCTACAGTGCTTCTCCCTCCTTCCTTGTCTTCTGCCTTCAAGTCCTTTAGCCTCTTCTTTCTCTATCCTTCTTCAGTTGCGCTTGTCTTCTTCCAGCTTTGCCTCAGCTTTTTTTCCTTCTTAGCTTCAGCCCTTCCTTCCTTCCCTGCACAGCATATAGCAAAACCTACCCCTAGCCTCCCCCACGTCACTCTCTCTCTATTTCTCTCTTCGCTCTCTCAAAGCTAGCTGGGTAATCGGGTTGGGTTACACACGCCCGGGTCCAGGCGCACCGGCGTGGGTAGTAAATGAGGAGTGTAGGGTAAATGGGTCAACCAGGTCCACGTAGGTGTGGTCGCATATGAGGCAGGGGGAGTGGGAGAGGGACCTGACCTCGTGTTACTTGAGGCGACGAGATAAAAACACAAAAATAATTTAAAGCACTTACCACGCACCTGAGTTTCAGAGGTGGGACTAAAAGTCCCACCCGCTTCGCTCGCACGCCCGCAAGAGGCTTTGCTCAATTGCCACAACTGCAATCGCTCTCCAGGCCGCTCACTTGGCTAGATGTGTGCGCGCACTCCTAGTGCGTCACCTGGGACTTGTCTGCCTGGAGCACATGTCATGGAGCGAGGATACAAGCTCCTTCAAAATTCCTCCAATGGCGGTGGAGGCTCAAACCTGAAACGCACGAATATGGCCTCGCAGCCCTGTCAAATGCCTTGGGGAGCTTCGCTATGTCACGGTGAAGGTGAGGCAGGGGTTGGTGTGGCATGGAATGGCCTAGGCGTGCATTCCTAGGTCGAACTGTGACCATGGAAGTGCGTGTGTTGGGTGAGGGTGTAGGGCATGTGTGGCGGTCAATGGAGGTGGACGATGATCAGTGGATGATGGTGAAGGTTCTGAGGTGGGTGGCGAGGCGTGTGGAGGGGTGAAGCGACAGATTCGCCTCGCCGGTGGTCTGCCAGAGGTGAGGGAGACGGAGGTGATTGGCGGCAGCCGAGGGGAGTTTTTATGAAATTAAGAGGGGAAAATGAAGAGTGGAGAGAGAGGAAGTTACTGAGGGTAGTTGGACGAAGGGAGAAAGGTGAAGGACGAGCGATGCGTAGGTGCCATCGTCGGAGAAGAATACCCTGAGGTGAGGATGATGGAGACGAGGAAGGGGTCGGAGAGGTGCGCGCAGGTACGACGTGACGTGGAGGGGCAAGACAGAGATAACTCTGCCACTGGTATGGAGGCAGAGCGACAAGAAGAGGGAGGAGGGATCGCCAGAGCTTGCGAGCAGTTGGTCGGAGATGAGGGAGGAAGAAATTGAGGGGGTATCCATGGCCAAAACAAGCTTGGAAGATGCGTCAAGGACCAGGGGTCCTTTTATAGCAGCTGGCCGAGACCTTTGTGCTTGGAAGGCAAGCCTCCAATCACAAAGATCTCGCCGGAGATGGAAGGTGCGAATGATACCCAATCCTCTCGAGCGTTCGCATGAGAGATTGGTTGCAAATCCGATCTTGGGATCACGTTCAGACGGTAGGGAATTCCTCAGAGAATCTCCCTTCCAAATCTGGGAGGAGATCTCTGAGGATTCGAGGAGAAATCGTCCTCAAATCCTTGCTGGAGTTGGATTCCTCCACTATAATGGCAGAGGAACCTCAATGCAAAGAGTGGCGAGGAAGATAGGGAGGTCTGTGCAAGGATTTTCAAAAGTTAGGGGTCAAAATGTAATTAGGTGGACTATTTTGCAAAGTAGGTCAAGGTGACCTTCCCTTAGGCCCAAATTTTGGTACAAGCATAATTTAGACCTAAGGAATCCAATGGTGAAGTCGGATTTTAGGTTTGACCACGTTTGGCTGGATATTTTACATAAAAACCCAAATTAGGTCAAATACTGAGCTAGGACCCCTATCTAGGTGAAATAGGTTCCAAAGGCCAAATTGAAGGTTATAAACCCTAAGGGATATTTTTCCATGAATGTTGGAGGGTTTATTTGATTTTATCTTGACCAGAACCTTGTG
Source organism: Thalassia testudinum (assembly GCA_037157565.1). Taxonomy (NCBI): domain Eukaryota; kingdom Viridiplantae; phylum Streptophyta; class Magnoliopsida; order Alismatales; family Hydrocharitaceae; genus Thalassia; species Thalassia testudinum. The sequence goes on from JAZHRO010000055.1 coordinate 129,335,209, forward strand.
AAATTAAGTGGGCTTGTTTTAGGGTTACAGAACGTCATTTAATTTTTAAATCTCTCAATAACCCCTTTTTTACTGAACCATCCCACTTTTCCTCTTATTAAGTCCAATTGACCTATGTTTAGCCCCTGAGAAATCCCGTTGATGTACTGCAATGGTAAAATTGTAGTTTTACCCTTTAGTTCATGTTTTCTTCCCAGAACAGTAATCCCTTGAATTAGGCCTTCCTTTAGGTTATGTAGGAGCTTTTGTTCACTTTCTTAGGTCAAAATGAGATAGTTAGGGCTCATGATGAGGTTCTCATCATACCCCCATGCCTAGCTTTTGCTAGTCCCTTAGCAAAATTTCAAGGTTTTAACATTTGTTCTAGACCATGAGTTTCTTTTACCAGTTATGATAAGTGCTTTTTCTTTTTCTTTTGTGATTAGGTCAGAATGCCGATAATAGGCTTAATGGTACTCAAGTACCAACCAAAATCCGGACCTGACTAGCTTTAGCCTTGGTCCTCCACAAAGGTTTTTAAGGCCTGCAGAAATTATCCTAAGGTTCGTTGGACTCCGCGGTTAAAGCACCCATGCTTGAGACATTTTTATCCTTGGTTCAGTTTGCAGTGCATTTTTGCAAGAGAGAGGAGGATTTATTTGTTTGGAGAGTTTTCTCTCTCTTTTCTTTTTATTTCTAGCTTTAGATTGGCTTCTCAACACAGTCTGTATCGGATTCCTCATCCCCATCATCAATCCTCAAAGGTCCCTAGTAATCGACGCTTCGTGATAGCATCGCCCATGGCAACCCCTAGAACCTTGGCTTTCGAGATTTCAAGATAATTCTGCCCATGGTATTCCGTGGCCGAATATGATGAGTCCATTAAATTGGACTATTATTAAGCCTAAGTATCTTTAATTATACAATTTAGGTTTGTTAATAATGGTAATTAAGTTATAGAAGATTTATACACCTAATAATTTAAGTTATAACATTCTATAACTTCATAATTCTATGGTTTTTATGTGCAGGTACTAAAATACACAAAGAGAAAGGGTGGGGGGATAAAATTCCCAAAACAACCGTAACTCTCTTTTCCCCTCCCCCGCCGAACATTGGGTAAAACTTCTGGCACCACCTTTCTCAATAGCCATGACCGAGGATTTTGGAAAATCCCTGATCTCACGCGGTGAGGGGAGAACTTAAAAAGAAGAGGCGGGGAGAGAAGAAGGCTATCGAGAGAAAGAAGAAAAGCGTGCACTATGCCACACTGCGTCATCTTCCCCCTTACGGGGAAAAACTCCACCGCATGCACTGTGCCCATGCCCGCTCCTTCACCCCAGGTGCCCATCTTCAGCACCAAGCACACCAAACCCCTCCTGCAGGTGCAAGCACCGCTCGCGCCCTCACCTCTCCCTATTTCAGCCGCTCCAACTCTCCAACGGCCACCTCTGCAGCCGTGCCCTAGCGCACCATCGTGCGCCTGCCAGCGCCTTCCATCTCCCTGCAATGTGCGCACCGCTCTTGCCACCTCGCCAGCGCGCCTACTTCGCCCGCATGCTTGCCTTCATCCATCTGCAGGAGCATCCCCCAGCGCACCCACAAGCGCTGCCTCTCCTCCAGCGTGCCCAACCGCCACAACAGGCACTGCATCTCCACCCTGCGCGCCTCCAAGCGCCACAGCAGGTGCTGCCTCTCCTCCAGCGTGCCTCCAAGCGCCACAGCAGGCGCTGCGTCTCCTCCAGTGCACAGGCACGCACGCGTAAGCTTGCACGCCACAGCCGCTCGAACAGCCGCAGCAGCAGCCGCTAACTTGCTCCACAGGCCGGAGCTCCGGCCACCGCCGTCGGCCGCCTCCGGCCACCTCCGCCGCAGCCGCTGCCACCGTTAGAAAGCTCTCGACCTCGCCGTCCTCTGAAGCCCTGCATCGACCCCCGCGGATCTCTCTCTCTCGCGAGGAAGAGAGAGAGGAAAAGCTCTGTTTTTGCTTGAATTAGAAATTACATTCAATGCCATTGCTAGCAATTTCATTTTTTTTATTAATATCATATTCTGGCAGAATTGCATTCACGCACTCACAGTTCTTTCTAATTACATGGTATTAATATTGGCTAGTTTAAAGATTGATTTTGGAATTGATTTAAGTAATAATTGTCTATAGTACACATCACATGAAAAATTGCACTAATTCATCCTAAATTTATTGAGGATTTCTATGAGGGAAAACTGCACTTACACCCTTAACATTTTAGGTTATTGCAAACCTACTTTCCTTCACATTTTAAGTCCAATTTGAAAAGGAATTTCGCACTATCCGAAATAACATAAAATAATTAAGTATTGATTGCATCATTGTCTCCCTGTGGACACGACCCGCTCTTCTGCGAGTGGTTATTTTCATTATTTTTGATTCATCGATTTTTCCACCACTTAAATACTATAACACTAAGAGAAAAGTCGACCAATCAAATTGGCGCCGTTGCCGGGGAGGCAACAGACGCAATAGAATTACTTTATTATTTTTGAATCTTTTGAGTTGAGAAATTATCTAATCATTTTGATTATTGTGCAAGGAATCCGTCGAAGCGACGAGGCGCAATAGAGGAGCGACAGCAACCACGAGTTAAGCCACACGAGGAAAAGACGAAGGAGACCAAGATCCTGTTTCGCAGAGGATTCTCTGTCGTCACAATTTAATTCTGTCTTTTCGCCCTTGTAATTTGGGGTTAAATTTTTGGGGGTTTGTCCCCGCATTCTTTAGCTACTAGGGCTTACAGTATTTCTGGTACATGTGTGATTATATTTTCTGTTTACTTACTTTTAAAAACCAATAAAAAATATCGAGCTGCCTATTTAGAAGTTGCATGCCCTTAGGTGCGTGCATTTAGGGGTGATTGAGCAGCATATTAGATCTTATTATTGCATTGCAAGCATCTTAGCACGAAGATTGCTGGAGACAGGTATATCTTTCTAACTTTTGCATCCAGCTTCTGTTCATGCATTTGCATTCTGATTTAAATTCAAGACCACCAAATTGTTTGAATTTACTAATTAAGTGGTCACATAACTAAAAGCGGAACTAATAATCAGATTCAACCCTAAAAGCAATACACTTTTGATCTGATTCTAAGGGACTTGTCTGCGATTTCAAAAAGAAATTACAAAGATTTACGGTGTGTTGCACACTTTTGACACTGAGCACGCACATTAGGCACCGCACTAAGGCTCGATCCCTTAAGGCTATAGGCACCGATCTCTTTATCGGTGCAGACCCTCCTATTGTGCTTTGTGGTAGTGGTGATACTATCTTTTGATCAAGTGTTTTGATACTCCACGGAGGGGGACACCCCTTAAAGGAACAAAAGGGTAGTTAAGGGGCACCGCATACGCATCGCCTCAAAGGAAGGGTTCGCCCTACTTGCATCCCTTTGTTCGTCCTTGGAGTAACTTCTCCCTTGATCACCTGGGAGTATCAGCTAAGCAAAGTATAGGTCCTAGGGCACTCGAAGGTTGAATTAAGGCACGTAATTGCAGTGGAAAACTTGTTTGGCCATTTATTTTAACTAATAAAGAAGGTTAAAATTTCAAGTCCACACCCCTCTTATACCACTTACGTGGGAACGGAGGGATAAATCTTGATCTTTTGACTTATCTTTAGAGTGGAGGTTTGACTTACTCAATAATAAAATAAAAATTTTGCTGAATTGTGCTTTGTATGCTTGGTAGACGCTCTCTTGAGGGTAGTCTAGTGTTTGATCCTGAGCCCGAGAGAATTCTTAGGAGAGCTCATCTAGGAGAAGAAAGAGAAGAAATGGCTGAGCAAGGTGCAAATCAACAAAGGACCCTAAGGGACTATTTTATTCCTACCAACCAACCTGCACAAGCACTAAGACGACTGGCAGGGGATAATCCGTATGAGATCAAGAGCAGTACCATATCTTTATTGCCCTCTTTTTATGGTACTACTAGGGAGGACCCCTACCGGCATCTGGAGGAATTTATCGAGGTCAGTTCCACGGTGAAGCTCCAGGGCTTTACTGATGAAGCCCTGATGAGGACTCTATTTCCTTTCTCCCTAAAGGATAAGGCCAAGCACTGGTATCATACCTCGATGCAAGGGTAAATGATTGGGCTACCCTTAAGGGAGAATTTTTAAAAAAGTATTTTCCTATGAGTAAAACCAACCATTACAGAAGAGAGATTATGGGTTTTACTCAACAAGAAGGTGAGCAATTTCATGAGACTTGGGAGCGCTTTAATGACCTTCTTAGGTTATGCCCCCACCATCAAGTGCCAAGATGGCAGTTGGTCGAAAGGTTCTATAACGGATTATCTGAAAGGCATAGGCAAACCATTAATGCAGCCTGTGCAGGAACCTTCATGACCAGAACTGAGGATGAAGCCTGGGCATTATTTGAAACTTTAAGCGACAACTCCATACATTTGTCCTCTGCGTATCAAGAGAGAAAACCATCAATCTTGCAGAGGAAGATAGAGGCCCATGAAGCCGGGGCTTCTCAGGATTTGGCTTATCAGATTCAACTATTGAATAAAAACTTTGATAGGCTTTTAGCAAACCCCGACATGAACCCACAAGTAGCCTCTATTTTTCAGGCTTCAAGAGAATGCTCCATCTGCCAAAGCACAACGCACGCCACTGCGGAGTGACATCAGGCAACCCAATTCCCTGAGTTGATTCAGGCCGACTTGAATGCGGCCCAAGGTTTCTGCCCCCCTCGCAATAACCCTTACTCCAACACTTATAATCCAGGGTGGCGGAACCATCCAAACTTCTCTTGGAAGCAAGCTGATGCTTCTAACTCAGGGAATACAAGGCCCTTACCTCCCCAGCCCACTTACCAACCTTCTTATGAAAACCCTCTTCCGAATAAGCCCTCTGAGATGGATGAACTGAAGGCCATGATGAAAGCGATGCAAGAGCATCAGAATATGGTTATCCAATCTCAGAATAAGATGATTACTGATATGCAATCCCAAATTGGTCATCTTACTGAGGTAGTTAGGCAACGTGATCCGGGGAAGCTGCCTAGCTCTTCTGAGGAGAATCCTAAGGGCAAGGGGGTTGTATTCAGGGAGCATGCCCAAGCAGTGACTGTGTTGAGGAGTGGAAAAAAGATTGACAAGCTTGATAACACTCCTACGGTTACATCTCAGAATTCCCCTTCCACACCTGACCCTACCTCCATCTCACCCGAGGAAAAGCCACAGCACTCTCCCTCACAAAAAATCATCCACAATGAGGATGTCGTCCTACCACCACCCCTTTCCCGCCATGACGACTCCTATACTCAGAAGCCGAGAGTGTCTTATCCAGAGAGCCTATCTGCTCCTGGGGAATCTTCTGTTGGCTCGTCTGGAGCCAAGGATAGGACGGAAGAGATTATGGATACTTTTAGGCAAGTCCAGATTAACTTGCCTCTGTTGGAAGCGATTAAACAGATTCCGTCCTATGCCAAGTTTCTGAAGGACCTATGCACCCAGAAGCGCCGATCTAGGAAACATGTCCAAACCAAGGTCATCCTGCCTGACCACGTTAGCTCGGTTCTTCAGCTTGGAACCCCCCCCAAAATGAAAGACCCAGGGGCCCTGTATATTTCAGTGGTTATAGGTAACCAACACATTGACGAGGCTCTGCTCGATCTGGGTGCGGGGGTAAACATTCTACCGAGCTCTATCTACGACCTATTGGGAGGAGGAAAGCTGAAGCCTAGTCCAGTAATCCTCCAGGTTGCAGACAGATCGCTTAAGACACCGCAGGGATTGTTGGAAGATGTCCTTGTGAGAGTGGAGGATTTCTTCTTCCCCGTTGACTTTCTGGTTCTTGATACTGATCCGTCTAATAAGCCCACAAAGCCGTCCATTATCTTGGGACGCCCATTTTTGGCCACAGCCAATGCCTCTATAAATTGTAGATTCGGGGTACTTAAAATGGGCTTTGGGAACAAGAAGATCCGGTTGAATGTTTTTGATACTTACAAACAACCCGGATTTGAAGATTGTTCTCAGATTGAGGTCATTGATGAAATAATTGAAGAGACTACTCCAACACTCTTATGTAGAGATCCCCTTCAGAAGGTCATAACTCAGGACCATCCCTCGATTATCAAAGAAACTAAAAAGAAAATGCCCGAACTAGAAGAGTTTCTGGAGATACACACTAAGTCTCTGTCCCCACCCTGGACTGTGAAGGTAGATCTGTTGCCTAAAGCGGGGACATCTCAACTAAAACCCTCAATCCAAAAGGCTCTTGAATTGGAGTTGAAACCCCTCCCGAGCACATTGAAATATGCTCTTCTTGGCCCTAATAACACGCTCCCCGTTATTATCTCGTCTGCATTATCTAAATTGCAGGAGGGAGCTCTGCTTGAGTGTTTACAAAGGCACAAGGAAGCAATTGCCTGGACAATTGCTGATATTAAGGGTGTTGATCCCTCTCTTTGCATGCATCATATTTACACGGACGAGTCCGTGAAGCCTTTCCGAGACATGCAGAGAAGGCTCAATCCAAATATGCAGGAGGTTGTTAAAAAGGAGATTCTGAAATGGCTAGATGCAGGGATTATCTATCCCATTTCAGATAGTAAATGGGTCAGTCCGATTCATGTAGTTCCGAAAAAGGTAGGAATCACTGTGGAGGAGAATGACCAAGGAGAACTGGTGACCACTAGACCCTCAACTGGTTGGAGGGTCTACATTGCTTACTGCCGTTTAAACATGGCTACCCAGAAAGACCATTTCCCCTTACCATTTATCGATCAAATTTTGGAACGATTGGCGGGGAATAGGTACTTTTGTTTTCTTGATGGGTACTCTGGGTACAATCAGATAGCCGTTTTTCCTGATGATCAGGAGCGTACCACCTTCACGAGTCCTTATGGGACTTTTGCATTCCGCCGAATGCCATTCGGGTTATGTAATGCTCCTACCACCTTTCAATGTTGTATGATGTCTATCTTCTCTGATATGATCGACGAGTTCATTGAAATTTTCATGGATGACTTCTCCATTTATGGCTCGTCGTTTGACCTATGCCTTTCTCACCTTGATAAAGTCTTAACCCGTTGCGAAGAGGCAAAACTGGTGCTTAGTTGGGAGAAAAGCCACTTTATGGTCCAGCAGGGCATTGTGTTAGGGCATGTAGTTTCCGAGAAAGGATTAGAGGTGGACACCGCAAAAATCGATTCCATCTCTAAGCTTCCATTTCCTGCCAATGTTCTTCAGGTTAGATCTTTCCTTGGCCATGCTGGATTTTATAGGCGCTTCATTAGAGACTTCAATAAAATCTCTAAGCCACTCTGCGACTAGTTAGCGAAGGATGTTTCCTTCGATTTTGATGATAGATGTGGCGAGGCTTTCCAAGCTTTGAAGAAAGCCCTCATTACCGAGCCAATTCTCCAAGCGCCAGATTGGACCCTCCCATTTGAGCTTATGTGTGATGCTTCTGATTTTGCAGTGGGAGCGATCTTAGGTCAAAGGGTTGATGGCAAACCTCATGTGCTGCATTATGCCAGCAAGACCCTTACGGATCCTCAGCAAAACTACACGGTCACGGAAAAGGAATTACTTGCTGTAGTATTTGCTTTGGACAAGTTTCGGTCTTATCTTTTGGGATCCAAGGTCGTGGTGTTCACTGATCATTCGGCCCTTAAGCATCTTCTGGCTAAAAAGGACACCAAACCTCGCCTAATTCGTTGGATTTTGCTACTCCAAGAATTTGACCTGGAAATTAAAGACAAGAAAGCAGTTGAGAATGTGGTAGCAGACCACTTGTCTAGGATCCCTATTGAGGCATCAAACCCCACTGGCTGTATTCAAGAGACTTTCCCTGATGAGTCTCTAATGGCTGTGGAAACTAAAACTCCTTGGTTCGCTGACATAGTGAACTATCTAGTCACGGGCATCACCCCTAGTACTTGGGACAAGCAAAAGCGAGACAGGTTTATCGCTAATGCTAAATTTTATCACTGGGAGGAACCCGAGCTTTTTAGAATAGGCCCTGACCAGCTGTTTGGCCGTTGCATCCCTGATGAGGAACAAAGAAGTGTTCTGAGTTTCTGCCATGACCTCCACTGTGGGGGACATTTTAGTGGGAAGAAGACTGCTCATAAGGTTCTTCAGTCTGATTTTTGGTGGCCCACATTATTCCGAGATGAACATACGTATGTGGGCGCATGTCTACGTTGCCAGCAGACGGGAACCATTGGAAAAAGGGATGAGATGCCCCAACAACCTATCCTCCCTGTTGAAATCTTTGATATTTGGGGCATTGACTTCATGGGTCCCTTTCCTGTGTCCTTCGGATATGAATACATCCTTGTGGCTGTTGATTATGTATCAAAATGGATAGAAGCCATCCCCACGCGAACCAATGACCATTCTGTGGTCTTGGGCTTTATTAAGGCTAATATCATTTCTCGGTATGGGTGCCCAAGGACGATCATAAGTGATGGAGGACCTCACTTTAAGAATGTACACTTCACTAGACTACTCCAAAATTTGGAAGTAAATCACATGATAGCCACACCTTATCATCCCCAAACGAGTGGGCAAGTGGAAGTGTCTAATAGGGAGATTAAGAGAATTTTAGAAAAAACTGTCAGGCCTGATCGAAAGGATTGGTTTAAAAAACTAAATGACGCTCTTTGGGCCTACAGAACTGCATATAAGACTCCCTTGGGTATGTCTCCTTTCCGTCTTGTCTATGGAAAAGCGTGCCACCTTCCCGTTGAAATCCAACATAAAGCTTATTGGGCCATTAAAAATGTTAACTTAAATCTGGATAAAGCAGGAAGAGCACGTATGTTAGAATTAAGTGAGCTTGAGGAGCTTCGTAATGAAGCTTATGAAACTTCTCAAGCTTACAAGCAACGTACAAAAGTCTTCCATGACAAGCACATCATTAGAAAGACTTTTAAGCCCAACCAGTGGGTCTGACTTTTCAATTCTAGACTTGAATTATTTCCTGGAAAGCTCAAGTCCCGTTGGGATGGGCCTTACGTTGTGATTAATACCTTCCCTCATGGAGCTGTAGAGATCAGGAACCCTATTTCAGGTGCGAACTTTAAAGTAAATGGCCAGCGACTTAAACCGTATATTACTCTTTCAGATGGCCAGGTTTTGGACGCACTACGACTTGAGGAGCCTTAGCTCCTTCCACTCTCCTCCTCAGGTGATATTCTTCTATATCTATATTTTTCCAATGAGGACATTGTCAGTCTTAGGCATGGGGGGATATAACCTGAGAGTGTTTATAGTGTTTATAGCATTTATAAATATTTGCATGCATATAAAAAAAAAAAATTCTCTTTTCTTGAGCTGATTGGGTTAGTCCCTAGCATAATACCTTTATTGGAGGTTTTTCTTCCGGAATTATTTCTTAAGTTTAGAATCCAGTACATTTATTTCACGAGCACGTAGACTTGGTAATGGATCCTTTGGGAAAACCAATAAGCATTTGTAGTCTACTGAACCCTTGGACAGTTCATAGAGAGTCAGGCATACTATCTTCTAGTAAATCCACCTCATATTTGTGAGGAGTAGAGAGATTACTGGTGCGCTAAGTCTAGTGCAAGGACTCTTAAGTTCTGGATGATTAGATGATGATACTTCAGAGTTAGGCATAGTTTTCACTCTCTGTTCCTGGGTGCGTACTTTGAGTGAATTCCTGAGAGTCACCAAATAAGGCAGATACACAGAGATTGAGTCTTAATAAAGCTGTAACTATGGTGGATGGTTATGACCGTCCTTCATAGAGTCCTCAGCTGAAGGAGGGTAATAGTGTTAAAGGTCAGAAATACGCCTGTCCTATCCATTCTTTCCCGGTGCTGAGAATAGGCACTTCCACCAAATAAGCCACACAACTTCCTCTTGACCGTCATCATCCCTAATAATGCCTCGTAAATAAAAGTCTGTATCGTGTTGTGCTGATTGAAAAAGAAACAAAAACAAGAAGAAATTAGAAGAAAAAAAGAGAGAAAAGAAGAAGAAAAAGAAGAAACAGAAAGAAGAAAAAGAAAAAATAGTTATATTGCAAAAAAAAAAAAAGAGAAAAAAAAAAGTCGAAGTTTCTAATGTTTCTGAGGCAATAGAACACCTATTGCGTTCCACCAAATATGACCCATACCTACATTCTAGTATTTCTGATCGCCTGAATACTGGTTGAGGACTCTAACTTAGTTATAGAGTTATTAAGACTTTAATTGAAGTGTGGATGCCATGAGAGGCCACCAAACGGTGAGTACAATTTCTAAATTTGGCGAGATTCGTGATCTCAGAAAAAAAAAAAGAGAGTGCCCAGGAACATCAGGAGAGCATAGTTATGTAGCCTCTCTCAGGGTTGACTTGTCTAATAGTCTAGAGAGCTAGAGTTTGCAGAACTAGACTATATGTAGCACCAATAGAGTGTGTGCCACCAAATACAAATCCTTTCAACTTATTATCTCCTACCTAAGCCAAACACCAGGGTCAAATTACAGATTATCGTCTGCTTTATCCCCGAGGGAAGTAGTTGTCTATCTCATCAGAAATTTTTGCCAAGGGTGATGTACGAACTCCTAATGCGAATCGACTCTTTCACTTGGATCTGTGACCTAGGCTATCAGCACTTCATATTTGTCTGGTTTTCTAAAATTTTGAAATAGGAAAAGAAGTCTTCTGATTACTTCTATTATTCATTTTTGCTAGGAACTAGCAAATCTTAGTCATGGAGGTATTTGATGAGTCCATTAAATTGGACTATTATTAAGCCTAAGTATCTTTAATTATACAATTTAGGTGTGTTAATAATGGTAATTAAGTTATAGAAGATTTATACACATAATAATTTAAGTTATAACATTCTATAACTTCATAATTCTATGGTTTTTATGTGCAGGTACTAAAATACACAAAGAGCAAGGGTGGGGGGATAAAATTCCCAAAACAACCGCAACTCTCTTTTCCCCTCCCCCGTCGGACATTGGGCAAAACTTCTGGCACCGCCTTTCTCAACAGCCATGACCGGGGATTTTGGAAAATCCCTGATCTCACGCGGTGAGGGGAGAACTTAAACAGAAGAGGCAGGGAGAGAAGAAGGCTATCGAGAGAAAGAAGAAAAGCGTGCACTGTGCCGCACTGCGTCATCTTCCCCCTTGCGGGGAAAAACTCCACTGCATGCACTGTGCCCATGCCAGCTCCTTCACCACCAGGCGCCCATCTTCAGCACCAAGCACACCAAACCCCTCCTGCAGGTGCAAGCACCGCTTGTGCCCTCACCTCTCCCTATTTCAGCCGCTCCAACTCTCCAACGACCACCTCTGCAGCCGCGCCCTAGCGCACCATCGCGCGCCCGCCAGCGCCTTCCATCTCCCTGCAGCGTGCGCACCGCTCCTGCCACCTCGCCAGCGCGCCTACTTCGCCTGCGCGCTTGCCTCCATCCATCTGCAGGCACATCCCCCAGCGCACCCACAGGCGCTGCCTCTCCTCCAGCGCGCCCCACCGCCACAACAGGCGCTGCATCTCCACCCTGCGCGCCTCCAAGCGCTACAGCAAGCGCTGCCTCTCCTCCAGCGTGCCTCCAAGCGCCACAGCAGGTGCTGCGTCTCCTCCAGCGCACAGGCACGCGCGCGCAAGCCTGCATGCCACAGCCGCTCGAACAGCCGTAGCAGCAGCCGCTAACTTGCTCCACAGGCCGGAGCTCCAGCCACCGCCGCTGGCCGCCTCCGGCCACCTCCACCGCAACCGCTGTCACCATCAGAAAGCTCTCGACCTCGCCGTCCTCTGAAGCCCTACATCGACCCCCACGGATCTCTCTCTCTCTTGCGAGGAAGAGAGAGAGGAAAAGCTCTGTTTTTGTTTGAATTAGAAATTACATTCAATGCCATTGCCAGCAATTTCATTTTTTTTTTTAATATTATATTCTGGCAGAATTGCGTTCACGCACTCATAGTTCTTTCTAATTACATGGTATTAATATTGGCTAGTTTAAAGATTGATTTTGGACTTGATTTAAGTAATAATTGTCTATAGTACACATCACATGAAAAATTGCACTAATTCATCCTAAATTTATTGAGGATTTCTGTGAGGAAAAACTACACTTACACCCTTAACTTTTTAGGTTATTGCAAACCTACTTTCCTTCACATTTTAAGTCCAATTTGAAAAGGAATTTCACACTATCCGAAATAACATAAAATAATTAAGTATTGATTGCATCATTGTCTCCCTGTGGACACGACCCGCTCTTCTGCGAGTGGTTATTTTCATTATTTTTGATTCATCGATTTTTCCACCACTTAAATACTATAACACTAAGCGAAAAGTCGACCAATCAGAATCCAGACCCTGGCAATTGACATTTCGTGATAATGTCACCCATGGTATCTAAACCAGCAGAGTGCTTACATGCCCCCGGTAGGATTTGTAAATATCCTAAGAGACAAGCACCGAGGGGAATTTCCCGTCTCTCCGCACCGAGAACTCATCCAAATCAACTTGTGTTGATCGGCCGCTCCTAATCTAGGCAACTTTTCCAGGACATTTAAATGCTTTTGCGTGATTTTGATAGTTATGCACATTGAACCATACTGTGTGTGGATTGGGGTGCTTAGGTTATCAAGTCCTGCAAATCGAAGGTCAGTTAACGAGGCTGAATACTCCCTAAGCCTTAGACCTAATACTTAAGCTTCACATTTTCCCCAACCTCTTGAGGATTATCCAGATCTTAGCGGATATTTGAATTTTTAAGCCTAAGAGTCTAGCCCAAAAGGCCTAAAGTCAGCGTTCCTACTAATCTCTTTTTGTCTCCTTAGTACTTTTGTCTCATTTTTTCTCTTTTTTCTTGATGTGGTCTAGAACTTCCGTTAATCCCTTAATTTCTTACTAATGACTATTCTTTTTTTCTTTTTCATTTTGTGCTCCTTTTTGGCATTTTACTCTTTTTTCTCCTCATGTTTTGTATAGCCCAAAAATTTTCTCTCCCCCCTCCTCAATTTTTTTGTTCTTTTTCAGGATTTTTCAATTTTTTTGTGTTTTGTTTTTTGTGATATGTGAATTTTTTTTTTTGTTGAAACCTTTTCTTGATATGAGTTTTCATACATTTTGCACTTTCATGCTCCCCATTCCTACGATTTGCAATGTCCCCATTGTAAATTAGGTGGGTTCGAATTCAGCTTAGTTCATTCATTAGGACAGGTGTTGGGTGAGCGAACGGGTCGAGGTGACTGTTGCGAACGATTTCTAGACTCGGGTACGGGTACTTGAGGTGGAGTCAGCTATTCTAATGGATGAACCCTAAAGTGCAATATGGATTTGGCATAGAAATGTCAGGAAAGGTTTCAGGTTTTTCAAAGAATGATGGGTTGCCTCCCGTTAAGCGCTAAGTTTTACGCCATCGGCTAGGCACAATGAGCTCAGGGAGAATGGAGGATAAGGGATATCTCAGCCAAATTTGTATTGGTCATGTCAATGAACGGTTTGAGTCTCTGACCGTTCACGATGAAAGGTTCGAAATCGTGGCTGAGTGGACCGATCTCAATGGCTCCATTTCCAAAGATTTGTTGGACTAGGTAGGGTCCGATCCATTTAGATCATAGCTTTCCTGGGAATAATTTGTGTTGAGCATCAAAGAGTAGAACCTTTTGACCAGGATGAAAGATCTTTCTAGAAATGTGCTTGTCGTGGAAGGCTTTAACCCACTCTTTGTAAATTCGCGAGTTCTCATACGCGTCTTGGCGTAATTCATCGATCTCGCTTATTTGAAGCTTTCTATGGGTTCCAGCCTTAGAAAGATCTAAGTTGCAATTCCGTACTGCCTAATAGGCTTTATGCTCCAATTCGACAGGGAGGTGACATGCCTTCCCATACACCAGTTTGAAGGGAGACATACCTAATTGGGTCTTGTGGGCGGTCCTATAAGCCCACAAAACTTCCGAAAGCCAGGACGACCAATCCTTCCTATCAGGTCAAACAGTAACCTAGAGGATTTTCTTGATCTCCCAGTTTGATAGCTCAGCTAGACCATTAGTTTGGAGGTGGTAAGGAGTAGAGATTTGGTGCGACACCCCGTATTTGGTCATCAGTGACCTGAACTGAGCGTTTATGAAATGGGTCCCTCCATCGAAAATTATTGCTTGTGGAATCCTGAACCTTGAGAAGATGTTTTGATGAATGAATTTGATAACAGTTTTGAGATCATTGGTTCGGGTCGGAATGACTTCGATCCACTTGGACACATAGTCAACAGCGAGTAAGATGTATTCGAAGCCGTCTGAGATAGGGAAGGGTCCCATAAAATCAATCCCCCAAATGTCAAAATTTTCGCATACCAGAATCGATTGTAAAGGCATCATGTCTCGATGGCTCATGTTGCCCAAGGTCTGGCAACAGGTACATGCCTTACAGTGATTGTATGCATCCTTGAAAATTGTGGGCCAGTAAAAGCTGCACTGGAGGACTTTTGATGAGATTTTGTGTCCTGAGAAATGTCCACCGCATGCCTGGTCATGGCAGAAAGAGAGTATGTCTTTGATTTCTGCCTCCGCGACACATCGTCGAATTATTTGATCAGCACCAATGCGGAATAGATACGAGTCTTCCCAAAGGTAATACTTGGCATCGAAATGTAATTTGTCCTTCTTGGCCTTCAGCCAATTGGACGAGATCTGATGTGATGCCAGGTAGTTTACTATGTTAGCAAACCATGGAAGCCCTGTATCGATAGTTAGGAGGTGCTCATCAGGAAAATATTCCGTGATGGGTCCAGAAAGGTAATGATCTCAGAAGGAAGGCGGGACAAGTGATCAGCTACCACATTCTGTTTCCCGCTTTGTCGTGAATCTCGAGGTCAAATTCTTGCAAAAGCAAGATCCATCAGATTAATCAAGGTTTCGCGTCCTTCTTTGCAAGAAGATGCCTCACAGCTGTGTGATCCGAGTATATGATAACATGGGAACCCAAGAGGTATGATCTGAATTTTTCTAGGGAAAATACTATGGCTAGCAGCTCTTTCTCAGCAAATCATGTAGTAATGCTGAACCTTGTCAAGTGTTTTTCTAGCATCGTAAATGACCACGGGTTTCCCGTCAATTTTCTGCCCTAAAATCTCTCCAACAGCGAAGTCAGATGCATCGCACATGATCTCAAAGGGTTTAGACCAATCAGGGGACTGTAGGATCGGCGCTTGGGTAACTCGATCACGAAGGATCTCAAATGCTTGAGTGCATTCCTTGGAGGTTTTGAAAGGTACATCCTTGGAGAGAAGAGTAGTCAGGGGCATGCGATTTTTGAAAAATTAGGGATAAATAGATGGTAAAAACTGATGTGCCCCAGAAAAGATCGAATGTCCTTGATCAAGCTAGGCATAGGGAGTTTAGAAATCAAGTTAACCTTGGCTCGATCGACTTGGATGCCTTTCTTCGAAATCAGATGTCCAAGGACAATTCCCTCAGGCACCATGAAATGGCTCTTTTCCCAGGAAAGAACCAGATTCACACCAATGCATCGCCTGAGTATTTGGACCAAGTGCTGGAGGCAATCGTCAAATGATGATCCAAAAACTGAAAAGTCATCCATGAAGACTTCCAGATAATCACCTACCATATCTGAGAATATGGCAAGCATGCACCGCTAAAAAGTCGCAGGTGCATTGCAGAGACCGAACAGCATCCTTCGGAATGGGTACGTCCCGAAGGGGCAGGTGAACGTGGTCTTTTCTTGGTCATCTGGATAGATTGCCACTTGGTTATAACCGGAGTACCCGTCAAGAAAGCAGAAGAACCTAATTCCCACTAGTTTCTCGATGATCTGATCAATAAACGGTAGTGGGAAATGATCCTTCTTCATGGAGGAATTGAGTTTTTTGTAATCAATGCAGACTCTCCACGAGTTAGCTATTCAGGTCGGTATGACCTCTCCAGTTTCAGTCGTGATGATGGTGAGTCCGGCCTTCTTAGGCACAACCTGAATTGGACTCACCCAGCGACTATCGGAGATTGGGTAGATGATCCCTGCGTCTAACCACTTAATGATCTCCTTTTTCACAACCTCCTGCAGATTAGGGTTCAAACGACTCTACATTTCTTGCGAAGGTCGTGTGCCCTCTTTGGTGTAGATTCGATGTGTGCAATAAGAGGGGCTTATGCTAGTCAAGTCATCGAGAGTCCATCCAATGGCTCTACGATGTTGCTGGAGAACAGTAATTAGACTGGATTCCTGATCAGGTGCCAGCCGGGAGTTGATAATCATAGGAAACGTCTGATTGGAACCCAAAAAGATGTACTTCAGATGATCTGGAAGGAGCTTGAGTTCCAGAATGGGATTATCAGCAGCAACGGCCGATTCAAGGTGTGTATCAGGGACAAGGGTAGGAGTCATGGGTGTGTCTAGATCAGGTTCAGACTCCTCTGTTTGTGGGTTTTGATCTTCTGGTGGTTGATCGGGGATAATCAGGTTGTCCTCGGCGTGCTGTTCATCAACCACAGCTTTGATATCACATATTTATTCTATAACCCCGCAATTGATCCCTTGTTGGGCCTTAAAGATGTCAATCTTTAGAGTTTGGTTCCCAAATTTTAATTCTATTTGGTCCTCCTCACAGTTTATGTTGGTCCTAGCAGTGGCCAGAAAAGGTCTCCCTAGTATAATCGGTGTATCCATTGGGTTCTCTGGTGCATCCATATCTAGAACTATGAAATCCACCGGGAAGTAGAAATCCCGTACCCTAATAATGACATCTTTGAGTATTCCTTTAGGTGACTTGATGGATCGATCGGCTAACTGCAATGCCACCTCAGTTGGTTTAAGCTCGGACTCTTCAAGGTGGTCAAGGAGGGATGTAGGTATTAGGTTTATGGAGGCACCTAGGTCTAACAAGGCTATGTCGAGTTGGGTTCACCAATTTTACATGAAATCAGGGGAGTACCTGGGTCTTTAGCCTTGGGTGGGAGTTTACTCAAGATTACAGAGCTGGCTTGCTCTGACAGTACGATCAGACTCCTACTTTTGGTTCACGACTTATGCTTGGGTGTACACACGTCTCTCAGAAATTGTGCGTAAGCTGATACGTGGTGGATTGCATCCATCAAGGTGATGTTTATTTGGACCTGTTCAAAGAGCTTGACCAGATCCTCCTTAGGAGCCACGGGTTTGGTTATCCTCTTTCCCTTGGTCAAGGCCTCGGGAAATGGAACCTTGGTTTGTTCCTCTAGAATAGGTCCAGGTTCTTAATCTGGGATAGGGGTATCCTGGATGACTATCCTAGGGCTTAGGTTACTACCAGGCTTGGAGTGGTTTGGATAATGTGGGTCTTGGGTTGCTTTACCACTATGAGTTGTTACGGAGTTTAATCCTACCTGGTTTTGGTTTGGGTTTAGTAAGATGGGTGGCTACTGTTGAAATCCCACATAAGATGTCAAAGCTTCCATCCTGTCGGGTGATGGAACAGAAGGGGCTTGATAAATCATATGTGCATGGCCTGGATTTGGGTTCATAACACGCCTCTGGGTCAGCACGTTATTTGGGTTTGGCAGAGGTTACGAAGGAAGGGTGACAGGTTAGCAGGAATTCGCCATCTGGTCGAGTTGATTGCGAACCTTTGTGATCTCGTCCTTGTGCTATTTTTGCATTGTCGCATTCGTCTTTTGAATGTCAGCCAGTGCTTGAAGGATAAGAGTCATTTGATCTTGGTTTGGCCCAGATTGATAGGTGGGATTGGGCCGAGGCTGAGGCAGCTAATATGGACGAGAAGCTTGTGGATGGGGTTGATAAGGTGTTCTTTCATTCTGAGAATTTCCCGCCCACTGGAAGTTGGGATGATTTTTCCATCCAAGGTTGTAGGTATTGGAGAATGGGTCATTCTGGATGGCGTTAAGGTCCTCGCAGGTCTAAGGAGCCTCAGAATACGAGGGTTCAGAGTTCCCCCAACTAGAATAGGTGGATCGGAGGTCCCTCCGATTTGAGAGTCAGACGGGGGTGGATATTAGTCCATCCCCTGAGAAGATCGGTGATAAATGTTCTGCACAGTTTCCCTCACGAGAGGTGGCTGTGCAAATGAGTTCTGTGCAAAGGTGGCTCACTGCAGATGCCGAGTTAGCTCGTCCACCTTCTTCTCTATGATAGAGACCTTATCCAATCGACTGGCCATCAGTTCCAAGTCGATGGATGTGGACAGGTCCTACGTCTCATGTGCTCCACTAAGATTCGTTGATGTGCGGGCATTCGTCCAGTCGAATAAGCCCATGGAGTCATTATTGATGGAGTTCTCGCACATATTTTCAAGAATCTCTCACACCGTGTCCTCATGTTGACCCATGATGTTTCCTCCGCAGGTTGCATTGATGAATAATCGAATGTCTTCACGGAGTCCCTGGTAAAAAGACTAGACTTGTTCCCATTTAGGAACTCTATGATGGGGGCACATTCGCATGAGATCCAAGAATCAATCCTATACCTCATGAAGAGGTTCTCCCGATTGTTGAGTGAAATGAGTGATCTGGTGGTGCAAGGCATTTGTCCAGCCAATGGGGAAGAACTTCTTCAAAAATTCAGACTAAAGTTCGTCCTAGGTGTTGATCAGACGAGTCTGAGTTTGGTACCAATGAGCAGCCTTGTCCATGAGGGAGAAAGAAAACATCTTGATGAGTATAATATCCCGATTTTTTGCATCTGACTCAAAGGTCTAGGCCAGATGTTTGAGCTGCGTAATGTACTGGAATGGATCCTTGGAGTTAAGCCCATGGAATTTTGGTATGGCATGAATCATATTGGGCTTGAGTTCAAAATTAGGACCTCCATCCAGGATTTGGACTCGAGGCTCAATTACCACTACAGCAGGATTATAGTGATCTCGCATCATAGGACGCTATGGTGGGTTTACAAAGTTTTGGACGAGATCATTTAGGCGTTGAAGTTGGTGCTCAAGGTTGTTCTCTTCTTCAATGGGTTGTGCCATGATGGAAGAAGAAGGAGAACTTGGTTCTGAATCAAAGGAAAGATCTATGTGGTGGGGTTGCTGCACAAACAAGGGCGTCGAGGCTTGGCCTCGGTGGGAGTGAATTTCTAAAGGAGGTCTTAAGGCTGGTCTTAAGGACCTCCTACCAAAATGCACTGACATATTTGATGAGATCAGAATGTGTTGGACCCAATCGAGACACCCAAAAAATGTTGGGTGACTATAGAGGTTCGGGACGGATGATACCCCTTAGTCAGAAAGGTCGTCCACCTGAGAAATACCTGGGCAGCCAGAGAGGGAGAGTCCCGCAAAGATCCCTACACGGTAGAGCATCCCCACGAGTTACAGAGTTTCCCCCACCTGACCTCTCTTGTCACTAGGATTCTAGGTAGACTAGAATGGGGACCTTGACCTCTTAAGTCTACCTTTTTTAATTAAGATCAAGGTGCTTAGGGTTCCACTTGAACTTTAGGTCTTTTGAGTGCAAAAAGTGACCTAATTTTAAGGTTGGTTGACCAAAAGGATCAACTTCACCTCTTTTTTCCTTTGAGAGCTTTTAGGTCCTTTCTTTTAGGGTTTCAAATGAATTAAGAGCTTGATTTGCTTAGGGTTTCTCTTGGATAAATCTCTTCAAACAAGGCTTAGGCACACCACTTTTTGAAAATTTTTTATTCTTTGCTTAAGAGAAGATGTGTCTCTAAAACCCTAGACTGAAATCCTTAGGTTGGCTCTATTTGGTCTAATTTAGTTGCCTAAAAAATGGTATCTAGGGCTCAATCAAGAAGGTTTTAGCCCTAGTTACCTTAATTGGATGTGCAATTCAAAATGTGTTGAAATGAAAATCAAGCAACTTTGGTTAATTACAAAATATGGAAGCAGGTAGCCCTAGATTGATTTTTCTTTGTTTTTCCTTTTCAGACTTTGAGGGGATTAAGAGAGAGGGCTAATGAAAGTTCACCCGTTCCTTGGTGTGGTTGTTGTGCGGTTGCTTTTCTTTTCTTTTCTTCCCCTGAAACAAACACAGCAAAAGAGAGAGATTAAGTCAGTACTGAATCAGAGATTGTGATCAAAGTTTCTAAAATGCCTATTGCTTTTTTCTTTTCTTTTCTTCCCCTGAAACAAACATAGCAAAAGAGAGAGATTAAGTCAGTATTGAATCATAGGTTGTGATCAAAGTTTCTAAAATGCCCGTTGCTCCCCAGCAACGGCACCAAAATGTTAACAGGGTGAAATCGATTTTAAAAAGATGTACGTTGCAGTATAAGTGAAATCGCCTTGAAAACAAATGAGAATTTTGTTACTCGAAAACCTAAGTATCCGAGGTCGAACACAAGGAGCAAATTGGTATTTTAAAAATTAAAATCACAATCTCAAATTACTCAAAAGATGATGTCCAACAATAATATCAATGAAATTCAATGTATATGAAAGCTAAACAGAGAATAAAGATGCAAAAAGAAATTGAATGTTCTCTCTTCTTTCTTCTCCTTTCTCTTCCTTCCCTGAGTTCTTCTTTCTTTTCTTTGCGGCTATTCTTCTTCTTCTATCTTTCTTTCTCTAACTTTCCTCTTTCCTTAACTTCTGCCTTCAAGTCCTTCTTCTTTCTTCCTTAGCTGCTTCTAACTTTTGCCTTCAAGTCTCTCTTCTTTCTCCAGCCTCTGCCCTTAGCTTCTTCCTTGATTTCTTTCCTTCACCCTTTTCTTCAGCCGCTACAGTGCTTCACCCTCCTTCCTCGTCTTCTGCCTTCAAGTCCTTTGGCTGCTTCTTTCTCTGTCCTTCTTCAGCTGCGCTTGTCTTCTTCCAGCTCTACCTCAGCTTCTTTTCCTTCTTGGCTTCAACCCTTCCTTCCTTCTCCTTCCTTCCCTACACAGCACATAGCAAAACCTACCCCTATCCTCCCCCATGTCACTCTCTCTCTATTTCTCTCTTCACTCTCTCAGAGCCAGCCGAGTAATCAAGGCAGGGTCCAGGCGCACCGGCGTGGGTGGTGCACGAGGAGTGCAGGGTAAATAGGTCAACCAGGTCTGCGTAGGTGTGGTCGCAGACGAGGTAGGTGGAGTGGGCAAGGGACCTCACCTTGTGTTACTTGAGGCGATGAGATAAAAACACAAAAATAATTTAAAGCACTTACCACGCACTTGAGTTTCCGAGGTGGGACTAAAGTCCCACCTGCTTCGCTCACGCGCCCGTAGGAGGCTTCGCTCAATTGCCACAGCTGCAGTCGCTCTCCAGGCCGCTCACTTGGCTAGATGTGTGCGCGCACTCCTCATGCGTCACCTGGGACTCGTCTGCTTGGAGCACACGTCCTGGAGCGAGGATACAAGCTCCTTCAAACTTCCTCTAATGGAGGCAGAGCCTCAAACCTGAACACACGAATATGGCCTTGCAGCCCTGTCAAATGCCTTGGGGAACTTCGCCGTGTCACGGCGAAGGTGAGGCGGGGGTTGGTGTGGCGTAGAAAGGCCTAGGCGTGCGAGCCTAGGTTGGACTGTGACCGTGGAAGTGCGTGTGTCGGGTGAGGGTGTAGGACGTGTGTGGCGGTCAGTGGAGGTGTGGATGATGATCACTGGGTGATGGCGAAGGTTCTAAGGTGGGTGGTGAGGCGTGTGGAGGGGTGAAGCAACGGATTCGCCTCGCCGGTCGTTAGCCGAAGGTGAGGGAGATGAAGGTGATTGGCGGCAGTCGAGGGGAGTTTTTATGAAATTAAGAGGGGAAAATGAAGAGTGGAGAGAGAGCAACTTACTGAGGGTAGTTGGATGAAGGGGGAAAGACGGAGGATGAGCGATGCATAGGTGCTATCGTCGGAGAAGAAAACCCTGAGGTGAGGATGACGGCAACGAGGAAGGGGTCGGAGAGGCGCGCATGGGTACGATGCGAAGCGGAGGAGCAAGATGGAGATAACTCTGCCACTGGTATGGTGGTAGAGCGACGAGAAGAGGGAGGAGGGATCGTCGGAGCTTGCGGGTAGTTGGCTGAAGACGAGGGAGGAAGAAATTAAGGGGGTATTCGCAGCCAAAACAAGCTTGGAAGATGCATTAAGGACTGGGGGTCCTTTTATAGCTGCTGGCCGAGACATTTGTGCTTGGAAGGCAAGCCTCCAATCGCAAAGATCTTGCCGGAGATGGAAGGTGCGAATGATACCCAATCCTCTCAAGCGTTCGCACGAGAGATTGGTTGCAAATCCAATCTTGGGATCACATTCAGATGGTAGGGAATTCCTCAGTGAATCTCCCTTCTAAATCTAGGAGGAGATCTCTTAGGATTCGGGGAGAAATCCTCCTCAAATCCTTGCCGGAGTAGGATTCCTCCACTGTAATGGCAGAGGAACCTGAATGCAAAGAGTGGCGAGGAAGATAGGGGATCTGTGCAAGGATTTTCAAAAGCTAGGGGTTAAAATGTAATTGGGTGGACTATTTTGCAAAGTAGGTCAAGGTGACCTTCCCTTAGGCCCAAATTTTGGTACAAGCCTAATTTTGACCTAAAAAATCCAATGGTGAAGTTGGATTTTAGGTTTGACCACATTTGATTAGACATTTTACACAAAACCTAAATTAGGTCAAATATTAAGCTAGGACCCCTATCTAGGTCAAAATAGGTTCCAAAGGCCAAAATGAAGGTTCTAAACCATAAGGGATATTTTTCCATAAATTTTAGAGGGTTTAGTTGATTTTTATCTTGACTAGAACCTTATGAAATTAAGTAGGTTTGTTTTAGGATTATAGAATGTCATTTAATTCTAAATCTCTCAATAACCCTTTTCTGACTAAACCATCCTACTTTTCCTCTTATTAAGTCTAATTGACTTATGTTTAGCCCTTGAGAAATCCCGTTGATGTACTGCAATAGTAAAATTGTAATTTTACCCTTTAGTTCATGTTTTGTTCCTAGAACATTAATCCCTTGAATGAGGCCTTTCTTTAGGTTATGTAGGAGCTTTTGTTCACTTTCTTAGGTCAAAATGAGCTAGTTAGGGCTCATGATGAGGTTCTCATCATGCCACATGTCACCATCCTGTCCATTCAACTTCCCGCCTTTGTAGATGGTGCTATAAGGCTCCGATCAGGTTGATCTTTATGCCGTTAGATTGCAATTGTTGATCCGGATCCATCTGTGTGGTCGGATTTGACATCTGAGGTTTGGATCTCTACTATCTTGCTCCTTGGCCTCTATTCCTCTATGGGTTGTGTGTGATGCTACTGATGTCTGATCAAGACGATTCCGGAAGCATTGAACTCTCGTTGCCATCCTAATCAGATCCGTACGGTTTGATCTATCATCGATGGCCCCAAATCATCTGTAATTAATATTGTCTCTTTTAGAGAATAAAATGCCTATATTATCGATAAGGCTACCAAACTAACTACTATGCAAATTATGATGCTTATGCATGCATTGTTCCTAAGTTAAGCTAGAATCTAACTTAATTCAGGTAAATTAGCTCCTATGATTGCTGTGCAATCACACCCCCATGCTTGAATGTTTCTAGTCCCTAGAAAATGCAAGACTATATGCAAAGTTGTCATAAACGAATAGTTTCTACCAAGAGCTCGACTAGAGATTTTTTTCTTTTGTTTCCATCCAAAATTTTAGGAATCTGGACAGTCATGAAAGAGTAGTGTTGTAGCCTATGCAACATATCTAAGTGAAAATTCAATCCATATCTAGAGCTTGTACTTGACCCTTAGTAAAATTCTATTAGGATAGGCAAACTTCTTCCCTCGGGGTTATAAAATAATCTGTAATTTTAGCCCTGGCTTTTGTCTTAGGTATAAGATGTTTGAGTCAAGTAGGTTTGTATTTGGTGGCTCACACTCCTCTGGTGCTACATGTTCGAAGCGTAATTCACGTTTTAAAAGTTAATTAGTTATAGTATAGCCCGAAAACACGTCGACAAATAAATTTATAAAATTGGCGAGTACCTGGTCGTTCATAGGGAGGCAATCTTGATTTTTGCAAAAGCTTTTCAATAGAACTTGCTTTAAAAAAATATTTATATATGTATATATGTATAAGAATCAGATATATGCATTCAGAAGATCAGAATCATAGTGCAATTAAATAGAGTTTTCACAATAAAGAATGCTACTAGAAATACATAGATAGATAGATAGGGAGAAAGAGATAGAGAGAGAGATAGAAAGTGGCAAAGAGATGACGTTGCTTGTAGGATGCTTGTGCGAGGTGTGGCATCACCTCAGATCTAGAGTGTCGGGATGAAGGTCAGAGCCGAGTTGCAGAGGGACAGAGAGTTGCAGAGGACGTGGAAGATGTCTGGAGTTGATGGAAGAGAGATGCTTCAACTGGGGGCCCTGGGCCTTCTTTTATAGCTTTTGTGGAGGGCAAAAAGGGTATTTTGGTCCACCTCAAATCCATAGCGCCGAGATGAAGGTCGGAGCCGAGTTGCAGAGAGACGAAGAGTTGCAAAGAAGGTGGAAGATGTCTGGAGTTGATGGAAGAAAGATGCTTCAACTGGGGGGCCCTAGGCCTTCTTTTATAGCTTTTGTGGAAGGAAAAAAGGGTATTTTAGCCCTTAATCTCGTGTAACAACTCCTGTTTGATCAGATCCGTTGATCGAGAGATCAACGGATTAGATCTAGCCTCAAAACACCTTCAAATTTTCCCTCCACGTGCGGATTCAACCTGGTGGCAACACGTGTTACACTCTAGTGCCTTGGTTCATGATCTGATGGCCTTGCTCACACCTCGCACCTGCCTAATGCCCACTCGCCACTTCTCCCTCCTTGTACGCCTACGTGAATTCAAATCGTGCCCAACGATCTATATCGGACAGCTCACGCTCGCATGCAACTTTCGGATTTCGTAAAACACGTGAGATCACACGTCCCGCTGTGGCACGCTCCGATTGTGCCATGTGGTCATGCCTCCGCCCTCCGATGGAATAATTGCACCCACGCCCAATGCCACTACAATTTCACGTAAGGTGCTGCTCAAACGCGCATCACGTGCTTCCATGTAAGTGTGTAAGACAACGTGTTGCTTGAACATTCTGTTATACTTCCTTGTTTGTTTCTATTTATACTTATCCGGCTGGATGGGCTACGTGGCATGCTTGTGGCCGTTGGATGAAGATCCAACCGCCTACAGTTGCGGTGTGGCCTTCCTAGATGGGGCGATGGTGAGGGAGTGGCTGTGATGCCGCCATATGGTGCCATCATGGCCGTCCATCTTTTTTTCCTTGTACCTAGTGATGTAGACCTCCGATCGAGTTGATTTTTTTGCCGTTGGATTGCGATCGTCGATCCAAATTCATCCGTATAATTAGATTCTTCATCTGAGGCTCGAATCTTTATCTTTTGGCTTTATGATCTCCATTCTTTTATGGACTGCACAAGATGCCCTGGTTGTCTGATCGAGACAATTTCGGAAGCGTTGGACTCGTAGCATTGTTCTGATCAGATCTGTCTGGTCTGATCTGATATCCACGGCTTCAAATCATCTACGATGAGAATTATCTCTCTTGTAGGTCATAGAATGATGATATTATCTATATGACTAATAAACTAGCTATTATGTAAATTACGATGCCTATGAATGCATTAATCCTAAGTTATGCTAGGATCTAGCTTAATTCAGATGAATTAGGTTGCATGATTACTGTGCAATCACACCCCCATGCCTAAATCTTGCTAGTCCCTAGCAAATGCATGACTAAATGCAAAGTGGTCCTACATGAGTAATTTTTAGCAAGAGATTGACTAGTGGTTTATGTCTTTTGTTTTCATCCGAAGCTTTAGTAATCCATATAATCGTGATTGTGTTTTTTTGTAGCCTATGCAACCGATCCAAGTGAAAGCCAATCCTCATCTAAAGCTTGTACTTGACCCTTAGTAAAAATCTATTGGGATAGGCAAATTTCTTCCCTCAGGGTTATAAAGTAACCTATGTATTCAGTCCTAGCTTTTGGCGTAGGTAAAAGATTTTTGAGTCAAGTAGATTTGTATTTGGTGGCTCACACTCATCTGGTGCTACATATAGACTAGTACTTTAGAACCTATATTTCCATATTATTAAATAATTCAACTCGGAAAGAGACAAGAAATTGTACTCTCTTTTGTTCCTTTGTACACATTCTCTCTCTTTCTTTCTGTTTCTCTTTCTTTTTCTTTTTCTTATCTTTTCTTTTCTTTCTTTTCGAGCTCACAATCTCACCAGATTTATTAGTATATTTAGTGGTCTCTCCTGGCATTAACACTTTGATTAGGTTCTGATAACTCTAAGACTAAGTCAGAATTCCTCAACCCATGTTCAATTAGCCAGAAATACAGAAAAGTAGGTCAAGGCTATATTTGGTGGATCGTGAGGGTGGTAGGTGTTGCTGCCTCATTACACTTGAAATAAATTCTAACTCATAAACTTATCTTTTTTTTATGCATATATATATATTTCTTCTTTTTTTTCTTTTTTTTTCTTTTTTTTTCTCATCCAAATATTTACTAGCGCAATGCAGCATACGAACTTTTATTTACGAGGCATTATTCGAGGTTATGGGTGTTCAAGAGGATATCGGGTGGCTTATTTGGTGGAAGTGCCTATTCTTAGCACCGGGAAGGGAATGCATAAGGCAATGTATTTCTAACCCTGACATTAATACCCTCCTTCAGCCGAGGATTCCGTAAAAAATGGTCGTGACCATCCACCTCAGTCCTAGTTTTATCAGAACCCGCTTTCTGCATATTTGCCTTATTTGGTGGCTCTCAAGATATTCACACTAAGAATTTGTACACAGAAATCGCGAGCAAAAACTATGCCTAACTCTGAGTATCATGATCTAATTATCTAGATGTTAAGATTCCTCATACTGGCCTTAGAGCATCAGTAGACTTTCTACTCTCACCTCACACTTGTTTGGTGGATCTATTAGAAGATGTTTGCCTGACTCCGTAATTATTATCCAAGGGTTTAGGAGAAGAAGCATTGCTTCTTCTCAACAAACTAAAGATGTTTATCGGTCTTCTCAAAGGATCCATTGCAAATTCTACGTGTAAGCGTGAAATTATACTAGATTCTAAACTCAGGAATCAACTTAAAAATAAATCCCTAATAAAACCTTAATAAAATTCTTTATGCCTAAATGCAATTTTTTTTTTTGACATAAAATTAAGACATGCAATGTCCACCTCCCCATGCCTATTCATTACAATGTCCTCATTGAAATGTTTGCATGAAAATCAAAATATAATAAGCAAGAGGAGGGCATATCACCTGACTATGCTTGTTAATCCAGGTCAGTATGGATGTAGGGGATGCAGAGCTACCTGTACAGAGTACTGGGTTTCCTCCCAGCCAGCGCTAAGTTTAATGTCATTTGCTGAACTTAAACCCACAAATATGTAGTTCAAATAAATGGGTTGAGTCAAGATTAAAATGATGTGATCATGTAATGCAAGGATCAGTGATCCACAAATGTGGATCAGCTGATGGTGAATACCAATCCCAAAAGGTCGAAAAAATAAAGTGAATAGGCTTGAAACTATTTGTAGTCAAATGCTAGAAAAGAGAGAAATATTAGTACGGGTGCCATAGTGGAAAGTAGATAATGGCAACCTTAAGATATGATGCATGAGGAAGGCAGATGAGTTGAGTCAAGATTAAAATGATGTGATCATGTAATGCAAGGATCAATGATCCACAAATGCGGGTCAGCTGATGGTGAATACCAATCCCAAAAGGTCAGAAAAATAAAGTGAATAGGCTTGAAACTATTTGCAGTCAAATGCTAGAAAAGAGAGAAATATTAGTATGGGTGCCATAGTGGAAAGTAGATAATGGAAACCTTAAGATATGATGCATGAGGAAGGCAGATGAGGTGGATACAGGGTGGTTTGTGGGGAATAAATCATATGGGTCTTGAAAGTGATAGGAAATAAAAGGAGGGACCCGAGTGGTGTAGCCTGAAATGGTATAAGAAACCACTTCGCAAGCCAAGTTAGGTATGGATGGATGTTAAGTAGGTGAGTCAAATAAGACCCAGTCGTCCATCTCAGAATCCTCATTCTTATCCATGGGGTGATAAAAAATCTTATTTGAGTCGCCCAAATCATGATGCAAGTCTTCAAATGTAATGGACAAAATTCATTATTCCTTAAAATCACAGCCTAATGGGGAGTAAGATCAGAATCTAGATTAGTCAAGATCTTGAATTCTTTTAGTTTTATGGACTTCTGAATTTGATCCCAATTGTCTTTCTCTTGAATTAAATCTTCTAATGGATTATTTTTTTGTTCCTCATCAGTCAAATCAAACTCCTCAGGATTCCATGATTCAGCTAAATTCTTTGCTCCTTCAGATAGATCCTCATAAGTCATCCCCAGTAATTCTGCAATTTCTTGAACATCTTTTTCATAATGGGATTGTTTGTCTTGTTCAATCTCGAGATGTTGAGGATAAGATTCAGGGTTTTCCTCAGGACTCTAGTGGATGGGAAGAGAAGGATGTCAATTAGCTGAAACAGAAGTGAAAGCAGATTTGACTTCAATATGGGATATCTTAGAATGTTTAGTACTACCAAATCCAGATATCAAATCATTTAAGCATATCTGATCATGGTAATCCTCAAACAAGATGACATAAGAGCCATCCAACCGTGCTTGGCTGAGAGTGTCACTGCCCCTAATCTTTCTATATTCTTGATCTTGCTCTAATTTTTGCAAATCAACCATGTAGTCCAATTGTGTGTCTTTAAATATGAAAGAATCATACTCTAGCTCACCATGGATTAGCTCCTAAAAATAGAATGGTTGTAATTTAGGGCCTAAATCAAGATATAATTTCTTAAGTGAGCCTTCCTCCTCAAAGTCAGTTTTTGGGATATCAAAAAGGATTTGTTTACAAGGCTAGTGGGTGGGCTTAGTGTATGTAGAGGTTGGTATTGGATAAGATGTAATACTTAAGGTTGGATCCTCAACCTTGAATGGATTACCATCAACTTGTGGCATACTTAGACCAATTTTATCACCTTGTGCTTTTCGGATTCTATTGAGCTATTTTGTCAGATTATCTGTATTTCTTTTATTAGCTTCTCTCATCCCCTGGACTACTTGGAGTAATTGGGTGATCTTAGGATCACTGCCATGGTCAGGGATTTGATCATGTTAAGGATAATAATTTCCAGGATTTCTTTCCTCAGTTGAATCAGAATATCTATCATCTGAATACCTAGGGTAAGAATCATATCCTTGGTTTGGTGTTGTAGGGTTATCCCAATGAGAAGGTAAAGTTCTTTGGGTGGAATTGGGATAATTTGTAAAGTGATTTCAAGGATAGGATTGATATTCTAGGTATTGGGATTCTGAGGCATATCCCTGATTTGGGGAGAGATGAGTTTGGCTGAACCGGTCAAGATTGTTGGTCATGCTAATCAGGTGCTAGTCCTGCATGGAGAGTTTCTTTTGAGGTTGTAGAGATCCTTGATATCCAGCGATTCGTGTGGAATTCAAGGTAGGCCTAGCTATACTCGAGGAATATGAGGTGTAGGCAAGGGAATCAAGTCCTGGGTGTTGAGGAGAATTCTCCCATCCTGAAGAAGTTGAAGTAAGGAAAAGGTTGGGATAGGGAGAATAGTGTGACGTAAAAGAGTATGGGTCCATGGTTTCTTCCTCAATCAGTTCTTCCCCATGGTAATTGGCTATTGGAATGTATTCAGAAAAATTGGGTCTTCTCCTTAGTTTACTCTCTAAAGGTGGTACCAAGTCAGGGTTCAGAGACCTTTTAGCATCCATGTACCAGAAGAAGGTTAATAGATGAGAGAGAGAAGACAGATGAGAGAATTTCCCTGCCCTTTCAATACAAGCAATCAATCTGGTCCTTAAAGTGTTAACCCTGAATAGACTTAATCTTGGCTCCCCAAAACATGATTGGGTTAGGTCAACCCTTGAATTACTTGGCTGGCCAGAAGGGTGGGACCCCTTAGGACACCCCGCTTGGCGGGACACCACTAAAGGTTAACGCGGTTACTGCACTGACCTTTCTTGTCACCAGTGGGTCCAAGTAGACAAGGCCTTGACCTTAGCCCAATCTAGTTTCAAGTCCCCAAGTCTATTAGTCCTGCTGACAGACCCCCGTTTTTGCGCATTTTAAAGTCATCGGAAATCGTAGTATAGTCGTGTTAAAATGCTCGTCAAAAATGATTTGTAAAGATAACATGACTTGAGTCCCGGACGTTCGTCTCTAGGAGGCGTTTATGCAAATTTGAAATCGATCTTTTTCACTCTACTTGCTTAAAATCGCATGTCGGATCAATGTTTGGCCACTTTCATTATGAACCCTAATTACGTGCGCATGTGTTAGATAGATGACAAATGTGAAAGTGTGAGTTTCAGTACACACGATTCTAGTTATGTGGTGGCTGTTTATGAAAAATGCGCTAATAGTTAGATCCTCAATATTTTCAAGTACCGACATGCTGGTTGCAATAGATAACACTTAAAATCGTGCAACTTTAATCACACAAATTTATATTGCAATAAGCTCATGGTGATTCTCAACACAGGGATATATATATATATATATATATATATATAAAGATCTTTTATTCATTCATCATGGTGTTTGCAACATGAAACTAGTGGAAAGCTTATAGAGGAAAGCTTGAAAACATAAATCTAACTAACAGAAAATGATCGCATACATGAATATATGGGGGGATTTTGCATGCATCATTGGGGGAGAATAAAGAGCAACACTACTAAGTAGTAATAAAAGTATGTAAACTATGAAGAACTAAGCTACTAATCTAGCAAAAATAAGGGCATTCGGAGGTGGGCTCTGATGGCCTTTGAGTTGGTGGAGAGGAGAAGGAGGGGTGGCCAATGGTGCTTAGGCCGGCCCTTGGAGAGAGGCTGGAGAGGTGATCCAGCATCTTGGCGTGGAGATGGTAGTGGCCATGGTGGGCAACTCGTGGAGGTGGAGTGGAAGTGAATGTAGCTAACCTAAATGGAAGTGAATAAAGCCAAGAAACAGATGGGTGCAAATGGCCACCACTTAGGTCTTTTTATAGACCTAAGGGAGACTCTCTAGAGAAGTGTGGAACTCTCTAGAGAGAGCTCCAAGAGTGGCCAGCCAAAGAGAGACAGAGGTGGTTATAGATCCACCATTTGTGGATCTCCAATTCGAATGGCTCTTGGTTGTTAATTTTGGCAACCAAGAGTGGCACCACCTTTGGAAGAACCTAGAATACTCTAGGTTGTGTGGGAGTGAGTGAATGGGTGTGTGTGTGGTCGTGCCCTACGTGTCCAAGTGATATAGGTTAGGTCCTAAGGGGGTTTAGGTTGGTGTAGGTCTTAAATTAGGGTTGCAAACCCTAATTGCTAAGGGTGAATTGCAATTAAACTTAACACAAGTTTAATTGAATGAGTGTGAACCTATTTGAGAGTGAAATAACTCAATTAGGTTGGGCTTAGGTAAATTGGGCTCTCATTGAGTCCAATTGGACTTGTATGGGTTGAGATCTAAGCTCAATTGGACCCTATGAGTCCAATTGACTAGACAATGGTAATTGACTATGATCTAAGTCAATTAGATTTAGTGAAGACCTAATTAGGTTCTTATGGAGGTCTAGAGGTGATGTACTAGGGTTGGGGTATCTTAGTTTAGTTTCCTAGGGGGTTAGAATTGGGTTTAGGGAGCTAGAGATCCAAGATCAAGGCTTGAATCTCAAAACAGGAACTGGAGAGCAGTTCCAGACGTCCAATAAAAGTATTAGACGACTTATACTCAAAAATCAGAAGTCCAGACTTCAATTCTAGATGTCTAATTAGAGTCAAGAAGGATTCTAGGTTCTGTCTTGGGTATTCTGCAGAAATTGGACGTCTAACCAAGTGTTTGAATGTCCAATAATACTACAGAAGTGGGTTTAAGGTGTGCGGGAGTTGGCTAAGGGTTCTGAACATCCTATAACTTATCTGGATGTCCAGATAGAGGTTGGAATTAGGGATTTACGGTTTCCTAGGATGTGGTGACCTAATCTAAGAGTGGCTAAGGCTTGGGGAAGCTTCTAGGCTGTCCTAGGGCTGGGATGGTCCTAAGTTCTTCATATTTTACTGCTTTATTCCTACTTAATAGAATAGCATACCTTAACTCCCTTTCATTATTATCTATTACATCTAATCTAGGTCTTTCACTCCAGCTCTGCTGCAACACCAGTTATTCTTTATTCTTTAGATCCAGCTTTTGATCTACCTTCTGGTCAACTTATTACCTGTAATTGACATAATGCACCTAATCAGCACATTATAGCATTATTTTTTGCATAGCTAAAAGAAAGCAGTAAAGATGCAAATAATGCTTATGCATGCATGAGTTACCCTAACTTATGCTAAGTCCTAGCCTAATTTAGGTCAATTAAGACCTATGATTGCTGCGTAATCATACCCTCATGCCTAAATCTTGCTAATCCCTAGCAAATGCAAGACTAAATTATTCACAGAAGGGTCTCTAAGGGATTGATTATTTTATCAAGTGTATGCATAGAGATTTTTCTCCTTTTTGTTTTCATCCTATGCTTTAGAAATCTCGACAATCGTGAAAGTGTATCTATGTAACTTTTGCAATGAATTCGAGTGAAAAACTAATTCACCTCTAAAGCCTGTAGTTGACCCCTAGTAAAAATTCTAGTGGGATAGGTGGACTTCTTCCCTCAGGGTATTCAAGATATTCTATGAATTCCACCTGGCTTTAAGCTTAGGTAGAAATCTTAGAGGGAAAAGATTATATATTTGGTGGCTTACTCTCAACTGGTGCTACATAGAGATTAATACTATAGATTCCTGATTCCTAAATTATTACGTAACTCAACTCATAGAAAGATGAGAAAACTATGCTCTCTTTTGATTCCT
Source organism: Thalassia testudinum (assembly GCA_037157565.1). Taxonomy (NCBI): domain Eukaryota; kingdom Viridiplantae; phylum Streptophyta; class Magnoliopsida; order Alismatales; family Hydrocharitaceae; genus Thalassia; species Thalassia testudinum. The sequence continues at coordinate 129,367,990 of JAZHRO010000055.1, forward strand.
TTGTATTCATTCTCTCTTACTCTTTTTCTTTTTCTTTTCTTTCTTTTTCTTAGAGCTCACAATCTCACCAGATTCACATATATGACCAGTATTTGGTGGTCTCACTTGTCATTAACACTTTAATTGAGTTCCCATAACTCTAACACTAAGTTAGAATTCCTCAGCCAGTATTCGGGCGGTCAGAAATACAGGAAAGGTGGGTTAAAGCCATATTTGGTAGATCTCAAATTTATTTGGTGGTATTGCCTCAATGCAACTTAAATAGACACTAAATATTCACTCTTTTTTTCTTTGCTTTTTCTTCTTTTTCTATTTTTTTTTCTATTTGTCTTTCTTTTCATCCTTTTTTTTTTCAACACAATACAACTAGCACAATCCATGAACTTTATTGAGGAGGCATTATTAGGGATTGGTGGTACTCAAGAGATATTAAGTGGCTTATTTGGTGGAAGTGCCTACTCACGGCACCGGGAGAGATGGATAAGACGGTGTATTTCTGACTTTGACATCAATACCCTCCTTCAGCCAAGGATTCCGTAAAGAATGGTCATAACCATCCACCTTAGACCTAGTTTTATGAAAACTCGCTTTCCATGTATTTGCCTTATTTGTTGGCTCTCAATATTTCACACAAAATGTATACGCAGGAATCGAGAGCGAAAACTATGCCTAATCTCTGAGTATCATTGCCTAATTATCTAGGATTCCAGATTCCTTGCACTAATCTTAGAGCACCAGTACTCTCTATTCTCATCTCACACTATTTGGTGGATTTTTGGAATAAAATCTGCCTAACTCCCAAAACATTGTCCAAGGGTTTAGAAGAAGAAGCACTGCTTCTTCTCGACAGATTAAAGACATTTATCAGCCTTCACTGTGAATCCATTGCAAATTCTACATGTGTGTGAAAAGTTGTACTGAATTCCAGATTATAGGAATCAACTAGAGAATAAAATTTCTAATGCATTCTCTTAATAAGATAATCTTATTCATGGATGCATTATGTATATATTCTATAAACAAAGTAACCTGTTATATTCGTACTTCATGAAATTTCACTTTCGGGTTACATTCAACTTGATCCTAAATTCAGAACAAAAGGTGAGCGAGTGAGTCGGAAGTGGCTATTGCGAACGATTTTTAGCTCCAATGCGAGCATTGGAGGTGGAGTAAGTTGTTCTTTTATTTAGGATCCTAAAGTACGTTTGACATGCAGCTCCGAGGTTTTCCTAAATGTTGGTATAAAAATTTTTAGTTTTGTCGTATCTACCCCCCCATGCCTAAGTTCTTGCATGTCCTCATGCATGAATATAAAAGAGAATTCACCTGGAATTGCTCTTGAAATTTTAACGTTCAGCACCAGCCAACCTGACAGTATGCAATATGCAAGAGAAATATGCTTAAAAGAAAAATATGCTATGTATAAAGCGAGTATGTATAAGGTGATGGATGAATGTGGGGTAGATGCTGAGTTTAACGCCTCCAGCTGGGCGAAAACTCAATCAGATGTATCAGTTCTAGCATAGGAGCCGGTCAAGATTAAGAGAAAGATGTGCTCGTATGCTCCTAGAATCAGTGGTCCGGAGATGCGAACCAACTGATTTTGCACCCCTACTCCAAAAATTCTTGCTATAAGAAGGTGTGGAGTAGTGGTGGAAAATAGAGGATAATCAAAGGGGGGATCATAATGTTGATTCAACTGATTTATCATGTCCCACAATTCAGCAGGAAGTAGCTAAGAGAGTAGATCAACATGTATCTCAGAACCAGAATCTGAGTCATAGGGATCCTCATAACGATAAATGACATCAAAGATCATGCCCTCTCCAGGCTCTGGGTCATATGGGGGTATTCGTGAAAGTAGAAGATCTGTGGGGAGGTCACTAAAATCCTCGTCAAAAATTACTTCGTCCTCATCTGTACTCATATCTGATTCATCAGAAGCTGACTCTTCAGGCTCTGAGTCGAGCCATCCATTAGACTGACTAGGATGATAGGTGCATCCCCAACTCATTCTGCTCAAAGCTTCACCCTCATATGCATTGGGTTCCTCAGTAATTTCTGCCTCAGGTAGCATATTATTTCTTCGGTCAAATCATCCATAGCTATTTATGGTCTTCGAATGCCAGGATCAGGGATAGAAAGTGTCATCTCAAAATCTCTAACATCTGAATTAGGGTTGTAGGTGAAAGAAGAAGAGTGCAGATCAGAAGATGTTGGTCTAGCATAGGTTCACCTACAATGGAAAGTGGCCTAGATTGATCAGTAGTGTCGCATGTAATGTTTGCCTCAAGATCCATATCCTCAATTGGATCTACTTCCCTTATCTCGATTGGGTTATCTAACCCAAAAGGTATCTCCCAGAATTTAGGATAATCTGATTGTGGCTCAATACTGGAGATATCAGTCCTTTCCTCCTCAATTTCCTGAATGGAGTTCTCAAATGAACCCATTCGGCATACTTCTTGCTCCCGTCTCATATCCAAGCTAGGTTCTTCTTCCCCTTAATGATCTTCTAGCATCTGCTCCCGAGAATCTTCTATGTGTCCTTCCGATGTAGCCGTTTCAAATTCTTCGAGGTCTTCAAGGCTATTGTCCAGTTGATATCTCAAAAGCAGTAGTTCTTGAGTTTCCCAATTTTGTCCAATTAGCCTTGTTATCCCTGTTGTTCCCTAAAGGAGCTCCATCACAGCTTGTTGATACGGAATCCAGCTTTGTCTTTGGTTCGGCTCAGTGATAGCTTGGATTTCATGTAGGTAGAATGCGGCCTTCTCCTTAGCGCTAGCTACAGCTTTCTGTATTCTGTAATGCGGTCACATATGCACCGGTAGTTCTTCAGGGGTTCCAGGGGGTGAATCAGGTCTACCCATATTCCATGGGTGAGAAGCAGGAGTATGAAATCCATATCCTGGGTTATAAGATGCGGTCCTTTGAGGGACCGACTGGTATGGGTCATAATATCTAGGATTAGGATATGGGTTAACCATTTTGGTAACCCGAGGTGAAGGATCAGGCGAAGCGAAAAGTCATCTTCACCACCTTGGGTTCTGATCCTAAGGTTGAGCTGATTCAGTGACCCAGGCTCTTAGATAAGCTCGTGGGTCCAACTCTTCTAGGTCTTGATTAGGTCCAGATCCAGGGTTAGCCATTGCAGCTAAGCAGATAGAAGAAGTGGGGGGAGAAGATGGTCTTAACGAGGTGACTCGCCTCCTTGGGAGCGGCTCCCAAGGTTCAACTAGTTGAGGTGTTGGTGATCTCCTTCCTTGCATACACCACCCAACCCCTGGGTTGGTGTAGCCAAGCCAGAAAAGGCTAAGGCCCTATCAATTAGATGGTCCTTATGATCGGATGACTAGATTTTTCATTGTAAGTACGAATTCTTGAAGAAAATTTCATCGTGCAACTGACTAAAAGTGATTTCCACCTCTCAAGCTAACACAACCAGTCTGGTTACGAGGGGACTAAGGGGAAGGTTCCTCCTTTGGCTTACGCCTCTGGTTCTGTTAACCCCTGATCCGCGGTCGTTTGACACTACCTCGCAGACTTAGTCACCAGGTTTGGCAAGAGAGGTTGAAAACACCCAGTAGTATGACAACGAATTCGGGTTGATTTCGTGTTTTAAAATTGATTTTAGCCCATTTTTCTTCAGTTGAGGTTTGTGGTGAGTGGCCCACAAGGTGACCAAGCTCACCGGTTAAACACTAGACTTCACTAAGTCTAGGTTAGCCTAAATGTGGTCTCTAGATTGTAACCCTAAAGATGTAACCTAGGGTTCATGCAATTCTAGGGTCTTTTGTTCTTTTGTTTTGTTCTTCTTCAGCAGACCACAAGAATAAAAATAGTTCTCTGAACAAAATTGGAATCCAATTAAATTGAAATTTGGCAAGTAGATTTCTTTTTCAATTATCTTTTCAGAGAATATTTTTTTGTAATTTTTACTATTTCAACCGAATTTATAGAGATTTTTAAATGTCAAGGGGTCAGATTTGAAATTTTGACCCCTTGTCGATTTTTCAAATTGAAATAATATCAAATGATTTTCAAAAATTCTGGAAAAATATGGAAATGAGATCAGCTTTCAAACCCCACCATGTTTAGTCAAAACAGATTCGTGGATTACTAGAAATTACTTTTTGAATTTTGAAAAATCTCAAATCTGGGTCAGTCTGACCCCCTTGCAGTTCACGAATTTTTAAAAATTTTTTACTTTAAATTTTTTCAAATGAATAGTGTCATTTGAAAGATGGCTTTAAAATGAAGGTCTAACCCAAATTTCTGAATTTTTTGGTAATTGAATTTTTAAAATGGACTTTGAAATCTGGCTGAAAATCAGAGAATGATGAAAAAGCATTTAAAAGGTGTTTGAGTTTAAAATTCAAACATTCTGCCAATTTTTTTTTTCAAAAAGGATTTTCTTTTTCAAAGGATTTTCAATTTTTTTTGTTTTACTTTTTCACAAGTAACCTAGGATTCAAAAAGAAACCTAATCTAACTACCTAGATTTTTTTCTTTGATTTTTTTCAAGAAAATAACTAGGCCTTTTTTTTTCTTTTTTTTTCAAATGAAATTGCTAGAAGGAAATCTAACCTACGATTCAAAAAAAAAAAAGCCTAGACTAAGGAAGGTATGATGTGCACCTGGAAATTTTTTTTTCCATGCTCGTTGTGTGCGCAGATCCCACTTTTTTCTTATTTTCCCTGCACATCAAAAGACAAGTAGAGGAAGATTTATCAATAATAATTCAAGAGATCGAAATCAAAAAATGACGTTGCCTCCCCAGCAACGATGCCATTTGACAGACCCCATTTTCACGCATTTTAAAGTCATTAGAAATTGTAGTATTGTCGTGCTAAAATGTTCGTCAAAAATAATTTGTAAAGATAACGAGACTTGAGTCCCGGTCGTTCGTCTCTGGGAGGCGTTTATGCAAATTTGAAATCGATCTTTTTCGCTCTACTTGCTTAAAATCGCACGTCGGATCAATGTTTGGCTACTTTCATTATGAACCCTAATTACATGCACATGTGTTAGATAGATGACAAATGTGAAAGTGTGAGTTTTAGTACACACGATTCTAGTTATGTGGTGGTTGTTTACGGAAAATGTGCTGATAGTTGATCCTCAATTTTTTCAGGTACCGACATGTTGGTTAAAATAGATAACAATTAAAATCATGCAACTTTAATCACATAAAATTTATATTGCAATAAGCTCATGGTGATTCTCAACACAGATATATATATATATATATATATATATATATATATATATATATATATAAAGATCTTTCATTCATTCATCATGGTGTTTGCAACATGAAACTAGTGGAAAACTTATAGAGGAAAGCTTGAAAACATAAATCTAACTAATAGAAAATGATCGCATACATGAATCTATGGGGGCATTTTGCATGCATCATTAGGGGAGAATAAAGAGCTACACTACTAAGCAGTAATAAAAGCATGTAAACTATGAAGAACTAAGCTACTAATCTAGCAGAAATAAGGGCATTCGGAGGTGGGCTTCGATGGCCTTTGAGTTGGCTGAGAGGAGAAGGAGGGGCGGCCAATGGTGCTTAGGCTAGCCCTTGGAGAGAGGTTGGAGAGGTGATCCAGCATCTTGGCGTGGAGATGGTAGTGGCCATGGTGGGAAACTCGTGGAGGTGGAGTGGAAGTGAATGTAGCTAACCTAAATGGATGTGAATAAAGCCAAGAGACGGATGGGTGCAAATGACCACCCCTTAGGTCTTTTTATAGACCTAAGGGAGACTCTCTAGAGAAGTGTGAAACTCTCTAGAGAGAGCTCCAAGAGTGGCTAGCCAAAGAGAGAGAGAGGTGGTTTTTCGATCCACCATTTGCGGATCTCCAATTTGAATGGCTCTTGGTTGCTAATTTTGGCAACCAAGAGTGGCACCACCTTTGGAAGAACCTAGAATACTCTAGGTGTGTGGGAGTGCATGAATGGGTGTGTGTGTGTGGTCATGCCCTATGTGTCTAAGTGATATAGGTTAGGTCCTAAGGGGGTTTAGGTTGGTGTAGGTCTTAAATTAGGGTTACAAACCCTAATTGCTAAGGGGGAATTGTAATTCAACTTAACACAAGTTTAATTGAATGAGTGTGAACCTAATTGAGAGTGAAATAGCTCAATTAGGTTGGGCTTAGGTAAATTGGACTCTCACTGAGTCCACTTGGACTTGTATGGGTTGAGATCTAAGCTCAATTGGACCTTATGAGTCCAATTGACTAGACAATGGTAATTGACTATGATCTAAGTCAATTAGGTTTAGTGAAGACCTAATTAGGTTCTTATGGAGGTCTAGAGGTGATGTACTAGGGTTGGGGTACCTTAATTTAGTTTCCTAGGGGGTTAGAATTGGGTTTAGGGAGCTAGAGATCCAAAATCAAGGCTTGAATCTCAAAACAGGAACTGGAGAGCAGTTCCAGACGTCCAATAAAAGCATCAGACAACTTATACTCAAAAATCAGAAGTCCAGACTTCAATTCTGGATGTCTAATTAGAGTCAAGAAGGATTCTAGGTTCTGTCTTGGGTATTCTGCAGAAATTGGACATCTGACCAAGTGTTTGGATGTCCAATAATACTACAGAAGTGGGTTTAAGGTGTGCGGGAGTTGGCTAAGGGTTCTGAACATCCTATAACTTATCTGGATGTCCAGATAGAGGTTGGAATTAGGGATTTACGGTTTCCTAGGATGTGGTGACCTAATCTAAGAGTGGCTAAGGCTTGGGGAAGCTTCTAGGCTGTCCTAGGACTGGGATGGTCCTAAGTTCTTCATATTTTACTGCTTTATTCCTACTTAATAGAATAGCATACCTTAACTCCCTTTCATTATTATCTATTACATCTAATCTAGGTCTTTCACTCCAGCTCTGCTGCAACACCAGTTATTCTTTATTCTTTAGATCCAGCTTTTGATCTACCTTCTGGTCAACTTATTACCTGTAATTGACATAATGCACCTAATCAGCACATTATAGCATTATTTTTTGCATAGCTAAAAGAAAGCAGTAAAGATGCAAATAATGCTTATGCATGCATGAATTACCCTAACTTATACAAAGTCCCAGCCTAATTTAGGTCAATTAAGTCTTATGATTGCTGTGCAATCACCTGCCTAGGGCACATCTACTCAATTTTAAGCTTGGATTTGATGTGCTTTTTGAATATGATAAGAGTTAAGGGGGTGTTTGCCCTTAAAGTTGATTTTAGATGTGTGAAGTGCTCAGGCAAAGGGTTCACAAGCAATTCTTTTATGATGAGATGATTTTTAAGATTCGAATGCTTTTGTTAATGAGTTTTAGGGTTCACTTGAGTTAATATTTTCAATCAAGGTTTTGATGTGGCACACAAGAGTTTTTTGCAAATCCCCATGTATTTGATAGATTTCCTTTAAATACGGAAATGCAGGTGTGCTCTATCCTTAATGTGGAATCCTAAGCACAGATAATTCTAGATGATTTTTTTAGGTTCAAAATTAGATGAGTGGTGCGACCTAAGCAATACAATCAATTGGACTTCTTACACCACTAACTAGGCATTCAGAAATATTTTTCAAGAATTTTTAATGCACGTTTTCTATTTTTTTTCTGATTTAAAGTGTTCTGAGGGTTTTGCAGTCTATTTTGAACCCTAGTTGGTGATTGGATAATCCATGCAACCAAATGTGCAAGAAATAATTTTTTCAGATTTTTCCTAAATTCTTGATTATCTCAAAAATTCAGTGCCGAAAATTTTAAGTCAATCAAAGTTGTATAAAAATTCTTATAATATTTTGGACTCCAAAAACTTAGGAACAATAACCGTATTGATAACAGATCAGTGCATGAAATTTTAAAATATTTCTATAACTTTGATTTGTACAAAATTTGGATATGTTGTTTTGACTTTGAAATCTACGTCCAATAAAAATTTGAGAACTTTTGGACGTACAGATCTCCAGGAATTGAATTTTTAAGATAAAACTTTATTTTAGCCTAAAAATCAAGAGAATTTTTTTATTTACAATAATTAAGCAAATTCTAACTAATCCTAAGTCTTAAGTAAACACCTAATTTTTTTTTTGGATTTTTTTTCAAATCTATCTAATCTAACCTACGAGCACTAACCTGAGATTTGAACATGCGATTTCTCCATTTGTTGCATCTTTCCCTTGGATTTCTGTGCTTCTTGCACATGCAAATATAATAGGTTAGAAATATCAAATAAGCACTATGAAGAAATGCTTTAAAAATATCCGTTGCCTACCCGGCAACGGCGCCAACTTGTTCAGCGCGTAATACACGTTTTAAAAGTTAATTAGTTGTAGTATAGCGTGAAAACACTGTTAATCGCTCGAGATTAGGTTTTAAATCATTACGTTGCAATATAGTCGAAATCTCGCAGAAAACAGATAAAATTTATACTTGAAAAAGTCCGAAGTCGTTCGCTAGGAATAAGTAAGAATTCAATTCTCAAGATTACAATTTAAACAATAGATATAAGAAATTATGATTAGAAATTAATTCAAAATAATGTAGCAATAATATCAAGTGTCAGACTGCAAAAAGAATGGAGTAAAATGGTGATTTGAATCACCAATTACTCCCCACAATAATAGCAAGTGGAACTCAATATGTATGAAATAAACTCAAGTCAACCGTCAGACGTCTTAAATGTCTGATGAACAGTGCTCTACTTTCTCTGATTTCTTCTTCTTTAGTTCTATCCCTTCTCTTCTGCGGCTCTTCTTCTTCTGCTTCTGTTCCTCTTCTTTCACTGCTCTTTTCCTTCTCTTCCTTTTCTTCTTTCTTTCCCTACTCTTCTTCTTCATAGACTCTTCTTCTTCATGCATAGGGGGAAGGATGTCAAATTTGGCTAAGTGTTAGCCAATTTCCCAAAGAGCAAAAGCCTACCCTACCCCGCGCAAACTCTCCTCTCTTTCTCTCCTTGGGTCACGCTCTCCCAGAGCCTTCAACAGTATCGGGTATTCAGGTAATTGAACCTAGAGCGCACCCGGGTCCAGGGCTGCGGGCGTGGGTCATAGCCGAGGAGTGTACAGGGCTAGGTGGGTAATCGGGTCAGCACCAGGTTTGCAAGGGGCATGTCACGGACAAGGAGCGTGAGGGGTGTGAGGGACCTCACCCCTTGTGTACGAGGCAATAGGCCCGTATCACAAATACAATTTATGTGGCACAAGAGGACCATTCGTTTCCGATGTGGGACTATTCCACAGGGCTTTCCACGCATAGCAGTAGCAAGTGATTGCTCGTCAAATTGCTATGCTGCTGCTGTCTCTTGGGCTAATTGAAGGCTCGCGGAAGCACTTGGAGAGGAGTCTGTGTCGATTGGGAGCTGCAGTAGGTGAAACTAAGACCTGGAAGTAGATGAACATGTCAGAGAAGACGCTGGCGACGATGACTGTTTGGCGAAGAACCTGAAAAGACAAATACGGCCTAATGGCCCAGTCAGAATAGCTCAGAGGCTTCACCGAACTACGGCGAATGTGATGAGGGGGTCGGCTAGGCGTGGCATGGTCTGTGTGTGTGGGGTGAAGTCAGACTATGAGTGTAACGACCCAGTTCCCGAGTCCCTACGAGACACGAGAACCAAACCGACTCGACTAATCCCAAGACCTAGTCGTCCAACGAGGAAGTAACCAAAAGAGCAGTAAAATAAACCACATTCAGCATGAATATAACTAACAGTAAGAAAGTACAGCAGTAAGGAAAGAAACTACTACAGTATATACCACCACAACAGTAGAACAACATTTATCATATAACATGAACTGCAGGTAAAGAAAAGTACAGCGGAAACAAGAACTACTCACTATAACGGAAACAAAGAGATACAAAAGATAGTGGTAACTCTATTGGACCCTACTCGGCCCAGCGTCCTCTGCAGCCGCTGACCCTGGCTGCTCAACACCTGGTCCTGAAAAAGGTAATGAGTGTAACACGTCAGCAAAACGCTGCGTAGAGTGGCAACTAAAACTAAAGACAACAGTAGAGTGTACAGTAGCTGTTATGTTCTATTACTTTCTTTATTCACATCTTTCAATTGTCTCACTATTTCATTTATTCCTCAAATCTTTTACTTGATCTCGAATGTTCCTCGTGGGAACGATCTTGATTGCAGTCTTTTCCAAAAAGTAGAAGTAGCACGTGGTGCTCTCCTGGCCGGGAGAGTCCCCCGTGGTGATCCTACCCTCAGTCAACCACCCCAAGGTCACTGACAGATGTAACGGTGACTACGGCACGCGCGATAAACGCACAGGTAGCTAACCTGTACTGGCACGCGGTCAGTCATTTCCGTTAACGGGTGCGCCCAAAGCACAGCATGGAACCAGTCCAGGGCAGAGCCCTCTCAGTAACAGGGGTCCAACCCCTCCACAGTAACCAAACCGGGGCCTTGCCCCTCCACAGTCCGCGCACCCTCGCCTGACTACTCTGGTTTGCCCCAGTGGGCCTAACAAGTCGGTGAAGGAGGCTAGCAGAACCCCGGGGCCCGTGGGGTAGCTAGTGCTCTCCTAACACTAGTAGCTCTCCTCAGTACTACGTACACGAGGGCCAGCAAGTCGGTACAGAGCGGCCGGTCCTAACCCCGGGTCCCTGGGGTGGCTGGCCCCACTCTGCACTAAACAGGTACAGGTACTTCCCTTGGTACTACGTACCCAAGAGACAGTACAAAACTACATCTCCGTTCCATTCCTTTCTCTTTCCAGGAGTTCCACTCCTAATTCCCCGTAGGGTTCCAGCTCTTTAATCTCAGGACATCTTATGTTTCACTTTCCAGTTTCACGTTCTTACAATCCATGATCTCAATCATGTTTCTTTATTCATAACAGGCAGCTGTTAATTCAATTTACAGGAAGCTTTATATTCCTTTCCATTTTCCAAGACTGCAGTATTATACATTCCACTAGTTTTTCCATCCTAGGATTCATGCCATATCCTAGTATCTATCATACAATCTAGTTTTCTAGCCCTAGGATTCATGCAACACCTAGGAGCTATCATATATTTCTCATTCCTAGGATTCATGCAACGTCCTAGGTTCTAGTTATGGTTCCATACTTTAACAGATTTTATTAATAACTTAAAGCCACTCTACCAGGTACAACGGGAGTAATGGGGGCGTGATCGGGAATCCCACGTGCCTCCGCGACTCCCAAGACTGCAACTGAAGGAGGTCATATCACAAGGATCAAACACAAGGAGTGTCTCAAAACAGTGTATAGCTATTGTAGACGGGTAGAGGAATTAATTCTGAAAAGAACGCAACTCGAATCGCGGAAAATGGAACCCGAACGGGCCCTAAACGGGTCGAAAACGACGACACTGTGCAAAATCAGATGTCTGGAACTTCTTCCAGACGTCTTAAAAAGTGGATCAGAGAATTACCTGTTCAGCGTGGTTTCCCAGATGTCCAAAAGTCTGAGGGGACGTCTGGCCTAGCTCCCAGACGTCCGATGGTCACCCCGGACGTCTGGAGGTCGCTCCCGCCGTCTGGTACAACAGCCAGACATCTGATTTGCGTTGGATGGCGAATCACCGAGCCTGCGCACACCCATCTCCCTCCCTCAGTACGGTCAGTCGACAGGAAGGAAGAAGAAGACGGAAAACTCACCTTTCAGACGTCTGGAAGGTCTTCCAGACGTCGCCCTCGCCGTCTGGCTATCAACCCAGACGTCTGATTCTGGAAATTTTTCCAGAATCAGGGCACCACCCGGCCTCCGCTCGCGACGCCGCCCGCGTCGCACCTCGCGCGCCTGCTGCTCAGACCGCAGCAGTCCCCCCTCCGCGTCACTCCGCGCCCCCCGCGCCCTTCGTCGGCCGACCCTAGCAGCCCCGGCGAGCTCGCCCTCACGGCAGAGCTCCGCTCTCGCACGCCGCACCTCCTTCGCGCTCACTGCGGCCACCACTGCCGCCCTCGCGCTCACGCTCACGCTCACTGGCTGAAGGAGAAGAGGGAGGAGACGGTGGAGACGACGGGAGGGAGCGCGTGGCCTTTTAAGGCTACGCGAGGAGGAGAGAGAGGACGTGGCAGGTGTCTGCAGCCGCAGAGAAAGAGGGAATAAGCGAATATCCGGTTTGCGCGCTCAGGCACGCAGACGACCCGCGCGTGTCGAAATTAACGGATTTCCAGACATCTGGAAACGATCCCAGACGTCTGGTCAGATGTCTGTATGTGATCCCAGACGTCTGGTCTGACGTCTGGGCCACCTCCCAGACGTCTTAAAAGACGTCTGGGGCACGCGTTCGTTACAATGAGTGTGAAGGTGGTGGTGTTCAAGGGAGAGTTTGGAAAAGTAATCCCCTCAATTTCTTGAGGGGTTTTACTCGTGTGGATACGGTGGAGGTGTGGGAGGTGGTAGTAGCTCATTTGGGCATGTGTGGTGGCTGCTAGGGTTTGTCGGACGTCTGCCGATGAGTTGGAAGATGGAGTCACAGAGGACGTTGGTGAGGTCGAAGCAATGTGTTGGAGATGTTGGCGTGATGAGGAGAAGTTGAGGAGTTGTTTGAGAGAGGTAGCAGACGACGAGGAGAGGAGATGGCGTTGGTTGTGGTATGGCGGATGCCGAAGAAGGAATCTGCTCTGGTGGATAGGAAACGGTGAGGAAGACGGCGAAAGGGGAGTCGGCAGGTACGGCTCGACCCAGAAGAAGATGAGGGAGATAACTTTGTCGCCAGTATTGCGAACGGAGGAAGAACGAAGGTAGGGAGAGTCGTCGAACATCGAGAAACAATTCGACCAAGAAAGAGGAGAGGAATTGGAGGTGTTCAAGGATGAATTTGAGCGTGGAAAGTTTGACCTGATCTTGAGGTCTTTTTATTGACCTTTAGAGGTAGTTTTAAGCTTGGGAAGCAAGCTTCCCAAGCTTCGTCGGAGTTTGGATGAGAGATTGGAAAGCTTGACGAACTTCCCAAGCTTGGAAAGCATTTGCATGAGAGATTGGGAAGATTTCAGGGCGTGGGAATTAGCTCAAAAGGAAGGGAATTCTTTGACGAACTTCCCTTTCAAATCTGAAAGGGATTCATCACGGAATCAAGGAGAACTTGCCAATTTTAGGTCGCCGGAGTTTGTCGGAATAGGATTAATGTTGGCAGGGACCTATTTGTGAAAATGATGAAAAGTTAGGGGCCTTTTTGTAAGGATTTTAAAAGTTAAGGGCATATGTGTGATCAGACAGAACCAAGTTGAAAACTAGGTCAAGACAATCTCAAATTGGGTCCAAATTTTGGTATAAACCTAATTTGGACCTAAGGAATCCAATGCTAAAGTTTGATTTTAGTTCTAACCACATTTGACTGGGTAATTTATGCGAAAACCCAAATTAGGGCAAATGTCTGTTTAAGACTCTGTTCTGGGTCAAGACGGGTTCTGATGGTCAAATTAAAGGTACCAAGCCCTAGAAAATATTTTTCTATGATTTTTACAGGGTTTAGGTGAATTTTATTCTGACCAAAACCTCAGTCAATTAACCAGGTCTGTTTTTGGGGTTTCAGAAGTCATTTAATTCTCAAAACACGCGAAAACCCTTTTCTATCTGTTCTAACCCACTTATTAGCATTTTAGAACCATTTAACCCTTATTTAACCCCTGAGAAAACCCGTGGCTGTACTGCTTTCAAGATATGATGGTAAAATTGTAGTTTTAACCCTAGTTTCTTGTCTTTCCTTTAGAATGATTATGCAATGAATTACAGTCCTCTAGAAGTTATATAGGAGCATTTAAAGACTTAATCAGATCAAATTGAGCTAGATATGGCTCATAATGGTGTTCCCATCATACTCCCACGCCTAGCTTTTGCTAGTCCCTTAGCAAAATCTTAAGGAATTTAACTCAAATTCTAGACCACATGCCTTTTTATGCTCAGATGTGTGCTTCCTTTTGTAGATTAGGTCAGAATGCTGATAGTAGGCCTAGAGGTACTCAAGTATCAACCAAGATCCAAACCTGACCAGATTTAGCCTCAGTCCACCGTGAAGGTTTCTAAGGCCCATAGAAACTAACCTAAGGTTCGTTGAACTCCGCGGTTAAAGCACAAGTGATTGTAACATGTTTTAGCCCAAGTTCAGTTTGCAATGTGTTTTTGTAAGAGAGACAAAAGAATTTTTTATTTTTGGAGAGTTTTCTCTCTCTTTTCTTTTTATTTCTAGCTTTGGATTGGCTTTACAACATGGCCTGTATCGAATTCCGAGTTCCCACCATCAATCCTCATAGGGTCCCTAGCAATCGATGCTTCGAGATAGCACTGCCCATGGCAACCCCCAGAACCCTGGCTTTCGAGATTTTGAGATAATCTCACTCATGGCATTCTGTAGCTAATTCCAGACCTTAGCAATCGACATTTTGTGATAATGCCACCCATGGCATCTGAACCAGCACAAGGTGCTTACATGCCCCCGGTAGGATATTTAGATATCCTAGGAGACAAGCACCAAGGAGAAGATATGTTATTATGCATCTTCGAGGGGAATTTCCTGCCTCTTCGTGCTGGAAACTCTTCCAAATCAACTTGTGTTGTTCAGCCGCTCCAAATCTAGGTAGCTTTTTCTCAGAATAGATTTAATGCATTTACGTGATTTTGATAATTAAGCACACTGAACTAGAATGTGTGTGGATTGGGGTGCTTAGGTTACCGAGTCCCACAAACCAGAGGTCAGTTAACGAGGCCGAATAATCCCTAAGCCTTAGACCTAATACTTAAGCTTTGCATTTTCCCCAACCTCTTGAGGACTTTCTAGATCTTAACGGATACTTGAATTTTTAGGCCTAAAATCACAGCCCAAGAGGCCTAAGATTAGTGTTCATACTAATCTCTTTTTGTCTCTTAGCACTTTTTGTCTTTCATTTTCTTTCTTTTTGAATTGGTCTAGAACTAAGTCAATTCCTTAATTTTTTACTAATGACTATCTTTTTTTTTTCTTTTTCAAATTGTGCTCCTTTTTGACATTTCAATTTCACCTCCCCTTTTCCTCCTCAAAACTAATATGCAATTGATTCACTCAAAATTTCCTCCCTTCTCCATTTTTTGTTTTTTTTCAATTTTCAATTTTTTTGGTTTTTGGAATATGTAAATTTTTTTTGATGAAATCCCTTTCTTACGAAGTGATTCTCACAGCGTTTTGCACTTTAATACCCCCCCATGCCTACGATTTGCAATGTCCTCATTGTAAATTAGGTGGGTTCGAGTTCAGCTTAGAGCGTACATTAGAATAGGTTTTGGGTGGGTGGACGGGTCGGGGTGGCTGTTGCGGACGATTTCAAGCTCAAGTACGAGTACCAGAGGTGGAGTTGGTTGTTCTAATGGACAAACCCTAAAGTGCAATATGAGTTCAGCATAAGATGTGTCAAGACGGGTTTCGAGTTTTTCAAAATGACAAGTTGCCTCCCATTAACCGCTGAGTTTAACGCCATCAACCAGGGTGCAATGAGCTCAGGGAGAATGGAGATCAAAAGATGCCTCAACCATGTTCATATCAGTGAGTTCAATGAACGGATTGAATCTCTGACTGTTCATAATAAAAGGTTCTGAATCAAGGCTGAGTTGACTGATTTCAATGGCTCCATTTCCAAAGATTCGTCTGATAAGATATGGTCCAATCTGTTTTGATCTGAGTTTTCCTAGGAACAGTTTGAGTTTGGCATCAAAGAGTAGGACTTTTTGACCAGGGTGAAAGATCTTTCTGGATATGTGCTTGTCGTGAAAGGCCTTAACCTGCTCTTTGCAAATTCGCAAGTTTTCATACGCATCATTACATAATTCATCGATCTCGCTCATTTAAAGCTTTTTGTGGGTTCCTGCCTTAGAAAGATCTAGATTACACTTTTGTACAGCCCAATAGGCTTTGTGCTCCAACTCAACAGGGAGGTGACATGCCTTCTCGTACACCAATCTGAAAGGAGACATTCCCAATTGGGTTTTGTGGGTTGTCCTATAAGCCCACAAAGCTTCCGAAAGTTGGGACGACCAATCTTTCCTGTCAGGTTGTACAGTGACCTGAAGGATTTTCTTGATCTCCTGATTTAATAGCTCAACTTGACTGCTGGTTTGGGGGTGATAAGGAGTAGAGATTTGGTGCGACACCCCGTATTTGGTCATCAGTGATCTGAACTAAGCATTTGTGAAATGGGTCCCTCCATCAAAGATAATGGCACGTGGAATCCCGAATCGAGAAAAGATGTTCTGATGAATGAATTTGATTACCACTTTATGATCATTGGTTAGGGTTGGAATGGCTTCAATCCATTTGGACACGTAGTCAACAGCAAGAAGAATGTACTCGAAGCCGTCCGAAATAGGGAAGGGTCCCATGCAATCAATCCCCCAGATGTCGAAGATTTTGCATATGAGAATTGACTGTAAAGGCATCATATCGCAGTGGCTCATGTTGCCCAAGGTCTAGCAACGAGTGCATGCCTTACAATGATTGTATGCATCTTTCAAAATTGTGGGCCAATAAAAGCCACACTGGAGGACTTTTGCTGCAGTTTTATGTCCGGAAAAGTGTCCGCCACAGATCTAGTCATGGCAGAGGGACAAAATGTCCTGAATTTTCGCTTCCGAGACATACCGTTTAATGATTTGATCAGCACCAATCCTGAAGAGGTATGGGTTTTCCCAGATGTAGTACTTGGCATTGGAAAGCAATTTGTCTTTCTTGGCTTTCGTCCAATCAGATGGAATCTGATGTGATGCCAAGTAATTCACTAAATTAGTAAACCAAGGAAGTCCTGTACTAATAGTCAGGAGGTTCTCATTGGAAAGTGTTCTGTGATGGGTCCGGAAGGGTCGATACTATTAGAAGGAAGGTAGGATAAGTGGTCAACTACCACATTATGCTTTCTCGCTTTATCATGAATCTCGAGATCAAATTCTTGCAACAGCAAGATCCAGCAAATTAGTCGAGGTTTCGCATCCTTCTTCGCAAGGAGGTGCCTCACTGCAGTGTGATCTGAGTATATGATAACACGGGAACCCAAAAGATATGATTTGAATTTTTCCAGGGCAAATACTATGACTAGCAGCTCTTTCTCAGTAACTTGTAGTTATGCTGAGCCTCATCAAGTGTCTTCCTAGCGTAGTAGATGGCAACGGGTTTTCCATCTATTTTCTGCCCAAGTACCGCACCTACAGCATAATGAGATGCATCGCACATGATCTCAAAGGGTTGAGACCAATCAGGGGACTGCAAGGTAGGTGCTTAGGTAACTTGATCACATAGGATCACAAATGCCTAAGTGCACTCCTTGGAGATTTCAAAGGGGACATCCTTAGATAGAAGATTAGTTAGGGGGTGCACGATTTTTGAAAAATCGAGAATGAATCGATGGTAAAAATCGACGTGCCCCAGAAAGGATCGGATGCCTTTGACCGAGCTAGGCATAGGGAGTTTGGAAATCAAATTCACTTTGGCTCGATCAACCTGGATGCCTTTTTCAGAGACGAGATGTCCTAGGACAATTCCCTCAAGTACCATGAAGTGGCTCTTTTCCCAAGAAAGAACCAAGTTCACATCGATGCACCGCCTGAGGATTTGGACCAAGTGTAGGAGGCAATCGTCAAATGATTCACCAAATACTGAGAAGTCGTCCATGAAGAATTCAAGGTATTCACCTACCATATCTAAGAATATAGCAAGCATGCACAACTGAAAAGTAGCGGGTGCATTGCAGAGACCGAACGGCATCCTTCAGAATGCGTATGTTCCAAAGGGGCAAGTGAAGGTGGTCTTCTCTTGGTCCTCATGATGGATTGCGACCTGGTTATAACCGGAGTACCCATCCAAAAAGTAGAAGAATCGATTTCTTGCTAGTTTCTCGAGGATCTAATCAATGAATAGTAGTGGGAAATGATCCTTCTTCGTAGAGGAATTAAGTCTTCTATAATCAATGCAGACTCTCCACGAGTTCACTATACGGGTCGGTATGGTTTCTTCGATTTTAGTTGTGATGACGGTGAGCCCTGCCTTCTTAGGCACAACTTGGATTGGACTCACCCACTGACTGTTGGAGATCGGGTAGATGATCCATACATCTAACCACTTGATGATCTCCTTTTTCACGACATCCTGCAGATTTGGATTTAGGCATCTCTGCATTTCATGGGATGGTTGTGAGCCCTCTTCAGTGTAGATATGATGTGTACAGTATGAAGGGCTGATGCCAATCAGATCATCGAGAGTCCATCCAATGGCTCACCGATGCTGCTGGAGAATAGAAATTAGGCATGTTTCCTGATCAGGTGTGAGTCGGGAGTTGATAATCACAGGAAACATCTGATTGGAACCCAAAAAGATGTATTTCAAATGATTGGGAAGAGGCTTTGATTCCATAACTAGGTTGTCAGCAAAAGCAGGTGGTTTAGGGTGGATGTTTGGAGCAAAGGAAGTAGCTATGGGTGTGTCTAGGTTGGGTTTAGATTCCTCTAATTGCAGGTTTTGATCTTCTTGTGGTTGATCAGAAATAGTCAGGTTTTCCTCGATGCATAGGTCGTCAACCACAACCTCGATATCGCAAATTTGTTCTATAACTCCGCAATTAATTCCTTGTTGGACTTTAAAGATGTCAATTTTTAGTGTCTTGCTCCCAAATTTTAATTCAATTTGGATCTCCTCACAATTGATATTAGCCCTAGTAGTGGCCAGAAAAGGTCTCCCTAATATGATTAGTGTATTCTTCACATTCTCAGGAGCATCCTTGTCTAAGACAATGAAATCCACTGGAAAATAGAAATCATGTACCCTAACTATGACATCCTTGAGAATTCCTTTTGGTGACTTAATTGATCAATTAGCTAATTGCAAGGTCATCTCTGTCGATTTAAGCTTAGATTCCTCAAAGTAGTCTAGTAGGGATGTGGGTATCAAATTTATGGAATCTCCTAGGTCTAGTAAAGCTCAGTTGAACTGCATATCACCGATTGCACAGGAGATCAGAGGGGTGCCTGGGTCTTTTGCCTTAGGTGAGAGTTTACTCAAAATGACGGAGCTGGCTTGCTCAAACAGTATGATCGGGTTCCCGTCTTTGGTTCACGACTTATGCTTAGGTGTACACAAGTATTTTAGAAATCACACGTAAGCCAGTATGTGGCGTATCGCATCCATCAATGGGATGTTTATATGGACCAGCTCAAAGAGCTTAACCAGGTCCTCCTTAGGTGCCATGGGTTTGCCTGTCCTTTTTCCTTTGTTCAAGGCCTCCGGAAATGGAACTTTTGCAAGTTCCTCTAGAATGGGTCCAAGTTTTTGATTTGGGATAGAGGTATCTTGGATAACTATCCTATGGTTTGGGGTTGCACTACCAGGCTGGGAGTGGCTTGGACAAGGTGGGTCCTGTGTTGCTTTGCCACTACGGGTAGTAACGGAATTCAATCCTGCCTAGTTCTGGTTTGGTGTGGGCAAAAGAGGTGATTGCTGTTGATAACCCGCGTATGATGTCGAAGCCTCCATCCCGTCCAGTGATGGAGTAGAAGGGGCCTGATAAACAAAGTGAGATTGGCCCTGATTTAGGTTTATAACGCACCTTTGGTTCGTCACGTTATTCAGATTAGGCAGAGATTGTGAAGGAAGTGCACCAGGTTGGCGGGGATTTGCCATCTGGGCGAGTTGATTGCGAACCTCTGTGATCTCATCTTTGTGTTGCTTTTGCATAGCCACATTCATCTTCTGAATGTCAGCTAGAGTCTGAAGGATAAGAGTCATTTGATCTGCATGAGTCAGCCCGGATTGATAAGTTGGGTTAGGCCGAGGCTGAGGCGGCTGATATAGATGAGGAGCTTGTGGTCGGGGCTAATATTGAGTTCTCTGATTTTGATTATTCCCTAACCACGTGAAATTAGGATGATTATGCCATCCAGGATTGTAGGTGTTTGAGAATGGATCATTCTGAATGACGTTGAGGTCCTCGTAGGTCTAAGGAGCCTCGGAAAAGTCAGAATATGAGGGTTCAGAGTTCCCCCAACTAGAATAGGTGAGTCTAGAGTTTGCTCTGAAACCAAAATCAGACGGGGGTGGATACGGGTCCATCTCCTAAGAAGATCGATGATAGATGATATGCACAGCCTCCATACCAGAGGACGATTGTGCGAATGGGTTTTGCGCAAAGGTGGCTTGTTGCAAGTGTCGAGTTAGCTCATCCACCTTCTTCTCAATAATAAAGACCTTGTCTAGATGACTGACCATCAGTTCCAAGTAGACAGAAGAGGATAGGCCCTGCATCTCATGTGCTCCCTTTGGATTCGTCAATGCACGGGCATTCGTCCGGTCGAACATGCCCATGGATTCATTATTGATGGAGTTCTTACACATATTCTAGAGAATCTCCCACACAATGTCTTCGTGTTGATCCATGATGTTTCCTCTGTAGGTCGCATTAACGAATAATCGAATATCCTCATGGAGTCCCTGGTAGAAAGACTGGACTTGTTCCCATTTAGGAACTCCGTGGTGGGGGCACTTTCACATGAGATCCAGAAAATGATCCCATGCCTTGTGAAGCGGTTCTCCTACTTACTATGTGAAATGCGTGATCTGGTGCTGTAAATCATTTGTCCGACCAATAGGAAAGAACTTTCTCAGAACCTCGGATTGAAGTTTCGACCAGGTGTTGATTGGATGCGTTTGGGTTTGGTACCAGTTAGTAGCCTTATCCATGAGAGAGAAGGAGAACATTTTCATGAGTAAGACATCTTGATTTTGAGCTTCTGACCTGGAGGTCTAGGCGAGATGCTTGAGTTGCTTGATATGCTGGAAAGGATCCTCGAAATTACACCCATGGAATTTGGGAATAGCATAAATCATGTTGGGCTTGAGTTCAGTATCAGGACCTCCAGCGGGGATTTGTACTCGCGGTTTGATTGCCACCTCAACGGGATTGTAGTGATCTTTCATCATAGGACGCTGCAGTGGGTTTACAAAGGCTTGGAATAGATCATTGAGGTGTTGAAGCTGATTTTCAAGATTGTTTTCTTCTGCTAGTTGCTCCATGATGATGGATGAAGGAGAATTAAGTTCAAATGAATCATAAGAGATATCAATCAGGTTGGGTTGTTGCACAAATAAAGAGGTCGAGGTTTGGCCTCAACGAGAATGAGTAGCTAATGGAGGCCTCAAGGATGGTCTTAGAGACCTCCTCCCAAACATGCACCGATGGAGTAGATGAGAGATAGAATGTGATGGACCCAATCAAGGCACCCAAAAAATTTTTGGATGACTATAGAGGTTTGGGGCGGATGATACCCCTTAGTCAGAAAGCAGTCCACCTAAGAATTACCTAGCAGCCAAAGAGGGAGTCTTGCAAAGACCCCTACACGGTAGAGCACCCCCACGAGTTACAAGGTTTCCCCCACCCGACCTCTCTTGTCACTAATGATCCAGGTAGACCAGAATGGGGACTTGACTTCTTAAGTCTACCAGTTTTTAATTAAGAGCAAGGGTGCTTATGACTTCACTTGAACTTTTAAGATGTTTTTGCGCAAAGTGACCTAATTTGAAGATTGGTTAGCCTGACAGGGTGGGTCAACTTCACTTGTTTTGTCCTTTGAAATATTTAGGTCCCTCTTTTAATGTTCAAATGAATTTAAGAGCCTGATTTTAGGGTTTTTCTTGTATAGATCAATTCAATCAAGGCTTAGGCACACATTGTTTGGAAAGATCAATTCTTGATTAAGCAAGTGTGTTTCTAAAACCCTAAACTGGAATCCTTAATTGGCTCTGATTTGGTCCAATTTAATTTGTCCAAATGTGGTACCTAGGGCTCAAATAAGAAGGTGATAGCCCTAGATACCTTAAGCTTCAAGTAGGTGCACAAATCAGGGTTTGAATGTTGTCTAAATAGAATGTATCAAATCAGGCAACTTTATGATTAATCTAAGAATATAATGTAAATAGCCCTAATTGATTTTTTCCTTTTTTAGCTTTTTCAAAATCAGGGGTTTAGAAGAAGGTAGATGGAGTTTACCTACCCCTGGAGTGGTTGATGTGCGGCTAATCTTCTTTCAATGATTCCCTGAAACAAATCACAATCAAAAGAGATGTAGCAAGTTAGTATCAAATCTGATATTGCAATCAAGAGATCTGAATTGCGCGTTGCTCCCCAGCAATGGTGCCAAAATGTTAATCGCTTGAGATCGGGTTTTAAATCGTTGCATTGCAGTATAGTCGAAATCTCATGAAAAACAGATAAAATTTATACTCGAAAAGCCCGAGGTCATTCGCTGTGAGCAAGTAGGAATTCAATTCTCAAGATTGCAATTTAAACAATAGATACAAGAAATTATGATCAGAAATTGATTCAAAATAATGTAGCAATAATATCAAGTGTCAGACTGTAAAAAGAACGGAGTAAAATGGTGATTTGAATCACCAATTACTCCCTACAATAATAGCAAGTGGAACTCAATATGTATGAAATAAACTCAAGTCAACTGTCTAATTGAATAATCAGACGTCTTAAATGTCTAATGAACAGTGCTTTGCTTTCTTTGATTTCTTCTTCTTTAGTTCTGTCTCTTCCTTCTGCGGCTCTTCTATTCTTCTTATTCTCTGCTTCTGTTCCTCTTCTTTCACTGCTCTTTTCCTTCTCTTCCTTTTCTTCTTTCTTTCTCTGCTCTTCTTCATAGACTCTTCTTCTTCACGCAGAGGAGGAAGGATCTCAAATTTGGCTAAGTGTTAGCCAATTTCCCAGAGAGCAAAACCCTCCCCTGCCCTATGCAAACTCTCCTCTCTTTCTCTCTTTGGGTCATGCTCTCCCAAAGCCTTCAACAGTATCGGGTATTCGGGTAATCGAACCTAGAGCACACCCAGGTCCAGGGCTGCGGGCGTAGGGCGCAGTTGAGGAGTGTACAGGGCTTAGGCGGGTAATCGGGTCTACACTAGGTCCACGAGGGGAGTGTCACGGACGAGGAGCGTAAGGGGTGTGAAGGACCTTACCCCTTGTGTATGAGGCAATAGGCCCGTATCACAAATACAATTTATTCGACATAGGAGGACCGTCCATATCTGATGTGGGACTATCCTACAGGGCTTTCCAAACACAACAGCAGCAGGTGATTACTCATCAAATTGGTGTGTTGCTGCTGTCTCTTGGGCTAATTGAAGGCTCTCGGAAGCACCTGGAGAGGAGTCTGGGTCGATTGGGAGCTGCAGCAGGTGAAACCAAGACCTGGAAGTAGATGAACACGTCGGAGAAGACGCTGGCGACGGCGGCTGCCCGGCGAAGAACCTGAAAAGACAAATATAGGCTAATGGCCCAGTCAGAACAGCTCAGACGTTTCGCCGGACTACAGCGAACGTGATGAGGGGGTCGACTAGGCGTGGCGTGGTCTATGTGTGTGGGGCCAAGTCGGACTGTGCGTGTGAAGGTGGTGGTGTTTGAGGGGTTTTACTCGTGTGGATACAGTGGAGGTGTGGGAGGTGGTGGCAGCTCATTTGGGCATGTGTGGTGGTTGCTAGGGCTCGCCGGAGGTCTACCGGTGAGTTGGAAGATGGAGTCGCGGAGGGCATTGGTGAGGTCGAAGCGGTGTGTTGGAGATGTTGGTGTGATGAGAAGTTGAGGAGTTGTTTGAGAGAGGTAGTGGACGATGGGGAGAGGAGATGGCGCCGGTTGTGGTATAGCCGACGCCGAAGAAGGAAGCTGCTCCGGTGGATAGGAAATGGTGAGGAAGATGGCGAAAGGGGAGTCGGCAGGTACGGCTCAATGCAGAAGAAGATG
This sequence comes from Thalassia testudinum, assembly GCA_037157565.1. Lineage (NCBI taxonomy): Eukaryota > Viridiplantae > Streptophyta > Magnoliopsida > Alismatales > Hydrocharitaceae > Thalassia > Thalassia testudinum. Next base: position 129,391,706 of record JAZHRO010000055.1, read on the forward strand.
AGGGAGATAGCTTCATAGCCGGTATTGCGAACGGAGGAAGAACGGAGGCAGGGAGAGTCATCGGATGTCAAGGAGCAATTCAACCAAGAAAGAGGAGAGGAATTGGAAGTGTTCAAGGCCGAATTCGAGCATGGAAAGTTCAGCCTAATCTGTTGGTCTTTTTGTAGACCTTTAAAGGTAGTTTTGAGCTTGGCAAGCAAGCTTCCCAAGCTTGGAAAGTTTCACCAGAGTTAGGATTTTTAGGATACCCTAATCTCTCATGCGTTTGCATGAGAGATTGGGAAGGTTTCAGGGCATAGGAATTGGCTCAAAAGGAAGGGAATTCCTTGACAAACTTCCCTTTAAAATTTGAAAGGGATTCGTCAAGGAATCAAGGAGAACATGCCAATTTTAGGTTGCCGGAGTTTGTAGGAATAGGATTAATGGCAGTAGGGACCTATTTGTGAAAATGATGACAAAGTTAGGGGCCTTGTTGTAAGGATTTTGAAAGTTAAGGGCATATATGTAATCAAACAATACCAAGTTGCAAACTAGGTCAAGACAATCTCAAATTGGGTCCAAATTTTGGTATAAACCTAATTTGGACATAAGGAATCCAATGGTGAAGTTGGATTTTAGTTTTGACCATGTTTGATTGGGTAATTTATGCAAAAACCTAAATTAGGGCAAATGTCTGCTTGAGATTCTATTCTGGGTCAAGACGGGTTCTGATGGTCACATTGATGGTACCAAATCCTAGAGAATATTTTTCTATGATTTTTAAAGGGTTTAGGTGAATTTTATTCTGACCAGAACCTCAGTTAATTAACTGGGTCTATTTTTAGGATTTTAGAAGTCATTTAATTCTCAAAACACACGAAAACCTTTTTCTGTCTATTTTAACCCACTTGTTAGCATTTTAGAACCATTTAACCCTTAATTAACCCCTGAGAAAACCCGTGGCTGTACTACATTCAAGATATGATGGTAAAATTGCAGTTTTAATCCTGGTTTCTTATCTTTCCGTCAGAATGATTATGCAATGAATTATAGTCCTCTGGCGGTTATGTAGGAGCATTTAAAGACTTAATCAGATCAAATTGAGCTAGTTATGGCTCATGATGGTGTTCCCATTAAACACGTCGACAAATAAATTTATAAAATTGATGAGTACCGTGTCGTTCACTGGGAGGCAATCTCAATTTTTGCAAAAGCTTTTCAATAGAACTTGCTCTAAACAGATATTTATAAATGTATATATGTATAAGAATCAGATATATGCATTCAGAAGATCAGAATCTCATTGCAATTAAACAGAGTTTTCATAATAAATAATGCTACTAGAAACACATAGATAGATAGATAGGGGGAGAGATAGAGAGAAAGATAGAAAGTGGTAGAGAGATGACGTTGCTCTTAGGATGCTTATGCGAGGTGCGGCAGCGCCTCAGATCCAGAGCACCGGGATGAAGTTCGGAGCCGAGTTGTAGAGGGACGGAGAGTTGCAGGGAAGGTGGAAGATGTCTGGAGTTGATGGAAGAGAGATGCTTCAACTGGGGGGCCCTGAGCCTTCTTTTATAGCTTTTGTAGAGGGCAAAAAGGGTATTTTATCCCTTAATCTCATCTAAAAACTCCTGTTTGATCAGATCCGATGATCGGGAGATCAACGGATCAGATCTGTCCTCGAAACACCTTCAAATTCTCCCTCCACGCGTGGATTCAACCTGGTGGTGACACGTGTTGTGCTCTCATGCCTTGGATCATGATTTGATGGCCCCACTTGCACCTCGCGCCTGCCCAACGCCCGCTTGCCGCTTCTCCCTCCTCGAGCGCCAACGCGAATTCAAATCACACCCAACGATCTCATCCATCCAATCTTATGATCGGATGCCTCACACGCACGTGCAACTTCCCGATTTTGCAAAACGCATAAGATCACGCATCCGTTTGCGACGCACTCCAATTGCGCCACGTGGTTGCACCTCCACCCTCTGATGGTGCAATTGCGCTCGCTCCCAACGTCGCTTCAATTTTTATCGCAAGGCATGGCTCGAACGAGCGTCACGCACTTCTGCGCGAGCACGTAAGCCAATGCGCTGCGTGAATTTTCTATTATACTTCCTTGTTTGTTTCTATTTATACTTATCCGGCTGGACGGGCGACATGGCATGCTCGTGGCCATTGGATGAAGATCCAACAGCCTACAGCGTGTAATGTGGCCTTCCTAGATGGGGCGGTGGTGAGGGAGCGACTATGATGGTGCCACGTGGTGCCATCATGGTCATCCATCTTCTTTTCGTTGTATCTGGTGATGTAAACCTCTGATCGAGTTGATTTTTCTGCCGTTGGACTGCGATCGTCGATCCAAATTCATCCGTGCAGTTAGATTCTTCATCTAAGGCTCGAATCTTTGTCTTTTGGCTTCATGATCTCTATTCTTTTATGGATTGCACAAGATGCCCAGGTTGTCTGATTGAGACGATTTTAGAAGCATTGGACTCCCGTCGCCGTTCAGCTCAGATCAGTCCGGTTTGATCTAACATCCACGACTTCGAATCATCTACGATTAAAATCATCTCTCTTTTAGGTCATAAAATGACGATATTATCTATATGACTAATAAATTAGCTATTGTGGAAATTACAATGGCTATGAATGCATTAATCCTAAGTTATGCCAGGATCTAGCTTAATTCATGTGATTTAGGTTGCATGATTGCTGTGTAATCACTACACATAGACTAGTACTACAGAACCTAGATTCCTGAACTTATTAAATAAATTACTCAAAGAGAGGCAGAGAAACTGTGCTCTCTTTTAGTTCTTTTGTACTCATTCTCTCTCTCTCTCTCTTTTGCAGCTTACAATCTCACCAGATTTGTCAATATATTTAGTGGTCTCTCATGATATTAACACTTTGATTAAGTTCTGATAACCTTATGATTAAGTCAGCAATCCTCAGCCAGTATTCAGGTGGTCAAAAATACAGAAAAGTAGGTCAAGGGTGTATTTTGTGGATTGTAAAGGGAATGGGTGTTGTTACCTTAATGTGCTTAACATGAAGTAAACACAACGCAATTAATGCATTTTTTTCTAAATATATATATTTTTTCTACTTTTCTCTCTTTTTTCTTTTTTTCATCTTTTTCTTTTTTTATTATTTTTTCCTTTTTTCTCCTTTTTTTCATGTATATTTATTTCTACCAACACAACGTATTGCAGCATCCACGCACATTTTTATTCATGAGGCATTATATGGGATTAGGGGTGTTTAAGAGGATATCAGGTGGCTTATTTGGTGGGAGTGCCTACTCTCGACACTGGGAGAGGAATGGATGGGATAGCGTATTTCTGATATTGGTATTAATACCCTCCTTCAGCCAAGGATTCCATAAAGGATGGTCATAACCATCTACCTTAGTCCTAGTTTTATTAGAACCCACTCACTGTGTATTTGCCTTATTTGGTGGCTCTCCAAAAATTCACACACTAAGAATTTGTACGTAGGAAGCGAGAGTGAAAACTATGCCTAACTCCAAGTATCATTATCCAATTACCTAGAAACTAAGATTCCTTATACTAGCCTTAAAGCACCAGTAGACTCTCTACTCTTACCTCGCACTTGTTTGGTGGATCTACTAGAAGATGTTTGCCTGACTCCCTAATTATTATCCAAGGGTTCAGGAGAAGTAGTGCTTCTTCTCGACAAACTAAAGATGTCTATCGGTCTTCACAGAGGATCCATTGCAAATTCTACATGTAAGTGTAAAATTGTACTGGATTCTAAATTCAGGAATCAACTTTAAGAATAAATCCCTAATAAAACCTTCTTGATAAAAGTTCTTTATGCACAAATGTAACTTTTTTTTTCTAACATAAAAATAAGACATGAAATGCCCACCCCCATGCCTATTCATTACAATGTCCTCATTGAAATGTATGCAAGAAAATCAAAATGTAATAAGAAAGAGGAGGGGATGTTACCTAATTGAGCTTGTTAATCCAAGTTAGCTTGATTAGACAAAAATGAAAACTACCTATACATAATATTGGGTTGCCTGCCAGCCAGCGTTAAGTTTAACGTCATTTGCCAGACCTAAACCCAAAAGAAATATGTATTTCAATATTATGGGTCAAGCGAAGGAGTAATAATTATTGCTAAGAGATTCAGGATTAGTATGAAGATATGATCTTGTGGTCCAAGAATTGGTGATTCACACGAAGAGTTTTTCTGATTCAAAATATAAAATAGGGTCGATAGATAAGGCTCATGATGCAGAGCCTGTTCATTAATCCAATTCCATAATTCAAGAAGAGGAAGTGGAGGGTCTGGATTGAAATCATGATTGAAATTTAGATCTAGTTCTGAATTAGAATCATAAGGATCCTCATAGTGATAATTGATGTGAAAAATCATGAATTCTCCAAGCTCTGGGTCATATGAGGATAAAGGTAGAGTTATGTTGAATTCCTCAAAATCCTCATCAAAAATTACCTCTTCCTTATCTGAAATATTTCTTCCTCAAAATCAAGCCATCCATTTGAACCAGTTGGATTATAAGTTCTTCCCTAGTCCATCATGCTTTGAACTTCTTTTTCTAAGGTTGTTTCTTCGTTTTCCTGGTTCATGTGCTTTTGTTGTCCAATGTCTCGAACCCCTTCGAAATCCAATAATTCTTGAATTTCAAGGTGGATATATTGAGGATTCTTAATGTCAGTAGCTAATTCATCATAAGATACTCCCAATAGTTTCTCAATCTCACTAATATCTTCTTCAATTTGATTATCTATAGGAGGTGGTAAATCAAAAGCATCCTCAAGTACATCACTTACTTGCCTCTTGTGTTGATCTTGAGATTTGGTAGAATTCGGATCATCTTTAGTGTGAATTGCCAAGACCTCTTCAATTGTTCCTGCGGCCTCGATGGAACCACAATTTACTTTATTCTTTTGGGAAGCTTTAAAGATATTGAGTTGACAAGTTTTCCTTCCGGAAGTGATTTGCATATTCCCCATCTCATAGTTGATTAGATCCTTGGCTGTAGCCAAGAAAAGTCTTCCTAAGATTATGGGGGTGTGGTTCAAGTTTTCTGATGCCTCCATATCTAAAACTAGAAAGTCCATAAGGCACTCAAAATCCCTCACTTTTATGACCACATTTTGTAAGAGCCCCTTTGGAATCTTGGTTGATCTATCAGCAAGCTAAAGGGTAACATCAATGTGTTGCAAGGGACCTAAATCCAATTCTTCATATAATTCTGTGGGGATTAGATTGATGGAGGCACCAAGGTCCAATAAGGCTCGTTCCAAGATAAAACTACTATTTCACATGAAATTAAGGGGGTCCCTGGATCTTTCTTTTTAGGAGGGAGCTTATTTAAGATGATGGCACTAGCTTGTTCAAAAGGAATTCCGGGTCAAACATAGCGAGGCGAAAGTTTAATTAAAAATTATGTTTGATTGTTGTCACGAAGCAAATTATCTGGTTGAATTAAATCTAAACTAGCTATCTACTTGAAGAATAATTAATAGAAGAGAAAGAGAGAATAATACAAATGAAGACAAAATAGAGATAGAATAAACATGGATTTCATAACCATAGAGTAATTTCATTACAACTAATCACTACACCAGAAAGCTAGAAATATTACAACTAGAAAGTGGTAAATCTACTCTAGAAAGTAGTAAAGAGAAGGGAGGTGAGAAATTATCCTCCTTGATGGCTACTTGGAGGACGAGCCGCGTTGAGGAAGTGCCCGGAAGAAGGTGGTGAGATACAGGATGAAAGAGAACGACGACGGACGATAGAGGACGGGGCAGGGTGACATCGCGGCGAGATCCAATTCCCAAATAGCGGTGAGAGGACAACCGCGGGATGCTCCATGAAGGAGATGAGAAGATGGAAAATTATTTGTGTAACTCTAATGGAGCATCCTGGGTTTGGGACCAGCTCGTAGAGCCTTTAAGAGGGTGAGAGAAGAGGGGAAGGGATGAAGGATCTGTGGGGGTCGTAGGACTATTTATAGGTGAGGTTTGAAGGGGCAAAAATGTCATTTCATGTAAAACATTAAATGAGGGGGTCTTTAATGACGAATATAAACGTCACTAAAGACCCCACGTCGCTAAAGAACGTGTGCGCACCCCTGCCTCTTCTCCTTCTATGCACAAAATGCCTTATGCACGTTTGAGCGCTCTCAGCCGTCTGATCGTAAGATCTGACGGCTTAAAATGCATCAAGCCCACACCATCATCGTACGCCTGCTCATGCGATCGGGCATTCGCATGCACGTCTGATTGCATGTGCAACGCTCGCGCAATCTCGTGCAACCATGTCGCCCGCATCAGAGCCGTTCACGCTTCATCTGACGGCCAAAATCAGTCATGCCTTGCGCCTGCATAGAATTGAGGCGTACGGAAAACTCGAACCCATGACCTCAGCGTTGCATGAAGGCATTCGCCCACTTTGCCAAGCCACCCTTTGAGGAAAGAGAGGGAGAGGCGGGTCCTTGGGCCGATTTAGGCAGCTGTGATGGTGCCACGTGATGCCATCTTGGTCGCCCATCTTCATATGCTCGTATGTGGTGCCACAGATGTCGGATTGGACTAATTATTGCATTGTTGGGCTGCGATCGTCGATCCGAACCCATCTGTGAGGATGGATTTATCATCTAAAGAATGGATTTACACCACCTGGCCCCTTGACCTCTAATCTTTCTCGAATTGCACCTGATACTATGGAAGTCCGATCGAGGTGATCTTGGAGTCGTTGAACTCCGATCGTCGCCCTGATCAGATCCGTACGGTTGGATCTTTAATCTAAGGCCTCGATTAAATATCGCCCTGTACCCTAACCACAAAAAGAGAAAATTAACCTAAACATTATACAATCTAACCTAAATGTAAGATAATGCATGGTATGCAATATTTATAATGTATGAAGCAACTATACATCTAAGAACATGCAAAACTAAATGGTTTATGTGATATAAACATGTTTACATCAGTTAGGATATTCTCAATTGCTTCAAGGAGTGGTATGTTCACCTGAACTTGCTTTAAACTCTCAAGCCACTCCTTAGATTGATTGGTTTTCTTTTCCCTGGATTTGTTCAAGGCTTCAGGAAAAGGTGCTTGAGAGAAATCATGAGTGTTCAAATCCTGAGTCTTGTTTTCTAGATTAGCTTAGTCTCCCTAGTCAGATTCAGGCTCCTCAAGATCTTGGTAAGATTTGGATGTAGAAGGATATGGATCTTAGATTTGTTTCCCACTTCTCAAGGTGACAACACAGGCATAAGCATTAGGGTTAGTAGGGTGAGGTGGGTTTTGCAAAATGGGTTGAGCCTGAGTTGGGTTGGGATTAACAAAGCCAGTTGGGTGCTGGGGAGCAGGTTGAATTATGTGTGCTTGTTACTCCCGTGTGTTGTTTTGGTTAACCCTATTGAAGTTCCTTGGTTTGGGGACGGGTTGGGATGATAGCATGCCATGTTGTCTAGCATCTACCAATTGGTCTAATCGTCCCATCAAATCTGTCCTCAATTGATCCATTTCTTCTTTATGTCATAGATTCATTTCCCACATTTCTTTGAGGACTAGACTCAGATCAGAAGGCTGGGCTTCTTGAGTAGGTTGTAGCTAATATGTGCACGGTTGTGTGTACCTACTGGGTTGCCCATAAGTGTTAGGCTTAGTCAAGATAGGACCCTGGGCAGGTTTCTGACTTGACCAGGCAAAGTGAAGATGGTTACGCCATCTAGGGTTGTAGGTGTTTGAATATGGATCATTTATATTATATCCCTGGAGTGCATTGACATCCTCAGTATAATTAAGCATTGGGATGCCTAATTCAAAATTTGAGGGCATCAAGGTCCCTCCTTAGTACCCAGAAAGAGATGGGTCCAACTAAAGTTGGCTCATGGGTGGAGCCATAGTTTGGTCATTAATATTATGCACTATTTCCTGACCTAGAGGATTGGGGAGTTGGGTGTAGGTTAACATAGGAACTCTTGGGTAGGCATAGGGTTTACTCTGGAATGTGTACCTAAGGAATTCCCGCCCTTCAAAAGGTTGTCCAATTTCTTATCCAAACTCTCTACATTTGTCCCAATGAGTTCCACCTTGTCCAATCGTTATGCAATTAGTTCTAAATCAACTAAATTTGAATTATCTTTAACTTCATAAACTCCGCTCCTTGGTTGACTTGACCTGTTGAAGGCGAACATTGAGGCATTGTTGAGGGAATTTTCACTCATATTCTCGAATAATTGAAAGGCTCCCTCAACATCTCTGCTTAGGAAATTGCCCCCACATGCTGCATCAACAAAATTCTTCAAATTGTAACTTAACCCATAATAGAAAATATGGGCCAAGTGCCACTTTGGAATCCCATGATTAGGGCATTTCCTAGCTAAGTCATTAAATCTCTCCCAAGCCTCATGTAGTTGTTCCCCAGGGTTCTACTTGAAGGTTGTAATGGCACATCTAAGGGCATTGGTGATGATAATGTTATCATTAGCCATATTTGGCTTTAATTAGTCATAATCAAGGAATAAATGCTCTTACATAACAGCTAGAGGACCATAATTCACTGCAAATCCATTCTGAGGGAAATTCAGTAAAATAGGGGTAAAAATTACAATTTTAACAGCATATCTCAATTGCAGAACAATTATGGGATTTCTCAGGGGTTAATCAAAGGTCAAATGATCTTAAATGTCATACAAGTGGGTCCGTGTAGATAGAAATGGGTTTTCATGCCTTTCGAGAATGACATCTGAAACCCTAAAATAGACTCTCTTAATCTACTGAGGTTCTGGTCAGGATAAAATTCACATAAACCCTCTAAAAATCATATAAAAATATTCTCTAGGGTTTGGTACCTTCAATTTGACCATTGGAATCCAATTTGACCTAAACCAGAGTCTCAGACAGACTATTACCCTAATTTAGGTTTTTGCATAAATTACCTAGTCAAACTTGATCAAAACCTACATCTAACTCCACCATTGGATTCCTTGAGTCCAAATTAGGTTTTTACCAAAATTTGGACCCAATCTGAGATCATTTCAACCTAGTTTGCATTTTAGTCCAAGTCTGACTCTTAATCTCCCAAATAACCCCTTAGCTTTTGAATTTATTATAAAAAGCCCCCTATCTTTGTCATTGACTTTGCAAAAAGGTCCCCACCACCTCCATGTTCCACTCTTACAACTCTGGCAACCTTCAATCAGATTTTTCTCCCTGATTTCACGCTCAATCCTTTCCAAATTTTTAAGGGAGATTCCCAAGAGATTTCTCTACAAATCAAACCTATTCGTGGGCTCCAATTCTTTCCCAATCTCTCATGCGAACGCATGAGAGATGTGGGTATCATTCTCCGGCAAGCCTAGAAAGCTTGGAAGCTTGGTCTCCAAGCCCTAACCCCTTTCCTATGGCCTATAAAAGGACCCTGCTTGCAAGGTCGAGTCCCTTAGCTAAGTTTTGGCCAAAATACCCTCTTCAAACTCCTTCCCCAGCCATCTCCGACTTAGCTCCGATGAGCTCCTCCCTCCGTCGCTCTCCGGCCTCCCAATAGCCAAATTGGGAGTGCCATCATCTTTGTCTCCTTCGTCCACACCTTGTGTGCCAAAGCCAGGGCCATCCTCCTCTCTTTTCCTCGCCATCCACCTCTCCGGAGAAGTTCTCTTCCACGGCGTTGGCCAATCAAAGCCAACATCCTCCTACCCTCTTCGTCCGGTTAGTTTAGTTAGTTAGGTCCCTCTCCCTCTCTACTTCATTTCTAGCTTCTTTCCTATCCCTTTCGACTATCGACTATGCCGTTTACCTTCATCGTCATCACCTCTGGCCACTCCTTCCTCACCTCTGGCGACTCCTTCAGCAAGTCGATCTCACCTCCACAAACCACCAATCAACTCGCCGACTAGCCTATGACCTCCGCCTCCCCTTCCCGTACAAAACCCCCATATTTATTCCACCTTTCTCCCACTCACAACCTCCGCCAAACACCTCACCTTCGCACTTCACTTTTCGTCACCATTTGGCCACCTCACACACTCTCACACCTCACAGACACCACCGTTCACTTCCTCGCCTCACGGCGATGCTATTGAACCTTTTAATCGAGGCTTTTAGCCCTTATTTCGTGTTTTAGGTACAACCCTTCGGATGCCATTGGTGGAGCTACTTGAGCAAGCTTGAAGCTCGCTCTTCAGCACCTGTAGCTCCAAGTGATACATCTAGAGAGCGCAGAAAGACTCTAGGCTTCGAAGCAAGACTTCAATTGAGAGTTCTTCCCTTAGTGGCTATTGGCAAAGCAACTTCATCCGCTACTGCCACGTGAAGACGGTGGGACATTTAGTCTTACCTCGGAAACCAGTGAAGCCATAACAACACATAAATTGAAAAAGTGTTGAGGGCTTATCGCCTCAACACTTGGGGGTGATAATTATGTTGAATATCGCCCATCTTAAGAATAAAAGGCACAACATAAGTAGAATGGGAGCATTGCATGAATCATGTACCAAGATTGCTTATAAAACTATATTAATGGCCATTTGTGTAAGCATTTGTCAAAGCAGACCTCAGATGAGTAATTGGACCGCACGGATGGATTCAGAACAACGAACGGAGTCCAACGAACTCAAGATCGGCCAAATCCGACATCCGGAGCTCCTATAATGGGCCCAAGAAGTTCTGACCGTTGATCTAGAGATCAACAGCCCACATTGCGCCACATCACCCCCGCTCCACCGCAAGCCGCCTCTTCATCCAGCCGAGACTCGCGCGCCCGCCCGCAGTCGCCGCGACAAAGCGCAGGAGTGGCGCAACGGTTAGCGCGCACGCCCGCATGCACGCTACGCGAGTTTGAGCCGCGCGGAGCCTGAAATTGAAGACGAAGGTTGCGCACGGCGAAATTGGGCCGCCCGATCAGCAGCGAGCGGCCGAGATTTCGCCACGCGGCGCGGCCACAGCTCACGGGCGCCCACGCACGCGCGGACGCCAGGCGATGACGCCCGCGCACATGCGCGCCCGAGGCACGATCCAAGCGCAGCCAAGGAGAGATCTCAGCCGTTCGATCTTCGATCGGACGGCTCTCACGCAGCGGCTGCGGATCGCACGAGAAGAAGAAACAAAGCGGGCGACTGACCAACGGGCTGGAGGGCTTCACCGACGCTTTTAGGAGTGGTTTTAGCGATGCTCTGGACGTCGCTAAAGCCCCTTCTTCTTTTAGGAAGCCCTTAACCCTATTTAAACCCCCTCCAACCACTCATTCAAGTCATTCACTTCCCTTGCAACTACTCCACCCCTCTCTTAGCTAGTTTTAGGTCCTCTTATAATCGCCGGAGAAGACGAGCCGCCGACAGAGCCTCCTCCACCGCCATGGCTGCTCTCCATCCTCTCTTTCTCTCTCTCTATCTCTTTTAAGCTTTCCATTACTTTTGTTTGAAGTATGTATTTAATGTTGTAAGCTATGAACTAAAAGTGCATGATTAATGAAGTTATTTTTCGTTCAATTGTCACTTTAATTTCCATTCAAGTTGCATGATCAAACATGGAACATTCTAACCCCAATCTCTCTCTATCTCTCTCTCGCTTTTCAAAATCTCATCCTTCATAAGCAAAACTCCGCACTTTCCGTGACAACAAGTGATAAGCAAAAATCCAATTTTCACGCCTCCTTGAGACCGACACTCGGACTCACCTCCGTTTACTTATTTTGAAATCGACGTTGCAAGTGCGACTATAACGACACTTCTTAACACACACGCACAACAGCACATTAGTTTTTGTCGCCGCTGCCGGGGAGGCAACGGATTTGTTTTGTCACCTTCATTCCACATTCATTCTCACATCGTCTAATGCCCTATTTTCCTTTTTACTTGATGGTTGCAGGAATTCGACGCGTGGACGGCGAAGCGATGCATCCCACAATGGTAGCAAGGGAGAAGGCACTACGAGGACCGATAGTGAGTAATTTTTCTCTCATGATTGTTTTCTTGCGTGAAAAAAAAAACTTAAAAAATTGTAAAAACTGAAAAAAATCGGTGTGGTGTATGATTGCTTGACCCACATCCTTAACACATCACCCCACAAAAAAAAATGTACACTCTAACATTCTGAATAAATTCTTGGAGTGTTCTTTTCTTTTTCTTGAGTGGTGTTTGCGAAGCCACCATGAGTTGACCTGGGCTGCACCACTCAACCCTAAAATCGACTCATCTAATAGAAGCTGCATGATCATTAGGATGAGTACATTAGGGTTTTAGAGCCTCTACAGAATAAAAGGAAATCTACTTTCATCGAATTGTGTGCAGAACTCGACGTGCCCACTGAAACTTGTCTGAAAACATTAAGACACGTCAACCCTAAAAAGCACTAAAGTAAGGATGAAACACTAAAAGACACCACATCTTAAAAATCCTTGCTTGAAAACCATGTTTTGATAGAAGCACACACCTTGAAAGTGGAAAATTAAGAGGCACCACCCCAATCAACGCCTCATCACATAACCCTAGCACAAGCACTATCCTATCCCTTTAAAAATGAGTAGACGTGCCCTAGGCAGGATTGAGTTAAGTCTCGAAAGACAAGGTTTTGTTCGCTAGGCACTTGGCTTTCATTCCCTTGGTAGAATCTGGTGACTAGGCTGCGGGGCAGTGTCAAACGACCGCGGTTGTGAGGTCTACGGAACCGGAGGCGCAAGCCAAAGGAAGAACCTTCCCTGCAATCCCCTCGTAATCAACTTGGCCAGATTAGCTTTGGGAAGGGCAGTCCAATGCTTACGAACTTAATCACCCTTTTGGAGATTTCTAGGTCCCCTAAGGAACACACCATAAGGACTAGGCTTGTTTGCTTGGTTGAGTACACAACTCTCTCTCATCTGTTCTTCCCGCATCCCTCCATTTCTTACAAACTATGGATTTCAATGCCTATCCATCTTACCCAAACTACCCCCAACAGGATTTATATGCTAACCCAAGTAGACCATATCCACAGCCTACTTGGGCTAACCAACCACCAAGTTGGGGATACGACCTTGAATATCCCTCTTGGCCCAACTGTCCCAATTATGACCAAACCGCACCAACATCTTATTGGAATACACCCAACATATCCACCCAAGGGTACGATTCAAATCGTGGGGCTCCATATCTCGATTCTCCTCACGACGCCTCCTCATTTAGGTCCTACCCGCTCTACTGTGATAGGACCTACACTTTAGGAGAACACCAAGAACCCTACCCTTCTCAGGATAATAACCAAGAAAGGTCATCTGAATTCAACAACCTTTCCTACTTGACCTTTGGATTAGAAGGAGTTCTAGACAAATGGAAATCAGAAAATGATCAGAAATCTAGGCAAGCCTAGGATCATCAACCTTTGATTTGGTCCCCTGATGAAGAATCTGATTGGGAGGAGAACTTAGAACCTCAACTATTTTGGAGTAGGACCAAACAGAGAATGGTTCCTCTTGAAGAACTGGACCCTGAACATGATAGAATAGAGGACCCACCCAAAAACCTAAACACCAGTATGGATTCTGATCTACAACATCAACCATACTCTCTTAACCTTGATTTCAAGGAGGAAATCCAAAGGACACCAAATGACACCATATCAATTCTTGATAACCTCTAGTTAGAACTACACAGACAGAATCAAGAATTGGTTAAAGGGCAACAGGCCATGTTGGATTTGTTCTAACAATTGGGGGAAGAAGGCCAGAGAAAGCTATTGCACACAACGCCATTCATGGAATTCATTAAGCAAGGACCTACCATGATCAATTGGACTACACCCAGTCACCCTGATTTGGTTCAGTCCACCATTGATACCCCTCAGGAGTTAGACAGGTCAGTGGATAAGGACAGTAAGGATTCCTCGGAACACAATTTGGGGAGCATTGAGGACAAACATCAGGAGGAAACTGAGAATGTGAGGGGAGATGCCTTGGAATCCGAATCTAATCGGGCCAAGAGAAGCAATCTGGTGGGAACAGCAGCCAACATCGGAGATGGGGAATGGAGTTACAATTTCAAAGAAATCGATTATGAATCAGTTGGAATCCCCATCACAAATTTGGAGGAGGGCCGAGAGAAAGAATATGATCTAAAGGATGAAACTGACCCTACCTCTAATGTAACCCCAAACAGTGAATCTGATACAAAGGAGGTTGAAGAAAATATTCTTGAGATCGAGGGCTTGGAGGGAATGAGTATTGAAACCATAGTTGCGGAAGAGATAGATTCGTCTTTGGAGAGAGGCCTCATGCTTGATTGTAGGGCTCATTATGAAACTCTTGACTTTGTTACCTGCCCTACCAGAATAAAGATCCCGCAACCCGAATGCACTAGAATTGATACACTTTTGATAGATTACAATTTTATGGGGATACAGGTTGAGTATAAAACCTACATCTTTAGTGTCTGGCATGTCGTATTTGGGGTGCGTTCGTCCACATCAACTTGTTTGCATGCCCACAGACTAAGAGAGGATTTGACACGGGCATGCATGATACATAATTCATGCCCCTTAGGAACGGGACTCCACCACAACCTTGTTCGCATCTGTGGACTTCTGATTTTGGGTCTGGTTGATTTTTTACATACCTCCTTGACCTAAGCCATTCCTGTTTGTGCACCGCCCAGCTGGAGGCGTTAAACTCAGCGCTTCCTAGGAGGCAACCCAGAGGATTCAGACTGATCCGGTATTTTACGTCACTCAGGTACTATCTTTTTGAACCCTTATGCATCCATGTACTTGCCAATGAGGACATTGTCCAACTTAAGCATGGGGGGTGATAAATTACATAATCCTGAGCTCATTTAATTAGTCTGAATCAAATTAAAAAAAATTGAATTTAGGAAGAAAACTTAGGCATTAGAAACTTGTCAATAGTGGGAAATAATATAAAAAGAACTTAAACACTTAGACTTTTCAGGCCTTCAGGCTTAATCAGCCCTGGTGTCCGTTAAAATATGGATTTAGCTTCGAATCCTTGCAACCTTAAGCCATTCTAATCCACCTACTAAATAAGGTGATAAGTATACGACTTATCAACTCACCCTTTAACTCAGAAAAACTTTGAGTCTAAGCATCTGCACACATTTTTGCACAGACTCACTTCTCGGAGATTTTAACAGAAATTGGGTAGCTAATGAACTCTCTAGGGTGGTATGGCTGGCAAGTTGTGGGTAACAGCCCATTGGCATGTTGTCCAGAACCCAGCCACAGACCATTTCTTCTTCATTGCCTCTAGGTACATTTGAGATCAGGGAAGCCACCTACGGAAAAAAAAAGAGAAAAAGGAGAAGAAAAGGAAATAAACCACACTCCACCGCACAAGTATGGCTGGCAAGTGGTCGTGGGTAACAGCCCATTGGTTGGTTGTCCAGAGCCCAGCTCAATAACTGCACAAAAAGAACCAAAACACTTAAGGAAGAAGCGGGGGAAGTAGTACAAGCCGGGGAGATATACACTGGAAAAATCTTTGTGTTGACCCCAATTAAAACAAACGTAGGGAGAAAGCTACCAATCGAACAAATACACCTTCAGGCAAATTTATTTCCTTTTCCGGTCACCTAGGGGTGTAGAAACCCGAAGTCTATCTAAATTACCGTTGAGTGAGTCTATCACAATCTTCACACCAAGATGCTTAGCACTTAGGATTTTGACTGAGTTTTGGGTGGGTTAGGTAGCCGTAAAAAGTTACCAACCCACACTGAATTCTGAAAAAAAATTTTAAAAAAATATATATATACATATACATATGTATAGTTATATACATTAAAGCAAGGATTCGGGCGATTCGTATTTTGGCAAACACCCGGGCGCTGCTTAGTCTTTGTAAATTAAGATCTTCGTATATTTCCTCCTATTGACAAGTGACGAAGTGTCTAAGGAATTACTTCTTAAATTCTGAAAGGAAATAAAGGCTAGAATAAACCTTGCTAGGGACTAGCAAGGAGTAAGCATGGGGGTATGATAACACTGCACAAGGGGGTGATAATTATGTTGAATATGGCCCATCTTAAGAATAAAAGGCACAACATAAGTAGAATGGGAGCATTGCATGCATCATGTACCAAGATTGCTTATAAAACTGTATTAATGGCCATTTGTGTAAGCATTTGTCAAAGCAGGCCTCAGATGATCAATCGGACCGCACGGATGGATTCAGAACAACGAACAAAGTCCAACGGACTCAAGATCGGCCAAATTCGACATCCGGAGCTCCTACAATGGGCCAAAGAAGTTCTAACCGTTGATCTGGAGATCAACGGCCCACATTGTGCCACGTGACCCCCACTCCACCGCACGCCACCTCTTCATCCAGCTGAGATTAGATCTCGGCTGTCGATCTTCAATTGAACGGTAGAGACTCGCGCGCCCGCCGGTAGTCGCCGCGACAAAGCGCAGGCGTGGCGCAACGGTTAGCGCGCACGCCTGCACGCACGCAACGCAGGTTCGAGCCGCGCGGAGCCTGAAATTGAAGACGGAGGTTGCGCACGGCGAAATTGGGCCGCCCGATCAGCAGCGGGAGGCTGAGATTTCGCCACGCGGCGCAGCCACAGCTCACGGGCGCCCATGCACGCGCAGGCGTTGTCGGGCGATGACGCCCACGCACACGCGCGCCCGAGGCACGATCCAAGCGCAGCCAAGGAGAGATCTCAGCCGTCCAATCTTTGATCGGATGGCTCTCACGCAGCGGCCGTGGATAGCACGAGAAGAAGAAACAAAGCGGGCGACTGACCAACAGGTTGGAGGGCTTCACCGACGCTTTTGGGAGTGGTTTTAGCGACACTCTGGACGTCGCTAAAGCCCATTCTTCTTTTAGGAAGCCCTTAACCCTATTTAAACCCCCTCCAACCACTCATTCAAGGCATTCACTTCCCTTGCAACTACTCCACCCCTCTCTTAGCTAGTTTTAGGTCCTCTTGTAATCGCCGGAGAAGACGAGCTGCCGACGGAGCCTCCTCCACCGCCATGGCTGCCTCGTCGCTCTCCATCCTCTCTCTCTCTCTATCTCTTTTAAGCTTTCCATTACTTTTGTTTGGAGCATGTATTTAATGTTGTAAGCTATGAACTAAAAGTGCATGATTAATGAAGTTATTTTTCGTTCAATTGTCACTTTAATTTCCGTTCAAGTTGCATGATCAAATAAGGAACATTCTAACCCCAATCTCTTTCTCTCTATCTCTCTCTCGCTTTTCAAAATCGCATCCTTTGCAAGCAAAACTCCGCACTTTCCGTGACAACAAGTGCTAAGAAAAAATTCAATTTTCACGCCTCCCTGAGACCGACACTCGGACTCACCTCCGTTTACTTATTTTAAAATCGACATTGCAAGTGCGACTATAACGACACTTCTTAACACACACGCACAACAGCACGTCAAGGTCCCCCACTACCCCTCACATGCCTCTCTCATGACACCATGCACGCGGACCTGGTCTGATCCATTTACCCGCCTAAGCTCTCACACCACGGCTACTACCCACGTTGGTAGCCCTGGTCCCGGGTGCGCTCATACCTAATACCTGAATACCCAGTAATGTGCATGGCCTTGTAAAGGTGGGAATGAGGTTGAAACCCAGAAGAGAGAGAATACAAGAAAGGGTTGGGTTTTGCTCTCATATGTGGCTAACACTTAGCCGAATTT
This sequence comes from Thalassia testudinum, assembly GCA_037157565.1. Classification (NCBI taxonomy): domain Eukaryota; kingdom Viridiplantae; phylum Streptophyta; class Magnoliopsida; order Alismatales; family Hydrocharitaceae; genus Thalassia; species Thalassia testudinum. Next base: position 129,409,343 of record JAZHRO010000055.1, read on the forward strand.
GAAGAAGAATTCCCTCTATGCATGAAGAAGAAAGGCCAAGGCAAAGAAGAAACCAAGAGAAGGAAAGCTAAGGAAGAAGAGGCAGGGCAGAAGAAGAGAAGACTTGAAGAAGAAGACAGGTAGAAGAAGAAGCCAAGAAAAAGAAGAGAAGAAGTACAGTGCCCTCTTAGCACTATAGTAGTGGACACTTAAGCTGTCTGGTTGAAAGTTCTATCGTCTGATAGTGCACTGTGCACTAAGCTTGCATGGATTTAAAGTGGTTGATACTGTTCATTTATTTAGATCATTAAGTAATTATTATATGTGTATCTAAGCTAATAATTGGAGATTCAAATCACCATTATTTTGTCTTAAATAACTTTTTGCCTCAATAGATTCTTGATATACTCATGTGCTACATTGAATATTAGTTTTGAGTAATTAATTATGTTCATTTATATTATTTATTGAGATTATCGGGTGAATTCCATATTTTCTCCCTATGTTCGACCTCGGATACTCTTTTGAATTCGAGTAATAAATTTTATTTGTTGTTTCGCAATTTATTGGCTATACTACTGTGCAACAACTTTTAAAATACCGATTTATCACGTTCAACAATTGGTTTTTCCTACAAGAAAGAATTTTTTCAGAAACGTGCTTCTCAAATCTTCCCAAGTTAGGATTGGTCTACCAATAGTCCTCAACCATTGAGGAGCTTTATCTTTTAAGGAAAATGGAAACATTTTCATCATTAAGGTACCTTCATTCATGTTCCTAGGGCCAAAGGTCCTTCCTATGTGTAGAAGTTATTCAAGGTGGTGGAAGGGATCATTGGAATTGCAGCCATGGAAGTGGGGAATCAAATTGATGATTTGTGGTTTGAGTTCAAAATCATCCCCATCCTGAGGTACCCTAACAAAAGGTTCAGGTTGGGCATCAGGAGGATTGTAAAAGTCTCTGAGAGGTCGATTTGCTCTCCCATTTTGGAGTTGGGTAATGACCTGTACTACGACCTGCATTTGTCTGTCGTGGTGCCGGCACTGCCTATCAATTTGCCTTTGTAAGAGAGCCATTGGATCCAGATTTTATTCCTCCTCTTCAATCTCATCTTCCTCATGGTGACTAGCCATTGAAGAGGGTTTAGATTTAGATCTTGGACAATCAAGTCTTCTCCTAAGATTTCTCTCTAAAGGTGGTAGCAAATCAGGATGTAGAGATCTTCTACCTTGCATGAACCAGAAGAATGTCTGTAAATGAGAGTGAGACAGATGTGAGAATACCCCACCCTCACAGTACAAGCAATCAAGCTAGTCCTTAGAGTGTAATCCCTAATTAGACCTAATCCTGGCTCCCCAAAACATGACTAGGTTAGATCAACCCTTAAATTGCCTGGCTGGCCAGAAGGGTAGGACCCCCTTGGGCACCCTGCATGGTGGGACACCACTTCAGGTTAATGCGATTACCTCACCGACCTTTCTTGTCACCAGTGGGTCCAAGTAGAGAATGCATTGACCTTAGCCCAATCTAATTTCAAGTTACCAAGAAGATTTGTCCTGCCTAAGGCACATCTACTCAATTTTAGTTTTGGGCTTGAGGTACTTTTGGAATATGATGGGCGTTAGGGGGTGTTTCCCTTAAAATTGATTTCAGAAGTGTGAAGTGCACAAGCAAGGGGTTTATAAGCAATTTTTATGATGAAGTGAATTTTAAGGTTAAATTGCTTGTATAATTGAGTTTTAGGGTTTTGTAGTTAGATAAATTCAAGCAAGGCTTTAATGAGCACACAAGAGGTTTTGCAAGTCCCAATTATTTGATAAATTTCCTTTAAATGCAAGTGTGCTCTACCTTAGTGTGAAACCCTAAGAGCAGATAGTGCTAAATGATCCTTTTAAGTCCAAAATTAGGGAAGTGGTGCGACCCAAATAATGCAATCAATTGGCCTTATTACACCACTAACTAGGCACTTAGAAAATATTTTTTGAAGAATTTTAATACACATTTTCTATTTTTTTAAATTTAAAGTGTACTGGGGGTTCTACAGTCTATTTTCACCCCCAGTTAGTGATTGAATAGTACGTGCAATCAAACATGTAGAAACATTTTTTCTAGATTTTTCCTAAATTCTTAATTTTCACAGGAATTAATTAACAAAAATTTTAAGTCAATCAAAGTTGTAGAAAAATTCTTATGATATTTTGAACTATGAAAAATCAGGAACAATAATAGATTTGATAGCAGTTCAATTCATGAATTTTAAATATTTTTATATAAATCAGAATAGCACAAAATTTGGATATGTTGTTTCTGATTTCAAAACTCAAGTCCAATGAAAATTTTAGAATTTTGGAACAAGTATATTTTCGGGAAATGAATTTTTAATATGTGAGTTTGTTTCTGCCCAAAAATATATGAGGTGGTTATGTTGTTGCCCACCAACAACAGAGATTTTTTTTAATTTTTTAATTTTTTTCAAAAAATCAAGCAAATGCTAACCTAAGGATCAAGCAAGCAGCTACTTTTTTTTTTTGAAGAAAAATTTAACCTAATCCAAGATACGAGTACTTACCTAAAATTCAGAACCTACAGTTTTTCCGTTGTTGCATTTCTTCTTGGATTTCCACGCTTCTTGCACACATGAAATCAACGAAAATAGAGCAGATTAGAAACCTCAAATAAGCACTAGGAAGAAAATCTTCAAAAATTTCTGTTACCTCCCTGGCAACGACGCCAACGTGTCCATCGTGAAATGCGTTAAAAGAGTTTTGTATTGTTGTAGTTGCGAATCACGTCGAACAAATAAATTTATAAATATTTCGGCAAGTACTGAGTCGTTCGTATGGAGGTAAAACACAATTTTCAAAACTTCTCATGCTAGCTAATCTATCCTAATGCAACATATAAATAGAGACCAGATATATAGAGAATCAGATTTCTATTATTATTTGTAAATAGTTCTAAACTAGGAATCTAAACAAATATGCTAAAGAATAGAGAGAGAAAAGTAGAGGAAGGACGGTGCCACTTGTGGGATGCTTGTGCGAAGTGCAGCAGCGCTTCAAATCCAAGGCACTGAGAAGAAGACCAGAGAGAAGTTGCAGAGACAGAGGCTGGAGATGTGTCTGGTGGGAGTTGCTCTCAACTGGGGGCCATGGGGCTCTTTTTATAGCTTCAATGAGGGGCAAAGTAGGTATTTAGGCCCCCAAAACTGTGCAACAACTTAGGTACGATCAGATCCATCGATCAGAAGATCAACGACTCAGATCGCACCTAAAAATAGCCTCCAAATGCCTTATACGCGTGTGTCTCACCGAATGCTGCCACGTGGCGGTTGTGCAGCCGTTGGATCACGATCGCACTGCACCTCTCATGCCCTTCCTCACGTTCGTGCCCACTTTCAATCTCAGCCATCTGATCTTATGATCGGATGGCCTAAAATGCACGTTGTATTGCCTCTTCTCACCCATCGCTCACATGTATGCGTGCTTTCAAATTCAGCCGCTCGGTCTGATGATCGGACAGCTCAGATTTAGCACCCAATGGCCTTAAGAGCCCGCATGTGGTGGGGCATTAGTTTGAGCATCCAACCATGCATGCATCCGCACTGCCTCATCCAACACACCTCCGCGTGCCATGCAGCTACATCCTCGCTGCTCGTTCTGATCCAACGGCCCAATCGCTCCCATGCTGCACCGCCTCCTTGATTTCGCGCTGAGCGTAAGTCAAACGTGCACCTTGCGTTCTCACGTGAAGGCGATGACCGCTGCGCTGCGGTCACCGTTGTGTCGTGGTTTTGCTTTTGTGTGCAGCTACCCTCAGTCGTTGGGTGAAGATCCAATGGCTGAGATGTGTTCTTCTGATGGCACATGGAGATGGGCGACATGGCCTTTTTGTGGTCATTGGATGGCGATCCAATGGCCCACGTTTCTCCTAAAGTGGTTGGGGCATGGCGATGGGCTGCTGCGATGGTGCCACGTGACATCATCTTGTCCATTCATCTTCTCGCCTTTGTAGATGGTGCTACAGGGCTCCAATCGGGTTGATCTTTACGCTGTTGGACTGCAATCGTTGATCCAGATCCATCCATGCAATTGGATTTGACATCTGAGTTTGGATCTCTACTATCTTGCTCCTTGGCCTCTGTTCTTCTATGGGTTGTATGTGATGCTACGGATGTCTGATCAAGATGATACCAGAAGCATTGGACTCCCATCGTCGTCCTGATTAGATCCAGACTGTCTGATCTATCATCGGTGGCCCCAAATCATCTACAATTAATATTGTCTCTTTTGGAGTATAAAATGACAGTATTATCTATAAAGCTACCAAACTAACTACTATGCAAATTATGATGCCTATGCATGCATTGTTCCTAAGTTTAGCTAAAATCTAACTTAATTTAGGTAAATTAGGTCTATGATTGCTGTGCAATCAAGGATGAATTGAGGCACATAGCTCTGCGTGAATCTTCTGGGATGAAGGAAAGCGGAAACCCTCTACCCATTGTACATGGCAGAGGAGACGAGGTGAGGCAAAGCAGCTCCGAGGTGCTTCAATGTTGCCGGCATTGAGAGGAAGACGAAGAGGAAATTCAATCAAATTGAGCACGCCTTGTGCTTGGGAATGCCTGAGTGTTTAAATAGAAGAGAACCCTGCATCAATTAGACCCAAATTCAAAAGATTTGATTGCGAATTTGGTCATTTTTGGTCTCGCAGTTCTTGGCCAAAATGGAGAAGATTTGCTCCAAATTGGAGCTCGTGATCTAGCTTTCTCGATTGGTCTTGATTCAACGTTCAATCCCACCAAATTTAGTGGGATTTGATTGAGATATGATCGATATGGAGCCAATCCAATATCCACGTAGGATGGGTTATTCTCTTCCTTATTTTGGGAAGAAGATCGGTGACATCAGTGTGACATCAACCAGGGACCTTGATGCACAATGATTCAAAACATGGAGGGTTTTTTGCAATAATCAGAGACTAATGGGGTAAATTGCAAGCTTGGTCATGATAGACTCTAATTGGGGTCAAAATTTAGGGGTAACCTAATTTGGACCCAAGGAATCTAATGGTGATGTAAAATTTGGATTTTGATGAAGATTGACCAAGTAATTTACACTTTAACCCAAAATGTATCAATTTCCCACCTTGGTCTCTATTTTTGGCCAAACTGGGTTCATTTTGTAAAAGTGAATCTTCCAAACCTCATAAAATAATTTTCAATGATTTTCAGAAGGTTTATATTACATTTATTTCTACCAAAACCCTTTCAATTGAAGTAAGGCTATAATTATGGTTTTTATTCATAAATTAATCTTCAATTCTCAGAAAACCCTAAAACTGTCAGTTCAAGCCTACTTGTTGGGACTTTGTGATCATTTGACCTTTCATTAGATACAAGCTCACCCCTTAGTTAATCTTCATTTGTGAATACTTATTAAAACAACAAAATTAACTTAACTTCCATTTGCTTCTCAAATTCAGAAAAGAATTGAATTCTACCCTTTTTATGATTAGTAGGATGAAGTTAACCTTGGAAGTTAGCTAAATTAGACCAGTTATGAAAGATGATGGTGTTACCATCATACCCCCATGCCCATGCCTAAATTAACAAACAAGATGGGTTCGAATTTAGCTTAGTTCATATTTTAGAACAGGTTTATAAGGGTGGGCGATCGGGTCAGAATGGTTGTTGTGAATGCTTTCAAGCTCCAATGTGAATATTGGAGGTGGAGTCAGCTATTCTAAAGTATAAACCCTAAAGTACAATAGGAATGCAAATTAAGAAGGATAAGAAGGGTCTCAGGTTTTCAAGTGACAGGTTGCCTTCTGTTAAGCTCTAAGTTTACCGCCATCAGCAAGGCGCAAGGCAACTCAAGAGGAATGGAGATCAAAAGATTCTTCAGCCAAGTTTGAATCAGTCAGCTCAAGGATGTGTTTTAGTCTTTGACAATTTAGTACAAAAGGATTTGAATCTTGACTGAGTTCACTGATTTCATTAGCTCCATTTTCAAAGATCCTCCAGAATAGGAAGGGTCTAGCCCACTTCGATCTTAGTTTGCCCAGGAAGAGCTTGAGTCAGGAATCAAAAAGAACTTTTTGACCAGGATAAAAAGTTTTTCGTGAAGTGCGCTTGTCATGAAGAGCCTCAATCCGCTTCTTGTAGATGCATCATTGTGTAGTTCATCAATCTCACTCATCTATGAATGGTGGTGGCTTCCGACCTTCCTGAGATCCAAATTGTACTTTTTTTTTTGAAACAAAAAGGTGCTATCATCTTACGATAGCAATCCGGAGAGGTATATTATATAAACAAGTAAGAGGAATTACAAAACAGATCCCTACGTATGTATGAGGGACCAGCACTCTCTTACAATTTTTTCACAGCACACCGGTCTCTCCTGAAAAAGCCTCTCATTTCTCGTCTTCCACACACACCAAAGAGTTAACAGCCATGTGTACATGCAGCTTCTCTCTCATACCAAACCCATGCCAGATGGAGTCCCAAGTTGGTAGTGGCTCCTGACAAGTCCTCCTCCAAATAGCATCAGTGACCAGGCAAGATGAGAAGATATGGTTCACATTTTCAGTGTGCATCCGACATAAGTAGCATTCATGATGAGCAGCTCTTATCCTTCTGTGTCGCAGATCACCTGTGATCAAACCATCTCTCCTACATAGCCAAGAAAAATTTGTACCTTAAGGGGGATTTTCAGGAGCCAAATTTTCTTGTCAATGAAATCGCAGCTCCACCCACTTCCATAATCTAAGATTCTATTGTAGCCATTTTGCACAGTGTAATTCCCCTCCCAAATGTATTTATCCTCCACTCCAATCCTTGGCCTAAAGCTTTCAAGATCTGATAGCAGCTTCCTCCTTTCTTCCCATAGCCGAGTGCCCCTCCTGGTGGAGTCCTCTTCATTCAAATTCCAGCTACAGCTGCTACAATACCAGAATCTGCTGACTGTTCCCTCCTTATCAGATGCTGCAGCAAAGGCCCTTGGATAGATCTCCTTAAGGACACCCAGAAATGACCAACCTTCCTTCCAGAAGCTGAAGGTCCTGCCATCCCCAAGAGCCGACTGCAGCAAGTGCAAGTGATCAGCCAAAGCTCTAGTCACTGAATTCCAGAATGGAGATGGTCTACTGGGCTGCAGCCTAGAATGCATACTGTTTGAAGCTCCATAACTGTCCCTGATCAAGGCAATCCATGGTTTAAAGTCTCCTTGCAAGAGCTTAATTGCCCACTTAAGCAACAAAGCATCATTGAAGTGTTTCAAAGACTTAATCCCAAGTCCACCCCTGTCCTTTGGTTGGTAAATCTACTCCCACTTCAGTGGCTGCAAGAATCTACCCTCATGCTTTTCTCCCCTCCAAAAGAATCTTTTTCTCAATACATCCAACCATTTCCAAATGGAATTAGGTGCTTTAAAGATGGAGAAGTAGAAAACAAGGATAGAGGTGATCACTGAATTGAGCAAGATAAGTCTTCCACCCTTGGAGAGGAAACTATTATGCCATCCATCCAATTTCACCGAAATTTTGTCAAAGAGGCAGCTCCAATCTTTTTTTTTCATTCTAGAACATCTCAATGGCAGGTCCAAGTATTTAATAGGAAGGCTGATGCAGGGGGTCCCCAAAACAGCAGCAATAGCACCTTGCTTAGCCTCAGGTAGGCCAAAAGAGACCAAACTAGATTTATCCCTATTCAGCCTAAGGCCTGAAAACTCACCAAAGATGTTGACCATATGATATAAAGCTAGTGCTTCATCCATAAAACCCTCCACAAAAAAAATCGTATCATCCGCATATTGGAGAATAGGAGCCAAATTACTCCTACAAGATAAGGAGTAGCCTCTAATAAGACCTACTTCAGCAAGTTTACAAGAATACCAGGACAAATTGTCAACTGCCAGGTTGAAAACCAAAGGTGCCAGAGGACATCCTTGTCTGATCCCACATTGGGGCTGAATCCAAGAACCACAGGGTTTCCCATTTATCAGAGGGGTGAAAGAGGCAGTTGTGATACACCTCTTCACCCATTGGATCCAAACAAGGGGAAAACCTCTTCTTTTAAGCACTTCCCAAAGATAGGGCCAACTGATGGAGTCATAAGCTTTGCGGAAATCAACCTTCCATAAAAAAGCTTTACATTTCCTCTTGTGCCAACCACAAACCATCTCCTGGGCCATGATAAATGATTCTTGTAGAGATCTACCAGGAAGGAAGGCTAATTGAACAGGATGGATCAGCTCTTGCAAAACAGGCCTCAATCTATTGGCCAAGTCCTTGCCAATCACCAAATAAATAGAGTTAGAGAGGGCAATTAGTCTAAACTCCTAAAAAGATTTAGCTCCTGGAGTCTTTGGCAAAAGAAAAAGAAAGGATCTATTGATTCTTTCAAAGCCAAAGTTGCCAATCTCAAATTCTTTGATCACATCCATCACCTTAGTGCCCACAATATCCCATAACTCTTTGTAGAAGAGAACTTGAATCCCATCAGGACCAAGTGACCCTTCACAATTGAGATCCTTGATGGCTTTCAAGATTTCAGCTTCAGACATAGTAGCAATCAGGCTAGACCCCTGAATCTCTATAATTCTGGGAATATCACTAGCTGCCATCCTCCAACAGCCCCTATCAGTAGCTCTTGAAGACTCCTTAAAGTACCTGACAGCCTCAGCTCTGATATCAGAGATGGAGGTAATTCTCTGCCCCTCTTTAACAATAGCTGAGATCAGATTGACTCTTCTCCGAGAGCTAGCAGCCAAGTGGAAGAATTTAGTGTTTGCATCCCCCTCACTTAACCACAGCTGCCTTGATCGTTCCCTCCAATCCATCTCCAGCTTCAGGTCTTCTTCAGCCACCACCCCCTGCCATTTCTTTCTGTCAATAGTATCCTGCTCAGACAACCAAGCATTGGCTTCCTTGGCATCCAGTTCCTGAATCTTCATCAAGGCCTCTCGACGTCTCTGATGCCTTAGGACAAAAACAACATCACCATGTTCCTTTAACATCACTTTCAAAGCCAAAATCTTGGAAGCCAACCTGAAGGTAGCCGTGCCCTCAACCTGCTAAGCCCCCCACCAACCAGCAAGCATTTCTCTAAATCCCGACTCCCTCAGCCATGACTTCCTAAATTTGAAGTAGGATCCAGCCATCACCTGTTCCCCATTGTCCCAGACCAGGGGTGTATGGTCAGAGAAGGGACATTCAAGGCCACAAACAAAAGACAATTGGAAGAGGCCCAACAGCCCAGCATTGCCAAAGAACCTATCAATCTTGGACATGAGACCATTACCATTCCTCCAAGTGAATTCAAAGCCCGAGGAGGGAAATTCACTCAAGCCTAAAGCTTGGACCATCAGCTGGAAGCCAGTGGCAGAGCTATCCACCACACCACTGGGTCTGTCACTCCCCACCAACACAATTGAAGTCCCCTCCAACAAGCCAAACCACCCCATTCACAAAATTTGCAGCCAAGTTCCAATCCTCCCAGATCTCCTGTCTTCTGCTAGGGTCATTAGGACCATACACTCCTGTCACAAAGAAGTCACCGTCCCCCTAGCCTCTTTTGAACCTACAAGTCAGTAGGTGCCTAGCCAGAGATGCCTCCTCCAAGCGCAACACATGCTTCTTCCACCAGATGGCAATACCCCCAAATCTACCATTAGAATTGATCATCACAATGTCATTTGTAAGACCTACTTTCATCTCTACCCAAGCCCTATCAGACTCACTATCAATATGCATCTCTTGGAGGATGGCACAATCAATCTCCCATTCTCGCAAATATCTAAGCAAAGATGCCTTCGACTTCTATCGCGTAGCCCACTTACATTCCAAGTCAGAATCCTCATTTAGCCATCTGGTATGTCCCCTTCTTTGCAGTAGAGGCTTGGCTAACCTTCATCACAGCTGCAATGGCACACTCATCAACTTTTTGTGTAGGATTATGTCTTCTCAACCTCAACTTGTATGGAGGTTTCCCAAGACCAGAGGTAGAAGGAGTCTTAGACTTCAGGTGCAGATCATCAGCCACAGGAGAACTACATTGTAAATCAAAGGAATTCACAGGGGGATTTTCCATATCAGAACCAACAGGAGCACTGGCAGGGGAAGTCACAACTTTCAAGTCCTCAGCCACAGCTTCATTCATCACAGCTACCTCCTCCCCTTCTTTAACCACCATTGCAGAATCAGCTTGGATCAAAGGTACCCCACCCCCATCCTCCAGAGTTTCAGACATCACCTCCACTACCCTCAAGCCCCCCACCCCATCTTCCAGTACCACACTTTTAATGGGTTCGGCGACCATCTCCTGATTTGCTCAATTTGGTTGTAAAGAGCCTGCTCTGGCTCGCAGCACCTCAGCATAAGAGGGGAGGTGATGACTCGACTCTATACCCCTGTTTGCCACATGAAACTTCAAGAGCAACATCCAAGAGCTTCCCCCACACCAGAGAATCAATTTATCTGGAACAGATCCAACCCTGAAGATATCCACCCTCACCTTCAGAACACTAGCATCTCCTTCAGTTAGACCAACTTCAGCATCCTTTGCCACAGACGCAAACCCAGCAACCATATTTTCCACCACCGCCCTAGACCTCAAGTGCAGAGGAAGACCTTTGATTTCAAGAAAACCAGATCTAGAGACAGCTCTTTGAGGTGGTCACTCAGGCAAGGATCCATCAAAAGGGGATACCAAATGCCACAACACTGTCAATCCACACAAATTACTAGACCGAAAACACAGATGCTCGACGTCCGCCACCCCCAAATCAAATAGCACAAATCGTGAAGGGGAGATAACCGCAATTTTCCAAGCATCAGTCGAGAGGGAAAGGGAGTTTACCAATTGCCGAGCTCTCTCTAGGGATAGAGTGCCCAACATCACTTCCCCAATCAAGGCCCCACGCAAAACCAATTCCGCCACCTTAATGTCCTTGCTCAGGGGAATCTCCACATCCAGGGTGTGCCCCCCGAAAGTTGACTGGGGGGGGGGGGGGGGGTAGAAGAGGCAGCTGTGCCTCACCCTTAGGCTTCCATGGTGCAGTGCGCATCCTGCCCCCAGATCCACCACGAGATGTCAGACAGGAGTCCCGCTTGTGACCATAGCCCCTGCATGCCAAACACAGCACCGACCAGCGGCACATCGCCGCCAAGTGCCCACAGAGCCGACATCTAAAGCAGATCACTTCCCTACAGTTCTGAGCCCACCCACCATGAGAACCCCTCTTGTCCACAACCCCATCTCCACCAAACACCTGGGCACCTCGCTCTTTCCTTCTCCAAGATCGCAAGTGCCATGCTGCCCATCCATCGAAGCCGACGGCGTGGCTGCCGGGCCCCCTCAAGCGGCCAGCCATCCTCGCCGAAGTTTCCCACCCAAAAGGGAATTCAAATTTTCAAAAAGCATCCCAAGAAGGATTTTCACCTGGGTGAGTTTCTTCTTCTCCAGATTCAAATTGTACTTCCATACTGCCTGGTAGGCCTTGTGCTCTATTTCAACAAGAAAGTGACATGCCTTCCCATAAACTAGCCTAAACAAAGACATCCCTAGTTGGGTTTTATGGGTTGTCCTGTAGGCCCACAATGCTTCCAAAAGTTGGTGACCAATCTTTTCTGTCAGGTTAGACAGTGACCTGAAGAATTATCTTGATCTCTCGATTGGAGAGCTCAACCAGTCCATTAGTTTGGGGATGATATGGAGTTGAAATCCAATGCAACATCCCATATTTCTTCAATAAGGACTGGAAGTGCACATTCATGAAATGGGTCCTCCCATCAAAGATGATTGCTCGCAAGACACCAAACCGAGAAGGATACGCTTATGAATAAATTTGGTCATGACTTTATGATTATTGGTTCGGGTTAGAACGGCCTCTATCCATTTGGACACGTAGTCCACTGCCAGAACGATATATTCAAAATAGTTTGAAGTCAAGAATAGACCCATGAAATCAATCCCCCATATGTCAAAAATTTCACACACGAGAATCGGGATAAGAGCATCATATCGCGATGGCTCATGTTACCTAAGATTTGACAACGAGCGCATGCCCTATGATAATTGTGTGCGACCTTGAAGAGGGTAGGCCAATAAAAGTCGCATTGAAGGATTTTCACTACAGTTTTGTGCCCAAAGAAATAGATACCTGATAACTCTACATCCAATAATGATAATTCCATCAACTAGAGTTAGTTTTGAGGATATATGTGCATTAATGACAAACATAATGGGCTTGGGAGTATTGCATGCATGATGAATTAATATTTCTTATAAACAATGTTTAGTGGCTATGTGTACAAGTGCATGTTGAAACAGGCCTCAAATGAGCAATCGGACCGCACGGATGGATTCAAATCGATGAATGGAGTCCAGCAGACTCAAAATCACTTAAATCCGACATTCGGAGCTACCACAACAAGCCCAAGAAGTTCTGGCTATTGATCTGACAATCAACGACCCACAATCGGCCACGTAGCACCATCCGCTGCATGCACGCACCCAGCTCTTCTTCATTGCGCACGCAAGGAGCATTCTCGGCCGTCCAATCCCATCGGACGACTGAGCACCCACGCAAGGCCTCTACAAAGTGCGGAGGCATCACAGCGGTCAGCACCTCTCCTCGCGTGCCTTTGAAGCGCGATCGAACCTCATCAGCCACATCTGCACGCACAATCAAAATTCAGTTGTTGATGCATGAGTGGACAACAAAGATGGAATCTACATGGCGTGATCCAGTGTGCAACAGAGGCGCACGATCACGCATGCCCAACACGCGTAGGGCACAATCCAAGCATCCGATCATGTGCAATCTCGGTCATTGAGGCACGATCGAATGGTCGACGCTTTCCCATCACTTGAAGGGTGCGAAGGTAGCACCCGTGGGTGCGGGGGGGGCGACGTGGTGCACCCTCAATTATTCGATGGCAATCCGCACCTCGGATTCGACGGCTGAGGACGTGTGGGTGTAGATTACAGGAAGAAGCATGTGCACATGCTTGGACCAGCAGGCGAGGGGCTTCACCAACACTTCTAGAATGGGTTTAGTGACGTCCTGGACGTCCCTAAAACCCCTGCCAGATTTAGAAATCCCTTCTTCTCTATAAAAAGCCCCATACCCCTCCATTCATCTCCATTTCTTAGCATTGAATTCTCATACACTCTCCATGAAATACTAGCCCTCTCCTAGCTCCACCAAACGCTCCATATCCGCCTCGGAGTTGTCAAGCCGTTGACAGATTCCCCCTCCACCGCCATGGCCACCTTGCCTCCTCTTCGCACTCCCTTTTACTCTAGTTTTATGTTGCACTAGTTTAAGCTTTCACCTATTGTTGAATTTGTAACCAATCTCTAATTGCATGCTATATGTTAATATTGCTTCTTATATCGTAGTTCACATCTCCTTAAAGTGATTGTCATGTTTTAAACACAAGCTCTAACCCTACTCTCTCTCTCTCTAGTTTTCAAAAGCAAACCATGCTACCATTTTGTGACACCTAAAGCGACTAAAACTAATCTGATTTCACACCTCCCTGAGATCGACACTTGGACTCACAAATCCATGTCTTCATTTAAAACTGACGATGCGAGCTCATGCTACAATGACATAATTAAACAAACGCGTTTCGCGCACGTCAGTTTTTGGCGTCGTTGCCAGGGAGGCAATGGATTCTTTTGTCACTTTCATCCTGCATTAGTATTCACATCTTCTGACTCATTTTTCCCTCTCTACATGTTTGGTTGTAGGAACTCGATGCCTTGGCGATGGAGGAGCACGATCCGAGATAATAGATACGAAGTAAAGTGCTGCGAAGACCTTTTATGAGTATCACTCCACCCATTTAATGTTTGCTTGCTCAAAAAGTATATATACAAAAAAAATATAAATTCAAAATTGGCGTGGTGAATATCTACTTGACCCACATTCCAAACTCATCACCCAACCAAAAAAATACACTCTAACGTTCTTGAAGAGATGATCTTTTTGGAGTGTTCTTTCTTTTGAGTGGTGTTTGTGAAGCCACCATGACTTGACTTGGGCCGCACCACTCACCATAATTAAAATCAACTCACCTGGTAGAACTGCATGAACACTAGGGTGAATACACTAGGGTTATTTTTCTAGGACCACATCATTCTAAAGGAAATTGACTTTCGCCCATTGTGTGCAAGACTTTGTGTGCCCACTTGAACATTGTTTGAAAACATTAAGGACTCCAACCCTAAAAAGCATTAAAGCAAGGATAAATCATTAAAAGACACCACATCCTAAAATCCTTGCTTGAGAACCATGTTTTGTTAAGTACACACACACACTCAATCGGACTAACTAAGAGGATGCCTCATCACATATCTTGAGCACAAGCACTGACCTAGTCATTAAAATTGATTAGACATGCCCTAGGAAGGACCAATCTAAGTCCTAGAGGAGTAATTGGGTTTGTCAAGTGCTTAGCCTTAATTCCTATCGTGGAATCTGGTGTCTAGGCTGCGAAGAAGTGTCAAACGACCGCAGTTGTGGGGTCTACGGAACTGGCGATGCAAGACAAAGGAAGAACCTTCCCCTCAATCCCCTCGTAATCAACCTGGCAAGATTAACTTTGGGAAGGGAGGTTAAGTACTTGCAAGTTTAATTATTCCCTCCAAGGCTTTTTAGGTCACCTAGGTCTACACCATAAGGACTAGACTTGCTTGATTGTTTATGCACACACACTTCTCTCACCTGTTCTTCTCTCACCCCTCCACCTCTTCCCAACCATGGATTTCAATGCCTATCCATCTTACCCAAACTATAACCAGCCACCTAGTTTGGGATATAACCCAGAATACACCCCTTGCCTCAACTATCCCAATTGTAACCAACCCGCACCAACCTCTTATTAGGATACATCCAACCCACCCACGAAGGGGTATGATCCAAACCTTGGGGATCCTTATCTCGATTTGCCTCATGACGACTCTCCAGTTAGGTCCCACCCACTCACTAACTACTTTGATGGGACCTACACTCTAGGAGAACACCAAGATCCCTGCCCTTCCCAGGAGTATAACCAAGAAAGGTCATCTGAATTCAAGGATCTCTCCTACTTGACCTTTGGATTGGAAGGGCTTCTAGACAAATGAAAACCAAAGGATGATCAGAAACCTAGGCAAATCAAGAATGATCAACCTTTGATTTGGTCTCCTAATGAAGAATCCGATTGGTAGGAGAACTTAGAACCTCAATTATTCTGGAGTAGGACTAAACAGAGAATGTTTCCTCTTGAAGAACTGGACCCTGAAAATGCTAGAATAGAGGACCCACCCAAGAATTTAAACCCCAGTGCAGATTCCAGTACACATCCTCAACCACACCTTCCTAGCCTTGATTTGAAGGAAGAAATCCAAGGGAAACCAAATGACACCCTGTCAATTCTTGATAACCTCCAGTTAGAGTTACATAGACAGAATCAAGAATTGATTAAAGGGCAATAGGCCATGATGGATATGTTCCAACAACTGGAGGAAGAAGGCTAAAGAAAACTGTTAAAAACAACTCCGTTCATGGAATTTGTGAAGCAAGGCCCTACCGTGATCAATTGGACTACACCTATTTACCCAAAATTGGTTCATTCCACCTTTGATATTCCCTAGGAGTTGGACAACTCCATAGAAGATGTCATTAAGGACTCCTCATAACATAATTTAAGGAGAGTTGAGGACACACATCAGGAGGAAACTAAGAATTTGGGGGGTGATGTCGTGGAAGCCAAATCTAATCTTCTGAGGAAAGTTATTCAGTGGAAAAGACATCCAACATTGGAGATGGGGAATGGGATTGTGATTTCAAAATAATCTATTTTGAATTAGCTGAAACCGCTGTTGCAAATTTAGAGGGCCAAGAGAAGGAATCTGAGCTAGAGGATGAAATCAGCCCTACCTCTAAAGCAACCTCAAACATTGAGTCTGATATGAAAGAGGTTGAAGAGAATATTCTTGGGGTCAAGGACTTCGAGGGAATAGGCAATGAAACCCTCGTTGAACTAGGGATGGATCTTTCTCTGGAGAGAGACCTCATGCTTGATTTTAGGGCTCATTATGAAACTCTTGATTTTATTACATGCTCTACCAGAATAGAAATCCCGCAACCCGAATCACTAGAATTGATACATCTTTGAGGGTTTACAATTTTATAGGGGCACAAGCTGAGTATAAAACCTACATCTTCAATGTCTGGCATTTTAGATTCAGGGTGCGCTCATCCACATCAACTTCTCTACATGCCCACAGACTAAGAGAGGAACAAACACGGGCATGCATGTTACATTTGTTGCAGAGGTCCCATCCCTTCAGGATGGGACTCCACCACAATGTAGTTCGTATCTGTAGACTTCTAATTTTGGGTCTTGCTGATTTCGTCTATACCTTCTTGGCTCGGACAATTTGTGTTTGTGCATTATGCCCAGCTGAAGGCACTAAACTCAGAGCTTCCTAGGAAGCAACCCAGAAGATTCAAGCTAATCAGGTACACTGCTACACTCAGGTGATTTCTTTCTGTACCCCCTTGCATACATTTATTTGCTAATGAGGACATTATCCAACTTGAGCATGAGGAGGTGGTAATTCACATTCTTTGACTTCATATTATCAACTTGAATTATATATATAAAAAAACAAAAAATAAAAAAAAAATTAGGAAAGAAAACTTAGGCATGAAGAGCTTGTCAACTGTAGGAAATAATACGAGAAGAACCTGAATACTTAGACTTTTCAGGCCTTCAGGCTTAATCAGCCCAGGTGTCCACTAAAATGTGGATTTAGCCCTGAATCCTCACAACCTTAATTTATATTAATTTGATCAATAAAGTAGGGTGATAAGTATACGACTTATCAACCCGCCCTCTGACTCGAATGGACTTTTAGTCTAAGCATTAGCACACATTTTTGCATTGACTCACTCCTCGTAGATCTAATAGAAATTGGGTAGCTAATGAACCTTTTAGGGTGGTTTGGCTGGCAAGTTATCGTGGGTAATGGCCCATTGGCCGGTTGTCCAAAGCCTAGCCACAGGACCATTCTCTTTTATTGCCTCTAGGTAAATCTTAGATCAAGGAAGCCACCTACTAAACAACAAAGGAAAAAAAAATGGATAAATAAGCCACACTTCACCGCACGAGTATAGCTGGCAAGTGATCGTGGATAACAACCCATTGGCTGGTTGTCCAGAGCCCAACTCACTAAATGCATGAAAAAGCCCAAAACACTTAAGGAAGAAGCGGAGAAGTAGAGCAATCTGGGGAGATATGCATTGGAAGCACCCTTGTGTTGACCCCACACAAAATAAAAATAGAAAGAAAGCTACCGATTTGATAGATACACCTTTAGGCAAGCATTTTATTTTACGGTCACCTAGGGGTGTAGAAACCCGAAGTCTATTTTAATTACCGTTGAGTGAATCTATCATAATCTTCACACCAAGTGCTTAGTACTTAGAGTCATTTTCGAGTTATGGGTGGGTTGGGTAGCTGTAAAAAGTTACCTACACTCTCAATTCCAAAAATCCAAAAAAATTAGAAAAGATGAAAAATAAATAAATATATATATATATATTTGTATATATGCTTTAAAGAAAGGACTTCGGTAGTTTGCATTTTGGCAGACACACAGGCGCTATTTAGTCTCTGTGGATTAGGCTCTTAGTATATGTTTCTTCCTGTTGATAAGCAACATATGTCTAAGTAATCAATTCCTAATTTTGACTAAAAATAACGACTAGGATAAACCTTGCTAAGGACTAGCAAGGGATGAGCATGGGGGTATGATAACTTTACATCCAATGAAGAAAATTCCATCAACTAGAGTTATTTTTGAGGATATATGTGCATTAATGACATACCATAATGGGTTTGGGAGCATTGCATGCATGACGAATTAAGATTGCTTATAATCAATGTTTAATGGCTATGTGTACAAGTGCATGTTGAAACAGACCTCAAATGAGCAATCGGACCGCACGGATGGATTCAGATTGACGAATGGAGTCCAATGGACTCGAAATCACTTAAATCCGACATCCAGAGCTTCCCCAACTAGCCCAAGAAGTTCTGGTCGTTGATATGATGATTAACGACCCACAATTGGTCACGTGGTGTCATCCTCCATGTGCATGCACCTTGCTCTTCTTCATCGCGCACGCAAGGAGCATTCTCGGTCATCCGATCTCCCATCGGACGACTGAGCACCCACACAACGCCTCGACAAAGCGCGAAGTCATCGCAGCGGTCAGCGCCTCTCCTCGCGCGCCTTAGACGCACGATTGAAACTCATCAGCCGCATCTGTGCGCGCAATCAAAATTCAGTCGTTGATGTACGCACGGACGACAAAGATGGAAGCTACGTGGCATGATCCAACGCGCCCAAGCATAGACGATCACGATCACGTGCGCCCAACAGGCATAGGGTGCAATCCAAGCATCCGGTCATGTGTAATCTCGGCCATTGAGGCACGATCAAACGGTTGACACTTTCCCATCGTGTGAAGGGTGCGAAGGCAGCACCCGTGGGCCCAGGGGGCGACGTGGCACGCCCTCAGCTATCCGATGGCAATCCGCGACTCGAATCTGATGGCTGAGGATGCGCAGGCGCGGATTGAAGGAAGAAGCATACGTACGCACTTGGACTGGCGAGCGAGGGGCTTCACCAACACTTCAGGAATGGGTTTAGTGACGTCCTGGACGTCACTAAAACCCTTTCCTGATTTAGAAACCCCTTCTTCTCTATAAAAAGACTCATGCCCCTCCATTCATCTCCATCTCTTAGCATTGAATTGTCATACACTCTCCATGCAATACTAGCCCTCTCCTAGCTCCACCAAACACTCCATATCCACCTTGGAGTTGTCAAGCTACTGACAGAGCCCCCCTCCACCGCTGTGGCTGCCTTGCCTCCTCCTCTCACTCCCTTTTACTCTAGTTTTATGTTGCACTAGTTTAAGATTTCATCTATTGTTGAATTTGTAACCAATCTCCAATTGCATGTTATATGTTAATGTTGCTTCTTATATCGTAGTTCACATCTCCCTAAAGTGATTGTCATGTTTTAAATGCAAGCTTTAACCCTACTCTCTCTCTCCCTCTCGTTTTCGCAAGCAAACCATGCTACCATTTTGTCACACCTAAAGTGACTAAAATTAATCTGATTTAACACCTCCCTGAGATCGACCTTGGACTCACAAATCCATATCTTAATTTAAAACTGACGACATGAGCGCATGCTACAATGACATAGTTAAACCAACGCATTCCGCGCGCATCACCACCATAGGCTTGGTCATGGAAAAAAGAGATTACATCATTGACCTCGGCATTGGGAATGCATCTTTGGATGATTTGATTAGCACCAATGCGGAATAGATATGGATCTTCCCTGACATAATACTTAGCATCTAAAATCAATTTGTCTTTCTTAGCTTTTGGCCAATCGAACGGGATCTGGTTCGATGCTAAATAATTAACAATATCGGCATACCAGGGAAGTCCACCATCAATGCTCAAAAGATGTTCATCCGAAAAATGCTCAGTAATAGGTCCATAAGGGTCAATGATCGAAGAAGAAAGATGGGATAAATGGTTAGCAACCACATTCTGTTTTCCCATCTTATCATGTATCTCAAGATCAAATTCTTGCAAGAGCAAGATCCATCTAATTAACCTTGGTTTAGCATCCTTCTTCACAAGTAAATGCCTCACAGCAGTGTGATATAAGTAGATAATGACATGGGATCCCAGGAGGTATGATTCGAATTTCTCCAGAACAAATGCTATGGCCAGTAGCTCTTTCTCCATAATTGTATAATTACGCTGAGCCTCATCTAGTGTCTTGCTAGCGTTATATATTACCACCAATTTCCCATCGATCTTTTGCCCAGGTACTGCTCCTAGTGCATAGTCATATGCGTCGCACATGATCTCGAATAGTTGAGACCAGTCAGGAGATTGTAGGATGGGAGCTTTGGTTACTCAATTGTGCAGCATTTCAAATGCATGAACACACTCACTTGTCATCTCAAAGGGAGTGTCCTTTGAGAGAAGATCAGTCAAAGGGCATGCAAACTTAGAGAAGTCAGATATAAAATGTCGATAAAAATCGACGTGCCCCAGAAATGATCGAATATCTTTGACCAAGGAAGGCAAAGGAAGTTTCGAAATCAGATTCACCTTTGCTCAGTCAACTTGGATACCCTTCTCAGATACAAGGTGTTTAAGTATGATGCCCTCAGGAATCATGAAGTCGCTCTTTTCCTAGGAAAGAACAAGGTTTGCCTCAATGCATCGCCGGAGGATCTGAACCAAGTGCAAAAGGCAATCATTAAATGTTTGACCGAAAATCAAGAATTTGTCCATGAAGACTTCAAGGTATTTACCTACCATATCGGAGAAAATGGGTAGCATGCACCATTGGAAAGTGGCTGGTGCATTACATAGCCCAAATGGAATCCTATAGAACGCATAAGTCCCACAGGGGCAGGTAAAGGTGATCTTCTAATCTTTGGGATGAATTGTCACTTGGTTATATTAGGAGTACCCATCCAAAAAGTAGAAATATTGATTCCCTACCAACTTCTCAAGGATCTGGTCAATGAACAGAAGAGGGAAATGGCCTTTCTTCATGGAGGTATTCAGTTTCCGATAGTCTATACAGACTCTCCTTGAGTTTGCAATCCAAGTAGGGATGGTTTCTCCAGATTCAGTAGTGATAACGGCAAGTCCTGCCTTTTTAGGCACCACCTGAATGGGACTCACCTTGCGGCTATCAGAGTTAGGGTACATAATACCCACATTGAGGCAATTGAAAATCTCCTTTTTCACAATCTCCTGGAGATTCAAGTTAAGTCTTCTCTGCATCTCACAAGAAAGTCGTGAGCTCTCTTTGATATAAATTCGATGAGTACACTATAATGGACTTATTCCAATCAAGTCATCTAGAGTCCAACCAATGGCTCTACGATGTTGCTGGAGGACAAAAATCAAATTCGTTTCTTGATCAAGAGTGAGTCAAGAATTAATAATCACCGAAAACGTTTGATTTGAATTCAAAAATACATACTTCAGATGATCTAGGAGTGCTTTGATTGCGCAGCAAGCATAGGTCTTAATCAACTTAAATAATATTAGAAACCTAGCTTAATCTATGAATATGGCATTCATATCATGCATATCATGCATTGCATCATTTTATAAGTTGTACATAGAATAATGTGAGTTTATCTTGCTATTTAATGCTTCTATTGTTATTTTCAAGTAAGAAAGTGATCCAGAATGCGAGATAGAGTGGAATAAAGTGAGAAAGAGAAGAAGAAAGAGGAAGATTGATCCAGACAAGAGGAGTGAGGAGGATAGCCTTATCCCTACACCTAGAAACCCTAGGACAGCCTTCCTAAACCCAAAACCACTTCCATTAAGACATCTTGGCCTTAGAACCTAAAACATGGATATCACTATCCATGTTTCTATCCACACTATCACTATCCCCAACCTCTATTTAGGTCAACATAAGCCTAGCACCCAAACCTGGATAACACTATCCACAATGTTATCTTGCTATCCACATATCCTATCCAACTATCCAGGTTCCTCCTAACCCCAACCCAATTGAACTAGCCCATATCTAATTGGGTGCATCTACAATTGATTGGGTGCACCTAAACCCAATTAGATCCACCCAGGATCTAATTGACTCCTACCTACCCATACAAATCTAATTAAGCTCAGTAGAACCTAATTAGACTCGACCTAGACTCTATTAGGCTACCCTAGACCCAATTAGGTTCACTCATCTCCAATTAGACTCACCTAAGTCTAATTAGGTCCACACGCACCTAATCTAGGTTGACCCAACCTAATCCAACCATACCCACACACTTCACTCTACAAAATTTAAACACACACTAACACTTTCCTAAACTATCCTCGTAATCTAGATCCACATTTTATGGGCGTCAACTCTAAGAGCCACTAAAAGTGGCGATTGCTATTTTGGGAGAGAGCCAACTTGTGACCAAAAAGAGAACCTCACATAAAAGCCCAACCAAATGGTGTCTCACATAATTCTAAAACTCTTGACCTCTCCCTCTCAACTTACGATCTCCTCTCCTCTTCCAACCTCAAGGCCATCCACCCTCCTCCCCATGGTGCTCCTCCTCCTCCAAAGCTACTCCATGGGTGGTTGCTAGCAAGAAGAAGGAGGCTGTCTACCTTCTTGTCCTCTCAACATCAAGGCCAGCTTACTCTTCATCTCTTCCAAGTGTTTCTCTTCCTCCCCCAAGCATCTCCTTGGTCGGCAAGCAAGGGAGGACTACAAGGGTGCACGGCCACCCTATCCTCTTCATCTTGTTGGGCGTAGCTTCTTTCCTCCTCCATAAAGGGTCCTGGCGAAACGGTGGCAGCAACTAGCTTTTCTTAAGTCGTTGTAGTACAGATAGTTATTGCCATCATTTGCTAATATTTTTTACTCGGAAAATACAGTTCTCCCGAGGTCGAACTCAGGGAGCAAGTCGTATTCTAGAGATATACATGTTTTATTACAAAAATAAAGAGAGAGAGAGAGAGATGAAAGTTGGCTTTTTCTTCTTTTCTTCTTTCTTTCTCTGTCTTTGGTTTTTGTTCTTCCTGTTCTTCTTCTTCTTCTTTTCTTGATTCCTCTATTTCTTGGTTGGACGATCTTGTCGTTTTCTTCTTTTTATTCTCTTTGTTTCTTCTTTTCTTGCTTCAGATCTACCTCCCGTGCTCTTCTTCTTCTGCTTTCTGTTTCTTCACTTGGCTGCTCCTCTCTTCTTTTCTTCTTCTTCTTTGTCTTTTGATGTCTGCAGAGTCTTCACTTGGCTACTCTGTGTTCCTCTCTTTCCTCTGCCTCGCCTTCCTTCCTCTTTGCCTTCACCTGTCTTCAGGACGTCGTCTAATTTGAAAATCAGACGACTTAAACCTCTTGTTGCTACAGTGTCTCCCTGAGCTTCCTTCTTCTTCACCTGTGCCTGCACGCTCAAGAGTTCAGAGTCAGGGAAAAACCTACTCTACCCCTCTCCCCCGCGCGTCTCTTTCTCTCAAAGTTCGCTCTTAGGATAGCTCTCCCAGAGCAACCGGGTAATCGGGTACGAGTCGCGCCCGGGTCCAGGCCCACCGGCATGCGGTGGTGGGCGAGGAGTGCAGGTCGGTTTAATCAGGTCGGGCCAGGTCCGCGGAGCGTGGTCACGGACGAGGCCGGGTCGGGTGAGAGGGACCTCACCCCATGGTCAGGAGGCAGACAGCATAAGGCACTTTTTGCCTTTATGCGTCCGCGCACCTCTGAGAAGTTCCCAGGTGGGACTAAATGTCCCACCCCAATTGAGCGCCCGTCGCAGAGGGAGCAGTGGGCGATCGTGGCTTCACGCGCGGCCTTCGCCCTAACTGCGAGCCTGGGACGTTTCGCGGAGACGCCCCGCGCAACCTGGGAGTCGAACCTAGGCGAAGGCGTGCCTGCACCTGCAGGCAAAGGAGCTCTGCCTGCTCAGTAATGGCAACGGCGGGCGAGTCACCTGGTCACAGAAGAACGGCCTCTCGGCCTAATCATACAGGCGGGGGACCTTCGCCGTGGCACGGCGAAGGTGGTCGGATGGTTTGCAGTGGGTGTGGTGGAGCCAACGGATCGCCCTAGGTCAAACTGCGGGCGGAGAAGTGGGTGTGTTTGGTGGATCTGCAGAGGGCATTTGGTGGGAAGAGGAGGGGTGGAAGAGGATCAGGGTGACGAGGTGAAGGTTATGCACAGGTCGGCGAGCCGTGTGGGGTGCTGGAGCGATGGGAGCGGTTCGCCGGAGTTTGGCCGGAGGTGGAGAAGGTGAGGGTGATCGGTGGGAAATCAGGGTCGACAGTAAGGGTTTCAGTATGGAAAAGAAAGAGGGGAGGAAGAGGAGAAGTTCTACCTGCTAAGCTGGACGAGGAGGGGTTGGCGCAGGCGACAGTCGTATCGACTGTCACCGGAGAAGAAATTGCCCAGAGGAAGGGGCGGCGGTGAGGAAGGGACCGGAGAGGCGCCAGCTGGGTGCGGCGTGACGCGGAAGGATCGAGGGAAGGTAACCCTGCTGCTGGTAGTGCGGCAGGGCGACGAGGAGGAGGAGGAGATGGTCGCCGGAGCAAGGGGGCGTCTGTCGGAGTGGGAAGGGAGGAATTTAGGGGGGTGTCTCCATCAGATCCGAGCTGCCAAGAACGGCGGAGCGACGGGGGTATTTATAGGGGCGGAATCAGAGAGGAGGGCGGAGGGAGACGACGTGTCTCCCTCGCCGGAGGAAGGAGACCCATACCGTCCGTGCGTTCGCACGGGCGGTATGGGCGGTCGCAGTACCCAGGGGGGTGTCCCTGCGGTGGCTGACGACGCAGGGTACCCCCCATTGACTTGCCAGGGCCCCTCCCTCACCCTGCGCGGCGCCATGCTCCGCGCAAGGTCGCCGGAGCATGGTGCTGCGCAGGTTTTGCAGGAGGGACCTAAACGCAAAGAACGAAGGAGAGTTAGGGGCCAAAATGCGAGGGTTCAAAAGTTGAGGGCCAAAAAGTAATTATATGAGGACCAAAGTGTAAATTTGGTCAAGAAGGTTTCTTCTTAGGTCCAAGTTTTTATGCATGACTAATTAGGACCTAAGGATTCTGATGGTGAATTTCATTTCTAGCTTAAACCTTGTTTGACAGGTCAATTTACGCAAAAACCTAAATTAAGTTGTTAATTGGGCATGGTTCTCAATGTAGGTCAAAATGGGTTCCTAAGGCCAAATTGAAAGTCCTAAACCCTAGAGATTATTTTTATATGAATTTTAGAGGGTTTATTTGATTTTTACCTTGCCTCGAACCACGTGAATTGAAGTGGATTTGTTTTTAGGGTTACAGGCTGTCATTTAATTCTTTGGGGTTGCTGTAGCCCTTATTGAGTCATCTCATCCCACTTTTCTTCTTATTAGGTTATTTTGACCTATGTTTGGACCCTGAGTTACCCTATTTTCCGATTGGATTGGTGAAATTACATTTTTACCCCTCAGTTTATGTTTTCTTTGCAAACTCAGAATCTCTCTGAGCCAAGCCTTTCTAAGGTTATGTAGGAGCTTTTATTCTCTGTATTAGGTCAAAATGAGCTAGTTATGGCTCATGATGAGGTTCTCATCATACCCCCATGCCTAGCTTTTGCTAGTCCCTTAGCAAAAACTTAAGGTTTCAACCCTTGTTCTAGACCATGAAGTTCTTTAATAGCTTCAGATAAGTGCTTTTTCATTTAAACTTAGATTAGGTTAGAATGCTGACCATAGGCTTAAAAGGTACTATAGTACCAATCAAGATCCAAATCTATCTAGCCTCAGTCTCAGTCCTTAGCAAAGGTTTTTAAGACCCACAAGAACTAACCTAAGGTTTATTGGACTTTGTAGTTAAAGCACCCCGTGCTTGAAACGATTTTAGCCCTGGTTCAGTTCGCAGTGCGTTTTGTAAGAGAGAGAGGCAGAAAATTTTTCTATTTTTGGAGAGTTTTCTCTCTCTTTTTCTTTTTAATTCTAGCTTAGGATTGGCTTTTCAACACGGTCTGTATCAGATTCCTTGTCCCCATCATCAATCCTCAAGGGTTCCTGGCGATCGATGCTTCGAGATAGCACCGCCCATGGCAACCCCCAGAACCCTGGCTATTGAGATTTCGAGATAATCCCATCCATAGTGTTCCGTGGCCGCGTTCAGACCCTGGCAGTTGACACTTCGTGATAATGCCATCCATGGAATCTGAACCAGCAGGGTGCTTACATGCCCCCAGTAGGATATGTGAATATCCTAAGAGACAAGCACCGAGGAGATGATATTTTGTTACGCATCTTTGAGGGGTTTTCTCGCCTCTCTGCGCTGGGAACTCGTCCAAATCAACTTGTGTTGATCGGCCGCTCCTACTCTAGGTGTACTTTTCAGAATTTTTTCGACGCTTCTGCGTGTTGTTGATTTTTACGCTTGCTGAACCAGGCTGTGTGTGAGGTTAGGGTGCTTAGGTTACTGAGTCCCGTAAACCAGAAGTTAGTTAGCGAGGTCAAATACTTCCTAAGCCTTGGACCTAGTACTTAAGCTTTTCATTTTCCTCAACCTCTTGAGGATTGTCTAGATCTTAATGGGTACTAAGAGTCTATCAAGAATGCCTAAGGTTTGCGTTCTTACTAATCTTACCAAGCACTTTTCATTTCTTTTCTTGAAAAAAAATGGTCTAGACTAAGGTTAATTCCTTAGCTTCTTACTAATGACTATTACTCTTTTCTTTCATCTTTTTGTGCTCCTTTTCATTTTGTTTCTTTTCCTTCTCCTCAAAATTTCCTTTCTCCTCTTATTCTTTTTATTTTGAAAAATTTTTAATTTTTATGGTGTTTTTGGCATATGTGAATTTTTTGTTTAAAACCTTTTTTTTTTACAAGTTTTGCACTTATACCCCCCCCATGCCTAAAACTTGCAATGTCCTCATTGTGATTTAGGGGTTTTTATTTACTTAATTTATTCCTTAAGACAGATATTTTTGTGAGTGGATGGGTCGGGATGAATTCTACGGACGATTTCTAATCTCAGATGCAAGCATCTGAGGTGGAGTCGGCTGTCTTAAAGGGTGAACCTTAAGTGCACAATGGTGTCAGAAAAAAAAGGTTTTAGATTTTTAAGAAATGACGGGCTACCTCCCGTTAAGCGCTGAGTTTTACGCCATCGGCCGGGCGCAGTAAGTTCAAGGGGAATGGAGGATGAGGGATGATTCAGCCGAATCAGTAGAAGTCACATCAATGAACGGTTTGAGTCTCTGACCGTTCACGATAAAAGGTTCAGAATCATGGCTGAGTGAACTGATTTCAATGGCTCCATTTCCAAAAACCTGTCGGACTAAATACGGTCCGACCCATTTGGACCTCAGTTTTCCCGGGAAAAGTTTGAGTCAGGCATCAAAGAGTAGGACCTTTTGACCAGGATGAAAGATCTTTCTCGAGATGTGTTTGTCGTGGAAGGCTTTAACCTGCTCCTTGTAGATTCGCGAGTTCTCGTACACGTCTAGGCGTAATTCATCGATCTCGGTAATTTGGAGTTTTCTGTGGGTTCCAGCCTTGGAAAGATCTAGATTACAGTTCCGTACTGCCCAATAGGCTTTATGCTCCAGTTCTACGGGAAGGTGGCATGCCTTTCCGTACACCAGTCTAAAGGGAGACATGCCCAATTGGGTCTTGTGGGCGGTCCTATAGGCCCACAATGCTTCCGGAAGTCGGGACGACCAGTCCTTCTTGTCAGGCCGAACAGTGACTTGCAGGATTTTCTTGATCTCCCAATTTGATAGCTCAGCTAGACCATTTGTTTGGGGGTGGTAAGGAGTAGAGATTCGATGAGATACCCCAAATTTGGCCATCAGTGATCTAAACTGAGCATTTGTAAAATGGGTCCCCCCATCAGAGATAATAGCACGGGGAATCCCGAACCTTGAGAAAATGTTTTGATGTATGAACTTAAGAACAATCTTGTGATTGCAGGTTCGGGTCGGTATGGCTTCGATCCATTTGGACACGTAGTCCACCGCAAGCAGAATGTACTCGAAACCATCCGAAACAGGAAAGGGACCCATAAAATCAATCCCCCATACATCGAAGATTTCGCATACGAGAATCGGCTGTAAAGGCATCATGTCACGATGGTTCATGTTGCCCAAAGTTTGGCAACGACTGCATGCCTTGCAGTGACTGTATGCGTCTTTGAAAAGTGTAGGCCAGTAGAAGCCACACTGGAGGACTTTGGATGCGATTTTATGGCCTGAGAAATGGCCACCGCATGCCTGGTCATGGCAGAAAGATATGATATTGCTGATTTCCTCTTCCGGGACGCATCTCCTAATAATTTGATCAGCACCTATGCGGAAAAGGTACGGGTCTTCCCAAATGTAATACTTGGAATCAGAACGCAATTTGTCTTTCTTGGCCTTCGGCCAATCAGACGGTGTCTGATGAGATGCCAAGTAGTTTACTATATCAGTAAACCATGGAAGTCTAGTACCAACAGAAAGCAGGTGCTCATCAGGAAAATGTTCTGTGATGGGTCCGGAAGGGTTAATGATCTCAGAAGGAAGACGGGACAGATGGTCGGCTACCACATTTTGCCTTCCCGCCTTGTCGCGAATCTCAAGATCGAATTCTTGCAACAGCAAGATCCAACAGATTAGTCGGGGCTTCGCGTCCTTCTTGGCAAGGAGATGCCTTACAGCCGTGTGATCCGAGTAGACGATGACATGGGAACCCAGAAGATACGATCGGAATTTTTCAAGGGCAAATACTACGGCTAGCAGCTCTTTCTCTGTAACCGTATAGTTACGCTGAGCCTCGTCAAGTGTCTTGCTAGCGTAGTAGATGACCACGGGTTTCCCGTCAGCCTTCTGCCCCAGGACCGCTCCTACAGCGAAGTCAGAAGCATCGCACATGATCTCAAAGGGTTGAGACCAGTCAGGGGATTGTAGGATAGGTGCCTGGGTGACTCGGTCACGCAGGTTTTCAAAGGCTAGCGTGCATTCCTTGGAGATTACAAAAGGTACATCCTTAGAGAGAAGAGAAGTCAAGGGGCGCGCGATTTTCGAGAAATCTAGAATGAAACAGCGGTAAAAACCGACGTGCCCTAAAAAGGAACGGATGTCCCTGATCGAGCTAGGTACGGGAAGGCGAGAAATCAGATCAACCTTAGCTCGATCCACCTGGATGCCTTTTTCCGAAATTGAGTGTCCCAGGACAATTCCCTCAGGCACCATGAAATGGCTCTTTTCCCAGGAAAGAACCAAGTTCACCTCAATGCATCGCCTGAGTATCTGGACCAAGTGTTGGAGGCAATCATCAAAAGATTCTCCAAAGACTGAAAAGTCATCCATGAAGACTTCCAGGAAATCACCTACCATATCTGAGAATATGGCAAGCATGCATCGCTGAAAAGTAGCGGGTGCATTGCAAAGACCGAAAGGCATCCTTCGGAAAGCATACGTTCCGAAGGGGCAGGTGAATGTGGTTTTTTCTTGGTCCTCAGGATGGATTGCCACCTGGTTATAACCGGAGTACCCGTCAAGAAAGCAGAAGAACCTATTTCCCGCTAGTTTCTTGAGAATCTGATCAATGAAGGGTAGTGGGAAATGATCCTTCTTCGTGGAGGAATTGAGTCGGCGGTAATCTATACAGACTCTCCACGCATTGGCTACTCGGGTAGGAATGATTTCTCCGGTTTCAGTCGTCATGGTGGTGAGTCCTGCCTTCTTAGGCACAACCTGAATTGGGCTCACCCAACGACTATCGGAGATCGGGTAGATGATCCCGGCATCTAACCACTTAATGATCTCCTTTTTCACGACCTCCTGTAGATTAGGGTTTAAACGTCTCTGCATTTCACGATAAGGTCGCGTGCCCTCTTCTGAATAGATATGATGAGTACAATAAGAGGGGCTTATTCCAGTCAAATCATCGAGAGTCCACCCGATGGCTCTGCGATGTTGCTGGAGGACAGCAATCAGACGGGATTCCTGTTCGGGATTGAGGTTGGAATTGATAATCACAGGAAGGGTCTGATTGGAACCCAAAAAGATGTATTTCAAGTGAGTAGGAAGAGGCTTTAACTCGAGGATAGGGTTATCAGCAGCAGCGGGTGGTTCAGTGTAGATGTGAGGTTCAAGGGTAGGAGTTACTGGGTTGTGTATGTCTGGATTTGACTCCTCTGTTTGCGGGTCAAGATCTTTCTGTGATTGGAATTGTGATTCATCAACCAAAGTCCTGACGTCACAAATCTGTTCGATGACACCGCAATTAATTCCTTGTTGGGCCTTAAATATATCAATTTTTAAGGTTTGATCTCCAAATTTAAGCTCTATTTGGCCCTCCTCACAGCTGATGTTGGCTCTAGCAGTAGCCAAGAAAGGTCTCCCTAGAATGATTGGTGTATCCCTAGGGTTTTTAGGTGCGTCCATATCTAAGACTATAAAGTCCACTGGGAAATAGAAATCCCGCACTCTTACGATAACATCCTCGAGAATCCCTTTTGGTGACTTTATAGATCGATCTGCTAATTGTAATGTCACCTCGGTTGGTTTTAGCTCAGATTCTTCTAAATGGTCAAGTAAGGATGTGGGTATCAGGTTTATGGATGCACCTAAGTCTAGCAAAGCTCTATCAAATTGGGTAGCACCTATCTTGCAGGAGATCAGGGGAGTACCAGGATCTTTTGCCTTGGGTGGGAGTTTACTGAGGATTACAGAGCTGGCTTGCTCTGACAGAACAATTGGGCTCCCACCCTTGGTTCGCGGCTTACGCTGGGGTGTACACACATTCTTTAAAAATCGTGCGTAAGCTGGTACGTGGCGGATTGCATCCATCAAGGGGATGTTTATGTGGACCTGCTCAAAGAGCTTGACCAGGTCCTCCTCAGGTGCCATGGGCTTGGTGGTCTTCTTTCCCTTGGTCAAGGCCTCGGGAAACGGGATCTTGGTTGGTTCTTCTAGGATAGGTCCAGGTTGTGGATCGGGGACAGGGGTGGGGACGTCCTGGATTACTGTCCTAGGCTTGGGATCAATACCCGGCTTGGAGTGGTTCGGATGAGGTGGGTCTTGGGTTTCCTTACCACTACGGGTTGTTACGGAATTAAGTCATGCCTGGTTTTGGTTGGGATTGGGTAAGATAGCTTGCTGCTGGTAACCTGCAAAAGAAGTGGAGGCCTCTATCCCATCAGGTGAAGGAACAGAGGGGGCCTGATAAATCATATGGGCATGGCCCGGGTTTGGGTTCATAACGCGCCGCTGGGTGGGCACGTTATTGGGATTAGGCAGAGGTTGGGAAGGAAGAGTACCTGGCTGGCGAGAGTTTGCCAATTGGGTCAATTGGTTTCGGACCTCTGTAAGTTCATCCTTGTGTTGTTTCTGGATAGCCGCATTCGTTCTTTGAATGTCAGCCAAGGTATGAAGGATAAGGGACATTTGATCTTGATTTGGCCCAGATGGATAAGTAGGGTTGGGCCGAGGCTGAGGCGACTAGTAAGGACGAGGAGGTTGTGGGCAGGGTTGGAAGGATGGTCTTTGGGTTTGGGAATTTCCCGCCCACTAAAAGTTAGGATGGTTACGCCATCCAGGATTATAGGTGTTGGAGAATGGGTCGTTCTGGATGGCGTTGAGGTCCTCGTAGGTCTGAGGAACCTCCAGAGAGTTAGAGAAAGAGGGAATGGAATTTCCCTGGCAGGTGAAGAAGGAATCGGAGGGACCTCCGGGCAAAGATTCGGATGATGGGTCCATCCTAGGAGAAGATCGATGGAGAATGTTTTGCACAGTTTCCCTTGTGGAAGGAGGCTGTGCGAAAGGGTTATGCGCAGAGGTGGCTTGCTGCAGATGCTGAGTCAGCTCATCCACCTTCTTTTCAATAATCAAGACCTTGTCCAATCGACTGGCCATTAACTCCAAGTCGACTGATGCGGACTGGCCCTACGTCTCGTGTGCTCCCCTGAGATTCGCCGCTGCGCGGGTATTCGTCCTGTCGAATAATCCCATGGAGTCATTGTTGATGGAGTTCTCGCACATGTTTTCGAGAATCTCCCACACGGTGTCTTCATGTTGACCCATGATATTTCCTCCGCAGGTTGCATTGACGAAAAGATGGATGTCCTCACGGAGTCCCTGGTAAAAAGATTGGACTTGTTCCCATTTAGGAACTCCGTGATGGGGGCACTTTCTCATGAGATCCTGAAAATGATCCCATGCCTCAAGGAGAGGTTCCCCTGTTTGTTGGGTGAAGTGTGTAATCTGATGGCGCAAGGTGTTGGTCCGTCCAACAGGGAAGAACTTTTTCAGGAACTCGAACTGGAGTTCTTCCCAATTGTTGATCGGTCGGGTCTGAGTTTGGTACCAATGGGTGGCCTTGTCCATAAGAGAAAAGGAGAACATCTTCATGAGAAGAATATCCCGATTTTGTACGTCTGACCCAAAAGTTTGGGCCAGGTTTTTTAGCTGTTTGATGTGCTGGAAGGGATCTTCAAAATTAAGCCCATGGAATTTAGGTATAGCATGAATCATATTGGGCTTCAATTCAGAATCAGGTCCTCCAATCGGGATTCTGACTCGAGGCTCGATGGCCACCGCAGCAGGATTATAATGGTCCTGCATCATGGGACGTGCGGTGGGTGTACAAAGTTTTGGAAGAGGTCGTTGAGTCGCTGGAGCTGGTGCTCCAGATTGTTTTCTTCCTCAACTGGCTGAGCCATGATGGGGAAAGAAGAAGAACTTGGTTCTGAATCAGAAGAGAGAATAATGTGAGGGGGTTGCTGCACAAACACGGGCGTCAAGGCTTGGCCTTGACGAGAGTGAATTTCTAAAGGAGGTCTTAAGGGTGGTCTTAAGGACCTCCTACCGTACATGCACTGTTGGAAGAGATGAGTTTAGAAGGTGCTGGACCCAATCAAGACACCCAAAAATGTGTTGGGTGGCTATAGAGGTGCGGGGCAGATGGACCCCTTGATCAGAAAGATCGACCACCTGAGAATTACCTGGGCAGCCAGAGAGGGTGAGTCCCGCGAAGACCCCTACACGGTAGAGCGTCCCCACGGGTTACAGGGTTTCCCCCACCCGACCTCTCTTGTCACTGCGGTTCCAGGTAGACCAGAATGGGGATCTTGACCTCTTAAGTCTACCAATTTTAGTTCAAGAGCAAGGTGCTTAGGGTTCCACTTGAACTTTAGTCTTTTAAGTGCAAAGAGTGACCTAATTTGAAGGTTAGTTGACCCAAATGGTCAACTTTACCTGCTAGTTTTGCTTATTAGGTCTTTGTCTTTTTAGGTTTCAAGTGTTTAAAGAGCCAAACTTATTTTAGGGTTTCTTTGGATAGGTATTTTCAATCAATAGTTTAGGCACACTTCTTTTGGATTTTCTACATTCTTGATTTAAGTAGTGTGTCTCTAAAACCCTAATATTGAATCTTATGTTGGCTCTATTTGGTCCAGTTAGTTCTTTGCTTGGGTAATTAGGGCTCAAGCAAGAATGTGTTAGCCCTTAAATACCCTTAATAGTGTGCAGGAATAATGGGTTGAAAACATGCAACTTTTTATGGTTTACTAAGTATATAAGACAGGTTAGCCCTATATTGCTTGTTCTTTTCTCTTCTTCCTCTTTAGAGTTTATGGGTTAATGGCGAGAGGAAAAAAGAAATTACCTGTCCTCGGAGTGGTTGTCGTGCGGTTGCTTGTCTTCATGATTTCCTGTAGCTGCACAAAAGAGAGGAGATTATTAGAACTAAAAGGAAACAGAAATGTTTACCTCTAGAATAGCCGTTGCTCCCCGGCAACGGCGCCAACTGGCGAAACGGTGGCAACAACTAGCTTTTCTTAAGTCGTTGTAGTACAGATAGTTATTGCCATCATTTGCTAATATTTTTTACTCGAAAAATACAGTTCTCCCGAGGTCGAACTCAGGGAGCAAGTCGTATTCTAGAGATATACATGTTTTATTACAAAAATAAAGAGAGAGAGAGAGATGAAAGTTTGGCTTTTTCTTCTTTTCTTCTTTCTTTCTCTGTCTTTGGTTTTTGTTCTTCCTGTTCTTCTTCTTCTTCTTTTCTTGCTTCCTCTATTTCTTGGTTGGACGATCTTGTCGTTTTCTTCTTTTTATTCTCTTTGTTTCTTCTTTTCTTGCTTCAGATCTGCCTCTCGTGCTCTTCTTCTGCTTTCTGTTTCTTCACTTGGCTGCTCCTTCTCTCTTGTTTTCTTCTTCTTCTTTGTCTTCTGATGTCTGCAGAGTCTTCACTTGGCTGCTCTGTGTTCCTCTCTTTCCTCTGCCTCGCCTTCCTTCTTCTTTGCCTTCACCTGTCTTCAGGACGTCGTCTGATTTGAAAATCAGACGACTTAAACCTCTTGTTGCTACAGTGTCTCCCTGAGCTTCCTTCTTCTTCACCTGTGCCTGCACGCTCAAGAGTTCAGAGTCAGGGCAAAACCTACTCTACCCCTCTCCCCCGCGCGTCTCTTTCTCTCAAAGTTCGCTCTTAGGACAGCTCTCCCAGAGCAACCGAGTAATCGGGTACGAGTCGCGCCCGGGTCCAGGCCCACCGGCATGAGGTGGTGGGCGAGGAGTGCAGATCGGTTTAATCGGGTCGGGCCAGGTCCGCGGAGCGTGGTCACGGACGAGGCCGGGTCGGGTGAGAGGGACCTCACCCCATGGTCAGGAGGCAGACAGCATAAGGCACTTTTTGCCTTTATGCGTCCGCGCACCTCTGAGAAGTTCCCAGGTGGGACTAAATGTCCCACCCCAATTGAGCGCCCGTCGCGGAGGGAGCAGTGGGCGATCGTGGCTTCACGCGCGGCCTTCGCCCCAACTGCGAGCCTGGGACGTTTCGCGGAGACGCCCCGCGCAACCTGGGAGTCGAACCTAGGCGAAGGCGTGCCTGCACCTGCAGGAAAAGGAGCTCTGCCTGCTCAGTAATGGCGACGGTGGGCGAGTCACCTGGTCACAGAAGAACGGCCTCTCGGCCTAATCAGACAGGCAGGGGACCTTCGCCGTGGCACGGCGAAGGTGGTCGGATGGTTTGCAGTGGGCGTGGTGGAGCCAACGGATCGCCCTAGGTCAAACTGCGGGCGGAGAAGTGGGTGTGTTTGGTGGATCTGCAGAGGGCGTTTGGTGGGAAGAGGAGGGGTGGAAGAGGATCAGGGTGACGAGGTGAAGGTTATGCACAGGTCGGCGAGCCGTGTGGGGTGCTGGAGCGATGGGAGCGGTTCGCCGGAGTTTGGCCGGAGGTGGAGAAGGTGAGGGTGATCGGTGGGAAATCGGGGTCGACAGTAAGGGTTTCAGTATGGAAAAGAAAGAGGGGAGGAAGAGGAGAAGTTCTACCTGCTAAGCTGGACGAGGAGGGGTTGGCGCAGGCGACAGTCGTATCGACTGTCGCCGGAGAAGAAATTGCCCAGAGGAAGGGGCGGCGGCGAGGAAGGGACCGGAGAGGCGCCAGCTGGGTGCGGCGTGACGCGGAAGGATCGAGGGAAGGTAACCCTACTGCTGGTAGTGCGGCAGGGCGACGAGGAGGAGGAGGAGATGGCCGCCGGAGCAAGGGGGCGTCTGTCGGAGTGGGAAGGGAGGAATTTAGGGGGGGTGTCTCCGTCAGATCCGAGCTGCCAAGAACGGCGGAGCGACGGGGGTATTTATAGGGGCGGAATCAGAGAGGAGGGCGGAGGGAGACGACGTGTCTCCCTCGCCGGAGGAAGGAGACCCATACCGTCCGTGCGTTCGCACGGGCGGTATGGGCGGTCGCAGTACCCAGGGGGGTGTCCCTGCGGTGGCTGACGATGCAGGGTACCCCCCATTGACTTGCCAGGGCCCCTCCCTCACCCTGCGCGGCGCCATGCTCCGCGCAAGGTCGCCGGAGCATGGTGCTGCGCAGGTTTTGCAGGAGGGACTTAAACGCAAAGAACGAAGGAGAGTTAGGGGCCAAAATGCGAGGGTTCAAAAGTTGAGGGCCAAAAAGTAATTATATGAGGACCAAAGTGTAAATTTGGTCAAGAAGGTTTCTTCTTAGGTCCAAGTTTTTATGCATGACTAATTAGGACCTAAGGATTCTGATGGTGAATTTCATTTCTAGCTTAAACCTTGTTTGACCGGTCAATTTACGCAAAAACCTAAATTAAGTTGTTAATTGGGCATGGTTCTCAATGTAGGTCAAAATAGGTTCCTAAGGCCAAATTGAAAGTCCTAAACCCTAGAGATTATTTTTATATGAATTTTAGAGGATTTAGTTGATTTTTACCTTACCTCGAACCACGTGAATTGAAGTGGGTTTATTTTTAGGGTTACAGGCTGTCATTTAATTCTTTGGAGTTACTGTAGCCCTTATTGAGTCATCTCATCCCACTTTTCTTTCTTATTAGGTTATTTTGACCTATGTTTGGACCCTGAGTTACCCTATTTTCCGATTGGATTGGTGAAATTGCATTTTTACCCCTCAATTTATGTTTTCTTTGCAAACTCAGAATCTCTCTGAGCCAAGCCTTTCTAAGGTTATGTAGGAGCTTTTATTCTCTGTATTAGGTCAAAATGAGCTAGTTATGGCTCATGATGAGGTTCTCATCAGGTCCATGCCCCATCAACTCCTCTTCATCGATGTTAATGTGCTTTCGTCGAGTTTGAAATATGCATCGTAGTATAGTCAACAAAAGCAAATTGGCATTTAAATTTATAATGCTCGAGAAAAACACACGTGAGTTTTCAAGGTCATTCACAGGGAGCAAATATGGTAAATCAATCCAATAATCATATTAATCAAGAGTAATAATGCAAGTGAAATCAATAATCAAAATGATATTCAATAATGAAGCAAAACAAAACTGTATCTCAAATGTCAGGGATAAAAATGTAAAAATAAAGAGCTAAAAATTGTTGTTGAAACCACCAAACTAACCCTACGATCAACCACTAATCCCCAATCAAATTTTTGAACAGTAACCCTCAACCACTAATGCCAAATATCCACATAATCGGTTATCAAATATGTCCACAATACTTAGAACCAAGGGCAAGCACAAGGCACAAGCCTTAGCAGCAGCTAAGTGTTAAATGAGCGAGATGAATCTCGAGGCTCCACAGCGCAAACACCTCCCTCCATCCTCAGATCTCTCTCTCTCAATTTCAAACCCGGGTGGACAGTACCGAGTAATCAGGTCGGGTGTATAGGGGTCGTGACTCGCAGGCAGTGATCATAGGCGAGGAGTGTGCACGTGCGGTAAGAGGGACCTCACCCCGTATGTTGAGGCAAACAACGTAAGGCACAATTGCCTTTTATGCACTATTCTAGATTCTTCCCACACTATGTGGGACTAAATAGGAGCTTCTTCTTCACTTGCTGGCTTCACATGCTGTAGTTGAATGGCTTGTGGAATTGAGGTAGTAGCTCCTGATGCTTTATTCAATTGGTGCTGCAGATGCCTACAATAGTTGAGTCCACTTCGACTGAGGGTAGTAATAGGTCGAATGAAGGCTGGAGATGGGCCATCAGTGTCAAGGAAGATGAAGGCAGCGATGGAGCTCCAGCGGTTACCTGAGGGACAAAATATGGCCTTGCGGCCCTATCAAATAAGCTCAAAAGCTTCTCCATGTGGAGGTGAGTGTTGTGGGGGTGATGTAAACACATTTACACTACTTAAAATGTCTATTTATGCATGTTCTTAAGCATAGGATTGCATTTCATAATATAAATATTGCATAACATGCATCATCTCGCATTTAGAGTAGTTTGAATAAAATGGAGGTTAATTATCTCCTTTTATGTGCTTGGACAGGGCAAACATTTTATCGGGGCCTCGGATCAAAGATCCAACCGTATGGATATGATCAGGGCGACGATTGGAGTTCAACAACTCCAAGATCACCCTAATCAGGCATCCGTAGCATCAGATAGAGACCGGGGAACCCTAGAAGATCAAGGGCCAGGATGGTGTAAATCCGCACTTCAGATGACAAATCCGACCGCACGGATGAATTTGGATCGACGATCGCAGCCCAACGACACAAAAATCGAGTCAATCCGACATCTGTGGCACCATCTACAACTTCCAGAAGATGGATGGCCAAGATGGCGCCATGTGGCACCATCTCAGCCGCCCAAACGGCCGCTGGCATTTTGTGAAGGCCCCCTCCCGATCGCTCTCCGCCGTCAGATGGAGATCCAACGACTGTGGCCGCCCGGCGCTTAAAACATGCGCTCGACCATCCGCGCCCCGCAGCGTAGCGGTCGAGCGCGCTTACGCGAGAGCGGGGCGCGGGTTCTAGCCGCGGCGAGGGGATTGGAGGCGCGAGTAATTGAGGCGCGTGGAGCGTCGGATGGAGATCACGCGGTCGCGGGCTCCCGATAGCGTCGACGCGCGATTGGACGCCCCACGTAACGCGCGATTACACGCGCAGGCGGGTGGGTTGCAGCGGGCGCGGATGCGTTTTAAGGACGTGCGCGAGCGTTGAGGAGCGGGTAGCTGAGGAGGCGCGCGTGGGCGCGGCGGGGACGGCCACGTCGGGGCTTTAGTGACGGATTTATCCGTCACTAAAGACCCCTTATTTATTATTTTGAAGATGTAATGTCCATTTTGCCCCCACTCCTTGCAACTATAAAAGGAGACCCCCTCCATACGAAATTCTCATCCCTTCTTTCTCCTCTCTACCCCTCCAAAGCTCAAGAGAAGCTTGTCCCACACCCGGGATGCTTCTCGCGAGATAAAGTCCAATTTTCGTTCCCCTTCGGAAGTGGATCCCGCAACGACGACGGCGTGCTGCTTCGTTCTCGTTCTTCTGCTTCGTCCTCCTTCGTCCCTCTTCGTTCTCCTTCATCCAGGCATCGTCCCGTCCGGCTCGTCCTCCGAGCAACCGTCGAGGAGGATTTCTCTCTCCCTATTCTTTTTACCGCTTTCTAGATTAATCTACTCGTCCTCCAAGCAATCGTCGAGGAGGACATTTCTCTCTCCATTCTTTTAATGCTTTCTAGAGTAAATTTATTGCTTTCTAGAGTAATTGTTTTATGCTTTCTAGTTGTAATGAACAATCTCTTCAATACAAAAATTCCTTGTTTATTCTACATCTCATTTTGATTTCTCTGTGTAATATTCTCTTTCTCTCTTACTCTCTCTCTCTTCTATTTATTGTAAATAATTAGATGGTTCTAAATTGAATTATTCTGTAACAAATAAAAAGAAACGCATAGTTTTTAAATCAAACGTCTGCCTCTCTGTGTTCGACCCGGAATTTTAATTTCGGTATAAATTTTATTTGTTGGACACGAATTCTTCGCTTTCGAACTACAACGACAAGTTTTCCAAAACCGAACACGTTAGCGTAGGTTCGTAAACATTCAACATTTTGGCGCCGTTGCCGGGGAGGCAACGATCTTTGATTTCTCTTCGCGTTTTGTAACTTACAAATCATTTACCTCACTTTTCTCCTTTCTTATTGTAATTGCAGGTACTCTTTCGAGGCAGGCAAAAGCGGTAGATTGGAGTAAAGTACTGTAGAAGGTTTTGTGAGTTACCCCCCACCTCCCACCCATTAGATTTCATTTCATCACATAATAACTCAAACATCAATCAACCTAGGTGTTTTTATAAACTCTAAGGTTAGATTGTTTGTTGTTTGACACCCATACTCACCCCAACCCCCACATTAAAAAGAAAAAAAAAATCTCACAGAGGTACACAACCTCATCTGATTTTCAAACTCAACCGGTAATCCAATCTTAGGAGCCGGTACACACATCCAAACACATAATTGAGTAGAAATCAGATTAGGTAATCATTTGTGTGCCTAATTAAGTGGTGCAATAGGCCAATTGTTTGAGTTGATTGGGCCGCACCACTTCAAATAAAATCAACTCATCAAGTAGCTGCCAATTAGGTTCAACTCTTAGGGATTTACCAGGCACTCCACATTCTTTTTAAACTTTAAAGGAAAACATCTTCACCTGTTCTTGTAAAACTTGGTGTGCCAACGAAACTTGATTGAAAACACCTAAAGTTGAATCCTAAAAGCTACTAAGCAAGATTTGAATCTTAAAATTCACCACATCAAAAACAATCTTGCTTGAAAACCACTGGTTGTGCACTCACACACAAATCAATCAATCATTAAGGGCACAACCCATTTAAAGGGCCCATCACATTCCAAAGCACATTCAAACCTAGCCCTAAATAAAACAAAGTAGACGTTGGCCTTAAGGATTGGACTCGCTCTTCAGAACCCAGAATGAGATTATTTTCGATTAGTCTGTTTCTACTGTTCAATCTGATGTCTAGCTAGGGGAGTAGAGTCAAACGATTGCGGCTGGGGGGTACACTAGGAACCGGAGGCGCAAGCCGAAGGAAGAACCTTCTCCCCAGTCCCTCCTTCTAACTGGTTGGATTGAACAGACGGAAGTAGATCAAATCGTTCCTTTATCTCAAGACGGGTTTTGAGAGTTTGTAGGTCTTTAGGCTAGCCTATTTAAGGACAGGTTTGATTGTTTGTATTGCAGGGCACCTTTCTTCCTCTCGTGTATCATGAATCCTTCCACATATTTCACGCATTCCCGCACTTTCCCTCCTGTTGTAAATTATCCTCAACATGACGATTATCCCAACTTGTATTGTAATCGACCATCAGTTAGTTGGGATAATTCGGATTGGGGATACAATTCCGGACCCCCGTGTTTAGGGTCTAACTCTGAACACTTTGATTCTTATTTTTATCCTTCTCAGAGCTACATCGATTATATATCGTCTTCCTTTCATGAACAGCATAATACGATCTACAATCAAGAAGGATACACCGATCCTTACCCATCCTCTGATTTCACTGCCTTTAGGTCATCACCATCTTTTCAACAATCTGAAATGACCTATTATCAGGAAGGGTATAACGAATCTCAATTCGTTAATTCCCCTACATTGAGACCAAACCCGCCCAACCCTGAACCAACTCATTTGGTTCAGGTTAACCAGGTTCAAGATAAGGTTCTGGCTAACTTGAGGAATATCATTCAATCTTTAGAAGTTCAGCCAATACCTTGCATTGAGAGATTGAAGCCCCTGATTGAAATGATTGATGATTTAAACAAGTCTTTGTTGGATTGGCTCCAGGATGTTAAGGATAAGAACCCGGGTGAGTTTCTACTTAGGAAATTAGCGAAATTGAGGATGAGATTCGTGGTTGCTTTGATTCAATCTTGGAATAATTCCCAGGATGAACTCTCTTCAGGAAAGCCAATCACAGAACCCGCTCAGGCACCTGTTGGGGGGACACGTGTTACGAGGCTGACCAGATTGAATTAAAACAACCAATTAAGGATGATCTGATTTCTTCACCTGAGATCCCTCAACCGGGTTACGAGGAAACATATGTCTCCTTGGAACACAAAGTGACAAATGATTTTGGGACATACATTGATACGGATCCTGATGGTGAAGATTCAAGTTGCGAAGTCTCACGCAAGTTTTCTGAACACGATTTCTGTGAGACGATTGGGCCTGAGGAATCTGATAGATCAATTGATAGCCCAATAACTGAGAACACTGATCTTATTAGGGCACACATTACGGATCTAGAATCGCATTTTCTGGAAGAATCAATTCAATGCCCTGATTATCAGTTACACCCTGTTGAGCTTATTGATGATTCTAATTCTGAGATAATTAGACCCAAGTCAATTTTTATTCTGCCACATCATTTAGACTTGGAGATTTCAGACGGGGTGATGAATATACAAGAGGTCCTGGAATTTGATGTGCTGAATGAGGAGGATAGGAGGGGGGAAGTTAATTTTGGAGGAAATGGAAGATTGAGTCGAAGGGTTCCTTTTAAGCTGAAACTATTAAATCAGAACCCTTACGACATTTGTTTTGAGGATGTCAAACCCAAGCACACATTCAACGATTATCCTTTTGAGCTTCAATTCTCTGTAACCCGACTTTTTGGTCTTGGGTTGCATCCTCATAAATCGTAGGCCCGACCCCGCTTGCATTCTGATTTTAGGTTTTGGGTAATTTTTATCCAGAACCTAAGATATTCTCGATTATGGGGGATGGGTCTGCACCACAATCTGGTCCACATCTGTGGACCGCTGTTGTTAGGTCGGAGGATTCTTCTGTTTATATTAATTCTGACCTGCACTTGTGAATTCTTCATTTCTTTTCTTTGTATAGTGTGCCTAGCTGAAGGCACTAAACTCAGCACATATACAGTTCTTTTTCGATTTCATCTCGGAGCGGACATGACATTCACGCAATTCAGGTGCTTTCTACACTTTTCCACTCTTTTTAATACAATGAGGACATTGCATTAGATAGGCATGGGGGGTGGATATTTATCTCTGAATTCATTTGTCAGCTCCGTAGATTTGTTTTATTTTCTTTTATATATATAGAAAAAAAAATCAGAATTAGGAAGAGAATTTGGGTTTAAGAAAATTTTCAATCTTAGGAAATACTACATTAAGATCTGAACACAAAGACCCCTCAGGTCTTTGGACTTAATTAGCCTGTGTATCCACTAAAATGTGGATTTGTCTTTGAGTCCTCGCCATTTTAATTCTATTATAATTGGAATAAATAAGTTTGGGTGATAAGTACACGACTTATCAACCCGTCCTCTGATTTGAGGGAATTTTGAGTTTTAAGCATCTACACACTTTCTTTGCACTGACTCGCTATTCGACGATTCTAACGGAAATTGGGTAGCTAATGAACCTTCTAGGGTGATATGGCTGGCAAGTTATCGTGGGTAACAGCCCATAGGTAGGTTGTCCAGAGCCCAGTCACTGGACCTTTTTTTTTTTGCTGCCTTTAGGTAAATCTTAGATCAGGGAAGCCACCTACTTAAAAAAAAAAAATCAAAAAGAAAAAGGAGAAAAGAACAAAAATAAATAAGCCACACTTCGTCGCACGAGTATGGCTGGCAAGTTGTCGGTGGTAACAGCTCATCGACCGGTTGTCCAGAACCCAGCTCAGAAAATGCACTAAAAATTCCCAAAACACTTAGGAAGAAGCGGAGAAGTAGAATAAACCGGGGAGATATACACTGGATTCACCCTTGTGTTGACCCCGTTAAAAAATAAAAGTAGGGAGAAAGCTACCGGTTATAAAGATACACCTTTAGGAAGAATTCTTTTTGAGGTCACCTAGAGGCGTAGAAATCCGAAGTCCGTTCTAATTGCCGGTCAACGAGTCTATCACAATCACAATAAGATGCTTAAAACTTAGGGTTCTCATCAAATCTTGGGTGAGTTGAATGGCCGTAGAAAGCCACTCTTAAACCCTAAAATTTGAAAATCCAAAAAAATTAGAAAAGAGTAAAAAGAGAAAAAGAAATTTTTCTTTGAATAAGGCGAGGGCTTGAGGCGGTCTGCATTTTAGCTGATACCTGGGTACTGTTGTGTCTTTGAAAGTTCAGTTCCTAAGTAGACAATTTCTTAATGATTGAAAATAACTCAGGTCCAAATAATCTAACCTAATTCTTTTATAAATAGCATATAGTTTTTGCTAGGGACTAGCAAAAGATAGGCATGGGGGTAAGATGTAAACACATTTACACTACTTAAAATGTCTATCTATGCATGTTCTTAAGCATAGGATTGCATTTCATGATATAAATATTGCATAACATGCATCATCTCGCATTTAGAGTAGTTTAAATAAAATGGAGGTTAATTATCTCCTTTTATGTGCTTGGATAGGGCAAACATTTTATCGGGGCCTCGGATCAAAGATCCAACCGTATGGATATGATCAGGGCGACGATTGGAGTTCAACGACTCCAAGATCACCCTAATCAGGCATCCGTAGCATCAGATAGAGATCGGGGAACCCTAGAAGATCAAATGCCAGGATGGTGTAAATCCGCACTTCAGATGACAAATCCGACCGCACGGATGAATTCGGATCGACGATCGCAGCCCAACGACACAAAAATCGAGTCAATCCGACATCCGTGGCACCATCTACAACTTCCAGAAGATGGACGGCCAAGATGGCGCCACGTGGCGCCATCTCAGCCGCCCAAACGGCCGCTGGCATTTTGTGAAGGCCCCCTCCCGATCGCTCTCCGCCGTCAGATGGAGATCCAACGGCTGTGGCCGCCCAGCGCTTAAAACATGCGCTCGACCATCCGCGCCCCGCAACGCAGCGGTCGATCGCGCTTACGCGAGCGCGGGTTCGAGCCACGGCAAGGGGATTGGAGGCGCGAGTAATTGAGGCGCGTGGAGCATCGGATGGAGATCGTGCGGTCGCGGGCGCCCGATAGCGTCGACGCGCGATTGGACGCCCCGCGTAACGCGTGATCGCACGTGCAGGCGGGCAGGTTGCAGCGGGCGCGGACGCGTTTTAAGCCGTCCGATCGTGAGATCGGACAGCTGAAAAGTGCCGGACGTGCGCGAGCGTTGAGGAGCGGGCAGCTGAGGAGGCGCGCGTGGGCGCGGCGGCGACGGCCACGTCGGGGCTTTTGTGACGGATTTATCCGTCACTAAAGACCCCTTATTTATTATTTTGAAGATGTAATGTCCATTTTGCCCCCACTCCTTGCAACTATAAAAAGAGACCCCCTCCATACGAAATTCTCATCCCTTTTTTCTCCTCTCTACCCCTCCAAAGCTCAAGAGAAGCTTGTCCCACACCCGGGATGCTTCTCGCGAGATAAAGTCCAATTTTCGTTCCCCTTCGGAAGTGGATCCCGCGACGACGACGGCGTGCT
Organism: Thalassia testudinum; assembly: GCA_037157565.1. Classification (NCBI taxonomy): domain Eukaryota; kingdom Viridiplantae; phylum Streptophyta; class Magnoliopsida; order Alismatales; family Hydrocharitaceae; genus Thalassia; species Thalassia testudinum. The sequence continues at coordinate 129,453,552 of JAZHRO010000055.1, forward strand.
GCTTCGTTCTCGTTCTTCTGCTTCGTCCTCCTTCGTCCCTCTTCGTTCTCCTTCGTCCAGGCGTCGTCCCGTCCGGCTCGTCCTCCGAGCAACCGTCGAGGAGGATTTCTCTCTCCCTATTCTTTTTACCGCTTTCTAGTATAGATTTACTGCTTTCTAGATTAATCTACTCGTCCTCCAAGCAATCGTCGAGGAGGACATTTCTCTCTCCATTCTTTTAATGCTTTCTAGAGTAAATTTATCGCTTTCTAGAGTAATTGTTTTATGCTTTCTAGTTGTAATGAACAATCTCTTCAATACAAAAATTCCTTATTTATTCTACATCTCATTTTGATTTCTCTGTGTAATATTCTCTCTCTCTTACTCTCTCTCTCTTCTATTTATTGTAAATAATTAGATGGTTCTAAATTGAATTATTCTGTAACAAATAAAAATAAACGCGTAGTTTTTAAATCAAACGTCTGCCTCCCTGTGTTCGACCCGGAATTTTAATTTTGGTATAAATTTTATTTGTTGAACACGAATTCTTCGCTTTCGAACTATAACGACAGGTTTTCCAAAACCGAACACGTTAGCGTAGGTTCGTACACGTTCAACAGGGGGTGTTTTCATGAAGTGTGGTGTAGAAAGGTGGACCGTCGAGGTCGAAGATGGTGTGCAGAGAGCGTGGTGTTTGATAGGGAGATGGAGAGTACAAAGCCCTAAATTTCTTTAGGGCTTTTACTCAGTGAGGTGTGGTGAAGGTGTAGGAGGTGGTGGTGTGGAGTTTGGCGGTCTGTGGTACTAGTGCAAGCTCGCTGGAGCTCGTGCTAGATGTGGAGAAGACAACGGGGGAGTGCGTGGTGTTGTGGTCGAACCTAAAGTCTAAGTAGGTAGAAGTGGAGTAGATGAGTAGAGGAGGAGTTTAAAGGGACTTAAGGAGTGAGAGGGAGTGGGTGGCATCCGACGTTGGTCCGTCGGATGCAGAGAAGATGAAGTCGATGGGGAGGAAAGAGGGGCTGAGAGCAGCCGGACGTTGGTTGGTCGCAGTCGTGAAGAAGAGAGGATGGTGAGTCGATCAATTTGACCATTAGCCGGCTCGATGAAGGAGGCAGAGGGTCTCGCTGAGGCTACAGAAACAATGGCTGGAGAAGGCGAAGAAGGTAGAAATTCGATCATTTCTTGGCTAAAAAACATGCTGGGATCTTGGGCCCTATTTATAGAGCTCAAATTCGAGCTCTAAATTAAGGAATGAGCTTGATTAAGCCACGATTTTATGGGAAAAAGTTTCCCAAATTCCTCCAGCTCGCCTGAGCTCTAGGAATCAATTTGGGGTTCCAAGGATGGTTCAAATGATCGGGCATCTCCTCAAGATCAATTCCTCCAATTTTAAAGGGATTTGGATCTGATTTGAGAGATATTTCTTCCCTCGAATCTTGGCTACAGGTGTGTTCACACCTTCAATGGTGGCAGACACCCATTTGCAAGAACGACGATAAAGTTAGGGACCTAAATGTAAGAAAATTGAAACTTAGGGGCTTGAAAGTGAGAAATAGAGATTTTAGGGACTAAATTACAAACTAGGTCAAGATGAACTTTGATTGGGCCTAAATTTAGGTGTTAACCTAATTTGAACCCAAGAAATCTGATGGTGAACTTGGATTTGAGTTTTGACCATGTTTGACTAGGTAAATTGCAGAGAATCCCAAATTAGGACAAATTCCCATCTGAAACTCTGTTATAGGTCAAAATGGGTTCAGATGGTCAAACCAATGGTACCAAACCTATTAGAATATTTTTCTATGAATTTTATAAGGTTTATATTAATTTTATCCTGATCAAAACCTCTTCAATTTAAGTAGGGTTGATAATTAGGGTTTTAAGCACTATTTTTGTCCTCGAGATGCATGAAACCCTAATTCAGTCAATGTCAACCCACTTTTTAGTCTTTTATGCTTAATTGACCTTTAATTAACCCCTAAGTGACCCCATGGTTAATCTACATCTGTGATGTATGGTTAAAAGTGCAAAATTAACACTACTAGAAAAATAGGATATGTCGTCGGTTCCTTGTCATCGGTTTGCAAAACCGACGGCAAAGTTATTTTTACCGTCGCTTAATCAAATAAGCGACGGTGAAGGCATGTACTCGACCTACCGTCAAAATGGGCGAGCACTAGTCATTAATATTTACCGTCTCTTTATAAAGGGACGGTAAATATATTTTTGTCGTCGCTTAGTGTACAAAGCAACGGCTAAAAGATGGATAAAATTAGCACCTGAAGTTTGGGCGAGTAAAGTGGTTTAATTTTGACTTATGCCATCAGTTGGTGGAATAAGCGACGGTGAAATGAAGGTTAACATTAATGTGTAATATATGGGCGAGTTTGATTTTGACTTCTGTAGTCGGTTAATGGAATAAGCGATGGCAAAAATATAGGTGTCGTTGGGTAGTGAATAAGTGATGGTGAAAAGAAGGTCAAAGTTAGTGCTTAAATTTGGGTGAGTTTGATTTTGACTTATACCATCGGTTAGTGGAAGAAGTGACAAGGAAAAGATGAGTTAAAATTTTTAGCCAAAATTTGGGTGCGATGGAGGGGAGATTTAATTTATCCTTTACTATCGGTTTCTGGTAGAACCGACAGGGAACAGACCAGTTAAAATTTCCAACCAAAATTTGGGCACGATGCAGGAGGGATTTAACTTATCCTTTACCGTCAATTTTTGGTATAATTGACGGTAAATATTTGTTCATCATACTCACACATAGAGTCCTCTCCTCCCCGCACAACTGACAGAAACCTCGCCGCTCCTCCTATCTTGATCCTCCTCGGTGATCGCCTCCATCAGTCGTTGGCACTCCTCACCCTTCGTCAGTCACTCATCGCCCTTCGTTAGTTGCCTGAGCTCCTCCTCCTCCTCAAGTAGCTCCTCGCCATCCTGCCCTCCTCCTCCTCATCCCTGCCCTCCTCTGCCTCTCCTCCTCCCCGCCGTCCTCCTCCTCCTCTTGTCAACATCCTCTGTCATTCCTGACCCTTGGCCTGCTGCCCTCCTCCTCCCTGACTCCTCCTCCTCATCCCCCTCCCGCTATCCTCCTCCGCCGTCCCTAACCTCGACACCTACCACCCTCCTCCTTCTCGACCCCCTCCTGCTGCCCCTCTCCTCCTCCCCCTCCTACTGTCCTCCTACTACCGCTGTAATCCCCCTCCTCCTCCTCTCCTCCTTGCCACCCTCTTCCTTCTCCTCCCTGACCCCTTCCCTTCCTCCTCCTCTGCCTATCGTCCCCCTCCTCCCTACCCTCCTCCTCCGCCTACTACCGCTGTGCAATCCCCCTCCTCTTCCTCTCCTCTTCTCCTCCTTACCACCCTCCTCCTCCTCCCCAACCCCTCCCCTTCCTCCTCCTCCTACTGCCCCTACAATCACCGTCCTCCTTGCCCACTTTTACAACGAGTATTTATTTTACTATGCAAGTTTATAGAGAACTTCAAAATATAAGGGGAAACTCTATCAAATTCTTTTCAAAATTGTTATAATGTTTAGTGGGGTTTAAAGTTTTAAGGTTTAGGATTTAGGTGGCAGACCTGGAACATTACATTCCAATGATCAATCTCTCTTCTTTATGAGTTTAATGAGTTCTTGAGATCATAGAAGGTCTATCTAGTCACTAATTTGATTGGAACTACTGAGGATCTAAAAGTCAATTTTTAGTGTAATGTTGGTCAACCTGAAGCTACAATGAAACTTGGAGCTTCTTATCTCACTTCTGTTGGACATGAAATGATCTTTAAGATGAAGGGAATTTGTTAGAATAGATTCTATAAAGTTCTGAAGTTACTTTTGTCTAATGCTAGTCGAAATTTGAAGCTCTACCGAGCTTATTTTAGTCATGTTATGATAAAATAACATTTTTGTACATTCTTTTTAGCATTCAATTAAAATAATTTTATTTCTTATCAGATGATTGCTTATGTTTATGTCAATTTCTTTGCAATTATGAGTATTATTTAAGATACACACACATGCTAAAGAAGATATATGCACACGAGACTGAACATTAGGTATTCTAACCCCTAGGGTAAAAGTCCTCCGAGCTAAATTGTGTCCAAATTACTCGCCAGTCGAGACTTATGATCATGTTATATGGACAATGTAGGAAGTGTATGTATACCTCACATGCATATGTGTTGTCTTTGTAGCATGTCATAAGACTCGATCGACTTTAGTTTAGTAAAGTACCAAACTAAAGAAGGTCCTTCAAGATTTGATCACAACTTAGTTTTGCTCGTTACATGTAACCTTGTGCAGTGAAATTTTGATTGCTTTTTCCTACTCTTCTCTGGTATAGCAACTAATATTATCTAGTTTTCTACGATGCCCTTAATTGGGTGTTAAAGGAAATCTAGCTAAAGTTAGTATTGGAGGGTATACTGGAGAAGTGCAGGGAGATGTTATAGAAATTTTACTGCACTAAGGCTATATATAACGAGTAAACCTAAGTTGTAATCAAATCTTTGAGGATGGACTATAAAGTGAAAATCTTAATCAAGATACACATCATTCAGAACATCACAATTCAGGAGTAAATTTAATAGCCGGAGATGTCTATATTCAAAGAAAAATCCAAAAAATAAACTTAGTATAGATTCTATCAGGTTGCCAGGTTAGGTTATAATGGATAGATTACAAGAAATGGGTGAGATACAGTTGGGTCGACCATTCAAATAAGACCATACAGCCTCTAGGAATTCTGGATTTCGAAAGAAAAGCATTTTCTTTATGGAGCTACCATACTAGAAAGATCTTACAATACGTCATAATTTAGATATTATGCACATCAAAAAGAATGTGATGGATAACATCTTAGACGTATTAATTCTGATCGATGATCCAAAGGACACAGTGAAAACAAGAAATGACATGAAGAGTTTGGGGATACGTCCGAAGCTGCATATTCATGAGGATGATGGCTACCTCCCACCTGCTATTTACAGCTTGATTCAGGACCAAAAGAGTAGACTATTCTCCTTCTGGAAGGAAATTAGGGTGCAGATGGGTTTTCCTCACAGTTTTCCTGTTGTGTGAATGAAGTGTAGAAAAAGATATCTAGCTTGAAAAGTCATGACTCACACGTTTATATGCAAGTATTGTTTCCACTGGCGATACAGAGGATATTGCCAGAGCTAGTTGTTGATTCATTCACAAAGATGAGCAGGTGTTTAAAAGCTATTTGTTCGAAGATGCTACAAAATGATACGCTGGGTCACTGGGATAAACAAATAGTCATTACTCTCTATAAGATAGAACAGATTCTTCCCCAAGCCTTCTTCGATGTAATGGTTCATCCCACGTTGCATCTTGCAAATGAAGCGAGAATCAGTGGACCTATGTATCCTGTGGAACGATTTTTGAAAAAGCTTAAAGATTATGTTTTGAACAAGGCAAAGTCGGAAGGATCAATTGCAGAAGGTTATCTCATGGAGGAGTATATAAATTTTACCTCCATATACATGAATGAAATAGACAACTGCTTTAATAAACTTTAAAGGAATTATGAGGGGGAATTCAATGATAGTGATGAAGAATGTTTGTCAATTTTTGGTATCAGAGGAAGGTCGATCCTTCATGCAGAGTACAAGACTATTTCAGAAAATGACAGACATTACGCACATTTATATATTTTAAAATAAATTCCTGAAATTGATCCATTTTACGAGAAATTCGAATAATTACCTCTTTCAAGGACAACTGAATTTGTCTTCTTAGATTGGTTTAACGATCGAGTTAATCAATTTAAAGAGGATAACGACCCACGATGGGTGCTAAATTTTGATGTAATTGCCGATTCACCATTACATTATGCACATTACCACTCTGAGTATATAATAAATGTGTTCAGATTCAGAATAAAAGAAATTGTTGATAGAAAAGTTACACAACAAGCCGGAGTTGTTGATTCAGATCTTCCCACCTGTCCAAATGGACACTATGGTAAAATCAAAGAAATTGTAGAGATCAGCTTTAGATATGATCACAGAGTTGTCCTATTTAAATGTTATTAGTTTGATGTTTTTAAAGAGGGCACTAGTTTCAAAATTGACAAGAAACACAATTTCTTGAGTTTAAATCCTAATTGTCAAATTCTTCAGCCTAATGAACCGTTCACATTGGCATATCAAGCGATACAAGTTTTCTACATCCCTGATAACTGCCAAAGAGGATGGGTTATACCAATAAGAATAGTATCGCACAATCATTTTGATGCACAGTTTGAAGTATTCCAAGAATTAACGGAAGAAGACCATATAAATTCAAATGTAGTAGATGTGAACATCTAAGGTTAGTAACAAATTCTTTACTTTGTTTCATTTCTATTTATATCAAATTCATATTCAAATTTAAGAAACCTAAACTGCAACTGGCATTTTCTATACATTATAAACACCTAAACTTAAACCAATCACACACAAATGTTCAAAATATGTTACTCTTACTCTATTGGCATTTTGGCATTTTAATTACTTTTATTTTTCAAATTACAGGTTATCAATGACGGGCATACTCAAAGGCTGTTGTACTTAGAGGTATAATTCCAATGTCTTAAATTTAATTGGATGAAATTATAGGTTTTTGCTAGATGTGGAGTATGCCCACATATTATTTTTTATTTCATTGAATAGATGTTGGATGTACCCACTTGTGTTGCATGTTTTATTTGGAAAGATGTGGGGTGTACCCACTTGTGGTTTGTCTTTACACTTTTTTTTGTGGGATGTGCCACTTTAATTTTAATATGCAGGTTTATAGAGAAACCTCCAAATTTAAGGGGAAACTCTGTCGAAATTTTTAAATATTTCTTTTTTTTGTAAAGTTTTTTATTGATGATTTATATATTAATGATTTCCAACTGTATTAATTATTGCATTTTGTACTTGTTATAGATGAAGTTGTTTAAGAAAAAATCCAAAAGAAAGGGTCCTCCTGAGACGTAGCCATCCACCCATCTCGATTCATCTCCTCAGGCTCAGCCACCCCCTGACAGCAGGTTCAGCCACCCCCCGGCAGCAGGCTCCCCCCCAATCACATTTCATACATCCCGAGGAAATGGCACGATTGCTACATGCGGAGGGGAAGGGAAAGGGGAAGGAGATTGCTCAAACCTTGCCAGAGCGAGTAGAGGATGATCCAGATTATGAAGCATCAGAAGAGGAGGAGGGGGAGGAGGCGGAGGATGAGATGGTGGGGAGTACATCCCCAGTTCATGTGGACCACTTAGTGGCGGGCACAAGTTTTGGTAAGAACTCATATACCTTTAAGTCGTAAATTACTTTATATATTTTAAAGTTTATTATAACTTCATAAATATATAATGAATATGATTAATGTTTACGCAGGTAAAGTAAGAAGAGGACAAGGGAAGACAAAGAATCTAGACCTCCAACATGTCCTCGAGGGCCTGAGAATAACGATCAACCTTAGAACCACACGGGAGGCGGAGAATTACCCATGCTTCATCAGTCGAGTTAGCACAATTGTTAAGTCCATTATGCCCATTTGCTACTTCGATTGGAGGAAGATGCTCACAGAGCTTAAGAGGCAGTTCCTACGTCAGTTGGAGGTAATTTCTTTTATCAAAGTTATTTCTTTTATAACTTTATCTTAAAATTATTATAAATTAAGATTGACATACCTTTTAAAAAAATTAACGTAGTCAAATTACAATTAGGGTGACAACCCCAATGCCACCCGATATATTCTTAAACATGCTACCAAAATCCGCAGAGATTGGAGGACGGAGATTAAGAGATGTAATATTTTTAAACATTTACATTTTTATTATATACATAATTTCATATATTATTTCTAGCAATTTATATTAGGTATTTAATTTTTTTTGAACTGTAGTTCACCCGAGGAGGCAATGGAGAATTATCTTCCTAATGTCATGCCTGACGATTGGAAGAAGGCATGCGAGCATTGGCTGGATCCGAAGACGGAGGTTAGTAAATGATTAAAATTTATTTTATTAATTTCATATATCTTAAATTCATAAAAAATATTATTGTATATGTCTACAAGAGTAAGCAAAAAAAATAAGGCTAATAGGGCTAAAGCTCCACCACAAACTCATTGTTTGGGTCGAAGGAGCATCGAAACGATTAGGAGCCGTTATGTAAGTGTTGAAATTACTTTTCAGTTAAATATTACTTAATTTTAAGCTATTTTAATATAATTATATCATTTTTATATTTTCAGTCTGCTGCACATGATAGGATGGAAATGACTAGGTTAGATATCTACGAGGTCACCTACAGTAAGGCTGTAGTTGAGAGTGCTTGTAAGTGGATTCATGAGTCATACTAGAAGAAATATGCAAGTTTCCTAAACTCAAAAAATTTATAAATTTATATATATATATTATATAATAATATTTTTTAATACATTTAGGAGTAAATAGTACAATTAGTACATCCCCCACTGACAAGACCTCCGACAGCGTCCAGCAGCCTTTGTTTCCAAAGGAGGAATTTAGGAAAGTGATGCTACCGAAACACGGTGGTTTCGTTCGTAGTGTGGGGAGGGCATACACGTTATCCACCTGGTATGGGAGGAAAGGTGCCATCTCACCTAGTGTCGTCGATCAGCTGCATCAAAAGATTGACATACTATAGAGATGAGAGGAAGAGAGGGAGAAGAGAGAGGTAAAGATGAAAAATAAGATAAATGCCATGGTTGATAAGCTTTAGATGCTTATAACCCTTCTTCAGAAGAAGGGTCAATCAGAGCATCCATCTTCAACAGATCCCAGCATCTACAGATGAGACGACGACGACTCAATGGGTGGTGCAAGTGGAGCTAGTGGCATCGGTGCAGCTGCATTTTGATTTTTATCCATTTTCTTTTGTTATGTTTTTCATGTTACTTTTTTATGTAAATATTTCATTTTCAAACTTTTTATATACCTGATTTTATATTTATGAAATATAAATTTTTCTTCATTTTCATTACTTGTTTTCCTATAAAAGTAAGTCTTTTAAGTAGGTTTAGTAGGCAGTTTCCATCATTTAGTAATTAAAAAAAAACCCATACATTTGTCATCAGTTATTCAAATAACTGGCGGCGTATATGTGATGGTAAAAATATTTTTGTCATCGCTTCTACTAAAAATCGACGGCATATAAGGTTCAATGTAATGACAATTCCATTTTATGCTGTCGCTTATTAGGATAAGCAACGGCAAAAATATTTTTACCGTCCAATATATGTCGTCGGTTATTTGAATAAGCGATGGCAAAAATCTTTTTGCAGTCACCTCTATGCCGCCGATTTTAAGAGAAATGACGACAAAAAGTTTTTGCCATCGATTATATAAGCGACAGTAAATTTACTTAAACGACGGCAAAAATAAAAAAAGGGTGGGTAAAGAGGGGAAAAAGTGCCTTGTGACCGAGTCGATCTTTCGCTTTTAAGTCGTTTGTAGTTTAATGTGGTGGAAAAATCGACTAATCAATTTTTAATAAGAAATAACCACTCGCAGAGGAGCGGGTCATTTCCACAGGGAGGCAATAACGTATTAAAATTCGCGCCACTTAAAAATGTTTGTTCGGAGTCAATTTGGACAAGAACCAAGCCAAGATTGCCTTTAGATTAAGGTTTAAGCAAGAAATAATGCTGAAATGGCAATTATGATAAACTACAGGATATTTTCCGCAATGCAGAGTGAATAGAATATGAATAAAATCTGGCAATGGCAGAAAATGTAAATTTTAATCAATGCTTTACTGTAGCAAAACAGGGGAATTTTTCCCCGTTGTCTTGCGCGACGAGGAGCCGATGGCTGGGCGCGGGAAGCTCGGCGGAGGTCCCTTGGATCAAGGGCTTCGAATCGGTGGTGACGGCGAGTCGCGCGGCGGCCGGAGGTGGCCGGACGAGCTCCGGCGGAGGTGCTGCAGGCGGTTGTGCATGGGCGCGCGGAGGGTCTGCGGAGGGCGCTGGCGCGCGGAGGCGTGGCTGCGGTGGTCTGCAGGCGGGCGCTGGCGTGTGCGGTGGAAGCTGCAGAGGTCGGTTGCTGGCGGTTTGCAGATGGCTGTGCGTGGGCGCGCGGAGGGTCTGCTGAGGGCGCTGCGCGGTGGTCTGCAGGCGGTTGGCGTGTGGAGGCGTGGCTGCGGTGGTCTGCAGGCGGGCGCTGGCGTGTGCGGTGGAAGCTGCAGAGGTCGGTTGCTGGCGGTTTGCAGATGGCTGTGCGTGGGCGCGCGGAGGGTCTGCTGAGGGCGCTGGCGCGCGGAGGCGTGGCTGCGGTGGAAGCTGCAGAGGTCGGTTGCTGGCGGTTCTGCAGACACAGTGGTGAACGGCGTGGACTGCAGGCGGTTGTGCGTGTTTGAGCTGAAGGTTGACGGACGTGGGTGCGCTGAAGGTTCTGCAGGTGCGGGAAGGGGTCTGCAGGCGACTTCAGGCATGTGCGGTGAAGTGAGCGGGTAACTTCAGACGTCTGGGAAATTTCCCAGACGTCTTAAGTTACTGAGAGGGTGGCTGATCAGTAGGTTGGTGACGGTGGTCGGCGATGACGGCGAGGGAGTTGCACGCTAAGGTGCTCACGGTAATGCGGGCGAGCTCCGGATGGCGGTGTGGCCTGTCACACCACACGCCCACGGTGGTGGAGACTCGCCGCCACGGTAGAGGCCGGCAGTGTGGAGTGGAAGAGAGAGGATCTCTCTGCACAGTGGTGGGTCGGTGGCGGAGGCCTTCTTTGCTCGGCTGCCTCCGTGCTCCTTTTGTAGTGGCATGAACAATTTTGAAATCAGCTGCCGACCAGATCCACCGTATACGCTCCCCCTTGAATGGCTTTCACTGCATCACGCGGGCGTTGGAGCGGCAGCCAGCCGTTCTGAAAGAAGACGAATAAAGAAAATATTATTAAAATATTAGGGTTATTTATGTATAGACCCTCAACTTCTATGTTAATAAAAACAATATACCTAATTGGTTATCTAATTAGATGAATGCTATTCTAAGCTAATTCTAAATGCACTTAAGATATGAATGCAATGTATGGATTATGTAATTAGATTAAAACTATGAATTAATCTATTTACATCCTAATTTATACTAAATAAATGTTAGAATTAACCTAATGTGTAGGCACTTAAATACTTAAATAGCCCACAACTATGGGCTAATCACCTTGCATATACCATCGCTTTTGAGCCAACAGACGGCAAATACAATTACCATCGATTTTGAAATGACGTCGAAATATTCAATCCATCCGATGGTCAAACATTATTTTGACATCGGATGTGCCCTCTAATGGACGACAAAATGAAATAGTGATGATAATAACGGTGTCCCTAAGTTCCGTCTGTGATTTCAGCTTTGCCATCAGTTTCTAACCAATGGAAAAAGTAAAGTATGTTGTAGTGTAACCCTATTTCCTTATTTTTTCTCAAATTAGAATATTATGGAGTTGTGACCATCAAATGATTAAGTACGAGCATTTACAATTTGAACTCGACAAATTGTGGCTAGTTAGAGCCCATGATGGTGTTACCATCAGTCGGCCATGAAGGCTCCTCTATAGCCTCACGTGGTTGATGTTCGTCTCGTAGATCACATTAAAAGAATACATATGTCGTAGTATAGCATGAAATACATTGAAACAAATACAATTTTAATGAGAGGTGAGTCTCGATCAAACTCGGGGAGTCAAAAAATGCTTTTGATTTCAAAAATGATTTAGATCTACTAACTGAATTCCAATCATAATATATATAGAGTGAAGCAAGCAATTGATAGATCATGAGTTTGCAACTAGAATTAAATAGCCAGAACATGTAATGCTGGAATTAAAATAACTATCTAAACTATCAGAATAAGGGCACCACGGGTGGTCTGTGGTGGCCTTTTGGAGAGGTTGGGGAGAGCAGCAGCGGTGCACCAAGGTGGATTGGTGGGTGCTTCAGAGGGAGAGAACCAGAGAAGACCTGGAGAGTTTGAGAGGGTCTAGAGAGAGTTGTTATTCAACTGGGCGCCCTGGGGCTCTTTTTATAGCTTCATAGAGGGGCAAGATGGGCATTTGAGCCCTCCAACTCATGCAACAACAGATCAGATCGCACTTCAAAAAGCCTTCCAAAAAGTTCTCTATGCACGGATCGCCTCTGGAGTTGACACGTGGCTTGCCCTCGTCCCTCGGATCATCATCGCACGGCTGTCACTTGCACTCGCCTGCACCGCCTTCGCGCTCTTCAACCATACATTGAAATTGTGCGCTCAATCCTTAGTCCTACGATCTCACAATCGGACAGGTTAAGCGCCTCGCCCGCATCGCCTTTGGATTTCAAACTCGCTCGCGTGCCTTTGGTTGCACGTCATTGCGTGCGTGGCCATCTGATGCTCCTCCATGCACCATGCATTCAATTCCCAACCGCCAATTGATGATCTAACAACTGGATTTCACCCATGCTTTCGATTGCCTCAATTTCACGCGGATTGTGTCTCATCCGTGTGTCATTGCCTTTTTCATGAGAGTGCTCTCTACTGTGTTATGCGCGTTGATTGTCACGCTTACCATCTCGTGTGTAGCCGCCATCAGCTATTGGATGAAGATCCAACGGCAGAGTCTTGATCTTCCTTGATGAGGTGTGCCTGGAGCGGCGACGTGATTGTGTCGCGGCCGTTGGATGATGATCCAACGGCCCATACCCATGGGAAAGTGCCTTTAGAGGTTGGGACAGAAATGCTAGGCGGTTGCAATGGTGCCATGTGGCACCATCGTGGCCATCCATCTTCTCTTCTTTATAGATGGTGCTGTAGGTCTCCGATCGAAATGATTTTGCTCCATTGGACTGTGATCTTTGATCTGGATCCATCCGTGCAGTTGGATTTGACATCTGAGGTTCGGATTTCCACCAATTTGCCTCTTGGCCCTTGCTCTTCTACGAACTCCATAGGATGCTACAAGAGTCTGATTGATGCGATGTTGAGGCATTGGACTTCCGTCATCGTTCTGAGCAGATCCATATGGTTGGATCGGTCATCTGTAGCCCTGAATTACCTGCGATTGTTAATACCTCTCAATATTACATTATTGTTTACAAAACTAATAAATGAACTATGATGCAAAGTATGATGCATATGTATGCAGTATGCCTAAGTTAAGTTAGGGTTTAACTTAATTCAGGTATATTAGGACCTATAATTGCTGTGCAATCATACCCCCATGCCTAAATCTTGCTAGTCCCTAGCAAGTGCAAGACTAAATGCATTCTACCAATGAGTTTGACTAATGATTTATTTCTTTTTGTCTTCATCCAGAAATTTAGAATCCAGATAATCGTGAAAGTATAGTATTGTAGCCTATGCAACGGATCCAAGTGAAAATTCGATGCACATCTAAAGCATGTGCTCGACCCTTACTAAAATTCTATTGGGATAGGCAACCTCTTATCTCAGGGACATAGAATAACCTCTAGTTTTTACCCTGACTTTTTGGCTTAGGTAGAAGATGTCTGAGTTAAATGGATTTGTATTTGGTAGCTCACTCTCCTCTGGTGCTACATAGAGACTAGTATTTCAAAATCTAGATTTTCAAATTGTCAAATAAATCAACTTAGAGTGAGGTTGGAAAACTATTCCCTCTTAAGTCCTTTGTACTCATTCTTTTCTCTTTTTCCTCTCTTTTTCTTTTCTTTTCTTTTCCTTTCTTTTTCTTCTTGAGCTCACATCTCACCAGATTTGTAGATATGTTTGGTGGACTTTCATGGCATTACACTTCAATTAGATTCTGATAACCCTATAACTAAGTCAAAACCCCTCAGTTTGTATTCAGGCGATCAGAAATACAGGAAAAGTAGGTCAAGGCTGTATTTGGTGGATCGTGAGGGTGATAGGTGTTGTTGCCTCAATGTACTTAACTAAACTAAAACATAACTCACACTTCTCAATATGGCAATTTTTTTCTTTTTTTTTTCTTTTTCTTCCTTTTTTATTTTTTCTATATACTTTTTTTATTCTTATTTTATTCTTTTTTTTTCATATCCATATCTACTAACACAACACAACATAGCATATGTACTTTTATTCACGAGGCATTATTTTGGATTGGAGATGTTGAAGAGGATATCGGGTGGTTTATTTGGTAGAAGTGGCTATTCTCGGCATCGGGAAGGAAATGGATAGGACAGCATATTTCTAACCTTGACATTAGTACCCTCCTTTAGCCGAGGATTCCGTAAAGGACAGTCATGACCATCCACCTTAATATTAGTTTTATCAGAACCCACTCTCTATGTATTTGCCTTATTTGGTGGCTATCATAAGGATTCTCACAAAAAATTTGTACGCAAGAACCGACAGCGAAAACTGTGCCTAACTCTGAGTATCATTATCTAATTATCCAGAAATTAAGATTCCTTACACTAGTATGAGAGCACCAGTAGACTCTTTATTTTCACCTCGCACATGTTTAGTGGATCTATTAAAAGATGGTTTGCCTGACTCCCTAATTACTATCCAAGGGTTCAGGAGGAGAAACAATGCTTCTTCTCAGTAAACTAGTGATGTCTATCGGTCTTCACAGTGGATCCATTGCAAATTCTACGTGCAAGTGTGAAAGTGTACTGGATCTAAGTTTAGGAATCAACTAAAGAATAAATCCCTAATAAAACCTCTTGATAAAAAGATCTATTTTCCTAAGGTGTTGGCAGAAAATTTTTCAGTTTATATGTACTACCCCCCCATGCACAAGTTCTTGCATGTCCTCATGCATGAATAAGAGAAAATGAAATAAGATAGGGCGTAAGTGGGTAGAAATCACCTGGAGCTACTCCTGATTTGTCGTTCAGCTCATGCCAACACTACAATGGTAATCACACTATGCATAATAATATGCCAGAATGAAATATGCTATGTATAAAGGATATATATATGTGTAAGTGCTAAGTTTAATGCCTCCAGCTGGGCAAAATGCCAGTCACACGTCCTCGAGAAGATGTATCATTTCGTCAGAAGGAGGAGGTTCTTGGGCTAAAAATGGCTTGAGCACTGGCCATTGACCGTAAAAACTTGCCCAAATTTCAGGTCCATAATTTAGATAGCCCCATTAGAATACGGGTGGATCACCAGATACGGCCCAATCCACTTGGACTTGAGCTTTCTTGCAAAGAATTTGAGCCGGGAATCAAATAACCAGACCTGCTAGTTAAGTGTGAATTCCTTTCTTCGGATGTGTCATTCGTGGAAAGCCTTAGTCTTATCTTTGTATATCTTTACATTCTCATAGGCTTCCCACCGAATCTCTTTTAACTCACTGAGATGGAGCATCCTTTCATAACCTCCTTCATCAAGGTTAAAATTACACTTCTACACCACCCAAAAGGCACGGTACTCCACCTCTACAGGAAGGTGATAAGCCTATTGATGTAAACATGTTTACACTACTTAAGATGTCTATTTATCATATTCTTAAGCATAGGATTGCATTGCATACTATAAATATTGCATAACATTCATCATCTTGCATTTAGATTAGTTTGAATAAAATGGAGGTTAATTATCTCCTTTTATGTTCATGGACAGGGAAAACCTTCTATCGGGGCCTCGGATTGAAGATCCAACCGTACATATGTGATCAGGGCGACGATTGGAGTTCAACGACTCCAAGATCGCCCTAATCAGACATCTGTAGCATCAGATAGAGATCGGGGAACCCTAGAAGATCAAGGGCCAAGATGGTGTGAATTCGCACTTCAAACAACAAATCTGACCACACGGATGGATTCGGATCGACGATCGCAACCTAACGGCGTGAAAATCGACTCAATCCGACAACTGTGGCACCATCTACATCATCCAGAAGATGGACAGCCAAGATGGTGCCACGTGGCACCATCGCAGCTGCCCAAACAGGCCCAGTTGATCTTGAAGATGACCGCACATTAGATCTGGACCGCACGATCACGATCCAATGGTTGTGGGTAGCCACTCATCAAAACATCTGCGCGACCATTTCTCCTCCACAGCGTAGCGGGTGAACGAGCTTACGCAAGCGAGCGGCGCGCATTCGAATCACAGTGAGCAGTTGCTGGGGCACGAGAGAGCAGGCTCTGCGATCGCTCGATCGCGATCGAGCAGCTGTGGGCGCTCAATCCATTTCACTCCGTATCGCAAGCCGGCAAGTGACGCAAGATCGCACGTAGGCGAGCACGCAAAAGGAGGCAAGCGGAGGCACGAGATAAGTCATCCAATCGTGAAAAAATGGCAGTACGTGAACATGCATTACACGTGCGAGCAGGCGAACGGGCCCACGTGCTCCGCCACACGTCGCCCACAATGGGGCTCTAGCGACGATTTTATTCATCACTAAAGACCCCTTATTTAATGTTTTGAGATTTAAATGACCAAATTGCCCTCACTCCTTGCAACTATAAAAGGAGACCCCCTCCACACGAAATTCTCATCCCTTCTCTTCTCTACCTCTCCAAAGCTCAAGAGAAGCTTGTCCCACACCTGGGATGCTCCTCGCGAGATAAAGTCAAATTTTTGCTCTCATTTCGGAAGCGGATCCTGCGACGACGATGGCGTGCTACCCCATTCTCGTTCCTCATGCTTCGACCTCCTTCTTCCCACTTCGTCCTCCTTCGTCCAGGTGGTGTCTCATCCAACTCATCCTCCAAGCGATCGTCGATGAGGATAACTTCTCTCTCCCATTCTTTTTTACAACTTTCTAGAGTAGAATCTTCATGCTTTCTAGTGTAGCTGATTTCTCGCATTCTAGTGTAATTCTTATCTAGTTTTATTGTATAAACATTTTGAATCATTGAATGCATGTTTTCTCTCTCTCTTTCTTATTCTGATTGTTAATATGGCTTCATTGTAATTACATCGCTTCACATTTCAACAGAAATTCCAAAAAAAATATAATTACGAATATAGATCAACGTAGCCTCCCTGAGTTCGACCCGGGATTTCGATTCTAGTATAAATTTTATTTGTTGAACACGAGTTCTTCGCTTTCATACTACAACGACAGGTTTTCAAAATCAAATATGTTAGCATAGCAACTCGTAGCGTTCAACATTTTGGCGCCGTACACCATGCGGTATGGTGACATTCCGAGTGGGGCCTTGTACACGGTCCGATATGCCCAAAGCACATTGATCTTTCAATCAGATCAATCCTTCCTATCAGGTCTAACCATCTTTTGAAGAATAAGCTTTATTTGATGGTTAGATACTTCAGCCTACCCATTGGTCTGTGGATGATACGGGGTAGCAATGTAGTGATGTACCCTGTATTTCTTCAGTAGAGATTTAAAATGAGCATGGATGAAATAGCTACCCCCATCTCAAATCAGAGCGCGGGGGACTCCAAATCTTACAAAAATAAATTCCCGGGCAAATGATATAATGGTCTTATGATCAAGCCGTCTTGCTGGGATAGCTTCAACCCACTTCGAGACATAATCGACTGCAAGAAGTTTGTACTTGAAGCCGTGCGAGTTTGGGAAGGGCCCATAAAGTCGATGCCCCAGACATCAAACACTTCTACAACCAGAATAGGTTGAAGAAGCATCATGTCTCTCCAAGTCATAGAACCGATCGACTGACATCTCTTACAACATTTGGCAAACTCGTGTGTGTCTCTGAAAATGGTTGGCCAGAAGAATCCAAACTGCAAAATCTTTGCAGTGATTTTTCAGCCTAAGAAATGACCCCACAAGCATCACTATGGCAAAAGGATAACACACTTGAGATTTCTGAGTCCAGGATGCATCTTCTAATGATCTGATCGGCCCCAATACGAAAGAGTAGTGGGTCATCCCAGAAATAAAACTTAGCCTCTGAAATAAACCTGAATTTTTGATCCTTGGATAACCCTATAGGCAGCTTGCCTGCACCAGGATAATTTGTAATATCAGTGTACCAAGGAAACTCAACAGAGTTGACAGCCAACAGAGACTCATCCAGGAATTGATCAGAGATAGGTGAGGAGTATGGGATGTGCTCTGGGCCTAGCCGGGACAAGTGATCGGCCACAATATTATGAGCTCTGGCTTTGTCGTGGATCTAGACATCAAACTCCTACAAAAGAAGGATCCATCTGATAAGTCGGGGTTTGGCATCCTTCTTGGCCAGCAAATGTCGGAGGGTGGAATGGTCAATGAAAATAATCACTTTTGACCCAAGTAGGTATGATCTAAACTTCTCCAACCCAAATCTACAACTAGCAGTTCTTTCTCAGTAACCGTATAGTTACGCTGAGCCTTGTTCAATGTCTTGCTAGCGTAGTATATTATGAATGGATGGTACTCCCAATGTTGGCCTAGAATAGCTCCGACAGCAAAGTCTGAGGCGTCACACATCATGTCGAAGTCGAGAGACCAATCGAGTGGTTGGAGAATAGGTGCATTCGAAACAACGCTTTGTAAGGTCTCGAAAACATTGAGACACGAGGAATCGAAGTTAAAGGGAATGTCGACTACCAAAAGATTTGTCAACGGACGGGCAATTTTCGAGAAGTCTTGAATGAATCTCCGATAGAATCTGACATGCCCTATAAATGATCTAATTTGTTTTATCAAGCTAAGCAAAGGTAATCGAGAAATGATTTCGAACTTAGCTTGGTCGACCTCGAGTCCATTAGAAGAGATCCTGTGACCTTGTACAATGCCATCCCTCACCATAAAATGGCTTTTCTCCCATGAAAGTACTAGGTTAACATCTATGCACCTCCTCAGGATTTTTGTGAGGTTATCAAGGCAAGACGAGAAGTCACCTCCAAAAATGGAGAAGTCGTCCATAAATACTTCTACGTAGTCCCCAATCATATCGGAGAAGATGGCCATCATGCAACGCTGAAATGTTGCTGGTGCGGTATAAAGGCCAAAGGGCATCCGCTTAAAAGCGAATGTTCTGAAGGGACACGTAAAAGTTGTCTTGTCTTGGTCTTCCAGGTTGATCATGACTTGGTTATGCCTGGAGTATCCATCTAGAAAGTAGAAGAAACTATGCCAAGCTAACCTTTCTAAAATATGATCAATAAAAGGTAAAGGAAAATGATCCTTTTTGGTAGCCGTGTTCAGTTTCCTGTAATCAATGCAAACCCGCCATGAAGCAACGGTGCGAGTCGGGATGGATTCGCCTGTTTCATTCTTCATTACAGTGAGTCCTGCCTTTTTGGGCTCAGTCTAAATAGGACTCACCCGATGGCTATCGAAAATCGGATAGATAATGTCTACATCTAGCCATTTGATGATCTCCTTCTTGACAACCTCCAACATATTTGGGTTCAGGCACCTCTGAGATTGTCTTGTTGGTTTTACCCCTTCATCTGTGTAGATATGATGAGTGCAATATGAGGGGTGCGGAGATCAGGAATGCTCCACCTGATAGCAGCCCTATGTGCTTGTAGTATAGAGATCAATTGATGTTCTTGCTCTGAGGTCAAGTGAGCATTGATGATCACTGGGTATGTCTCACTTCCACCCAGAAACACATATTTGAGTGAATTAGGTAAGTGCTTTAACTCAATTATCGGTGGGTGGGGTGCAAGTTTGTATGTGGGAGGAGAGGAATCAATAGCGAAAATCTGACTATCCTAACTAACGGAAAATTCAGCTGCAAAGGTCATAAAATCCTATCTTAATGGGAGCAGATCAGTTCATGGCAGGACAGGGTACTCAAGATCAGGGGTGTTGTGATCAGATGAACACCTTAGACAATCAGATCCACGGGATGAAATGTGCACATCATTAACCTCAGTCCCAAGTGGATCCAAATCTAAGAACCCTGGCAATGAAGATGAATATGCCATTGGGTCATTACAGAGCCCAATGTTCCTACAAAAAGCTAAATCTTCATCTTCACCATCCTCCTCGATTAGATCACAGTCGAAGTTCCTTGATGCCCTGAAAATGTCTAGTTTAAGCTTTTTGCTTCCTAGGGCTATCTCCATACACCTAGATGCACAATTGATGTTTGTGTGGGCTGTCACCAAGAATGAGTGAGCCAAAATGATCGGTGCATCAAGGAGATTAGGAGGAACCTCCATATCGAGAACAAAAAAGTTCGTTGGGTAGCAGAATCCTTGGACTTTTACGATCACATTTTCAAGGGGTGGTTGAAAATGTGATCATAAAAGTCCAAGGACCCCCCTCGGTGTTTTCATCGATTGGTCAGCCAACTGTATGGTAATTGAGGTGGGTTTCAACTCCCCAAATTGGAATCGATTAAATACTACAGTGGGAGTTAGGTTGATGGACGACCCCAAATCAAGAAGGGTTCGATCAAATGGAGAATACTGCAATAAGCAAGAAATAAGTGGTGTGCCCGGGTCCTTTTTGGGTGGTAAGTCAGCTGAAATAACAATGCTAGCTTCTTTTGATAATATTGCTTGTCATCCAATTTTTTGTTGTTGCTTCTAAGTATAGTAGTCTTTGAAGAACCTAGCGAAGGGATGTAATCTATTGTCTCGAGGAGAGGGACCTGAATGTGAACTTCTTTCAACATGGATTTCAGGTCCTCAAAATTCCACGTATCCTTTTTCCAAGCTGAATCTCACGTTAGAGCCTCAAGAAAGGGGATGGGAATCTCAAGGTTAGCTAGCTTCTTTCCTTTGTCTACCGAAGGTGGCTCCTGAGAGGAAGAGGGTGATGAGCCATCCTACAGTGGAGAGCATGAGAAATCCTGACTCACTTGCCTAGGTAGTGGGTCTTGTTTAGTCTTTCCACTCCTCAAACTAACAGCCTTTGCATCAGCATGCTGTCCATGAGGTGCGGGAGGAGCAGAAGGAACAGAATACGTGGGGTTTTGTAGTAAAGGTGGCTGACCTTGCCCATAACCAGGTGGTGCAAAAGGTGCTTGTAAAATAGCATGTGCATGTCCCTGTGGTGCCTGGAACCCAGGCGGGCCGCCTTGATTCTGCACGTATCTTGGGTTCGAGACAGGTTGGGAAGGCAAGGCTTCCTGTGATCTATGCTCCTGCAACATCTAACTCTGTGTACTCTGTATGCTTTGTATCTTATCAGCCATTGCTGTCATAATTTGAAGATTATCATGAGTCGATTTCTGGATTGACTCCTGCAATTCCTCCTTCAGTGACTCCAAAGGGTCGGCCCGCTTCAGAGGGTAATTGGCAGTTTGGTGTAGCAGTTGATAAATAGAATGTGTTTGCTATTGAGATGGGAATGGCTACTGCCTCTGGTAGGTGTTTTATGCATTCCCGTATTGTCTGGTCTAGTATTGTGGATCTTGATTTGGTCTCTGTGAGTTACCAGACCAGGAGTAGTTAGGTTGTAGACTCCAACCAAGATTATACATCTCTGAATATGGGTTATTACGCCCGTAACCTTGAATAGCACTGACATCTTCGTAGGACAAGGATGTCTCAGATGCAAATTCATCAAAAGAATACGCACTCAAATTGTCATTTGGTGCGTAACCTTGATTGTATGATGCTAGATCCAAATCATTCACAAGTTTTTGATACGTAGGATCCCACAGAGATGGAGAAGAAACATCCCTAATGAAAAGATGTACTTGAGCAAGAGGGGCTCAGGATGCAAGAGAGGAGTGTGATGCAGCCCTGCTGCCAGGAAACCTAGATTGTGCTTGCATTAATTCGTCGAGCTTCCTATTGAGCAGATCCACCTTGTCCAGCTTCTTGGTGATAATGTCCATATCAGCTCTGGTAGATTCAGCGTGAGCTTTGTGAACACTAACTTGTTGTTATCCAAGTCGTTGGAATTGGTTCATTGAGGAGGCATTCATCGAGTTCTCTGCTAAGGATTTGAATAGTTTGAATGCATTTTTCTCATCCTTCGCGAGGAAATTCCTGCCACTAGATGCATCGGCCAAGTACCGATGTGTGTCAACCAGCCCATGGTAAAAGACTTGTGCAAGGTGCCATCTAGGTACAACATGGTGCAGGCATTTCCTGAGAAGATCATGGAATCTCCCAGGCATCATGCAGTTTCTCTCCTAGGCCTTGGGAGAAAGTAGTGATTGTGCACCTCATTGCATTTGTTCGACCAATCGGGAAGAACTTTTGGAGGAATTCGTGACATAATTCCACCCAAGTTCCAGTTGGCCTCCTGATGGTCTTGTACCAAGAGGAAGCCTTATCCTTGAGAGAGAAAGGAAAAAGCTTCATGAGAACAATTCCGATATCTACATTTCTGGGTCGAACTAACTCTATAATTTGACTCAGATCTTCAATGTGCTGGAAGGGATTCTCATTCGAGTTTCCATGAAAATGAGTTTGAATTAGACTTATAATGTTTGGCTTTTACTCGAATGCATCTCTACCTGCGGGCATCTATACCTGAGGTGCTATAATCATCATCGTCAGATCATGGAAGTCCTACAGTTGTTCTCCATATGGTGGATGTTGCATCTTGTCTAGCGTCATGAGAATCCTGTCAATGCTCTGTTCATATCTCTATTCAAACTCCTCAACCCTAGCTTCCAGACAAGCCATTGGGTCTTGATTCTCAAGGCCCTGAACAACTCCAGGACTGGGATCAGCCATCTCAACCAATCAAGAGGAAGAGGGTTGGGAAGAAGGGTCGTGCAAGAGTAGCCTTTGCCGCCTCAGATTTGGTTCCCAAGGTCCCACAAGTCTAGGTCTTAATGACCTTCTTCCTTGCATACACCAACACAAAGGGTTGGTGTAGTCAAGCCAAACAAGAATAAGGCCTTGTTAATCAGATTGGTCCTTAAGATCAAATGACCAAATTTTTTGTTTAGGTTCAAATTATTGAAGAAATTCATCGAGAAACCGACTAAAGATAATCCCCACCTCTTAAGCTAACCCAGGCAGTCTGGTTACGTGGGGACTAAGAGGAAGGTTCTTCCTTCGGCTTTCACCTCTGATTCCTTTGTACCCCTTAGCTGCGGTCGTTTGACACTACCCTGCAGGCTTAGTCACCAAGTTTAGCAGAAGAGGTTGAAATTACCAAGTAGTTTCAAGACAAATGGAGGTTATTAGATATGTTCTTGTGATTTTTAACCTTTTTCTTCAATTTAGTAGGTGGTGAGCGGTCCACAAGGTGACTCGACTCACCAACTAATCACTAGCCTCAATTGAGTCCAGGCTAGTCTAATGTGGTCCTAAGGACTCATGCACTTCTTTGTTTTTGCAGATAGTAGATCACTAGTTAAACATGTCCTCTCATGTGAAGTTGGAATTCAAATGATTCAGAAACTGGCAAGAAGATTCCCTTTTTAAAATGTTTTTAGAGATTATTTTTTTAGAATTTTTACTATTTCCAATAAATAGTTATTATTTTTTAACTAATAGGGGTCAAATATGAGATTTTGACCCTGTGTTGGTCTTTCTGTTGGAAATAGTATGCAATGTGATCCAAAAATTTGGGAAAAATATGAGAATAAAAGCTAATTTGATTATCTTTCAAACCCCATTGTTCTTGGGTCAATCAAATTTCTGAGTTGGTCAAAATGGATTTTTAAAGTTCATAAAAAATCAATTTTTAGTCAATCTAACCCCTATGTACTCCATGAATTTTCAAAAATTCCATAAATTAAATTTCTTTTTGAGAATGGTGGTATTGGAAAGATAGTTTAAAAATCTAATACTTGCCCAAATTTCAAGATTTTTAGATCAATAGAAACATGGCAATTGAATTTTAAAAATCATATTCAGTTTCTAGTCGAGTTTCTAAAAATAGCAGAGAATTTTTTTCTTTTTTTGTCTAAGTCAAAGCAAATCCTAAACTACCTAACAAATCTTAAATTTTTTTTTCAAAACTCCTATCCTAATCAATTTCCTAATCTAAAATTCTATTGAATTGAACATGTACACTTGATAGTCTTCACCTGCGCTTGATGTGTGCACAGATCTTCTCTTCATTCCTGCACATAGAAGAAATACACTAAATCAGATATGAAATAAAAAATCACCATGCATTCCCGGCAACGGTACCAATTTGTTCATCTCGTAGATCGCGTTGAAAGAATGAATATGTCATAGTATAGTGTGAAATACGTCGAAACAAATACAATTTTAATGAGAGGTGAGTCCCAGTCGAACTCAGGGAGGCAGAAAATGCTTTTGATTTCCAAACTAATTTAGATATACTAACTGAATACTAATCATAATATATATAGTGTGAAGCAAGCAATTGATAGATCATGAGTTTGCAACTAGAATTAAATATCTAGAACATGTAATGTTGGAATTAAAATAACTATCTAAACTATCAGAATAAGGGCACCGCGGGTGGTCTGTGGTGGCCTTTTGGAGAGGTTGGGGAGAGCAACAACGGTGCACCAAGGTGGCTTGGTGGGTGCTTCAGAGGGAGAGATCTAGAGAAGAAGATCTGGAGAGTTGGAGAGGGTCTAGAGAGAGTTGTTCTTCAACTAGGGACCCTGGGGCTCTTTTTATAGCTTCATATAGGGGCAAGATGGGCATTTGAGTCCTCCAACTCATGCAACAACCTCAGATTGATCCGTTGATCGGGAGATCAACGAATCAGATCACGCTTCAAAAGGCCTTCCAAAATGTTCTCTACACACGGATTGCCTCTGGAGCTGACACGTGGCACGCCCTTGTCCCTCGGATCATCATCGCACAGCTGTCACTCGCTCTTACCCACACTACCTTCGCACTCTTCAACGCACACTGAAATCTCGCACTCAATCCTTAAGTGCCTCAGGCGCTCCACCTTTGGATTTCAAACGCACGTGCATGCGTTTGTTTGTTCGTCATCACGCACGTGGCCATCTAACGCTCTTGAATGCGCCACGCATTGAATTCCCTACTGCCGATTGATGATCCAACGACTGGATTTCACCTGCACTTTCGACTGCCTCAATTTCACATGGATTCATCTCGACCGCGCGATTTTTCCTTTTTCAGGAGAGCGCTCTCCACTACTCTACTTACGCAAATTGTCACACTTACCATCTCGTGTGTAGCCGCCATCAGCCGTTGGATGAAGATCCAACGGCTGAGTCTTGATCTTCCTTGATGAGGTGTGCCTGGAGCGGCGATGTGGTCATGTTGCGACTGTTGATGATGATCCAACGACCCACAACGCATGAGGAAGTGCCTTTAGAGCTTGGGGTGGCAATGTTGGGTGGCTGCAATGGCGCCATGTAGTGCCATCGTGGTCGTCCATCTTCTCTTCTTTGTAGATGGTGTTGTAGGTCTCCGATCGAAATGATTTTGCACCATTGGACTGTGATCGTTGATCTGAATCCATCCGTGTGGTTGGATTTGACATCTGAGGTCTAGATTTTCACCTATTTGCTTCTTGGCCCTTGGTCTTCTGTGGACTCCATAAGATGCTATGGGAGTCTAATCAATGCGATCTAGGAGGCATTGGACTCCCATCATCGTTCTGAGCAGATCCATATGCTTGGATCGGTCATCCTCAACCCCGTATTACCTGCGATTGTTAATACCTCTTAATATGACATTATTATTTACAAAACTAATAAATCAACTATGATGCTAAGTGTAATGTGTATGTATGCAGTATGCCTAAGATAAGTTAGGATCTAACTTAATTCAGGTATATTAGGACCTATGATTGCTGTGCAATCAGTCGACCTCTTATTATGTTTTCTTATGCTTTCTTTTTGATGTAATATGATGTCTTGCAACTTAATATGAATATCTGATGCATGACTATTTTTGAGTGTTTGTAATTTTGTGCATATGATCTCACTCTCACCATTATAAATACATGCACATTTCCTTTAGTGAGTAGGCCATCCACTTAGGTTTTCACATCACACATATGCATGGCCACCATGGCCTCCCTCAGATGCATGTAGTCAATTAGGGTTTTGCTAGAATATTTAGATCTAGGTTTTGCTTTTCAAAATTCAAAAACATAAAAAAATCGCAAAGGCAAAAAGACAAAAAATGTGTGTGTGTGTGTGTGTGTGTGTATAAGGTTAGATCTAGGTTAGAAAAGCGGATCCAAATTTAATACTTGCATTTTACTCCTAGAGACGAAGGACTAGGACTTAAGTTATAAAAGAATAAAAATCAAAGCTACTTTCATTAAAACGAACATTTTTGATGGAGGGTTTAGCGCAACTATACTACAAATCCAACGAATTTCAAAACATGCACAGAAATGCCTTGTCATGGTTTGAACTCCAAAACTAGGTTATCAATAGTAGGTCGAGATTAGGGGTTGGCCTCAACAGGAAGGGTGGGAGATAGGGTTGGGTCTAAATTCGATTCAGGCTCCTCAGTCTATGGGTCAAGATTTTCTTGTGATTGAGGCCCTTGGAAATTTTGGTTCACCTTAGAAATCGAGTCCTCAACCAAAGAGCCTATATCACATACTTCTTCAATTGCCCCATAGTTTATTCCTTTCTGGGCCGTAAAAATATTAATCCTTAAAGTTTTACCCCCAAATTTCAATTCTATCTAGCCCCTACGCAATTAATATTCACCCTAGCAGTTGCCTGGAACGGTCTCCCTAAGATGATAAACATGTCTTTAAGATTCTCAGGAGTACACATGTCCAAAACAATGAAATCCACCAGGAAATAGAAATTTCGCACCCTAACCAGCACATCCTTGAGAATTCCTTTTGGTGACTTAATTGATCTACCAGCCAATTGCAGTGTCACCTAAGTCGATTTAACCTCAATTTCCTCAAAGTGGTCTAGAAGGGAGGTGGGAATCAAATTTATGGATTCTTCTAATTCCAATAAAGCACGATCAAACTCTAGATTTCCTATCTTACAGGAGATCAAAGGAGTTCCAAGATCCTTCACTTTCTACAGGAGTTTACTCAAAATTATAGAGCTAGCTTGCTCTAACAATGCAATCGAACTCCCGTCTTTATTTCGCAGCTTACGCTTTGGTGTACACAAATCCTTCAGAAACCGTGCATAAGCTAGTATGTGGCGAATCACAACAATCAAGGGAATGCTTATCTGAACTCGCTCAAAGAGCTTGACCAAGTCCTCCTCAAGTGCCACGAGTTTGGATTTCCTATTTCCTTTGGTCAAGGCCTTTGGAAATGGAATATCTCTAGGCTTCTCTAGGATTGGTTCAGGCTCTGGGTCTGGAGTGGATTTATCCTTGATATCTATCCTAAATTTAGGATTTGAACTACTTGGACTAGATAGGCTCGGATAATGTGGATCCTGAGTAGTTTTGCCACTACGAGTAGTGATGAAATTTAGCCCTGCTTGGTTTGGATTCGGAGTTGGCAGGATAGGAGGTTGCTGTTGATAACCCGTGAATGAAGTAGAAGCTTCCAAATTGTTAGGTGGACGTGTAGAAGGGGTTTGATAAATATCATGTGCTTGGCCCTGGTTTGGGTTCACAACGTGCCTCTGGTTCGATACATTATTTAGGTTAGGTAGAGGTTGGGAAGGAAGTGCACTAGGCTGGCGAGTCCCAACGATCTGTGTGAGTTGATTATGAACCCCTGTAATCTCTGCATTATGCTGCCTCTACATGGCAACATTGATCGTCTGCATATCATCTAGGGTCTGCAGAATCAGGCTCATTTGATCTTCCTTGTTAGGCTCAATTTGAAAATTTAGGTTGGGCCCATGATGAATAGGCTGATATGAGCGTGGATTTTGTGCTTGGGGTTGGAATTGAGGTATGGAGTTATGAGTATTCCCCAACCAGGAGAAATTAGAATGACGCCATCCAAGGTTGTAGGAGTTAGCGTAAGGATCATTCTAGATGGCGCGAAGCTTTTCACAGGGTTGAGTAGCTCTAAAGTAATGAGGATACAAGGGTTCAGAGATCCCCCAACTAGAGTAAGAAGGTTTGGAGTTTCCCCCAAAACCTGGATTAGAGGTGGATGGATAGGCATCTATCCCAGGATATGAGTGGTGGTGGTGAACATTATGCACGGCCTACCTCCCTGTGGGCAGCCATGCATATGTGCATTATTGAGAAGAAGTGGCCCTTTGGAGTTGACAAGTTAAATCGTCCAACTTCTTCTCGATGATAGAGACCTTATCCAACCGACTGGCCGTTAACTCTAGATCGACGAAAGTGGATAGGTCTCGTGTTTCGTGTCTCTCTCATGTGTTTGTCAATACCCGAGTAGTCGTCTGGTCGAACATACACAGTGACTCATTGTTTATGGAGTTCTCGCACATATTCTGGAGGATCTCCCAAATAGTGTCTTCAGCTTTACCCATGAAGTTACCTCTACAGGCTGCATTGATAAAGATTCTGATATATTCACGGAGTCTCCGGTAAAAAGACCGGACCTGTTCCCATTTAGGAACTCCGTGATGAGGGCATTTCCGCATTAGATCAAGAAAACGATCCCATGTCTCATGAAGAGGTTCCCCCACATTTTGCATGAAATGCGTGATTTGGTGCCTCAGGGCATTAGTATGCCCTACTGGGAAGAATTTCTTCAGAAATTTAGCTTGCAACTTCTCAAGTATTGATCAATCGAGTCAAAGATCGATACCAATGGGTAACCTTATCCTTCAATGAAA
Source organism: Thalassia testudinum (assembly GCA_037157565.1). NCBI lineage: Eukaryota > Viridiplantae > Streptophyta > Magnoliopsida > Alismatales > Hydrocharitaceae > Thalassia > Thalassia testudinum. The sequence continues at coordinate 129,481,988 of JAZHRO010000055.1, forward strand.
AGGGGAACATCTTCATGAGCAGGGTGTTTCAGCTTTGCACATTCGGCCCGAGAGTCTTGGCCAGGTGTTTCAATTCTTGAGTATGATGGAAAGGGTCATTGGAACCCAATCCATGAAAGTAAGGGATCAAGTTAACAATGTTTGGTTTTTAACTCTATATTAGGTCCCCTAGCTGGAATTTGCACCTTGGGCTCAATAGCCACAGCTGCAGGATTATAGTTATCCTGCATTTGTGGACACGATCTGGGGTTGGCCAGTGTATGAATCAAGTTAGTGAGAGTTTGCAACTGGTCCTGCAGGTGTTGAATATCATCACCCCCTTCTTGATCTGGGTTCTCCATAGAATCAGAGGATGGAGAACCAAGTTCAGATGTAGATGGATCAGAAGAGATAATAAGTCAATCAGAAGAGAACCCAAACAAGTGGGTCGGGGTTTGACCTTGACAAGTGCGACTCGCTAATGGAGGTCTTAAGACTGGTCTCAAGGACCTCCTCCCGTACATGCACTACAGAATCAAATGAGGGACTAGATTTGTTCTGGACCAAATCAAGGCACCCAAAATAATTGGATGACTATGGCCGATTCCAGGCAGATGGACCTCTGGATCAAAAATTCACCCACTCGAGAATTACTTGGGCAACCAGGAAAGGAGAGTCCTGCAAAGACCCCTACATGGTAGAGCATCCCCACAGGTTATAGGGTTTCTCCCACCCGACCTTCCTTGTCACTGCGGTTCCAACTAGACCAGAATGTGTGAATTGAGCCCTAAGTCTACCAATTTTAAGCCTACTTGTGCCTTGAATTATCACTTGAATTAAGAAGTTGATTCAAATTGTAGCCTAATTTTAGGTTGGTTGATTCACAAGGTGAACCAACTTTACCTGACCAATCCTAAGGTTTAGGATGATCCAGGTCAAGACACCCGAACCACCCTATTTTGGTTCTCAAACAGGTTATTAGGTCTCAATTTTTATGATTCAAATGATCATAGAGCCTTGATTTTAGGGTTTGATGGTTAGATCAATTCAACCAAGGGTTTAGGTAACACACAAATACAGGAAGATTTTTTTTTCTTTAAATGTGGCAAGTGTGTACTAACACTTCAAACCCTAATGTTCAAAACCCTAATTGGCTCTATTCCAGGTCCAGTTTAATTCCGAATATGGCACCTTGGACTCAAGCAAGAAGGTGATTAGCCCAAGGTGTTGAGAAATTTTAGTGCAAGTCCCTAATTGCCACAGGAAACAAGGATTGGGTGTATCTAATCCAATCAAATCCCTTCAATCGCAATCAACACGAGAAAATCAAGAAATTCTTGCCTTGAATGATACTTGTAGAAAATAAGGCAAGGTTGGCTTCTTAATATATTTTTTGTGTTCTTTTTTTTATCTTCACTAGAAAGAAGGGGGTTATGGAAGAAAAGGAAGACGACTAACCTACCTTTGGTGTGGTTTATCCGAGTCGATCGTCTTGAGCTTTACCTTGCATTTGGTTTGATGTCACCTCGAAATAATCAAAACAAAGACAAAGTTAGAAATCAATAAGAAGATGAAAAATATGCAACAATGAATAGTGGTGTGTAATTCTCCTCGACAATGGTGCCAAAATGTTTGTTTGCTTTCATCAGGTTTTAAAATACAAGTTATAATATAGCGACTAAAGTGAAATAAACATTCAAAAATTTATAATCTTGAAATGTGAGTTTCAAGGTCGTCTAAAGGAGCAAGAAATTCGCAAATACAACTAATCAATTGAATAGAATATGAAGCACACAAGTTTGATGCAAAAGAAATCAATTATTTGATCAATGTCACAATCAAACTCAAAATAGATGAACAATAGCTAAGGAAAAAATTATGTTTTGAGCCAACTAAGCCTAACCCTGAATTGCAGCAAAATCGACCCACTTCTCTTGGGCTAAAGCCCTCCTTTCTCGAATCCAAAATTAGGTCAGACACACCCACGTGTGTGTAATTTTCTACGGGAGTGGATGAGATTTGCGTGATACAAAAAATAAAGCGGAAAATATAATATCAATCACACAAAATGCAATCACACAGATACACACAGATTTTTAGGTGGAAACCCAAACATGGGTAAAAATCACCACCTAAGCCTCTCGACTTAGGATTTCCCGATCGACCGAGTCGATCAAATCCACTAACGAGTCACTTAAAATGAGAATGACTCAACCTTAATACAACCACGCTACTTACACAAGGGTAGCGTACCTCAAACCCCTCTTCTTCACGAGGAGTATTTAGTCTCTCAAGGGAGATGGGAATTCGCAAAGCGAATACCCAACCAAAAATAATAAACAAATATCCTATAGAGCCACAAAGCAAGTATTTAAATCTAGCTACTATAGGCAAAGATAACTTCTCTTTGATGGAAGTGCGTCGACAAGCAACGCGAGTGCGTGAACCACGCTAGGCACAATGGCACTCTTGCAATCGTAAGTACGAGAGCGGATGCACGGCTGGGATGATGCTCTCAAGTGTGAAGAGTATAGATTTGGAGAGCAAGAACTCTTCTCAAGATGATTTTGACACAAAATGATGTGGAAATGCTAATGCTTGGTGTGTGCTGCAAAGAAGGGCTCCCCCTCTATTTATAGATGGCCTAAGAAGGCTGTGGAAGCCTTAGGTAGCCGTTGGGGATGAACCCAAGGTAAAACAAGACGAAATCAGGGTCATTAATGATTCTGACAGTGTTATCAGATGTCTGGGAAAAATATCAAACATCTGGAAACTACTTTTAAGACGTCTGGAAAGTAAATCAAAAGTCTAATCCTAAACGGGTTTCCTTACTGACTTCAGTCAGACCTAAGCAGGGTTCTACTGTAAGTCGATCAGACGACCTATCGGACATCTAGCACTAGGTCTGGATGTCTAGAAACCTAGATAACTATGGGAATGGATTTCCCGAGGCACAAACGGCTATATCTCAGATGATAAGTGATTTTGGCTTGATCGAGGGCTAACGTCTATATATTAGACATCTAAGGTCCTCTACGGACGTCTGATAGAAGATTAAGGGTCAATCCTCAATGAACATATTTCTAAGCCAACGTTCCACTAATTTGGAATTCTGGACTAAGGTCTGGACATCTAAAAAAGGCAGACATGGAGTGGTTTCCAGCCTAAGTGTTTTGAACGTCTGAACAAATAGTCTGACATCTTAAAGTCAAAGATCAAATGTCTGATGTCCAGATTGGACGTCTGATCAGACTGTCTGAAGCCTACTTTAATTTTCTAAGTTCTCTACGAAATGCCTAAGTAACTGATGATAACATCATCATCAGCCATATCTAGCTTTAATTAGTCATAATCAAGGATTAAATGCTCCTACATAACAATCAGAGAACCATAATTCATTGCATAATCATTCTAAGAGAATAACAAGAAAATAGGGGTAAAACTACAGTTTTAATAGTATATCTCAATTGCAGTACAATCACAGGTTTTCTCAGGGGTTAAATAAAGGTCAAATGATCTTAAATGTCTAACAAGTGTGTCCATACAGACAGAAAAGGGTTTTCGCGCATTTCAGGAACTAAATGACATCTAAAATCCTAAAAACAAACCTTCTTAATCTACTGAGGTTCTGTTTAGGATAAAATTCACCTAAACCCTCTAAAAATCATAGAAAAATATTCTCTAGGGTTTGGTACCTTCAATTTGACCATTAAAACCCATCTTGACCTAAAACAGAGCCACAGACAGACTTTTGCCTAAATTTGGATAATTATGCAATTTCTCTAGTCAAACGTGGTCAAAACCTAATTCTAACTTCACCATTGTATTCCTTGGGTCGAAATTAGGTTTGTACCAAAATTTGGGTCCAATCAGAGATCATCTTAACCAAGTTTGCATTTCATCTTTCCAAGCTCTAACTGCTTCCTGCTACCTATATAAAGAACCCCCAGGGCAGACCATTCTTCTCAAGCTTGATTCCGGCAGTGAAACCCCCCTTCCTCTCTCCGCTCCGGCTGAGAAGCTCCGCAAGCTCCGACGACTCCTCCTGATCTCCTTCATTGTCCATCCGCAATACCAGCGGTCGGATTTCCTTTCGCTCTCTCATCCGCTCTTGGCCATACCAGCAAGAGCCTCCTTCCCATTGTCGTCGCCGCTTCTACCTCACCGGAGCCTTCATCTTCTCTAGAGCTGGTGTACCCCCAGTAAGGAGAATCCTCCCCTTTCATCTGATTATCTTAGGTTAGATTAGTTTCTCTCCACTTTTAGGTTAGATTCCCCTCTTCTTATCCCCATTTCAACCCCTCGACACCGTCACAAGCAACCTTTGTCTCCATCTCCGGTGACCACTCCGGTGAAGTCTTCCGCTGACTCCACTACTCCAAACACTTTGTTAACAAGCCTACGACCTCTGCCTCACCTTCCAGCACAAAACACCTCTCCTAATTCCATCAATCACTCATCTAAAATCCCCTCCTAACACAACCACCTTCTCCAACCTACGCTGCCTTCACCAGCCACCTACGACTACTTTCGCAGCTCGCCACCGCCACCCACAACCTCGTCGCATCCCTGCAAACCTCCTAAACATTTTAACCAGGGCTTTTAGCCCGTATTTCCTCTTTCAAGTCTTCACCGGACAGTCACCGTCGCCACCATCTTCTCCGACACCATTCATGCACTTTCGGCCATGTTCTTCGTGGCTACTACCTCTAGGTCACATGGACGCATCCCAGGATATCTCCCAGGTCCTCAATTGACGGCCCCAGTAGCTGTAGCTCGACAATCACTCGAAGACGTTCGCTGCAGCTACATGAGAAGGATGTGGGACATTTAGTCCCACGCATATATTATTTTCCTACTCTTGCCTTATCGCCTTGAGACACGAGGATGAGGTCCCCTTCACCCATGCACACCCGACCCGACCTATGCCTCATCACTCCTCGGCTACCACACACCCCCGGTAGCCCTGGACCCAAGTGCGCGCATACTCGAATACTTAATTACCCTGGTTTGAGAGGAAGAAGGAAAAGAGAGAGTGTGTGGGGTTAAGGGGGGTTTGGCTAAAATTTAGCCAAAAATCGAAGGTGCCCCCTTGTGCATCAAAAGGGCCAGAGAAGAGAATAGGAGAAGAGGAGGATTGTAGAAGAAGAGAAGTAAAGAAGAAACAGAGAAAGAAGAGTAGAGCAGAGAAAGAAGAGAAGAGGAAGAAGATGTACAATGCCCTCTTGGCACTGTAGCAAGGCTGACTTAAGCCGTCTGATTGAGTGCACTGTGCACTAAAGTTTGCATGGTTGATACTGTTCATTTATTTAGATGATTAAGTAATTTTTATATGTGTATCTAAGCTAATAATTGGTGATTCAAATCACCATTATTTTGCCTTAAATGTCTTTTTTCTTCATTAGATCCTTCACATGCTCATGTTATACATTGAATATTAGTTTTGAGTAATTAATTATTTTCATTTACATTATATGTTGAGATTAGCGATTGAATTCCATATTTGCTGCCAGCGAACGACCTCGAACTTCATTCAAGTTATAAATATTATCTTTTTTGAGCGATTTTGTCCTATACTACGACAAATCTCTTAAACAACGACGAATTTGCACTCAAACGGTAACCTAGGGTTGAGTAAGTGTTCCTAGGACTACTATTTTGTTACTTTGGGGCTCTTTAATAAGTACTCTAAGAAAATAAAAGAGCAAATAACAAAAGATACAAAGTACAAGATAGAAAAGACACCTATCCTATTCTTCTAGTCTATCTTCAAGCTCTCACTCCAAGTAAGGCTCCTTCTCCTCCAACGAGCTCCTCCAATCCACCATGGACACGAGCTCTTCACACTTGTATCCATTTGCAATTGACCTGAAATCTTGGACTCAAAAGCAAATGTCAAATATCAAGTGTTTTGTTATCATCAAAATTAATGATCATGGTACCCTTGCACCAACAGTGTGAGTGGCTAGGTGTATGCATGTAGGGACCCGACCCCCTGATAATAAGCTAATGGTATGGTCGTTGATTCCTTTTATGGTAAGTTAAGGAACTGCCAATACACGAGGTGGGACTAAAAGTCCCACCTTCTTCCTTTCCTTCGCGTCGAGCTACTGGTGAAGATCCCCAAATGCTAATCGTTGGATCTTCAATCCACAGTTAGGGTATGATGTCACAAGGCTTCCGCAGCTGATGGTGAGGGAGCTCGCCTGATTAGGCCGTCATTGTGTCGTCTATCGCTAGAAATGGAGGATCTTCTGGCTAAGACTTACACACAAGAATACAAGCCTCTCAGCCCAATTAAAAGCATCAAAAGTTTCAGCAAAGCATGTCGGAGCAAAGCCCTAAGTCTATTGGCTTCGAGAGTGGATAGAGGGTATTGGCGGTGAAGCTCGAAGAAGCTTCATCAGTGCCAATGGTGATCGGTGATGGAGGTGATGGCAGAGCTAATTGACCTCGGCAAAAGTTTGAAGAGGGTTAGGGGAAGCTTTTTCCCAAGTCAATTGGTAGAGGGGAAGATGAAAGTGAGGTGGCATGAAGGTGGATGTGGTCATCAACAGCGGAGTTCATATGAGGACCTAAAGTTTATGAACAAAGCTCTAGATTTCTAATTGGGAGGGTGAGAGGAAGAAGCCCTAACCTAATTGGATGAAAGGAGGAAGGGAGATACCTGTCGGAGGTGCACCAGCGAGGAGGAAGATGAGGATGTCGTCGAAGCGGTAGATAATGAATTAAGGCACGAAGCCTCATGTGAAGCTTCGTGGGATGATGGAGAGAAGAAACACTCTACCATTGCACATTGCAAAGGGCGACAAAGTAAGGCAAAGCTACTTCGAGGTGCTTCAATGTCACTGGCAAGGAGAGCAAGAAGAAGAGGGAATTTGATCAAATTGAGCATCCCTTGTGCTTGGGATAGCCCAAGTCTTTAAATAGAAGAGAACCTTACATCAAATAGGCCTAAATTCACAAGCTTTGATTGTGAATTTGGTCATTTTTTGTCTCATTGTTCTTCGCCAAAATGGAGGAGATTAACTCCAAATTAGAGCCCGTGATCTAGCTTGCTCAATTGGTCTTGAGTTGGCGATCAAACCCACCAAATTTGGTGGGATTTGATCGAGATTTGGTCGATCTTGAGCCAATACAATTTCTGTGCAGGCTGGGTTGTTCTCCATGTTTTGGGAAGAAGACCAGATGACGTTAGCGTGATGTCAACCAGGGACCTTGATGCACAAAGATTCAAAACGTAGGGGGTTTTTTTTGCAATAATTAGAGACTAATGGGGTAAATTGGAAGCTTGGGTAAAATGGACTCTGATTGGGGTTAAAATTTAAGGGTAACCTAATTTGGACCCAAGAAATCTAATGGTGACCTCAAATTTTGGTTTTGATGAAGTTTGACTAGGCAATTTACACTTTAACCCAAAATGTACCAATTTTCCACTTTGGTCACTATTTTTGGTCAAACTAGGTTCATTTTGTAAAAATGAATGTTCCAAACCTCATAAAATATTTTTTAATGACTTCTAGAAGGTTTAGATTATATTTATTTCCACCAAAATTCTTTCAATTAAAATGAGGTTGTAATTAGGACTTTTATTCATAAATTAACCTTTAATTCTCAGAAAACCCTGAATCAGTTAGTTCAAGCCTACTTCTTAGGATATTGAGTTCATTTGACCTTTCATTATGTACAATATTATCCTTTAGTTAATCTACATTTGTGAATACATGTTAAAACAACAGAATTAACTTAATTTTCATTTGCTTCTCAAATTTAGGATAGAATTGAATTCTATCCTTTTTATGATTAGTAGGATGAATTTAACCTTGGAAGTTAGCTAAATTAAGCCAGTTATAGAAGATGATGATGGTACCATCATTTATGAACTTTGACAAAAACATGTGTTTTCCTCATTTTTGGTGTACATGGGCCTGATTCAAACCTAACAAGTGTCAATAGGTTCGTCTTGACACGCCTCAGTCTCAACGGACTATAAAATCCAGGTTTGTGGTTTTACGAACATAATAACCTTAAAAAAAGTTTCGTATGAAGAAAGTCGGTAATGAGTCCATAACAACCTTAAAGAGAATTAAACTATGGGGTTATTGACTCACCTGTGAAGAGATCTAGATATTTCTACTTTATTTTTGCCTCGGGCTCCCAGCTCGCCTCCTCATATTTATGGCTCCTCCAAAAGACCTTTACTAGAGGACCTCTATGTTCCTCAACCTTTGAACTATCTGATCCAAGATCTACATCGGCTACTTCTAGTAAGTCAAGTCATCCTCAATCACCACATTCTTGTAATTGAGAAAGTGGTTTGGATCTAACACGTACTTTCGTAAGTTGCAGTTGTGGAAGATGTCGTGAATGTCAGCTAGCTAAGGTAGTAGGGCAAGCTTGCATGCAATGGGTCTAACCCACTCTAGTATCTCAAATTGGCCCATAAATCTTAGTGCTAGCTTACACCTCACTGTGAACCATTGTATTCCTTTCTTCAGCAAAACCCTAAGGAAAACAAAATTGTCGACTCCAAACTATACATCTCGCCGTTGATCCACATAACTCTTTTGTTGACTCTATGTCGTAACAAGTGATAAACACCAGTTTATTATCATTCTTAGGCTAAAATCACACCTAGTCCTAGGGTTTCTGCATTCACATCATGGTATTAGATTGCATTTAGGAATTTACTTGCATTTAAGGTTTAGGCTTGCATTGTCATGTTTTTCTTAGCATTTTGTGTTTTGATATACTTCATTTCATTGTTAGGGATGAATACACAATAGAAACCAAGTAAACCCTGACAAAGTGCAAGGCAGAAAGGCAAGAAGAAGATAGAAGCTCAATCCAGAAGCTCACCTCAGCTAGATCCTAACTCAACCCAACTCATATCAGTTGGATCCATCTCATTCTCAGCTCCACCTAGCTCATGGCAACTCAACTCTACTTAGCTTAGCTACTAGCCTTGAACTAGTTAAGCTAAGTCAGCTGAAGAATCATCAAACATCTCATGGCAACTCATCTCCAGCTCAAGTAGCTCAACTCAACTAAACTCAGCTGAGTTTAGCTACTAGACCTAAGCTTACTAGGAAGTCTTCAGGAAGATTAGCTTCAGCTCATCTTAGTTCCAGACAAGATGAAGCTAGCTTAAGTTAGCTCAACTCTACTCAGCTTAGTAGCTAGCAAAGAACTGGTGAGCTAAGCTGGTTGTGGAGTTCACAGACAGTTCTTTTCAACTACATCTCAACTCCATGAAAGCAATTTCAACTCAAGCTTCCTCATCCTAGCTCCTACACTCTACTAGCTAAGCTAGCTCCACCCTACCTTCTCCTCCACTTCATATGGTCAGCCACCTAACTGTACCTAGATCCACCAAAACCACCACCTTTTTTCTTTTCTTAGCTAAAAACCTATAACCACCACCACCCTTAGCACCCCTTCAAGGATGGCGCCAAACACATGCATCCCTCCACCACATAACCAACCCTTAACCACCTACTTTTGGCACCAAATGTGATTAAATACAGAGGAGGGTGAGATCGAGTGTGACACACAATAAAATGTGAAATATAAATCAATCACACAAATAAGCAATGTCACAAGTACACAATGATTTTTAGGTGGAAACCCAACCCTAGGTAAAAACCACCACCTATGCCTCTCAACTTAGGATTTCTTGATCAACCTAGTCAATCAAATCCACTATCCAAGTCACTTAAATGAGGGTGACTTAACCTCTTACAACCACACTACTATGTATGAGGGTAGCATATCTCAAACCTTCCTCTTCACGAGGAGTATTTTGTCTCGCAAGGGAGATGGGAATTCGCAAAGCAAATACCCAAACAAAGACAATATACAAAGTATCCTTTAGAGCCACAAAGTACGTAATAAACCTAGCTACTATAGGCAATAGAAACTTCCATTTGATGGAAGTACGTTGGCTAGTGACGCGAAATGAATGATCTATGTACTAGCACAATAGTGCTCTCTCATTCATAGGCGAGAGAGCAGGTGCACAGCTAGGATGGTGCTCTTAAGATGTACACAAAGGTTTGGAGAGCAAGATCTCTTCTCAAGATTATTTGGACATAATATGATGTGGAAATAGTATTACAAGGTGTATGTTGCTTAGGAAGTCTACTCTATTTATAGAGGTCATAAGAAGGCTTTGGAAGGCCTTGGAAGACTCTTGTAGCCATTGGGAACAAGACTCAAGAGTGTGGTCGAAAATTCCACTGAAATTAGGGTCATTTATGATTTTGACAAGATTATAAGACGTTTGGTTTTATGGTCAGACGTCTAAGTCATCATCTGATCTGAGGTTCGGTGGTCTGATCTTAGAAGGGTTGATTTTCTGCAAGGGGTTGGATCAAGATGGACGTTTAAGAATCATTTTTAAGACATCTAGGATACAAATCAGACGTCTAATCAAAAGATGAGTTTCTTCCTGTTTTCACAAGATCGAAACAGGGTTTTAGTGTTAAGTTGCACAGACAATGGATCGAATGTCTAGCAAGACGTCTGGACATTTGTAAAACCAATCCTCTATGGGAATGGTTTTCTCGAGAGGCTTAATGGCTAAAACGTCTGACAAAAAGAGATTTGGGTTAGATCTTAGCCTAACGTCTATTTATCAGACATCTGAATGCTCTACAAACATGTGAAGGTAGATGTAAATCTGATTAACACTTAATCTTCTAAGATAAAGGTCTAACAGTCCAATGGCCTTATTGTTGGACATCTGGCATGGTCTTCAGATGTCTTATAGGACGTCTGGACTATGGACTGGACATCTAAAGTTGGCAGACAGAGAATAGGATTCCAACCCAAGTGTTCTGGATGTCTGAACAAAAAGTCAGATGTCTTAAAAGTCAAGATCAAACGTCTGAGATCCAAATTGGACATCTGATCAGGCTGTCTGAAGCCTATTTTGGTTTTCTAATTTATCTAAGAGTTTGTCTAAGTGTCCTAGTAAGGTGTAAGGTTTCCTACGACTAAGGTAGGGTACTTTGGGCTCTTTACAAGAATTTAAAGAATAAAAGAGCAAAGTACAAATACATGAATAAGATAGACATTCAAAATAAATCTAAGTCCTATTCTTCATCTTCATCCTTCTTCAAGCTCTTGCTCTAAGCAAAGCTCCTTCTCATCCATCAAGCTCCTCCAATCCACCGTGGATGTGAGCTTGAACTCCTTCACACTTCTATACATTTGCAATTATCCTGAAACTTATAAACTCAAATGAAAATGATAAAACACAAGTGTTTTGTTATCATCAAAATCAACGATTGTGGTGCACTTGCACCAACAATCTCTCCCTTTTTGATGATGACAAGATCACAAATATTAATCAAAAAAATTCTCCCCCTTTTTGACATTATCAAAAAGGTTTGATTTGTTAATTATTTTATCCTATGCTCCCCCTTAAAACATGCTCTTCTAATTTTGGGTTAGTTCCACTTTTTGACAAGAACATTCTCCCTATTTTTGTCATAACAAGATATCTATATAAATAACTTCCCCTTTCTAATGGAAATATAGCTATGTTTTTAAGATCTCCCCCTTAATGATTGACATATAGCTTTATCAAATTTTAACTTCCCCTATATAAATGCTATTGATAAAAAGATAGGGTAAGGAAATTACCTCACTTACCAAGGCCAATAGCATGGCCTGAATGGAGGTTGATGCAAAAATGGATGGGGCTCCCATCCATAACTTGGAGGTCCATTCATCGGAGACGGTCTCCAATCAAGTGGTTGACGCATGGCGACTTGGTTACCAGTTCGTTGTCTCGTTGGTCTCCTCGTCACCTTCCTTGGTCTACTCCTTGGTCCTCCTAATTTGAGTTGACCATTCTCCAATTTGTAGGTCCATTCTTTCATATCGTAATCTCCCGTGAAACCTACAAAATAAGATTCTAATTAATTTTTTGGTATCCAAGTTTGCATGGATCCGAGCTTGTTAGTTGGTCTCCTTGATGGACATCCTTTCTGAACTTTATGACTAGTGCAAACTCTTTCATTAGAGAAATTATCTAATTTATTCATCAAACTATTAGAATTTTCCCTATGAAAGGCAAGTTCTTTTTCCACAATATGCATCTTAATCTTTAAACTAGAAATTTCAGTTTTCAAGCTAGTATTCTCCTCAATCAATTTGCTATTTTCATTAATTAGGTTATTATTTTCCAACAACAAGTCATCCTTTTTAGAATTGCTGGGACTAATTTCTAGATCCCTAACTTTAATTTCTAATCTTTCATTTTCAGATTTAAGAAAACTAAGATTCTTTTTTATGTTTTTGTTTTCAACTTCTAATAATTTACTAAGATCATACAACTCCTCAAATGCTTCCTGCAATTCACTAAAAGTGGTTACCTCTTTGTTGTCATCTTCACTCTCGCAATCACTTGCAATGGCCATGAAACCCATGCAAGTGACTTCATTCTTCTTTTTGGGATCTTCTTCCCCCTCCGAGGTCAAATCATCCCAAGTAGCGTGGAATGTTTAATTCTTATATTTCTTCTCCTTCTCCTTTTCTTTCTTTAGAAGAGGGCAATCAAGTCGAATATGCCCTTTCTTATTGCAATAATAGCAATGTTAGTCCTTTGAATCGAATTTCAAAATCGTGTTGCAATATAGATTGAATCAGCGCAAAAAACAAATAAACTTTATACTTAAATGGAAGTCCGAGGTCGAACACAGAGAGAAAATAGGAATTCACACTCTAATCTCAAATAAAATATAATTGAGCATAAGATTCAAGCCAAATAGTACCAAGAAATGAATAATAATTACTCAGAAATGATAATCAATGTAAAGCATGAGTTGAACAATAGTTATGCAGGGCAAAAAGAATCTCAAAGCAAAAACAATGGTGATTTAGATCACCAATTATTCAATTTAAGCATATATGTATTGAGTTCAAATAATGCAATAGTACCATCAACCATTCAAACTTAGGTACTCAAATATATCAACAATATCAACCAGGGCATTATGCTTCTTCTTCAACCTCCTCTTCTTTCTCTGCTCTTCTTCTCTTCTTCTTGCCTCTTCTGCTTCTCTTCTTCTTCTGTGTGCCTCTTTTGCCTCTTTCCTTCTCTTCTCCTTTCTTTTTCTTCTCAAGTCCTCCTTCCTTCCCTCCTACTTTCACAGTACACACAAGCCTTCTTTTCTCTTCACCCACAAGGGCTACGCACCCTTCAAATTCGATTAAGTGTTGCAGAGAGCAAAACCCCCCTACCCGCGCTGTCTCTCTTTCCTTCTCCTCTCTAGGTTTTCCCTTCTTCGCCTTCCCAAGGCTATAGTATCAGGTAATCAGATATTCGGGTAGAGCACACCCAGGACCAGGCTCACCGGCAATGGGTGGTGAGTGAGGAGTGTGCGAGTTAGGCAGATTGGATCAGCGCCAGACCCATGGGGGATGGGTCACAGGCGAGGAGCAGGTGAAGGGTGTGGAGGACCTCACCCTCTGTGTTAGGAGGCGATAAGCCATATGCATAAAATCAATTTATGTGTGCGCACCTCTTCACTCATTTTCAAGGTGGGACTATTGCCCCCTCCTTCCTTCACGTGCATAGGATCGATGGCACCTTCAATTGAAGTAGCTACTGCTCTTGTGGTCTTCGATTGAGGACCTGGGAAAGGTCCTGAAGGTGGTCTGAGGGGCCTGGGAGTCATAGCAACGAAGAACAAGGCCAGAGGAGGGCGAATTTGGCTAAAGAAGGTGGCGACGATGGTGGAGGATGGCAAAACCTAAGAATCACAAATACAGCCTCACGACCACATTAGAATAGCTCGTAAGCATCGTCAGACCACAACAAGTGTAGTAGTAGTGGTTTTGTGGCAGATTGGGGTGTGTGGTGGCCGGTAGAGGTTAGTCAGTGTGGATGGCGATGGGTTTGTTCGATGGGCGAGTTGGGTGAGAGAAGTGGTGAATAGGAGAGGGGTTTTGAAGAGGGTGGAGAGGTGAAGGTTGTGGGATAGTTGGCGAGGGGGATGGATGTGTGTAACAGACGGAAACCCTCGCTGGAGGAGTGGTCGGAGGTGAAGACGATGGAGGTGAACGGCGTGTCGAAGGATCGAAATCAAAGGATAAATAGAGGGAAAAAGAGTAGGGGAGACGAGGGAGCATTGGAACCTAAAATTAAGGACAAAAGGGGAAGGAATATGATGCCAGTGTGATCGCCGACGTCGTGGAAGATAAAACTCCTAAGGGAGACGGCGGCAAAGAAAGGGGTCTGTGGCACCTCTGATGTCGTCGTTGAGAGGCGGAGGAAGTCGAGGAGGAAGGAGACGCTCCCAATTTGGCTGTTCGGAGGCCGTAGGATGACAGGGGAGGATGCTCGCCAGACCTAGGTTGGAGGAGGTCGAAGGTAGGGTTAGGAAGAGGGTTTTTGGGCTAAAACCTAGCTGAGAAGTTCGGCCGAGCCCTGGGGATCCTTATATAGGCCTCAGGGATCGGTTAAAGCTTGGGAAGCAAGCTTCCCATGCTTGGAAGGCTCGCCAAAGTTGGAAACCTAAAAATACCCAAATCTCTTATGCGTTCGCATGAGAGATTGAGAAGGTTTTGGGGCTCAAGACCGTATTCAATGGAAAGAGGACTCCTTAAGGAATCTCCCTTCCAATTTTGGAAGGGATTGATTGATCAGAGGAGTTCTCTTCAATCAAAGGTCGCTGGAGTTGTAGGAATAGGATTTCATGGTGATAGGGACCTTTTTGTAAAAAATATGACAAAGTTGGGGGGCTATTTGCAAGGATTTTGAAAGTTAAGGGCATGTTTGTGAGATAAAAGAATTAGATAGGACCAAATTGCAAACTAGGTCAAGACAATCTCAGATTGGGCCCAAATTTTGGTACAAACCTAATTTAGACCTAAGGAATTCAATGGGTTCCTTAATCAGTTTTGACTTAGTTTGACTGGGTAATTTATGCAAAAACCTAAATTAGGGTAAAAGTCTATTTGTGGCTCTATTTTAGGTCAAGATAGGTTCTGATGGTCAAATTAAAGGCACCAAACCCTAGAGAATATTTTTTTATAAATTTTAGAGGGTTTAGGTGAATTTTATCCTGACAGAACCTCAGTTAATTAAGTAGGTCTATTTTTAGGATTTCGAAAGTCATTTAATTCCTGTAACGCGCAAAAACTCATTTCTGTTTATATTATTAGACTCTTAAGACCATTTGACCCTTAATTAACCCCTAGGAAAACCCATGATTATTCTGCATTCAAGATATGATGGTAAAATTATAGTTTTATACCTATTTTACTATATTTCCCTCAAAATGGAATTGCAGTGAATTACGTCTCTCCGGTGGTTATGTAAGAGCATTTAATGATGGATTATGACTAATTGAAGCTAGATATGACTGATTTTGACATTATCATCAAGCAACTAATTGGTGATTCTTCCTACTCCTTTTCCTTCTTTAAGACCCTACAAAACTTGAAAATTTTCTTAAATAAAATTTTAAGGTCCTCGTCATCGGAACTTACCTCGTTATCCGATGTGGCTTTGAAGGCCAAACTCTTTCTTGGGTTTGGTTCCAATGTGTCCTTCTTTTACTTTATCTTCGTCTCATAGGCCATGAGACTGCCCAAGAGATCCTCCATGTTGAGCTCTTCTACTTCATTCACCTGTTCAGTGGCATTGACCTTTTGTTCTCATTCCGATCTAAGGGAATGAAGAAGCTTTCCTTAAAGCTCCCCCTTGATAAAGGTTTTCCCAAAAACTTTCAAGTTTTTCACTATAAGAGTGAACCTAGTGTTCATCTCACTCAAAGATTCATTAGGTTTCATATAAAATGATTCAAACTCTTTAGAAAGAATGTTAATTTTAGAAGATTTTACCTTGAAGGTACCTTCATGGGTTACCTCTAGAGTATTCCATAACTCGTATGCGGTGGTGCATTGAGATATCCGGTTGAACTCCTCTGGGCTTAACGTGTAGTACAATGCATTCATTGTTTTTGCGTTAAAGGAAAGTTTACGGGTTTGCTGCTGCGAATAGCTTCCTTTAGGTCTAGCTGGGACTTCGCATGGGGTTTCACATTGTCCCCATAACACAAAGTCAGTGGCTTGAAGCCACATCTTCATATGCAATTTCCAATATGCGTAATTGCTCCCATCAAAGTAGGGCAGTCGGATGGTAGACTACCCTTTCGAATGTCTCATGGCCAAGATTTTCCCCTCCATGATTACTCACTGGTGTGTGATGCCGATGATGCAAAACCTGCTCATATACTAATTGTGATTATGTAGAGAGGTGTTGTGAGATCGAGCGTGATACAAAATAAAGTGTGAAATATAAATCAATCACACAAATAAGCAACCTCACAATCACACAATGATTTTATGTGGAAACCCAAACCCAGGTAAAAACCACCACCTAAGCCTCTTGACTTAGGATTTCCCGATTGACCTAGTCGATCAAATCTACTATCAAGTCACTTAAATGAGGGTGACTTAACCTCTTACAACCACGCTACTATGCACGAGGGTAGTATACCTCAAACCCTCCTCTTCATGAGGAGTATTTTGCGTCGCGAGGGAGATGGGAATTCGCAAAGTGAATACCCAAACAAAGATAATATACAAAGTATCCTATAGATCCACAAAGTATGTAATAAACCTAGCTACTATAGGCAATAGAAACTTCCCTTTGATGGAAGTGCGTTGGCTAGTGACACGGAGTGTGTGATCTACACAATGTCATGACGACGCTCTCGTATTCATAGGTAGGAGAGCAGGTGCACAGCTAGGATGGTGCTCTCAAGATGTAGACAAAGGTTTAGAGAGTAAGATCTCTTCTCAAGATTATTTGAACACAATTTGATGTGGAAATAGTATTATAAGGTATGTGTTGCTTAAGAAGTGTGCTTCTCTATTTACAGAGGTCCTAAGAATGCTTTAGAAGGCCTTGGAAGCCCCTTGTAGCCATTGGGAACAAGGCTCAAGAGTGTGGTCCAAAATCCCACCAAATTGATAAATCCGATTTTGGAACAAGGCTCAAAGGTAGCCCTTGTAGCCATTGTAAATCTGATTAAAACTTAATCCTCTAAGATAAAGGTCTGATAGTCCAACGGTCCTATTGTTGGACATTTGGCAAGGTCTTTAGACGTCTTGTAGGACGCCTGGATTATGGACTATACATCTGAAGTTGGCAGATAGAGAATAGGATTCCAGACTAAGTGTTCTGGATGTCTGGACAAAAAAGTCATACATCTTAAAAGTCAAGATCAAACGTCTGAAGTCTAGATTAGACATCTGATCGGGTTGTCTGAAGCCTATTTTGATTTTCTGATTTATCTAAGAGTTTGTCTAAGTGTCCAAGTAAGGTGTAAGGTTTCCTACGACTAAGGTAGGGTACTTTGGTATCTTTACATGAATCTAAAGAATAAAAAAGTATAAATACATGAACAAGATGGAAATTCAAACTAAGATTAAGTCCTATTCTTCATCTTCATCCTTCTTCAAGCTCTCGCTCCAAGCAAAGCTCCTTCTCCTCCATCAAGCTCTTCCAATCCACCATGGATGCGAGCTTGAACTCCTTCACACTTGTATATATTTGCATTTATCCTGAAACTTATAAACTCAAATGCAAATGTTAAAACACAAGTGTTTCAATATCATCAAAATCAATGATCGTGGTGCCCTTGCACCAACACCAAAAATCACTACAACCACCACCCATGTTTGGCACCACATATCCCTTATATCTCTACCATCCATCCACCTCCAAACCTAATCCCAACCCTTACTTTTGATGCTAATTTCTATAACCTATAGTTGGCACCAACATTAACCTAACCATGCCTTAACTACCACCAAATACACCCCCACATTTGGTGCCAATCATTCCCTTCTCTTGATCCCATAACCACCCCCATAAAATCACATCTTGACCCTCCACATACTCCATGACAACCCTAGTCCTAGTCATCATTTTTGGCACCAACCACCTCTCCCCCCTATTCTATATATACCACCCATAACCACCACAAAAGGACCATCCTTGGCAACACAAATTTTCTACCTATATACACCACATAGTTGGCCAAATGATGGTAATGCCATCATGAGCCATAACTAGCTTTATTTAATCATAATCAAATGACAAATACTCCTACATAATCGCCTGAGAGCCATAATTCCATACAAAGCCATTCTGAGAAGAGAACATTTAATCAGGGTTAATTCTGCAGTTTTAACATCATATCATGAAAGCAGAGTAACCACAGGATTTACTAGAGGTTAATCTAAGGTCAAATGAGAATTAAATACTAATAAATGGATTCATACAGACAGAAATGAGGTTTCACGCATTTTAAGAACCAATATAGCACTCAAAACACTAATTCCATAACTGATTAAATTATAAAGGTTCAGGTTAGGATAAAATTCATCTAAACCTCCTAAAATTCATATAAAAATATTCCTTGAGTTTTGGTATCATTGATTTAACTATTTGAACCTATTTTGACCTTAAATTAGGAGATTAAGAGGTTTATACGCCTTTCCTAGAACGCATCTCTTCCTTACGTTTATTATGTTTTTTGTTTTTTTTCTACATTTAAGATTTTTGTGGTAATGTTGTCCTTAAGGCACACCCTCAAAAATGAAGTCCTTGGCCTTGAGCCAAATGATCCTTGTCTTGAAGCCAATTTAGGGTTCCAAAATTGATCTTGTCACTCAAGATCAAGTACCTGTAAGACAAGAATTATCTTCTTTTATACTTTTTTTGGTCTTTTTAATAGCAAGAACAAAAGACAAATGAAAGCAAAATAAAATGCAAGGAAAGAAATGAAAAGAGATACTTAGCTTAGTATATGTATGTATATATATATAGTAGATATGTAAGTGGATATAGAATAGACGTAGATATATAGATACTATATAAATAGGGGCGGAGATGGAAATGGGGATGGGATGTAGCACGATATCAAGTTGGTCCACATCTAGCAAGACGCAACAAACAAGACTAAGTGCAGCGTGGAGTGTTGAGCAAATGTGTGTGAGTGTGGGGTGGAAGGCTTGTTTTGCACGGATATCGGGAAATATTCGCAACTGGTGTGAATATTCCCGCGAAATGATGCGCGGTGAAGGGGTAGGTGCACGGTTGTGTAGGTAGGGGGATGTGGAGTGAAGGTGAGAGAACGTGGGTTTGTGTGTATATAGATATATGTAGGTATATAAGAATATATGACTATATATGTCTATGTATGTAGATATATATATATATATATATATATTTATATTTATATTTATATTTATATTTATTTATTTATTTATTTATTTATATATATATATATGGGGGAGGGAGTATGGGAATATATGTATGTGTATGGGGGTGTAGATGAGTGCCTGCATGAGAGGGAACGGTGTAAGAGAGTCTACCTATGTGCATGAAAGGGTGATGGGTTAAGGCATTTGAAGAATTCACACGTCGTCTGGCAAGTGCAGGTGTGTGAAGCATGCGCGCGCACGGAGAGAGGGGGTAACGCACTCACATAAGGGCACGAGGAAGAGCCCGAAGCACACCAGGGTTGCGCACTGCGTGGTGAGGCACGAGCATAGAAGAGGCGTAGGCGCTGGGTGAAGGCGCGGGTGACTGGCTGGAGGTAGTTGCGTGGGAGGAGAGAGAATGTTGTGCCACCGAATAAGTGAGAAACACTCTGGTGGCTACAGTGTCGCGCTGAGATGGGTGAATAGTGCACTACAGTGTGTGCGGCGAGAAGGTGACCAGTTGAAGCGGTGCGGCATGCGAAGGGTGCTGTGGGCGGAGGAAAATGGATGAGGGGTCTGCGCACACGCGCAGAAATGAGTCAGAGGCGCGCGGAGGCTCTCGGAGATGCTGGGAGCACGTGGCTCAGGCTGAGCTTCAGAGCTCGAAGCTCTACACTAATGGTGAAGGCGATGAAACAAAAACAAAAAAGAAAGCAAAGCTCAAAATAAAAATCAAAAATAGGGAATCAACCACGCCCACCTGCTTATGAAGGAGCTGGGCGGTGGTGGAGCTCACCGTGGGGTTTGAGACCATGGGGAGCTTCTCCTGCACATAGAGTTCTTCTTCTCAACTGGTGAGGTGAGAAGCTATGTATGGAGAGGGAGAGAGGAAGAGAGGGAGACAATGGCCAGCAGTGAGTGATTGAGAGTGGTGTTGTGTGGGCGTCTATGGGTGGTTCTATGAAGGTGGTGGCTGAGTGTGGGGTGGAGAACGACTGCTCTACAAGGGAGGGGTACATGCTCTTTTATAGAGAGAGCGTGCACCTCTCCCCATGCAAATGGTACGAGGGAGACGGGTGCGTAGCTCTATGTAGATGCAGCAGGTTGGAGGAAAATAAAATAAGGGTGGTGAATTTGCAATGCAAGCACACAATGAAGATGTTAATTATTATGTGTGTTTGAAATGAGATGGATTGTTATGAAATTGAAGTGGATTAAATGGTCATTTGCTATCACCCTCTTCCCCTTTTTAGAAATGCATGCAAGTGAATATTTACAACTGCAAGTTTGGCTACCTAAAATGCATGAGTAATGCTAGGAAATAGCATAAGATGACATATTTATAGGTGTATCTTGCTGTGCAATCATACCCCCATGCCTATCTTTTGCTAGTCCCTAGCAAAACATTTATTTGTATCGTGTTTAGAAATGATCTTAAGCTGAAGGTTTTTCTAAAGCCATTAATGTGTTTATTTGTTAGACATTGTGAGAGCCAATTGCAAAGAAGACTACCAGTACTCAAGTCTTACATGATGTAGACCATCTCTCAACTAACCTAGACTCTTAATATTTAAATCTTAAATGGGATTTCCATGGCTCAAAGGGTTTCACCGTACTCGAGAGTTAAGAGGTTATGGTTTGTGCATAGTAATGGATCAAGACCAACTAATTGAACATTAAGGCTCAAGTCCATGGTTTCACAAATTTTTAAGTCTAGGTTGGTCCCAGCTTTAGCTTATGTCATTGGATTAACCCTAAAAAAAATGATGGAAAAACTCAACCCTAGTTTTATTATTTTTGTGGCTCAAAGAAAATAGGGTATTTGTAACACACCCTGAAAAACTTTTAGATAGAAGAATTTACAGATTTTGGAAGATATATTGACTTATTCACAAGATTTTTCTTTTTTTGAAACAAGTGTCAGCATATCTCCTACAACTTTATTTGAAAGAGCACACTTATTTGGTGGGTGAATACTTTTTGGTAGAAAGAGTTTCTCCTAAGCATAAGACTAAAGACTAGGATAAAAAGTCTACCTGTGCGCACAGGTAAGGACTCCACCTTCCCTAATGAACATTAGGGTTGGATCTTACGTTCACCTGGTCTTTCTTGATATGCGTAGTGTGAACCAAGATTACTTAGTCTCTTAAGTAGAAGCAAACCAACAAATCCTATATTGGTGACTCAGGTATAAGAATACGTCCTAAGTTAGGAGAAATTCTGATCTATCTTATCAATCCTCAAGTGAATTAAGCCAAAGTTAGAGCGAATCAAGCTTCTATAGCCCGGAAAGTCTTCAAAGCAGAGGTAGAATATCCATAAACACTTATTGTATTTTTGTTACAGCTTTCAGATCATAGCTAAACACTTTACATATTTTATGGCTTTTTTTTTTTGAAACAAATAGGCTATGTACATATTTATAGATGGATATGTATAATGGATGCAGAAGCTACATGATACCCATATAATACCTAGATCCTATGGATGCCTATCCACCCCCCCATGCCAAATGATGCTATTTCCTCATATGCATGCAGGGTTAAGCAAGGTCCAAGGGTCTTAGTAAGAGAGCTAAGGTGCGAGGTATACAGTAGGGTGGCAGGGTGGGTGGATGGTGGGTGGTGAAGTGAAAAGTGAAAAAGTGCGAAGTGAAGTGAAGTGAAACAGAATGTGAAGGAGAAAGTGGAAGAGGAGTGTTGCTAGGGTGCCTCCCAACGAGTGCTGAAAATAACATCCTCAGCTGGACACAGAGTGAGGCACGAAGTCAGTTACCCTCCAGCAGGGCAACAGTTTCACCAACGGAGATAGGTTCATGAGTAAGATAGAGTTTTAGCTGCTGCCCATTGACCATAAATTTATGGCTAGATCTGGGATCTTCAATTTCGACGGCCCCGTTGGGAAATGGACTAGAGACCAAGTAAAGACTAGTCCATTTGGACTTCAGTTTCCCTGGAAAGAATTTGAGTCGTGAATTGTAAAGCCAAACTTGCTGTGATGGCTCAAATTCCTTCCGTCGAATGCAGCTGTCGTGAAAGCCCTTAGTGCGTTGTTTGAAAGTTAAGGCAGAATTAGGCCTCACGACAAAGCTCTTCCAGCTCCTAGAGTTGGAGTTTCCTTTCTCGACCACACAGGTCTGGGTCGAGATTATATTGGCAAACAGCCCAATAAGCGCGATGCTCCAATTTCACGGGCAAAGGATAAGGTTTCCCGTAAAAAATTCTATAAGGAGACATACTATGGGGAGCCTTGAAGGAGTCTGATACGCCCAAAGTGCGTCAGTCAGCTTGTCGGACCAATCCTTACAGTCAGGTTGAACCATTTTCTGGAGAATTTGCTTGATTTGCTAGTTCGACACCTCAGCCTAGCCATTCGTCTGAGGATGATATGGAGATGCGATATGGTGGTGGACTCTGTATTTCCTCAGAAGTGCCCGAAAAGATGCATGGGTAAAATGACTTCATAAAAAATAATGGCTCGAGGGATCCCAAAGTGCGCAAAAATGTGGTCTTTGACAAATTGAGTAGATATGACATGGTCAGCATGGCACGTGGGAATAGCCTTGATCAATTTCAAAACATAATCAACAGCAACGAGGATGTACTCGAAGCCGTTGGAAGGAGGAAAGGGACCCATGAAATCGATTTCCCAAATATCAAAGATTTCAACAGCCAGGATGGGCTGCAAGGGCATCATGTCACGACGTGACCTTAACCCTAGCGACTGGCACCTAGTGCACCGTTTAGCATAATTGTGTGCATCCTGGTGAAGGGACAATCAAAAGAAACTGCACTACAACACCTTGGCTGCAGTTTTCCTCCCAGAGAAATGGCCTCCGCAGGCCTGATTGTGACAGAAGGATAGCACACTGGGGACCTCGTTGTCAGGAATACAGCGACAGATGATCTGATCAACACCTACTCAAAAAAGTAGTGGATTATCCCAGAAATAATACTTTGCTATTGCGATGAGATGCTCGCGCTGGTTTTTAGGCCAGCCACACGAAAGGGAGCTAGAAGCAAGGTAATTGGCAATGTCGACATACCAAGGTCCACTTGCCACATTAATCGCTAGTAGGTGCTGATCAGGAAAAACCACATTAATCGGCAAGGTAAGTCCAATGTGGTTAGGGTCTGATCTCGAGAGATGATCAGCAACAACATTCTGATCTCTGGCCTTATCACGTATCTCAAGGTCAAATTCTTAGAGTAAAGGATCCAACAAATTAGTCTAGGTTTGGTATCCTTCTTCTGCATGAGATGACGAATGGTTGTGTGGTCAGTGAATACAGTAAAATGTGAGCCCAGAAGGTAAGAGCGAAATTTCGCCAGCTCGAAGACGATCGCCAGTAGTTCTTTCTCAGTAGTCGTATAATTATGCTGGGCCTCATCCAGCGTCTTTCTATCACGTCGTTGTCCCAGGATGGCTCCAACTGCAAGGTCGAAAGCATCACACATGAGTTCAAAATTGAGGGACCAATCAGGTGGCTGGAGAACAGGGGCCTTGGTGACAGCCTCACGCAGCTGCGTGAATGCTCGTATACAGTCGGGGCCCATATTAAAGGGTACATCAGTTGATAGGAGATGAGTTAAAGGTCTAGAAATCTTGGAGAAGTCTTTGATGAATCTCCTATAGAAACAGACGTGTCCTAAAAAGGAGCGGATTTGTTGGATAGAGCTAGGCACAGGTAAATCTGCAATCACCTCTAGCTTATCTCTGTCCACCTCAATACCCCATTCGTAGATGATGTGACCGAAAATAATTCCCTCATGTACCATAAAATGACTTTTCTCCCAAGAAAGCATGAGGTTCACATCAATACATCTTTTGAGGATACGAGTCAGGTTGGCTAGACAATCATCAAATGAGGGTCCGAAGACCAAAAAGTCATCCATGAAGACTTCAAGAAAATCACCTACAATATCATGAAATATCGCCAGCATACATCTCTAGAAAGTCGCTAGCACGTTACAAAGTCCAAATAGCATCCTTCTGAAAGTAAAGGTGCCAAAGGGACAAGTGAAGGTGGTTTTCTCTTGGTCCCAAGGGTCAATAGCCACCTGGTTATAACCTGAGAATCCATCCAGGAAATAAAAGAACTGATTTCCCGCTAACCGCTCCAGGTGGTCGATAAAAGGTAGCGGGAAATGGTCTTTCTTAGTAGCAGTATTGAGTTTCCTATAATCTACACACACTCTCCAAGATGTAGGAGTGCGTGTAGGGATGGATTTGCCCTTGTCATTGACACGGATGGTGAGACCAGCCTTTTTAGGCACAACATGTATCGGGCTCACCCAGGGCTGTCGCTGATCAAGTAGATGATGCCCGCATCAAGCCACTTGATTATTTCATTTTTGACAACCTCCTGCATATTCGGATTTAGATGTCACTGCATCTCATGGGAAGGTCAAGCCTCCTTCGTATATATACAGTAAGGGCATTAGGAGGGGCTAATGCTAGTTAGATCCAACAGAGACCATCTAAAGGCTGCCTTATGTTCAATTAGGACCTTCATTAGTTTGCACTCTTGCTCCCTAGATAATTTTGAACTAATGATTATAAGAAGCATTTCATTTGGTCCTAGAAAAACATATTTTAGCATGTCAGGCAGCGCTTTGAGCTCAGGCATGGATGGGGAAAGATCTGGCAATTCTTGGGATGAGATTGTCTCGAAAGGAACAAAAGATGGAATAAGAGAAGGAAATTGGCCCTCAGGTTGGCCAAGGAGAGGGGCATCTTGGATTGATGGATCCAAGAAAAGAGTGCCCTAGAGATCAGTGTTTGGGAACAAGGTCCCAATGTGGAATGTCATTTCCACCTGATTTGGTGGGAAAGAAAGGGCACTCCGATCTTCGAGGGGGTAGACCGGACGTGAGCAGCCTGGATATGACTTAGACCACGAGGCATAAGAGGTAGAGTGGACCTCATCAAGGGCCTGGTCAAGAAGAGATAAGGTAAGGGAAGGGATGGGGAAATGTCACAGTATAAGTCTGTCAGGTAATGGTTTGTGTCCATGGGAAATCCACAGCAATTAGAATAGGTCCTTATTAGTCTGATACACGCACTGATGATCATGTCCTCGTCAGACGTGTCATCCTCAATGAAATCTCAATCAAAGTTCTTGGCGGCCTTGAAAATGTTTAGCTTGAGCTTCTCAGAGCCTACGGCGATCTCAATGCAACCTAACTCACAATCGATATGGGCGCGGGCTGTGGCTAAGAAAGATCGACCAAGGATGATCAGACAATTAGAAAGTGAGCTAGGAACTTCCATATCCAAAATAAGAAAGTCAACAGAAAAACAGAGATTGTTGACCCTAACCACCACGTCTTCCACCACACCCTTCGAGATTTTGATAGAATGATCTGCCAATTGCAATGTGATAGGGGTGGGTTTCAAATTTCCTAAGGTAAATTTATCGAGCATGATGGTTGGAATAAGATTGATGGAAGATCCTAGATCAAGTAGGGCACGCTTAAAATTGCAGCCTTGGATGCTACATGAAATAAGCGGTGTGCCCGGATCTTTCTGCTTCAGTGGTAGATTTGACAGTATAGCACAACTCGCATGAGGCGAGAGGACCACCAGATTCTTTATTTTCTTTGACTGTCGCCTGGGTGTAGTGTAGTCTTTGAAGAATCGGGCGACAATTAGTATATGGTCGATAGCCTCCTACAGGGGTACTTTGATCTCAACATCCCTGAATAAATTACGCAAGTTATCAAAGGTTTGCGTGTTCTTTTTCTTCCCTTTTGGCTCCCTTAGTAGAGCCTCAGGGAATGGGACTGATTCTGGTACCAGTTTGGGTGTATCGTCCTCATGAGAATGCGGTGTGCATCTCAAATAAGAGGGCGATGAAGAAAATGGGCCAAGATCAGGTTGAGGTGGATCGACAGTTTGTTTACCACTCCTCGTGGTAATCGCATTGGACGTCGCAGGTCCATTGGGATCGTAAGGGGGAGGAGGGTTCACAACAGGGACATATGGGTGATGTACTACAGTGGTATTAGCCTGAAATCCTGGCGGAGTACTTGGAGCTTGTAGAATCTAATGAACCTGCCCCTGAGAAGGTCGTACCTGTGGTTGCAGACCACAAGGTAGAAAATTTCATGGGTTAGGAACAAGTTGGGCTGGAAGAGTGCCCTGAGATAGAGTCGCCATGCGTAGCTGACTGATCTCAGCATTCTATTGCACCAATTGGTGCTAAAGAGAGGTCATGTTTTCTTCATGGCGCTTCGACATTTCCGTCATCATGCACATCAATTATCAATAGATCTTGATGCGTGAACATTCTGAGCTGTGCAAGGGCCTGGCAGCAGATTTGCCACAGGGCTATACTGGGCCCTTGGGATGACGACTGCGAACGGTCACATTGGTCCACCTGCAGGGTTTTGGCGCTGCGAGTTATTGGACCATGCGAAGTTAGGATGATTTCGCCACCCTAGGGTATAGGTGGTAGAAACAGGTTGTTCCCCAGTGCACAAGCATCTTTTAAGCCAGAAGACGAGTCCGCATGTGTATAGGCATCCGAGCACACGAAGTCTTGATCCTCCCTGTCATAATACTGGCTAGCAGAAGCCAAATCTACATTACTTACTGAGTTGCTTGGCACGATACTTAGTAAGGACAGTCTCACAGGATTCTTAGGAATAAACCTGTGTTGAGAGATCTGAATCGGTATTTAAGAGTGTTGCATTGTAGTATAACCGAAAAAGCGTTCAAAACAAATATAATTTTTATTACTCGAATATATTCCGAGGTCGAACACAGGGAGCAAATGGAATTCACACAATAGTCTCAATAATAAATGCAAATTGAACACATAATACTACTCAAAATCTAATTAGGAATGTAGACCATGAGTATATGAAGAATAAAAAGAGTTGTAGGCAAAATAATAAAGAGCATATGAAAATCGAACGTCTGATTTTGCAATCAGACGTCTCAAAAGTCTTAAGCTACAGTGTCATGCTTCTCTTCTAATTTCTCTTTCTCTGATTCTTCTTCTTCTTCTTGACCTTCTCTTCTTCTTCCTTCTTTCTCTTTCTCTGTCTTCTCCTTCCTTCTTTCTCTGCCTTAAGCCCTGCGGTGCTCCTCTCTTTCTTCTTCTTCTTCCCTTTCTGCCTAACCTTCGCTTCTTCTTCTCTGGATTGGCTAAGTGTTGAGGCAATCTCTTCAAAGCAAAACCCCCCTTCCCCTGCGTAGCTCTCCTCTCTCTTTCTCTCTTTTCTATTTCAGAGCCGCTCTCCCAAAGCCTTTAGCCGATTGGGTAATCGGACCTAGCAGAGACCCCGGTCCAGGCTCACCGGCATGTGTGGTGAGCGAGGAGTGAACAGGTCAGGTAGTCGGGTCGTGGCCAGGTCCGCGTATTAGGTGTTGCGAACGAGTCCGTGAGAGGGGGGAGGAGGACCTCACCCTCAGTGTTGGAGGTGATAAGCCTCTAACACGTTTTCCTTTTATGTGCACGCGGGCGCTTTTCCACTTCCGAGGTGGGACTAAATGTCCCACCTTCTTCCGTACGCCTGCCGTAGAGAGTTCTTGACCAAATTGAAGGGCTACAGCTACTGGAGTCTTCGCGTGAGGGTTGCGACGCGTGCGTGAGAGGATTCCGCACAGCCTGGGGTGATTTCCTAGAGCAACGTAAGGCCTGGAGCACAGCAAGCAAGCTTCAACCTTGGACAGTAATGGCGGATGGGTGACCGAACCTAAAATCACTAGCACAGCCTTACGGCCAAGTCAAAATGTTCAGAAAGGGTTGCCGGAGCACGGAAAAGATGCAAAGGTGGTTGGCGTGGCGTGGGGGTGCCTATACGAGCGTGCCTAGGGCTTACTGTGGGCGTGTGAGTGGGTGTGTTCGAGGGAGTGTTTGGGTGGTTGATGGAGTGATTGGAGTAAGGGGATATAATCAAGGAGTTGAGGCAGAGGTTGTAGGGTGGTCGGTGAGGTGTATGGAGGTGCGGAGCGATGGGAGCACCTCGTCGAAGGTATCACTAGAGGTGGAGAAGGTGGCGGTGGTCAGTGGCGTCGATGAGTGATTTTGAGAAATAAAGAGAGGGAAAGAAAGTGGGAGAGAGAGAGAGTTGAAAAACCTACTTTTAAGGGACGAAAGGGATAGGAGACCCACGTCGGTATGGCTGCTAGCCATGGGGAAGACAAAGCTCCGTAGATGAGGCGGCGGCGAAGATGGGGCAAAGGCGACGTCGGCTAGTGTTGAGCGACACGAAGGATGGAAAGGAAGACAGCCTGACCATAGGTATTGTGGTTGGGCAACGAGTGAGTGATGGAGAAACCGTCGAAGCTTGTGGAGATTGTGGCCGGCGAGGGAGAGAGGAATATAGGGAGAACCAGCCCCAATTTCAAGCTTGGAGAATGCAGTTGGATCTGGGGCTCCTTTTATAGGTCATTTGGAGAGGGATTTGTGCTTCGAAACCAAGCCTTCAAGCAAGGCAGGGTCACCGGAGTTGGAAGCCATTAGGATACCCATGTCTCTCATGCGTTCGCATGAGAGATTGGGAAAGAATCTAGGATCAAGGATGAGTTCAGACGAGAGAGAATTTCTTAAAGAATCTCCCTTCCAAGTTTGGAGCAAATCCTCTAAGCAATCAGGGAGAACTCTCCTTCCAAAGCTCACC
Organism: Thalassia testudinum; assembly: GCA_037157565.1. Classification (NCBI taxonomy): domain Eukaryota; kingdom Viridiplantae; phylum Streptophyta; class Magnoliopsida; order Alismatales; family Hydrocharitaceae; genus Thalassia; species Thalassia testudinum. The sequence continues at coordinate 129,510,832 of JAZHRO010000055.1, forward strand.
GGAGTAGGATTACTCCACTATAATGGCAGAGTGACCTAATTGCGAAAATGATGAACAAGCTAGGGGGCTATTTGTAAGGGTTTTTGAAGATAGGGGTACAAATATAATCAGGCTGGACCTTTTTGCAAACTAGGTCAAGGAAAACTCAACTTGGGTCCAAATTTTAGTACAAACCTAATTTGGACTTAAGGAATCCAATGGTGAAGTTGGATTTTGGGTTTGACCATGTTTGATTGAAAAATTTATGCAAAAACCCAATTTAGGACAACTATCTATCTAAGACCCCATTCTAGGTCAAGATGGGTTCCAATGGCCAAATTGAAGGTTCTAAACCCTAGAAAATATTTTTATATGATTTTTAGAGGGTTTAAGTGAATTTTATCCTCACCAGATCCTTGGTTAATCAAGTGGATTTGTTTTAGGGTTTCAAGAAGTCATTTAATTCATAGAACACACACAAACCCTTTTCTGTCAAATTCAACCCACTTATTATTTTATTAAGACCATTTGACTTTTATTTAGCCCTTGAGAAAACCCGTTGTTGTACTGCATTTGTAAAATTGCAATTTTACCCCTAGTTTCTTATTTTTCTCTCAGAAAGGTTATGCAGTGAATTAAGACCTTCAGTTGGTTATGTAGGAGCTTTAATTATCTTCATTGGGTCAAAATGAGCTAGTTAGGACTCATGATGGTGTTCCCATCATACCCCCATGCCTAGCTTTTGCTAGTCCCTTAGCAAAATTTTATGGTTTGAACTTTGATTCTAGACCATGTAATCTTTTTGACGCTCAAAATTGTGATGTGTGCTTTCTTCTATAGATTAGGTTAGAATACCGATAGTAGGCCTAGAGGTACTCAAGTACCAACCAAGATCCGGACCTGACTAGCTCTAGCCTCAATCTGCCGCGAAGGTTTTTAAGGCCCACAGGAATTATCCTAAGGTTCGTTGGACTCTGCGGTTAAAGCACCTATGCTTGTAACACATTTTAGCCTTGGTTCAATTTGTAGTGCATTTTTTGTAAGAGAGAGATAAAGGAATTTTCTTTGTTTGGAGAGTTTTCTCTCTCGTTTCTTTTTATTTCTAGCTTCGGATTAGCTTCTCAACATGGTCTGTATCGGATTCCTAGTCCCCATCATCAATCCTCGAAGGGTTCCTGGCAATCAATGCTTCGAGATAGCACCTCCCATGGCAACCCCCAGAACCCTGGCTTTCGAGATTTCGAGATAATCCCACCCATGGCGTTCTGTAGCTAAATTTAGACCCTGGCAATAGACATTTCGTGATAATGCCACCCATGTCATCTGAACTAGCACAGGGTGCTTACATGCCCCTGGTAGGATATGTTGATATCCTAAGAGACAAGCACCGAGGAGACGATATGTTATTGCACATCTTCGAGGGGAATTCCCGCCTCTTCGCGCTGGGAACTCGTCCAAATCAACTTGTGTTGATTAGCCGCTCCTAATCCAGGCGACTTTTTCAGAACAATCTAAATGCCTTTGCGTGATTTTGATACTTATGCTCACTGAACCAGACTATGTGTGGATTGGGGTGCTTAGGTTACCGAGTCCCACAAACCAGAGGTCAGTTAACGAGGCTGAATACTCCCTAAGCCTTAGATCTAATACTTAAGCTTCGCATTTTCCCCAACCTCTTGAGGACTATCCAGATCCTAGCGGATACTTGAATTTTTAAGCCTAGGTGTATAGCCCAAGAGGCCTAAAATCAACATTCCTACTAATCTCTTCTGTGTTTCATTAGCACTTTTTTCCCTTCATTTTCTTTTTCTTGATATGGTCTATAACTCAGTTAATTCCTTAATTTCTTACTAATGACTATCTCTTTTCTTTTTCTTTTCAACTTGTGCTCCTTTTTGACATTTTTCACTTTTCCCCTTTTTCTCCTCAAGATTTGTATGGCCTCAAAATTTCCTCTCTCAAAAAAATTTTTTTTTGTTCTTTTTCAAGAATTTTTTCATTTTTTCGATATTTTTGGAATATGTGATTTTTTTGATGAAACCTTTTCTTGTGAGATGATTTTCACGGTGTTTTACACTTTCATACCCCCCCATGCCTACGATTTGCAATGCCCCTAATGTAAATTAGGTGGGTTCGAGTTCAACTTAGATCATTCATTAGAATAGGTTCTGGGTCAGCGAACGAGTCAAGGTGACTGTTGCGGATGATTTCAAGCTCAGGTACGGGTACCTAAGGTGGGGTCGGCTGTTCTAATGGATGAACCCTAAAGTGCAATGTGAATTCAGCATAGGAATGTCAGGAAAGGTTTTAAGTTTTTCAAAAATGATGGGTTGCCTCCCGTTAAGTGCTGAGTTTTACACCATTGGTTGGGCACAATGAGCTCAGGAAGAGTGGAGGGTAAAGGATGTCTCAGCCAAATTTGCATTGGTAAGGTCAATGAACTGTTTGAGTCTCTGACCGTTCACGACAAAAGGTTCTAAATCATGGCTGAGTGGACTGATCTCGATGGCTCCATTTCCAAAGATTCGTCGGATGAGGTAAAGTCCAATCCATTTTGATCTTAGTTTTCCTGGGAATAGTTTGAGCTTGACATCAAAGAGTAAGACTTTTTGACCAAGGTGAAAGATCTTTCTAGATATGTGCTTATCATGAAAGGCCTTAACCCGCTCTTTATAAATTGACGAGTTCTCATATGCATCGTGACGTAATTCATCGATCTCGCTCATTGGAAGCTTTCTGTGAGTTCCAGCCTTAGAAATATCTAGATTGTAGTTTTGTACTGCCCAATAGGCTTTGTACTCCAATTCGACGGGGAGGTGCCATGCCTTCCCATACACCAATCTGAAGGAAGACATACCTAATTGGGTTTTGTGGGCGGTCCAATATGCCCACAAAGCTTCCGGAAGTCGAGATGACCAGTCTTTCCTGTCAGGTTGAATAGTAACCTGGAGGATTTTCTTTATCTCCAAAATATGATGTTGAGAGCGCTGAATCGGTATTTAAGTGTGTTACGTTGTAGTATAGCAGAAAAAGCATTCAAAACAAATACAATTTTTATTACTCGAATATATTATGAGGTCGAACACAGGGAGCAAATGGAATTCACACAATAGTCTCGATAATAAATGCAAATTGAACACATAATACTACTCAAAATCTAATTAAGAATGCAGACCATGAGTATATGAAGAATAGAAAGAGTTGTAGGCAAAATAATAAAGAGCATATGAAAATCGAACGTCTGATTTTGCAATCAGACATCACAAAAGTCTTAAGCTACAGTGTCTTGCTTCTCTTCTAATTTCTCTTTCTCTGATTCTTCTTCTTCTCTTCTTCTTCAGCTTCTTCCTTCTTTCTCTTTCTCTAACTTCTACCTTTTCTCTGTCTTCTCCTTCTTTCTTTCTCTGCTTTAAGCCCTGCGATGCTCCTCTCTTTCTTCTTCTTCTTCCTTTTCTGCCTGACCTCCTCTTCTTCTCTGAATTGGCTAAGTGTTGAGGCAATCTCTTCAGAGAGAAACCCCCCTTCCCCTGCGTTGCTCTCCGTTCTCTTTCTCTCTTTTCTATTTCAGAGCTGCTCCCCCAGAGCCTTTAGCCGGTCGGGTAATCGAACCTAACGGAGACCTAGGTCTAGGTTCACCGGCGTGTGTGGTGAGAGAGGAGTGAATAGGTCAGGTAGTCGGGTCGTGGCCAAGTCCGCGTATTAGGTGTCGCGGACGAGTCCGTGAGAGGGGGGAGGAGGACCTCACCCTCAGTGTTGGAGGCGATAAGCCTCTAACAGTTTTTCCTTTTATGTGCACGCAGGCGCTTTTCCACCTCCAAGGTGGGACTAAATGTCCCACCTTCTTCCACACACCTACCGCAAAGAGTTCTTGACCAAATTGAAGGGCTACAGCTGCTGGAGTCTTCGCGTGAGGGTTGCGACGCATGCGTGATAGGATTCCGTATAGCCCGGGGTGATTTCCAGGAGCAGCGCACGGCCTGGAGCATAGTAAGCAAGCTTCAAGCTTGGACAGTAATGGCAGATGGGTGGCCGAACCTGAAATCACTAGCATAGACTTGCAGCCACGTCAAAATGTTTAGAAAGGGTTGCTAGAGCACGACGAAGATGCTGAGGTGGTTGGCGTGGCGTGGGGCTGCCTATACGAGCGTGCCTAGGGCTTACTGTGGGCGTGTGAGTGGGTGTGTTCGAGGGAGTGTTTAAGTGGTTGATGGAGTGATTAGAGTAAGGGGATATAATCAAGGAGTCGAGGCAGAGGTTGTAGGGTGGTTGGCGAGGTGTATGGAGGTGCAGAGCGATGGGAGCACCTCGCCGGAGGTATCGCTGGAGGTGGAGAAGGTGACGGTGGTCAGTGGCGTCGATGAGTGATTTTGAGAAATGAAGAGAGGGAAAGAAAGTGGGAGAGAGAGAGAGTCGAAAAACCTACTTTTAAGGGAAGAAAGGGATAGGAGACCCACGTCGGTATGGCTACCGGCCGTGGGGAAGACAAAGCTCCGAAGATGAGGTGGCGGCGAAGACGGGGCAGAGGCGACGTCGGCTGGTCTTGCACGACGCGGAGAATGGAAAGGAAGATAGCCCGACCAATGGTATTGTGGTTGGGCGACGAGTGAGTGAGGGAGAAACTGCCGGAGCATGCGGATATTGTAGCCGGCAAGGGAGAGAGGAATATAGGGAGAACCGACCCCAATTTCAAGCTTGGAGAATGTGGTTGGATCTGGGGTTCCTTTTATAGGTCATTTGGAGAGGGATTTGTGCTTGGAAACCAAGCTTCCAAGCAAGGTAAGGTCGCCAGAGTTGGAAGCTGTTAGGATACCCATGTCTCTCATGCAATCGCATGAGAGATTGGGAAAGAATCTGGGATCAAGAATGAGTTCAGACGAGAGAGAATTTCTCAGAGAATCTCCTTTCCAATTTTGGAGGAGATCCTCTAAGCAATCATGGAGAACTCTCCTTCCAAAGCTCGCTGGAGTAAGATTCCTCCGCTATAATGGTGGAGGGACCTAATTGCGAAAATGATGAAGAAGCTAGGGGGTTGTTTGTAAGGGTTTTTGAAAGATAGGGGTACAAATGTAATTAAGCTTGACCTTTTTGCAAACTAGGTCAAGGCAAACTCAACTTGGGTCTAAATTTTGGTAAAAACCTACTTTGGACCTAAGGAATCCAATGGTGAAGTTGGATTTTGGGTTTGACCATGTTTGACTGGGAAATTTATGCAAAAGCCCAATTTAGGGCAACTATCTATCTGAGACCCCATCTAGGTCAAGATGAGTTCCAAGGGCCAAATTAAAGGTTCTAAACCCTAGATAATATTTTTATATGATTTTTAGAGGGTTTAAGTGAATTTTATCCTAACCAGAACCTTGGTTAATCAAGTAGATCTATTTTATGGTTTCAAGAAGCCATTTAATTCATAGAACACACAAACCCTTTTCTGTCAAATCCAACCCACTTGTTATCTTATTAAGACCATTTGACCCTTGTTTAGCCCTTGAGAAAACCTGTTGTTGTACTGCATTGGTAAAATTGCAATTTTACCCCTAGTTTCTTATTTTTCTCTCAGAAAGGTTATGCAGTGAATTAGGACCTTCAGTTGATTATGTAAGAGCTTTTATTCTCTTCATTGGGTCAAAATGAGCTAGTTAGGACTCATGATGGTGTTCCCATCATACCCCCTTGCCTAGCTTTTGCTAGCCCCTTAGCAAAATTTTAAGGTTTTAACTTTGATTCTAAACCATGTAATCTTTTTGATGCTCAAAATTATGATGTGTGCTTTCGTCTATAGATTAGGTTAGAATGTCGATAGTAGGCCTAGAGGTACTCAAGTACCAACCAAGATCCAGACCTGATCAGCTCTAGCCTCAATCTGCCGCGAAGGTTTTTAAGGCCCACAGGAACTATCCTAAGGTTCGTTGGACTCTGCGATTAAAGCACCCATGCTTGTAACATATTTTATCCTTGGTTCAGTTTGCAGTGTGTTTTTTGTAAGAGGGAGATAGAGGAATTTTCTTTGTTTGGAGAGTTTTCTCTCTCCTTTCTTTTTATTTCTAGCTTCGGATTAGCTTCTCAACACGGTCTATATCGGATTCCTAGTCCCCATCATCAATCCTCGAAGGGTTCCTGGCAATCGATGCTTCGAGATAGCACCACCCATGGCAACCCCCAGAACCCTGGCTTTCGAGATTTTGAGATAATCCCGGCCATGGCGCTCTGTAGCTAAATTTAGACCCTGGCAATCGACATTTCGTGATAATGCCACCCATGGCATCTGAACTAGCACAGGGTGCTTACATGTCCCCAGTAGGATATGTAGATATCCTAGGAGACAAGCACCGAGGAGACGATATGTTATTGCACATCTTCGAGGGGAATTTCCCACCTCTCTGTGCCGGGAACTCGTCCAAATCAACTTGTGTTGATCAGCCGCTCCTAATCTAGGCGACTTTTTCAGAACAATTTAAATGCCTTTGTGTGATTTTGATACTTATGCGCACTGAACCAGACTGTGTGTGGATTGGGATGCTTAGGTTACCGAGTCCCGCAAACTAGAGGTCAGTTAACGAGGTTGAATACTTCCTAAGCCTTTGACCTAATACTTAAGTTTCGCATTTTCCCCGACCTCTTGACTATCCAAATCCTAGCGGATACTTGAATTTTTAAGGCTAGGAATATAGGCCAAGAGGCCTAAAATCAGCGTTCCTACTAATCTCTTCTGTGTTTCATTAGCACTTTTTTCCTTTCATTTTCTTTTTCTTGATATGGTCTATAACTCAGTTAATTCCTTAATTTCTTACTAATGATTATCTCTTTTCTTTTTCTTTTCAACTTGTGCTCCTTTTTGACATTTTCACTTTTCCCCTTTTTCTCCTCAAGATTTGTATGTCCTCAAAATTTTATCTCCTCTCAAAAAAAAATTTTTTTGTTCTTTTTCAAGAATTTTTTTATTTTTTCGGTATTTTTGGAATATGTGATTTTTTGATGAAACCTTTTCTTGTGAGATGATTTTGACGGTATTTTGCACTTTCATACCCCCCATGCCTACGATTTACAATGTCCCCAATGTAAATTAGGTGGGTTCGAGTTCAACTTAGATCATTCATTAGAACAGGTTCTAGGTCAGCGAATGAGTCGAGGTGACTGTTGCGGATGATTTCAAGCTCGGGTACGGGTACCTGAGGTGGGTCAGCTGTTCTAGTGGATGAACCCTAAAGTGCAATGTAAATTCAACATAGGAATGTCAGTAAAGGTTTCAGGTTTTTCACAAATGACGGGTTGCCTCCCGTTAAGTGCTGAGTTTTACACCATTGGCTGGGCGCAATGAGCTCAGGGAGAGTGGAGGGTAAAGGATTTCTCAGCCAAATTTGCATCGGTAAGGTCAATGAACGACCGTTCACGACGAAAGGTTCTGAATCGTGGCTGAGTGGACTGATCTCGAAGGCTTCACTTCCAAAGATTCGTCGGATGAGGTAAGGTCCGATCCATTTCGATCTTAGTTTTATTGGGAATAGTTTGACCTTGGAATCAAAGAGTAGGACTTTTTGACCAGGGTAAAAGATCTTTCTGGATATGTGCTTGTCGTGAAAGGCCTTAACCCGCTCTTTGTAAATTCACGAGTTCTCATATGCGTCGTGGCGTAATTCATCGATCTCACTCATTTGAAGCTTTCTGTGGGTTCCAGCCTTAGAAAGATCTAGATTGCAGTTCTGTACTGCCAAATAGGCTTTGTGCTCCAATTCAACGGGGAGGTGACATGCCTTCCCGTACACCAATCTGAAGGGAGACATACCTAATTGGGTTTTGTGGGCGATCCTATGAGCCCACAAAGCTTCTGAATGTCGAGATGACCAATCTTTCCTGTCAGGTCGAACAGTAACCTGGAGGATTTTCTTGATCTCCCGATTTGATAGCTCAGCTAGACCATTAGTTTGGGGGTGATAAGGAGTAGAGATTCGGTGTGACACCCCATATTTAGTCATCAGTGACTTGAACTGAGCATTAGTGAAATGGGTCCCTCCATCAGAGATTATAGTATGTGGAATCCCGAACAGCGAGAAGATGTTCTGATGAATGAATTTGATAACCACCTTATGATCATTGGTTTGGGTCAGAACGGCTTTGATCCATTTGGACACGTAGTCAATAGTGAGTAGAATCTACTCGAAGCCATCTAAAATAGGAAAGGGTCCCATAAAATCAATCCCCTAGACGTAGAAGATTTCGCATACGAGAATCAACTGTAAGGGCATCATATCACGATGGCTCATGTTACCTAAGGTCTGACAATGAGTGCATGCCCTTCAGTGATTGTATGCGTCTTTGAAAATCGTGGGCCAATAAAAGCTACACTGGAGGACTTTCCCTACGATTTTATGACCTAAGAAGTGTCCACCGCACGCCTGGTCATGGCAGAAGGATAAGATGCCCTAAATTTCCGCTCCCGAGACACATCGTCGAATGATTTGATCAGCACCAATGCGGAAAAGATACGGGTCTTCCCAAAAGTAGTACTTGGCATCGGAAAACAATTTGTCCTTCTTGGCCTTTGGCCAATCGGACAGGATATGATGTGATGCCAGGTAGTTTACTAAATCAACAAACCATGGAAGCCCTGTACTGATAGTCAGGAGGTGCTCATTAGGAAAATGTTCTATAATGGGTTCAGAAGGGTTGATAATATCAGAAGGAAGGCAGGATAAGTGATCAGCTACCACATTCTGTTTTCCAGCTTTGTCACGAATCTCGAGGTCAAATTCTTGCAACAGCAAGATCCATCAGATTAGTCGAGGTTTCGCATCCTTCTTCACAAGGAGATGCCTCACAGCGTGCACTCAGAGTAAATGACAACACGGGAACCCAGAAGATATGATCTGAACTTTTCTAGGGCAAAAACTACGGCAAGCAGCTCTTTCTCAATAACTGTGTAGTTACGCTGAGCCTCGTCAAGTGTCTTGCTAGTGTAGTAGATGACCATGGGTTTCCCATCAATTTTCTGCCCAAGTACCGCTCCTACAGTGAAATCAGATGCATCGCACATGATCTCAAAGGATTGAGACCAATCAGGGGACTGTAGGATCGGAGCTTGGGTAACTCGATCACGGAGGATCTCAAATGCTTGAGTGCATTCCTTGGAGATTTCAAAAGGAACATCCTTACATATTAGAGTAGTCAAGGGGTGCGCGATCTTTGAGAAATCAGGAATGAATCGACAATAAAAATCGACGTGCCCCAGGAAAGATCGGATGTCCTTGATCGAGCTAGGCATAGGGAGTTTGGAAATCAGATTCAACTTGGCTCAATCAACCTAGATGCCTTTTTCTGATATAAGATGTCCCAGGACAATTCCTTCAGGCACCATGAAATGGCTCTTTTCCTAGGAAAGAACCAGATTCACGTCAATGCACCGCCTGAGGATCTAGACCAAGTGCAGGAGTCAATCGTCAAATGATTCACCAAATACTGAAAAGTCATCCATGAAGACTTCCAGATAATCACCAACCAGATCTGAGAATATGGCAAGCATGCACCGCAGAAAAGTGTGGATGCATTGCAGAGACCGAATGACATCCTTCGGAACATGTACTTCCAGAAGGGCTTGGTCCTCAGGATGGATTGCAACTTGGTTATAACTGGAGTACCCGTCCAAAAAGCAAAAGAACCTATTTTCTACTAGTTTCTCGAGGATCTGATCAATAAATGGTAGTGGGAAATGATCCTTCATTGTGGAGGTATTGAGTCTTCTGTAATCAATGTAGACTCTCCACGAATTCGCCACACACGTCGATATGATTTCTCCGATTTCATTTGTGATCACAGTGAGTCCTGCCATTTTAGGCACAACTTGAATTGGACCCACCCATCGACTGTCGGAGATCGGGTAGATGATGCCAACATCTAACCACTTAATCATCTCCTTTTTCATGACCTCCTGCAGATTAGGATTTAGACGTCTCTACATTTCACGGGAAGGTCATGTGCCCTCTTCAGTATAGATGCAGTGTGTGCAGTAAGTGGGGTTGATTCCAGTCAAATCATCGAGAGTCCATCCAATGGCTCTTCAATGTTGCTGGAGAACAGTAATCAGACGGGATTCCTGATCAGGTGTGAGTCCGGAGTTGATAATCATAGGAAACGTTTGATTGGAACCCAAAAAGACATACTTCAGATGCTCGGGAAGAGACTTGAGTTCCAAGACAGGGTTATCAGCAGCAGCGGGTAGTTTAGGGTGTGTGTTAGGAGCGAGGGAGGGAGTTATGGGTGTGTCTAGGTCAAGTTCAGACTCCTCTGATTGCGGGTTTTGATTCGCTTGTGGTTGATCAGGAGTAATCAGGTTTTCCTCAATATATGGATCGTCAACCACAGCCTTGAATATCACATATTTGTTCTATAACACCGCAATTAATCCCTTGTTGGGCCTTAAAGATGTCGATCTTTAATGTTTGGTTCCCAAATTTCAGTTCAATTTGGCCCTCCTTACAATTTATGTTGGCCCTAGCAGTGGCCAGAAAGGGTCTCCCTAATATGATTGGTGTGTTCTTCGGGTTTTCTGGAGCATCCATATCCAAGACTACGAAGTCCATCGGGAAATAGAAATCTCGAACCCTAACAATGACATCCTCAAAAACTCCTTTAGGTGACTTAATAGATCGATCTGCCAACTGTAATGTCACCTCTGCCAGTTTGAGCTCAGATTCCTCAAGATGGTCAAGTAGGGATGTAGGTATTAGGTTTATGGAGGCTCCTAAATCCAATAATGCTCTATCAAATTGGATATCACCAATTGTACAGGAAATCAGGGGAGTACTCGTGTCTTTTGCCTTAGGTGAGAGTTTGCTTAAAATTACAAAGCTAGCTTGCTCTGACAATATGATTGGCCTCCCACTTTTGGTTCATAGCTTACGCTTAGGTGTACACACGTCTTTTAGAAATCATGTGTAAGCCAGTACGTGGTGAATTGCATTCATCAAGGGGATGTTTATCTGGACCTGTTCAAAGAGCTTGACCAGATCCTCCTCAGGTGCCATGGGTTTGGTTGTCCTCTTTCCCTTGGTCAAGGCCTCGAGAAATGGAACCTTGGATGGTTCCTCTAAAATAGGTCCAGGTTCTTGATCTGGGACAGGGGTATCCTGGATAACTATCCTAGGGTTTGGGTTACTACCAAGCTGAAAGTGGCTGGGGTAAGGTGGGTCTTCTGTTGCTTTGCCACTACGGGTTGTTACTGAAATTAGTCCTGCCTGGTTCTGGTTCAATGTTGGTAAAATAGGTGGCTACTGCTGAAATCCTGAGTATGATGTCGAAGCTTCCATCCCATCGGGCGATGGAGCAGAAGGGGTTTGATAAATCATGTGGGCTTGGCCTGAATTTGGGTTCATAACGCACCTCTGGTTTGGCACGTTATTCGGATTCGACAGAGGTTCCGAAGGGAGTGTGCCAGGTTGGCGGGAATTTTCCATCTGGGCGAGTTGATTGCGAACCTCTGTGATCTCATCTTTGTATTGTTTCTGCATAGCTGCATTTGTCTTTTGAATGTCAGCTAGAGTTTGGAGGATGACGATCATTTGATCTACCTAAGTTGGCCTAGATTGATAGGTAGGGTTGGGCCGAGGCTGAGGCGGCTGAAATGGACGACGAGCTTGTGGACGGGGTTGATATGGTGGTCTCTGATTCTGATTGTTTCCCACCCACAGGAAATTGGGATGATTCTGCCATCCAGGATTATAGGTATTAGAGAATGGGTCATTCTGGATGGCGTTGAGGTCCTCGTAGGTTTGAGGAATCTCAGAAAAGTCAGAGTATGAGGGTTCAGAGGTCCCCCAACTAGAGTATGCAGGATTGGAGTTTCCTCCCGTCCTAGAGTCGGACGGGGGTGGATACGGGTCTATCCCCTGAGAAGATCGGTGATAGATGTTATGCACAGCTTCCCTCCAAGAGGACGGCTGTGTGAACGGGTTTTGCGCAGAGGTGGCTCGCTGCAGATGTCAAGTTATCTATCCACCTTCTTCTCAATGATAGAGACCTTATCCAAACGACTGGCCATCAATTCCAAGTCAATGAATGCGGACAGGCCCTGCGTCTCATGTGCTCCCCTTGGATTCGTCGATGCGCGGGCATTCATCCAGTCGAATAAGCCCATGGAGTCATTATTGATGGAGTTCTCGCACATATTCTTGAGAATCTCCTACATAGTGTCTTCGTGTTGACCCATGATATTTCCTCCACAAGTTGCATTGACGAATAAACAGATATCTTCATGGAGTCCCTGGTAAAAAGACTGGACTTGTTCCCATTTAGGAACTCCGTGATGGGGGCACTTTCGCATGAGATCCAGAAAATGATCCCATGCTTCATGAAGTGGTTCTCCAGGCTACTGTGAGAAGTGCGTGATCTGGTGTAGTAAAGCATTCATCCAACCAACTAGGAAGAACTTCAGAAACTCAAATTGTAGTTCAACCCATGTGTTGATAGGATGCGTTTGAATTTGATACCAGTGAGCTGCTTTGTCCATGAGAGAGAAGGAGAACATCTTCATGAGAAGGATATCCCGATTTTGGACATCTGACCCGAAGGTCTGGGCCAGATGATTGAGTTGTTTGATGTGCTGGAAAGGATCCTCGGAATTGAGCCCATGAAACTTTGGAATAGCATGAATCAAGTTGGGCTTGAGTTCAGAATCAGGACCTCTAGCCGGGATTTGGACTCGAGGTTCGATCACCACCGCTGCAGGGTTGTAATGATCTCGCATCATAGGACGCTGCAGTGGATTAAAAAATGCTTGGAATAAATCATTAAGGTGCTGAAGTTGGTTCTCAAGATTATTCTCTTCTTCTGCGGGTTGTGCCATGATGATGGAAGAAGGAGAATTGGGTTTAGATGAATCAGAGGAGATGTCTATGTGATGGGGTTGCTGCACAAGCACAGAAGTCGAGGCTTGGCCTTGATGGGAGTGAATGACTAAAGGAGGCCTCAAAGATGGTCTTAAGGACCTCCTACCGAACATGCACCAATGGTCTAGATGAGAGGAGAATGTGATGGACCCAATCAAGACACCAAAAAAATTTTGGATGACTATAGAGGTTCGAGGTGGATGATACCCCTTAGTCAAAAGCCGTCCACCTGAGAAATACCTGGGCAGCCAGAGAGGGAGAGTCCCGCAAAGACCCCTACACGGTGGAGCGCCCCCATGGGTTACAAGGTTTCCCCCACCCAACCTCTCTTGTCACTGATGTTCCAGGTAGACCAGAATGGGGACTTGACCTCTTAAGTCTACCAGTTTTGTTAAAGAGCAAGGGTGCTTAAGATTTCACTTGAACCTTAGATGTATTGAGTGCAAAAAGTGACCTAATTTCAAGGTTGGTTGACCCAACAAAGTAGGTCAACTTCACCTATTTGTCCTTTGAGAAGTTTTAGGTCCCTTCTTTTAGGATTCAAGTGAGATTAAGAGTCTAAGTTTTAGGGTTTGCTTGAATAAATCACTTCAACCAGGGCTTAGGCACACATCATTTTGGAGAGTTGATTCTTGCTTATGAAAGTGTGTCTCTAAAACCCTAAATTGAAATCCTTAATTGGCTCTAATTTTGGTCCAATTTAATTTTCCAAATGTGGCATCTAGGGCTCAATTAAGAATGTGGTAGCCCTAGTTACCTTAAATAGGTGCACAAATCAAATTTTGTTGTTGAAATCAAATCAGGCAACTTGATGAATTAGCTAAAAATGTAAAGCAAGTGGCCCTAATTGATTTTATCCTTTTTTCCTTTTCAGAAGAGGGGCTTAAGAGAGAAAGTAATCAGAAATTACCTGCCCCTAGCATGTTTGATGTGCAGTTGTTTTTCCTTTGCATTTGCTTCCTGCCCTAGAGTGGTTGATTTGCGCGGAAGATCTCCTCGTGAAGCACCTCGCAAAATCACAATAAAGAAAATAGGGCAAGTTAGTGTTCAAATATAATCAAATAATGCAGAGAATAGTGGTGAATTGCGTGTTGCTCCCCGACAACGGCACCAAAATGTTGAAAACACTGAATCGGTATTTAAGAGTGTTACGTTGTAGTATAGTCGAAAAAGCGTTCAAAACAAATACAATTTTTATTACTCGAATATATTCCAAGGTTGAACACAAGGAGCAAATGGAATTCACACAATAGTCTCCCGATTTGATAGCTCAGTTAGACCTGGAGGAGTTCAGACAAGAGAGAATTTCTCAGAGAATCTCCCTTCCAATTTTGGAGGAGATCCTCTAAGCAATCAGGGAGAACTCTCCTTCTAAATCTCGCCAGAGTAGGATTCCTCCGCTATAATGGTGGAGGGACCTAATTGCAAAAATGATGAAGAAGATAGGGGGCTATTTGTAAGGGTTTTTGAAAGATAGGGGTACAAATGTAATCAGGCTAGACCTTTTTGCAAACTAGGTCAAGGCAAACTCAACTTGGGTCTAAATTTTGGTAAAAACCTAATTTGGACCTAAGGAATCCAATGAAGTTGGATTTTGGGTTTGACCACTTTTGATTGGAAAATTTATGCAAAAGCCTAATTTAGGGTAACTGTCTATCTGAGACCCCATTTAGGTCAAGATGGGTTCCAATGGCCAAATTAAAGGTTCTAAACCCTAGAGAATATTTTTATATGATTTTTAGAAGGTTTAAGAAAATTTTATCCTGACCAGAACCTTGGTTAATCAAGTGGATCTATTTTATGGTTTCAAGAAGTCATTTAATTCATAAAACACACAAACCCTTTTCTGTCAAATCCAACCCACTTATTATCTTATTAAGATCATTTGACCTTTGTTTAGCTCTTGAGAAAACCCGTTATTGTACTGCATTGTTAAAATTACAGTTTTACCCCTAGTTTCTTATTTTTCTCTCAGAAAGGTTATGCAGTGAATTAGGACCTTCAATTGATTATGTAGGAGCTTTTATCTCTTCATTGGGTCAAAATGAGCTAGTCAGGGTTCATGATGGTGTTCCCGATTTGATCTCCCCGGCAACGGCGCCAAAATGTTGAGAGCGTTGATCAGTATTTAAGAGTGTTGCGTTGTAGTACAGCCGAAAAAGCGTTCAAATCAAATACAGTTTTTATTACTCGAATATATTTCAAGGTCAAACACAGGGAGCAAATGGAATTGACACAATAGTCTCAATAATTAATGCAAATTGAACACATAATACTACTCAAAATCTAATTAGGAATGTAGAGTATGAGTATATGAAGAATAAAAAGAGTTGTAGGCAAAATAATAAAGAGCATATGAAAATCGGACATCTAATTTTGCAATCATACATCTTAAAAGTCTTGAGCTACAGTGTCTTGCTTCTCTTCTAATTTCTCTTCCTCTAATTCTTCTTCTTCTCTTCTTCTTGACCTTCTCTTCTTCAGCTTCTTCCTTCTCTTTCTCTGACTTCTGCCTTTTCTCTATCTTCTCCTTCCTTCTTTCTTTGCTTTAAGCCCTGCAGTGCTCCTCTCTTTCTTCTTCTTCTTCCTTTTCTCCCTGACCTCCTCTTCTTCTCTAAATTGGCTAAGTGTCGGGGCAATCTCTTCAGAGCAAAACCCCCTTCCCCTATGTAGCTCTCCTTTATCTTTCTCTCTTTTCTATTTCAGAGACGTTCTCCCAGAGCCTTTAGCTGGTCGGGTAATCAAACCTAATGGAGACTCAGGTCCAGGCTCACCGACATGTGTGGTGAGCGAGGAGTGAACAGGTCGGGTAGTCGGGTCATGGCCAGGTCCGCGTATTAGGTGTCGCGGACGAGTCTGTGAGAGGGGGGAGGAGGACCTCACCCTCAGTGTTGGAGGCGATAAGCCTCTAACACTTTTTCCTTTTATGCGCACGTAGGAACTTTTCCACTTCCGAGGTGGGACTAAATGTCCCACCTTCTTCCGTGCGCCTACCGCAAAGAGTTCTTGACCAAATTGAAGGGTTGTAGCTGCTAGTGTCTTCACGTGAGGGTTGCGACGTGTGCGTGAGAGGATTTCGTACAGCCTAGGGTGATTTCCAGGAGCAACGCACGGCCTGGAGTGTAGCAAGCAAGCTTCAAGCTTGGACAATAATGGCGGATGGGTGGCCAAACCTGAAATCACTAGCACAGCCTTGCGGCCACATCAAAACATTCAGAAAGGGTCGCCGGAGCACGGCGAAGATGCTGAGGTGGTTGGCATGGCATAGGGCTGCCTATACGAGCGTGCCTAGGGCTTACTGTGGGCGTGTGAGTGGGTGTGTTCAAGGGAGTATTTGGGTGGTTGATGGAGTGATTGGAGTGAGGGGATATAAGCAAGGAGTCGAGGCAGAGATTGTAGGGTGGTTGGCGAGGTGTATGGAGGTGCAGAGCGATGGGAGCACCTCGCCGGAGGTATTGCCAGAGGTGGAGAAGGTGATGGTGGTCAGTGGTGTCGGTGAGTGATTTTGAGAAATAAAGAGAGGGAAAGAAAGTGGGAGAGAGAGAGAGTCGAAAAACCTACGTTTAAGGGACGAAAGGGATAGGAGACCCACGCTGGTATGGCTGCCGGCCGTGGGGAAGAGAAAGCTCTGTAGATGAGGCAGCGGCGAAGACGGGGCAAAGGCGATGTCGGTTGGTGTTGCACGACGCGGAGGATGGAAAGGAAGATAGCCCGACCATTGGTATTGTGGTTGGGCGATGAGTGAGTGAGGGAGAAACCGCCGGAGCTTGTGAAGATTATGGCTGGTGAGGGAGAGAGGAATATAGGGAGAACTGGCCCCAAGTTCAAGCTTGGAGAATGCAGTTGGATCTGGGGCTCCTTTTATAGGTCATTTGGAGAGGGATTTGTGCTTAGAAACCGAGCTTCCAAGCAAGGAAGGGTCGCCAGAGTTGGAAACCGTTAGGATACCCATGTCTCTCATGCATTCGCATGAGAGATTGGGAAAGAATTTGGAATCAAGGATGAGTTCAGACAAGAGAGAATTTCTTAGAGAATCTCCCTTCCAATTTTGGAAGAGATCCTCTAAGCAATCATGGAGAACTCTCCTTCCAAAGCTCGCCGAAGTAGGATTCCTCCACTATAATGGTGGAGGGACCTAATTGCGAAAATGATGAAGAAGATAGGGGCCTTTTTGTAAGGGTTTTTGAAAGATAGGGGTACAAATGTAATCAGGCTGGACCTTTTTGCAAACTAGGTCAAGGAAAACTCAACTTGGGTCCAAATTTTGGTACAAACCTACTTTGGACCTAAGGAATCCAATGGTGAAGTTGGATTTTGGGTTTGACTACATTTGATTGGAAAATTTATGCAAAAACCCAATTTAGAGCAACTATCTGTCTGAGACCCCATTCTAGGTCAAGATGGGTTCCAATGGCCAAATTGAAGGTTCTAAACCCTAGAGAATATTTTTCTATGATTTTTAGAGGGTTTAAGTGAATTTTATCCTGACCATAACCTTGGTTAATCAAGTGGATCTGTGTTAGGGTTTCAATAAGTTATTTAATCCATAGAACACACAAATCCTTTTCTGTCAAATCCAACCCACTTATTATTTTATTAAGACCATTTGACCTTTGTTTAGCCCTTGAGAAAACCCATTGTTGTACCTCATTGTTAAAATTACAATTTTACCCCTAGTTTCTTATTTTTCTCTCAAAAAGGTTATGTTATGAATTAGGACCTTCAGTTGGTTATGTAGGAGCTTTTATTCTCTTTATTGGGTCAAAATGAACTAGTTAGGGCTCATGATGGTGTTCCCATCAGCCTGGCATTGGAAGGATTAGGGTTGTGATGGAGTGATGGTGTGGAGGTGTTTGCCATAGAGCGAGCAGGGTTGGCCATAAGCTCGCCCAGCTTCTTGTGCATGATGGAGACTTCATCCAATTTTTGTACAATTAAGTTAAGATCTGTGGATGAATGGGGGGATCCCATGTCAACTTCGTAAACATTGCAGGGCATGCTAGTATGATTAAAGGTGACAATGGAGGCATTGTTCATTGAGTTTTCACTCATGCTCTCAAACAATTCAAATGCTCCATTCTCGTCTTTATACATAAAATTCCCTCCGTAGGAAGCGTCGACGATCTATCGCAAAGTCTCATTTAGCCCATAATAGAAGATTTGGGCTATATGCCACTTTGGAAGCCCATGGTGTGGGACTTCCTTAGGAGTTCATTGTACCTCTCCCAAGCTTCATGAAATTGCACGCCGTTTTGTTGCACGAATGAAGTTATGGCTCAGCGAAGTGCATTGGTGCGCCCGATTAGGAAGAATTTCTTGAGAAATGTTGTGTGCATCTCTTCCCAAGAATGGATGGGTCTCCCAAGGGTGCGCAACCATTGCGCTGCTTTGTCCCGCAACGAAAACGGAAACATTTTCATTAGAATTATTGATAACCCGATGTTTCTTGATTTAACAGTTTCTGCCAATCAAGTCGACTCTTCCAAATGAAGAAAGGGATCTTCACTTGCAAGACCATGGAAGTGGAAATTAATTAGGCCAATGATATTAGGTTTCAAATCAAAATTGTCCCCACCCATGGGGACCCAAATTTGCCCGATGGTCTCTGTAGTAGCGGGATTTTGATAAGAACTAAGAGACCTGAGCTCCTCCCTTTCAGGGGGAGGGCAATTCATTTCCTCCAATGTTTTCCTCATGGCCGCGATTTGTTCATTATATAGTGCCATTCAATCTTGGAGGCGAGTTATGGGGTTTACGGCTCCACCAGCACTTGGTGGGTTTGGAGGGGAGCATTTCCTCCCTCGAAATTTGGGGGTGGGCGAGCAGCCATGTTTACAGAGGAGGAGAAGGATAATTCAACAGCTTCTGCCCCTCTAGAATTATTTGACAATTCAAACAATTCAAGGTTTTGTGACCTCCTCCCAAACATGCACTACCACAGGAAGAATTGGGGAGATGAGAAGGGAAAGGGGATGAGAGAAACAATGCTGCAAGGATATACTTGATGACAAATCAAAGCAATCAATTTCCTAACCTCTAAAATGTGCCCCTAGACCTATAGATCTAAGTTACCTACTATCACAACCTACAGAATCGAATGAGAGCACCACGAAACCACCAGGCCAAATTAAAAAGCCATTTGCCCCAGTCTAAGACACCCGATAGCACGCAGGAACCCACACCAACACGTAAGCACTACCCGTAGGTAGTTAGACCTCCAATCCTTACAAGGGGTCAAGTTGCTATCAGTTTTAATTTAGAGGCTTAGGATCAAGTGCTCAAGGAATATGAAGGGCATCGTATATGGGTAACGCCCAAGTGAGTTGATTTTAAGAGTGTCAAGCAAGCATGCAACGAGGATCTCTCCCCGACTTGAAGTTTTTGGAGTAGTGAATGGCTTTTAGAGTTTCGCTCTTTAGAATTTGTGGATTTTAATGTTTCACTTGTATACCACTTCAACCAATCTCTAGGTTTGAGAAAAATACAAGTTTCTTTGTTGCGCTTAACCAACCCTTCTTTAATGTGGATTAGTTAATGCATGCTAAAAATGCAATGGGCTTCCCTAGATGTAAATTTCTATGTGTGGATGCACAAGTCAATTTTATTTCCATGTGAATGGGAGCCAATTAATGTACTCAAGTGCTCCCAAACACCAAAAGATATCCACACACAAGGGCTCAACCACCAAATGATGTAAAGAAAATGAAAATGTTGGGGTTGAAATATCGGGATCGAATCTAAGGCAAATGTAAAGTCGTGGTGGGGTTGAAATCAACTCAATTCCAAGCCTCCCTACCAAAAATGTGATCCCGAAATGCTAATAAATGAGGCAAGGAAGGATGGCAATCAATCAATTTTTATCTTGCCTCTAAGAAGACTTCACACAACGAAATTGCCAAGAATCAAGATTCTTGGATTTTTGCTATGCGAAGTTTGCAGGAAATCAAGGGGTAGTGGGGATGATAGCAAACAATCAACAAATCGGTTTTAGTCAACTTGCCCCAAGAAATTCCCAAGAAGCATTTTTAGGGTTTTTGGAATCTTTAGATTTTTTTTCTTTTTTTTGTATTTTGAATTAAGGGTGATACAGGATCTAGTTTACTAAAGAGAAGAACACTAACCTTTTCTGCAACGGTTGCGAAGACCCAAGCGGTGACGGCGGTGACTTCACGCTCCCGCCTTAGCCTTGCTCCTATCTCCCTCCTTCTCTTTGTGCCTCCTCCCAGCAACTAGCTCACCTGCACAACACAAACAAACACACCCATGAAGACAAAGGTGGGAAAAGAAACAATGGAAAAGGATAGAAACACTTACTCCGAATTGTGCCTCCCCAGCAACGGTGCCAGAAAAACATGTTGCGAACTCAAATAGGCTTATTTCATATGGTGATATTATCGTCGAAATTAGTATAGTGAGTTAATCTAAATCTAGTCTACACCAGTTTTAAAAAAATTTTAACCTGGCCTACTTGATTTTATCTTAGTCACTTTTAGGCCTAGGGTTGATCTCAGGGAGGCGGGAATTAGGAGATTAAGAAGTTTCTACGCCTTTCCTAGAAGGCATCTCTTCCTTGTATTTATTATGTGGTTTTTTTTTTCTACTTTTAAGATTTCTATGATAATGTTGTCCTTGAGGCACACCCTCAAAAATGAAGTCCTTGGCCTTGAGCCAAATGGTCCTTGGCTTGAAGCCAATTTAGGATTCCAAAATTGATCTTGTCACTCATCAGATCGGGTACCTGCAAGACAAGAATTATCTTTTATACTTTTTTTGGTCTTTTTAATAGCAAGAACAAAAGACAAATGAAAGCAAAATAAAATGCAAGGAAAGAAATGAAAAGAGATACTTAGCTTAGTATATGTATATATATATCTAGTAGATATGTAAGTGGATGTAGAATAGACATAGATATATAGATACTATATAAATAGGGGTGGAGATGGAAATGGGGATGGGATGTAGCATGGTGTCAAGTTCATCCACCTCTAGCAAGATGCAACCAACAAGACTAAGTGCAGCGTGTTGTGTTGAGCAGATGTATGTGAGTGTGGGGTGGAAGGCTTGCTTTGCACGAATATCGGGAAATATTCGCAACTGGTGCGAATATTCCTATGATACGATGCACGGTGAAGGGGTAGGTGCACAGTTGTGTAGGTAGGGGGAGGTGGAGTGAAGGTGAGAGAACATGGATATGTGTATATATAGATATATGTAGGTATATAAGAATATATGACTATATATGTAAATGTATGTATATATATATAGCTCTCTCTCAATATATATAGAGCTATATATACGTGTATGTACGTATATATATGTACGTGTATGGGAATATATGTATGTGTATGGGGGTGTAGATGAGTGTCTGCATGAGAGGGAAAGGTGTGAGACAGTCTACCTGTGTGCATGAGAGGGTGAGGGTTAAGAAGTTTGAAGAACTCACGCGTCGTCTGGCGAGTGGAGGTGTGTGAAGCGCACACGCGTGTGGAGAGAGGGCGCAACGCACTCACACAAGGGTGCAAGGAAGAGCCCACAGCGCACAAGGGGCACAAGCAGGGTGAGGCGCGAGCACAGAAGAGGCTCAGGTGCTAGGTGAAGGTGTAGGTGACCGGCTGGAGGTAGTTGCACGGGAGGAGAGAGAACGTTGTACCACCGGATAAGTGAGAAACTCTCCGGTAGCTATAGTGTCGCGTTGAGAGGGGTGAACAGTGTTCTACAGTGCGCGCGGCGAGAAGGTGACCGGTTGAGGCGGTGCGGCGTGCGGAGGGCACTGTAGGTGGAGGAAAATGGCTGAGGGGTCTACTCACACGCGCGGAAATGAGTTAGAGGCGCGTGGAGGCTCTCGGAGATGCTGGGAGCACGTGGCTTAGGCCAACCTTCAGAGCTCGAAGCTCTACACTAATGGTGAAGGTGATGAAACAAAAAAAAAGAAGAAAGCAAAGCTCAAAATAAAAATCGAAATAGGGAATCCACTACACCCACCTGCTCGCGATGGAGCTGGGCAGTGGTGGAGCTCACTGTGGGGTTTGAGACCACGAGGAGCTTCGCCTGCACACAGAGTTCTTCTCAATTGGTGAGAAGATAAGCTGTGTATGGAGAGGGGGAGAGGAAGTGAAGGAGACTATGGCCGGCAATGAGTGATTGAGAGTGGTGTTGTGTGGACGTCTGTGGTGGTTCTAGGAAGGTGGTGGCTGAGTGTGGGGTGGAGACTGTCTGCTCTGTAGGGGAGGGGTGCATGCTCTTTTATAGAGAGCGTGCGCCTCTCCCCATGCAAATGGTACGAGGGAGACGGGTGCACAACTCTATGCAAATGTAGCAAGTTGGAGGAAAATAAAATAAGGGTGATGAATTTGCAATGCAAGCACACAATGAAGATGTTAATTATTGTGTGTTTGGAATGAGATGGATTGTTATGAAATTGAAGTGGGTTGAATGGTCATTTGCTATCACTCTCTTCCCCTCTTTAGAAATGCATGCAAGTGAATATTTACAAATGCAGGTCTAGCTACCAAAAATGCATGGGTAATGCTAGGAAATAGCATAAGATGACATATTTATAGGCGTAGCTTGCTATGCAATCAAGGTTTATGCTTAATTAAAGGGATCTAATTGGTAATCTAAATCACCATTTTTAGATTTCTTCCATTCTTTTTGCCCCTGCTATTTCATGAGATACATTGATCTATGATTGAATGCCAATCTAACCAGTTTATTCATTGAATATCTTTTATCTAGTGCTTAATTTACTATACTCCATTATTCTGAATGAAGATTAATGTGTGAATTCCACAATTGCTCCCTGCGAACGACCTCGAACTCCAATTAGATTCTAAGTTTTATAAATTTAAGTGTATGTGTGATTTTTTCTATTATACTATGACGCATATATTTCTTAACACTCGACGAAAGGATTGCAACATTTTAGTGCCATTGTCGGGGGCAACGTGCAATTCACCATTAGTCTTATCTTTCTTGATTTATCTTAGCACTAACTTGCCCTATTTGCTTTTCTTGTGATTTTGTGAGGTACATCATGAAAAGATCTTTCACACAAACAACCACTCAAAGGATAGGTAAACTTTCTCTTCTTCCCTAATCTACCTCCTAATCTTGGGAAAGAGAAAAGGAAACAAATGAATTAGGATTCACTTTATTTCTATAGTAATTATCATTCAAAGGCAAAAGATTCCTTATTTGCAAACTTAATTTGCTATCTGATTGAAGCTGAGATGATTTTGATTAGAGATCTCTATCATGATTACCTATACCTATTAGGGATTTATGCCTAAAAACACAAACATCTTGGACTACTCACCTTCTTGTATGAGCCCGAGGTGTTACATCTAAGATCAAATTGGACTTGAAATAGAACCAATTAGAGTTTCTACTCTAGGATTTTGAAGTGCTAGTACACACTTGCATGCAATAAAGGAAATCGATCTTCCCACATTTGTGTGCTACCCAAGCCCTTGTTGAAAAGATCTATTCAAGTAAACCCTAAAATCAAGCTCCAAATTCACTTGAACTGTAAAACTTTGGACTAATAACCTGAGAGTAAATTCAGGGTGAATTTTTTGGGTCTTGGCCCAGATTTCATCCTCTATCTTTAGGGCAGGTCAGGTGAAATTGGTCTACATTGTGGGCCAATCAACCTCCAAATTAGGTCACAAATTGAATTAACTTCTAATCAATTGAAATCCAAGGTACAAGTTAGGACTAAAATTTATAGACTTAAGATCTCAATTCATACATTCCAGTCTACTTGGAGCTGCAGTGACAAGGAAGGTCGGGTGAGGGAAACCCTGTAACACGTGGGGACGCTCTACCATGTAGGGGTCATTGCAGGGCTCTCACTTCCTAGTTGCCCAAGTACTTCTCGGGTGTATGGATTTCTGATTCAGAGGTATCATCCGCCTCGAAACAGCCTTATTCATCCAAAAATCTTTGGGTGACTTGATTAGGTCCAATTTATATATAGTCCCTCATCTATTCTTTAGATCACATACACAGGAAAGGTCCCTAGGTTGTTGACCTAGAGGTCTCATTAGAATTGATCTTCTTGGGGATTTCTGATCTGATCTAATCAATTCAATCTGAACCTGAATTTGATTCTACATCTTGATCCACCACCTGATTTGAAAATGCAACCTAACAAATTAGGAAGAATTTTTAGGAAACCTAAATCCCAAATGAGCACGAAAGAGAAGATGATCAAGGATTCTCTTAGACATCATGATGAGTATTACAAAACCTTAGATCAATCTTATCACATTCAGGTTAATATATCAGAAACAAAAACCCACATTTTGAACCTTGCTGGAATGATATTTACACAAATGATACATGGTTCAACCCGAGATGAGCTTTTATCAGAATACAGTGAATTATGGAGACTACACAATATTGAGTATATACAATGTTTGTCAAATTCACAACTTTGGTAAATACACCAAGGTCTCATGGAGAAACGTGGGTATATGCTAAATACATTACAAGAAGCCATTAATCAAAAATACCCATATCAACATTCAGAGATTAATGAGACATCTTGGAGCAATATTGAGGATCAATATGATTTTCTAGAGCCCGGGTTCAAAAATAGAGGTTGTTGTGGACCCCCAACCCAAATGGAATCAGATTCAAACTCTGTGCTGATTGACATGCCTGATCTTGATATCGATGGGGAGGATTCAATTGCAGGTGTTCCCGATTATGAACCAGCATTAAAAAGCCATGAAGCTGGTCCATCATGCCTTGATTTCCCAAACACCTTCAGTAAGCTTGAATTAGAACCTCTTGAGGATGTAATTCCCGAACCTTATCCTATTAAGGTAATCCTCGAGAGTGATTCTGACATCCCAATAAAACCATGTCCAGATTCTAGTGACCTGATTCCTAACCCTGGTATAGAATCTAGATTTGAGCCTATTTGGGATGATCATGAGGCCTAATATGATGAGAATCAGATTTTGGATCTAAATTATGATTCTAGACCCATATTTGATGATTACACCTCTCTAAACTCCTCAAAGATACAAATTGATTTTTCAGAAGTCACACCAATTTACAATACAGAAACTGATGAGTTGGAAGAGCTGGGATTTGATTGGGTCTACCCTAGGAGCCAAGAACCTGAGCCTATGCCAAATAAGGATACCTCTTTTAGCTCAGAATTTGAGATTAGGTTAGATCCAAGTTAGTTTGTTGATTCTACGCATCATGATTCATTCTATGGTGGAAAACTTGATCTCGAATGAGGTTCAGAAACTGATTTTCGCAGATTCTCCAATGATTTTGAATCATACTATGATTTCGAAGAACCTTTGTTTCCTAATGATTACGAGCCAGTTTACGACCTCAGCATCCATGATCTGTTCTTTGATTCTGATGTTGAGGCCAATGATTTGGACCTCAAAGAATCCATGCCTTCCGATCCACATATAGAGCCTTCCAAAATCCAATCCCAACCTCGACCCACCATCGAAATCAATTTCTACTCTAATTCACTTCTCTCTGATCCGATTGCATATGATTTAACTCTATCTTTTGATCAGGTTTCGGACATTGATCAGACTGATAATCATGACTTATCCTTCTCTGATCTCACCCATAGGGTTCCTATATCCTCCACAGGTCCATTTTCTTTTGAGGATCCATACTCTGATCAAGCTAAATTGACTCAACCAAACCCTAGATTCTCATTTCCATATCTTTCTTAGCCTCATAGTATCTGGTGGGCTCCACAGCTACTAATTCATATCCATCAACCCACCAGACTGATTGGGTTTGGTCTGCATCATCAACCTGTTGACCTAAACAAGCACCTGGTTGGACCAACCAGGCTACTTATCAAGGTGCTTGTTCTACAAAACTCTTCTGATTTGACCACTCCTTCTCCTTAACCACCTTCTGCTCAGCTGAAGGCATTGAATTTAACGCTTAATGGGAGGCAACCCATCATTTCAAAAACACGAGACCCTTCTAGTCATCTTTTTAGCTACACTCCTACCGCACTTTTGAGTTCAAATTTAGAATAGTCGACTCCACCTTTGGTACTTGTATCAAAGCTTGAAATCATCCGCAACAGTCATCCCAACCCATTCACCCACCCTTTGACCCTATTATAAACTTTAAACCAAACTAAATTTGTATCCTCCCGATTTACAATAAGGACATTACAAAACTTAGGCATGGAGGGGTGTTAAAGTGCAAACATTTGGAAATTCAATTCTTTAAGGGGTTCTCACAAAAAAAATACGTATTCAAAAATAATAAAAAAATAAAAAATAAATGAAAAAGAAAAAAATTAGAGAAAGGGGAGGAAATTTTGTGAAATGATTGTAAATATTTCTTGAGGAGGAAAAGAGGAGGAAATTCAAATGACAAAAAGAAGCAAAATCAAAATCAAAATGATAGGCATAACAATTGATTATGGAATCTACTTAAGTTCTAGACCAAATCAAAAGAAAGATTAAAGTTTTGAAATGATAAAGACAAGGAGATTAGTATGAGTGCTGATCTTAGGCCTCTTGAACTTGTTTTAGGGCTTAAACATTCATGTATTTGTTCTAGATTAGTCCTCAAGAGGTTGAGGAAAGTGCAAAGTTGATGTAGTAGGTCTAAGGCTTAGGGATTATTTGGCCCTGTCTTGCCTTTTGGTTTGCGAGACTTGGTAATCTAAGCACCCAAAATCACACACGTAGTCTAGTTCAGTGCGCTTAATAAGGAAAATTATGCCAAAAGCGTTATGTTCTGAAAAATCATCTAGCTTAGGTGTGGCTTGACAACACAAGTGATTGGGATTATCCCGAAATATCAATTGTCAGGGCCTGAATTTAGCTACAGAATCCCATGGGCAGCAGTATCCCGAAGTCTTGAAAGCTAGGGTTCTGGGGGTTGCCATGAACGGTGCTATCCCAAAGCATCAAAAGCTAGGGACCCTTCGAGGATTGATGGTGGGGACAAGGAATCCAATACAGATCGTCTTTAGGGCCAATCTGAGGCTAGATCTAGAGAAATCTAAGAAGAAAAAGAGTGAAAGCTCTCTAAATGAAAAAATCCTTCTATTTCTCTCTTACAAAAATGCACTGGCAAACGAAACCTAGACAGCCTACATTCTACTCACGGGTGCTTTAACCGCTGGGATCAACAAACCTCTGGGCAGTTTTTGCGAGCCTTAGAAACCTTCGCTG
Organism: Thalassia testudinum; assembly: GCA_037157565.1. Taxonomy (NCBI): domain Eukaryota; kingdom Viridiplantae; phylum Streptophyta; class Magnoliopsida; order Alismatales; family Hydrocharitaceae; genus Thalassia; species Thalassia testudinum. Next base: position 129,537,878 of record JAZHRO010000055.1, read on the forward strand.
CAAACTCAGATGAAGCTGGTCAAGCCTGGATCTTGATTGATACTTAAGTACCTATAAACCTATTGTTGGCATTCTAACCTAATTTCTAGAGAGTGGAATAAATCAGGCATTTGAACATCAATGCATGGTCTAGAGAACTAGTTCTTTCCATACGATTTTGTTAAGGGACTAGCAAAAGTTAGGCATGGGGGTATGATGGTAATGCCATCATGAGTCATAACTAGCTTTATTTAGTCATAATCAAATGACAAATGCTCCTACATAGTCACATGAGATCCATAATTCCATACAAAGCCATTCTGAGAAGAGAACATTAAATCAGGGTTAATTCTGCAGTTTTAACATCATATCATGAAAGTAGAGTAACCATGAGGTTTACCATGGATTAATCTAAGGTCAAATGAGCATTAAATACTAATAAGTGGGTCCATGCAGACAGAAATGGGATTTCACGTGTTTCAAGAACTAATACAGCACTCAAAATCCTAATTTCAGACCCTCTTAAATTATAGAGGTTTCGATTAGGATAAAATTCATCTAAACCTATTAAAATTTATAGAAAAATATTCCTTGAGTTTTGGCATCCTCAATTTGATCATTTGAACCTATTTTGACCTTGAATAGAGTCTCTGATGGATTTCTACCATAATTTGGGTCTCTAGGCAAATTTTCTAGTCAAACTTGGTCAAAACTCAAATCCTACTTCACCATTAAATTCCTTAGGTCCAAATCAGGTTTATACCAAAATTTGGGCCCAATCAGAGTCCATCTTGACCCAGTTTGCATCTCAGTCCCTTGAATCTCTACTTCTAACAAATAGCCCCTCAACTTTCAACTTTTCTTACAAATGACCCCCTAGCTTTCTCTTCTCCTTCACAAATCAACCCTTGCTGCCATTGCTATGTGAACAACATCTTGAACCCAGCAACTGCCGATTTCAAAAGAGGTGTTCTCCTCCAATCTACATATAATCCCTTCCAAAATTGATGGAAACAATCACCATAAGATCTCCTATCATCTAAACGTGAGCTTGAGCTCTAATTTGAGGCCAAGAGCTCAAGAGAATCTCCAAAAATCCACGTTGAAACCCAAGCCAAATCACGATGAAATCATGATAATTCCTCTTGATTGAGGCATGGTCGAGCTCTATTTAAGCTTTAGCATTTCCCACCGTGCTCCTTAGTCGAGTTTAGGCCCAAAATACCCCAATTCCTCCCTTCTCTGGCCGCCCTCCAGTGGGACTTCAGCAACCCTCCTTGACAGCTTCTTTAGGCCAACCAACAACCAAATTGGCCTAGCCCTAACCTTCCTCTCCTAATTTAGGTCCAACCTACTCCTCTTCCTCTCTGGATCTTTCCTAACCCTTTCCCCTCTTATTTTAACCGATGCTCACCTCGCTCCCCCATCGTCTTCTCCATGGTCGACGAACTCCTGTGAGCTCGTCCAGCCAACACAGACCACTAAACACACTTCCACTACCACCACTACCTTTGTTGTGGCCCCTAAAACAAAAACTCTAACATTATTGGGCCTATCGACCATCCTACCATCTCCCACCATAGCAACTTCATCTCCGACACTGACATGTCTCCACACGCCCCCAAACACCATGAGAACACCTCCACCACATTTTCCGTGCTCCAACCATGATCATGAACCTATTAATTAGGGCCTAGAGCCCGTATTCATTGTTTTTAGGTTCTTTGCCGGATGTGTCTTCTCCATTGTTCATTACCTCTGTTGACCGTCGTGCTCCAACCTGCTCTGACCTCATTGCAACTCCTAGATGTTGTAGTTCCAAACCAAGAAGAGCTCCAGGCTCTCAATTGAAGCAACAGGTAGCTTCTACTACCTCAATTTGATGAAGCCTTCGCTGTAGCTGCTCACGCAAAGGAGGCGAGTGGGATAGTCCCAAATCAAATATAGCCGATGCGCCAACAATGTATAAATTGATTTTGTGCATAAGACTTGTCACCCACGAACACAGGGGGTCAGGTCCCCTTATGCTTACCCGAGCACCCTCGCCCGTGCACACCTACACACGGGCCTGAACCTGACCCATATACCCAATTAGCCCTGGTCTGAGAGAGAAAGAGGAAAAGGAGAGATTTGTGAGAGGAAGGGGGAGGGTTTTGCTGTGCAACCCTTAGTCTTGGGGGCATGCTGAAGAGGAGGCTAACACTTAGCCTCTGAGTTGCCTTGTGTTGTGCTTGAAGGCTTGAGGAGAGTTGGCTCTTGCCTTATGCTTGAGAGAAGGAAGGTTTGGCACCCTTGTGTGACTTCTGTGAGGTTGTGCTATGATGAAATTAAGTCGTCTGGCTCTAATCTGCGACATCTAACTAAGCCTTTGGTTCTAGTTACTGTGACATTGTTTAAGTACCTAAGTTGAATTGATTGAGAATACTGTTGGATTATTTGAGTAATTTGAATGTGGGGTGTATGCTTAATTAAAGGGATCTAAATGGTAATCTAAGTCACCATTTTTAGATTTCTTCCATTCTTCTTGCCCCTGCTATTTCATGAGATACATTGATCTATGATTGAATGCCAATCTGACCAGTTTATTCATTGAATATCTTTTATCTAGTGCTTAATTTACTCTACTCATTTATTCTGAATGAAGATTAATACGTGAATTCCACAATTACTCCCTACGAACGACCTCATACTCCAATTAGATTCTGAGTTTTATAAATTTAAGTGTTTGTGTGATTTTGTCGATTATACTATGGCGCATATATTTCTTAACACTCGATGAAAGCATTGCATCACCAAGGAAGGAGGAGTGAAGGTGATCAAGGAGGCTACCTTATCTCCTTGGTGTCCATCTTCTTCCCTCTTCCTTGGTACAAAGCCAAGAAGCAATCATTGGAGGAAGGCCAGGCAAAGAGAGAAGAAAAGGGTGGTGGACGTCTACCCTTAGGGAGCTAAAAGAAGGAACCTCAACATCAAGGAAGGAAGTGATCGTCTTCAAGTCAGGAACACATCTAGGCTTAGAGCAAGGATTCATTCCTACTTCAATTCAGGAGATTCTTCTACTCTTCTTAGCTTCTGTTGTAATTAATTTTTGCAGTAGGGAAACATTCCTCTACTTGGGAATTAATTGTGTGGAATCCCTACACACAATTGAGCTTTCCAAGTATTTGTAAACATTATGATCTTCTACATCAATTCCAAGTGCCTTCACCCTCCCTTCCTTCAATTCAAAGTTATTTTATTTACTTAGTGCACTTCACCCTCCCTTCCTAATTACTCTAGGTCACACATGCCTAGAGTGAGGTTAGGAAGGCCAATTTTCTTTCATTTTATTCTCTCATTTCAACTCAATTGTTTTTTCTTCTAGTTGCCCATATTTTAAAACCCAAAAAAATATTCACAAAGACTAAAAATACAAAAAGAAGATTTAAGTTATTAAAAGAGAGAGATTATCATATTTATAACTACCATTTATCTCCTTGGATGACCCTAGATACTGATCCTATTTATGTTTAATAAATTTAAAGGTTGATTGATTTATACACGTCTCAATGACAAAAATCTGCATTTACAAAACCATGTATTTTTTGCATCAATGAGTTTCTTTTGAATTTGCTTGATGACTTCCTTGCTCTATCATATCAATCTGGGGCCTACCTCACACTTCACATTGACCTCATCCCAAGATAGGGGAGACATGCATTTCCAACCATATAATGCCTCATACAAATATCAATCCTGGCATGATAGTTGTTGTTATATGTAATCTCCACCAAAGGTAGGTGATCCTCCCAAGAGCCTTTCCATTTAAAAATGCATGACCACAATAGGTCCTCCAGAGTCTAAACCATCCTCTACGACTGCCCATCACTCTGCGAGTGGTATGATGTGCTTAGATTCAATTGTGCTGCCATGGCCTACTGAAGCCTTCCCTAGAACTAGGAAGTGAAACAAGCATCTCTATTTGAGATAATCTCCTTGGGTATAACATACAGTCTCATGAACTCCCATATATTCAACTTTACTACCTACAAGGGACCATATGTCACTCTAATTAGCAGGAAACGAGCTGACTGTTTCAATCACTCAATGATTACCCAAACTACATCATGTCCTCTCTTGGTAAACAATAATTCAGTGATGAAATCCATGGAGATGCTCTCCCACTTCAATTCTAGAATTGGAAGGGGCTCTTGTTATGTCGTTTGGCTAATGGTTAAAGCACACCAAAAGTTAAATTCTAACTTTCAAACCATGCAATATGGTGCAAGTCAGGTCAAACCAGAGAGAGGGTTGGTTCCCTAATCAATTAGAAGTGTCTATGAATTTTTTTTGATTTTTTAAGCTATTTTAATAGTTTTTCAAATTTTTCAAAGGCAATCGGGACAAACTAACAATTCTGACCCCTCTTGCTTAGGACTCAATTATCCTAACCCTAATGACTACAACTATTATCAGAAATTTTATTCTAGAAAATAGACGCAAATCAAAGGGATATAAAATTATCTAAAATTTTGAGAATTTTGAATTTTAGAGACAGATTTTCAAGTAGACCCCTACTTGATGCGTAAATTTTACTAACATATAATGAGTTAGGATCTGAAATTTGACACAACTAATCCTTACTTATAACCTAACCTACAAACCAAAGATGGGATATTTCTACACAATATAAGAAATAGAACAGATTTATGAAGTGAAAAACATGAGATGAATTGAAAACAGAACGCGAATGGTTGCGTAAATGTGAATGGATGAAATCACTCTCAAAGGATTCGATGCATACGAGTCTTGGGTACTTGGATAGATGCATTAAACTAGCCTCAGATGAAGTAGACACCGAGGAGGGTTCTTCCCCTAGGGTTGCCCTATCTCTTCTACCTTTGCTAAGGGTATTGTCCAACATGAGAGCAAGTCCCTAGGCTTAGGCTATCCTATGTGAAGGCGATGAGTATTAGCCAAATTGATTTTTTGATACCCTCCCAAGGGAGGTGAGTCTTCATCATTTCTAAGATAACATTGTGTCTACCCTTCACCCCTGACCCCATACGTAAGGAAGAGATTAACCACACATCCCAAAACGAACACATGAAATCATCGTGAAAATATACATCTTCATTAAGCAGATGATCAAGTACAAACAGTTAATCTACAAAAGATGCAATAATAACTCGAGGTAGATAAATCATATGTAGCGATCTAGCAGTGTGTCCTCTCAGCAAAGATGGCCAGGGTGAGAGTAACGAACTCCTCGCTACAACTCCTGGCAACTCCTCATCTAAGGATGGCTTGGATGATGGTGTAGATGATGGTGGTGACCATGGATGATGAAAGGAATGGGGGGCATGGATGGAGTGGTAACGGATGAAGAATGATGAGGTGAGAGGTAGCTGTGGAGTGTAGTGTGCGATGGTTAGATGGGAATGGTGTGTGCGTTGGGGAGTGATGTGGGAATGGCTCCCGTGAGTGTGATGGAGTAGGGTGGAGTCCTTGCATGAGAGAGAGTGGAGTGTAGGGCCTACTAATATGCTAGCTAGACATGATTTGGTTTTGATAATCATTGTAGCGTGAATACTAAGTGATCCTAATCAATTAACATATGCTATAGATCAAACACAAGAAGGTAGTAGCTTGTTCAAGTAGCCTTTCTTTTTATTATGTTTTTGTTGTTTTTCATATGCAATTATTTTTCTAGGTTTTCTACTTGTATCAAGCACAAGAACACAGCAGAAAAGGAAGTTGCAAAGATGAAACTCAAAAGATCTGTATATTCCTTATCATGGAGTTCATGCTTGACAAAATTAATAATAACTAAAGTAACGAAACAACATAGAAAGAGAAGAAGAGATAGGGGCGTAAGGAAGAAGCAAAGGTAAAGAGAGATGCAACGTTACTTGTAGGAGCTTTCTTGCAAGAGTCTCAGATGCAGAGCATGGGGAGGAAGTTGGAGAAGATCGGAAAAGCTACAACAAAGCCATCAGGGTGGCATGAAGGAGGAGGAAATAAGGAGGAGGGATGGCCATAGAAGAAAGGTTTTACGGTAGAGGAGAGGAGTAGAGGTAGAATGGAGATGGTGGATGGCTTTGGAAGGAGGGTGTTGAGGGTGAAGTTGGCGTGTACTATGGAAGGTGGAGGTGGAGCTAGTGTTTTTATAGAAGGTGTGGGTTGAGGTGGACCATTAGATCACCAGAAGGAACAAGATGCATCCATCAACCTGAATTCAAATTGAGCCCTTGGATGGGCATCTAATGGTGGCAAATTAGGCTTGGTTGGATGGCCATAAGAAGATTCTAGAGTACACTAGAATGAATGGCCAAGGTGGTAGGATGAAGGCCCTTGGATTGATGAATGGTGATGATTAAGTCTTGTGGGTTGGTTGGATCATGGAGAAAATAAGGGGGTTGTGGTTGTCCAATATGGTTTAAATGGGACCATTGGATGGTGTGTTGAGGGTGGATGAGGGGGTTTCCTATGGTTGGGCCATGGGTGATTCAAAGTGGGCCATTGGAGGGTAGATGTGTGGCGTAGATTTATGTTACTAAAAATAGGCAAGTCCTACGTGGCTTTTGGATAGGAAATCAAGGGTTGAGATGGTTCTTCTAGATTGTGTTTAGAACATGCATGGTAGTGTAGAAAATAGGTTGTCCTAAGTTCTAAGGGTAGGAGGGGCTTAGGTGAGGCCATGTGTCCCTTTTGTCTTGCTTCCTTCTATCTTGTCTTCCTTTCTTCAATCTTCTTGTCTCAACCATCCTTTATTTACTATTATTTGGCTTCTATATAAGTGCTTCACCTGCCAAAATAGAATCCTAAGCTCCTTAGCTTATTCTCTTTCCTTCGCAATACCTGCATTATTCATAAGAAGAACAATTAAACATTATTAAGCATAAATTATGCATAAACCTTAATAATGCATGTAAGCTTAGACTATAATAATATTTACAACCTAAATGCATATTCTTACCAAGAAACTAACCTAAGATTAAGCATATTAGGAACATAAATTATGATGTTATTACACCTTTGTGCCTATCTTTTGCTACTCCCTTAGCAAAACATTATATAGGAATAATGTGAGAAACGGAAAATGGGTTTTGAGCCAAAACAGATTAGAAACCTCGACATTAGCTTTTTATCAAATCAAAAGAAATTGTATCCCAAAATCTTATCTGAAAAGACTTAACAGTTCTTAAATATTGACTTAAATAAAGACTACCTAAACCTTATCGAAGAATTTATTAACCTTAGTTTTGGGTCTCAACAGCAACTTTTTATGGATCGGACGACCCACCAAAAGTTTGAATTGAATTCAAATCTTAAGCATTCTGTGTGTGAAGAAAGGTGACTCATCAATTGGGCAACATTATTGAATTTTAAGTTTTCACAGACACTTAGATTATCTCTTCGCTTTATTGGACCCTATCTCAGGATCTGCCTTACTAAGATTTGGCAGCTTCCTCCTCACCCTTTTCTATCCCAGGGTCAACCTTAAAGATATATCTCCCCGACTGAGTCATTTAACCTCTTATTAATATGCCTCACTTTTTAGGATTTTTTTTTTTGGATTATTTTGATGCATAATTTTATTTGGACTATTTTTGCATTCTTTCTTTACTTTTCTTCCTCCTACTACTTTATTTCCTCTATTGTTTTCTTTTTCTCCAATTTGCTCATTTTTCTAGGTAAGTGGCTCTCCATCATCCATTCAAGAATATTTCCTAGACATAGGCCCGAAAAGCTAAAGACACCAAGCTGGACTCTAGGCATCCTATATCTAGGGAGCAAACCAAACGCAGCATGTTAGCCATACTTGCATGGGTCAATTGACCCTCAATCTAAGCCCTCTTAACTACTTAGTTTTCAATGGTAGGTCTCCCAAAAGATGAGTCAGTGCATACGTGCAAGTGTAGATTGCTTAATCTTCTCAATCTTTTCAAACCAAATGGTAGAAGATGAGTCACATACTTATATCTCCCTTGACTTAATACATTGGCTTTTAAAACTTCTTTCAAGGATGATGGATTCAGCCTCAAAGGGGGGTTTGCCAAGGGTGTCCAGTCGCTCCTCTAGTTTTTATTCTAGCAGTTGACACATTGGCTAGATTTGCCTTTCGAGCCTGTTCTGGTGGCCTTCTTCATGGCTATTCATTGATGTCTAGATGGCAAACACTAATCCTATCTTGCAGTTTGCTGATGATACAATTTTTTTACAAGAGGCAAAGGTGGCTCATATGATTGTGGAGATCTTTGGTGAAATTTCTAGTTTGAGGGTCAATGGTGCAAAATCATCTCTGGTCTATTTTGGTCTTGATCTTCAAGTACAGCAAGAGTTGGCTTCCATGCTACAGACTGCCATTGTTGAACTACCAATTCATTACTTAGGACTCCCATTGAGTGCAAGGAGATGAAAGCCTCGGATTGGTTGATGCTCTTTAAGAAGCTTTGTTCGAGGTTGAGTAGTTGGGGGGGTAAGTTACTATTGAGGGGAGGTAGGTTGGTTCTCTTAAATTTGGTTCTTTCTACTATTCTTGTTTTTCACCTGTTTATGTTTAGGCCCATAACAATGGTGATCAATAGGCTTAAGGTAGTGCGAAAAATATTCTTCTAGAAGAGAGCATTGCTGGATGGTTGATTTATGCAATCTGTTAGATGGGAACATGCCTATCTGATAAAAAGTAGGGCAGTATGGGAGTGCATAGTCTTCATGAGTTTGGTGATTCATTATTATTGAAGTGGGTGATCCAGGTGCTTGAAGGAGGTAATGGCATGTGGCAAGATTTGATTCTGGACTCCTATGGTGAGTCAAATACTCTTGGGAACAGGCTTCGAATTTGTGTGGATACATCCCCCTTTTGGAGGTCTGTCTAGTCAGCATTGCAGGACCACTGGGAACACTTTCTACTAGCTTTAGGGGATGTTCGTGATTTTTTATTTTGGCATGATGACTGGATGAGCCTAGGGACGCTTGCTTCTTCCTTTCCTAGATGTTATGGCTTGTCTCAGAACAAAGATATCCGTGTTGTTGACTACTGGGATCACATGTCATCCACGTAGGTTCTTCCACACCTTTCAGTAGTGCCACAACCAGGTGCATGGCTAAGGAGAGACTACACTTAGAGGCGATGTGTTGAAGCTGCGAGTTGCTACGCTAACGTATTTGGTTTTGAAAACCTGTCGTTGTAGTTTGAAAGTGCAGAACTCGTGTTCAACAAATAAAATTTATATCGGAATAGAAATCCCGGGTCAAACTCAGGGAGGTGGACGTTTGATTTAAAAATACGCATTTGTTTTAGTTGTCACGAAACAGAATAATTGATTAGAAACTATCTATCTATTTACAATAAATAGAAGAGAGAGAGAGAATATTACAAACAAAAACCAAAAAGTGATGTAGAATGAACATGGAATTCATTATCAAAGAGATTGTTCGTTACACTACTCATTACGACTAGAAAGTGGGAAATGATTACACTAGAAAGCAGTAAATCTACTCTAGAAAGCATTAAAAAGAATGAAGAGAGAATTATCCTCCTCGAATTGTCGCTTGGAGGACGAGCCGAACGAGACGACGCCTGGAAGATGGGGAACAGAGCTGGACAAAGGAGGACAAAGCGGGAAGAATGGGAATGGGGCAGCACGTCGTCGTCATCGCAGGATTCACTTCCAAAAGGGGGACAAAAATTGGACTTTATCTCTTGAGAAGCATTTCGGGTGTGGGACAAGCTTCTCTTGAGCTTTGGAGAGGGAGAGAAGAGAAAGAAGGGATGAGAATTTCGTATGGAGGGGGTCTCCTTTTATAGTTGCAAGGAGTGAGGGTAATTTGATCTTTTTAATTTGAAAAACATTAATTCTAGACCTTTAGTGATGGATAAAACCATCGCTAAAGGTCTGAACGTGGGCATAGTGGGGCAGCGCGAGCTCGCCCACTCGCCTCCTCTCTTTAAACGCCTGCCCACGATCTTCAAATCTCGGTCGTTCGATCGTGAGATCGAACGACTGAGAGCGCTCCTCGCCGCACCTCCTCAACGCGCGCTCACAGCGTGCGATCTCGCATTACGCATGAGCATGCAATAGCACGTGGTCTGGATTGAGCTCCCGCAGCCACTCGATCGCGATCGAGCGGTCGTAGAGCCCGCTCGCCCGTGCCCCAGCAGCCGCTCGCGAGGAATCAAACATGCGCCGCTGCATCGCGTAAGCGCGTTCACCAGCTGCTCTACAACCGCGCTTGTGTCGCAAAGATGCTTTCGTGCGCATGCGATCAAGACCGTTGGATTGAGATCCAACAGTCAAGGCGGCTCTTCAGGTGCTGCTTCAGAGGATGGGCGCGCCGGTTGGGATGCAATCTCAGCCGTTGGATCTTGATCCAACGGCGGAGATTCGTGGGTGCTAGCAGCTTCAAAAGTTGAGGGCAATCAGTTGGGCGGCCGAGATGGTGCCACGTGGTGCCATCTCGACTGTCCATCTTCTGGATGATGTAGATGGTGCCATGGTTGTCGGATTGAGTCAATTTTCGCACAGTTAGGCTGCGATCGTCGATTCGAATCCATCCGTGTGGTCGGATTTGTCGTTTGAAGTGCGGATTCACACCATCTTGGCCCTTGATCTTCTAAGGTTCCCCGGTCTCTATCTGATGCTACAAATTTCTAATTAGGGCGATCTTGGAGTCGTTGAACTCCAATCATCGCCCTAATCACATCTGTACGGTTGGATCTTTGATCCGAGGCCCCGATAAAAATTTTGCCCTATCCCTGAACATAAAAGGAGACAATTATTTTCCATTTTATTTAAACTAATCTAAATGCAAGATGATGCATGCTATGCAATATTTATAGTATGCAATACAATTTTATGCTTAAGAACATGCATAAATAGACATCTTATGCAATGTAAACATGCTTACATCACGATGCTATAGAATTTTCGGCTTAGCGTTGGTTGTGACAAGTATGTGTAGCGACATCACAACTTTCTTCCAAAGAAAGCTTATGAGAAATTTATTTTAAGGCTAAATCACGATGAGGTGACTATGTACTGCACTAAGCTATGGTCTACAAAGGTTCCTTTAAAAGTTGAGATGCTTTTGTGGATGGCTAGAAGAGATGGTTCGATTACAGGTAGCAAAAGATGGAGGGTGATGAGTACACCGTTCCAGCATTGCCTGTTATGCCCCCTCAAAGAGGATGACATGCGACATCTTTTCAATGGGTGCCCATTCACAAGGGAGGTTTGGGAGAAGGTTTGTATCCAACCATTACCCTTATAGGAGGATCTTTGGAGGCTTCTTTCTGATTTGTCTTAGCACATAAATTGCATGTCAGTTGTGTTGTGGTCTACGTGGAAAGCGCGAAATGATATGCTCTTCTAAAGAGGGTGGGCCTGGATTTAGAATGTATGTACATGGGGAGAATGTTTCATTTGTTGGTGCTAGAGCACCACGATCGTTTATTGTGATGATAACCAAACACTTGTTATTTAACATTTGCTTTTGAGTCCTAGCTTTTAAGTCAAATTGCAAATGGAGACAAGTGTAGAGACAAAGTTCGATCTCGCATCCATGGTGGATTGGAGGAGCTTGACGAAGGGAAGGAGATTCGCAAGGAGCGAAAGCTTGAAGAAGGAAAGAGATGAAGAATAGGATAGATTTCCTTTCTTATTCATTGTACTTTGTTATTTGTTCTTTTGTTGCTCTTTATTTTCTTTCTTAGTAACATGTTAAACAGCCTCAAAGTATCCTCAAAGTAGTCCTAGGAACACCTGCCAGACCCTAGGATACTTAGGTTTTCTTAAAGAACTTAGAAAACCAAGATAGGTTTCAGACAGCCTGATCAAATGTCCAATCTGGAAATCAAACATCTAATCTTGACTTTTAAGACGTCTGACTGTTGACTCAAGTGTCCAATAACTTAGGCTAGACTTAGAACCTTCTATCTGTTGAAATCAGGCGATCGTCCCATAATCCAGATGTCTCAAAAGACGTCTGATGGTTGTGCCAAACATCCAATTAGTGGAATATTGGCTAACAAAGTAAACGTTGAGGAAAATGACCTTTAGGCTTATATCAAACATCTATAGAGGACCCCAAACATCTGATATGTGACCGTTGAGCCTCGATTGAGCCGAAATCACTTGTCTTGAGGGTTATAGCCATTTAAGTTCTTGGGAATCCATTCCAACACTTAATTAGGTTTCCAGACGTTCAAACCTAATGCTAAATGTCCTATATGTCGTCTGATGGTTTTACACTAGAACCCTGTTTAGGTCTGAACCAAATCAGTAAGGGAACCCATCTAGTATTAAACGTCTAACTTAGTTCCTAAATGTCTTAAGAGTGACTTCCAGACATCTGATCTTTTTCCCAAATGTCTGATGACCCTGTCAAAATCATTAATGATTCTGATTTCGACCTATTTTGCCTTAGGATAATTCTCAACGGCTATGAAAGCCTTCCAAGGCCTTCCAAAGCCTTCCTAGGCCCTTTATAAATAGAAGAGTACCCTTACCTTGCAAAGATACACTTAGAAATACAATTTCCACATCTTTTGTGCCACTTTGATCTTAAGAAGAAGCTTTAGCTCTCCAAGCATTTGTTCCACACCTGAGAGATTTGTCCAGCTGTGCACTGATGAGAGGCTCATCATGGCTTCTAATTACCCCTAATTAACTAGTTTCCCTAGTTAATTAGCTAGGAATATGCATATATAAGGGTTAATTATGTAATAAGGGATAAATTATTAAAGGACCTTAAAATAAGTTTAAAATGCTAAATTATAAGTCAATTAATATTATTAATAATTTAATTAATAAATTGGCTTGAAATACCACTAATTAGTTAACTTAAGTATAACTTAAGACCTAAGTCTTAAATAACTTAAGTTAATAAGTAAATAAATATAAATAAATGGGCCAAAAATGTGAATACATGGCTTTAATATAATATTTAGCTAAATTATAAAAATATATATAAAGTTAGAAAAGAAAATAATTTAAATTAACCTTAAAATCCTCTATTTTCATTTTGGTCCCTATATTTTATTACATATGAGTCCTTTCCTTTCACCTAAATCCTTTCCTTTCACCTAAGTCCTTAGCTTTCCTCGCATTCAGGTCCCTGTGTACACTTTTCTTGTTCTTCTTCATTTCTTCTTCACCTGCTTGAACAGCTGACGAGCGGCGATGAAGACACCTCACGATCACCTCACATCCGGCATTCTTCCTTCCTCGCCAAGCTCCTGGAGCTTGCGCTCACCCTCCTCATTTCATCCCACGGTCTAGATGATCCTTGAATCCTATTTAGGGTTAGAGAGTAACCTCACCGACATCGAAGAAGACGCCGATGGTTACCCTGCACCTAGACGTATTTCCATCCAAATTAAGCCACCTTCACAGCCGCCGCAACCTATAAATACCCCTTGTTAAGACCCTGGCATCAAACGTCTTTTAAGACGTCTGGGAGTTGGTCCAAACGTCTGGCCAGACGTCTGGAAGCCTTCCCAGACGTCTAGAAATTAATTTTTGCGGCGTACGATTTCACTTCTGCGCGCATGCGCACGCAGACTGACCCGCCGCCTTCTTTTCTTCTCTCTCTTCCCTCCTCGTCCTGCAGGCGCATCTTTTTCTTCCTCTCTCTCTCCCCATGAAGCCTTCAAATATCTCCCCCTCTCCTCTCCCTCACCACCACTCCACCGTCTCCTCCTTCTTCCTGGTAGCGTGAGAGTGCGAGAGCAAGGGCAGCAGTCGCTGCCGGGTGCGCGCAGGGAGGAGGAGGTGTAGCGGAAGGGAGAAGAGGCGGAGCCCGTAAGGAAGAGAGGGCGAACTCGCCGGAGCTGCCAGGGCCGGCCGGCGGGGGCGCGCAACAGGAGAGTAGTGCTAGGGAGCTGTTGCTACAACTCAGGCAGCAGGCGAGCGCGGCGCGGCCATGCGTAGCAAGTGGAGGGCGAGGAGGTCCTGATTCTGGAAAATTTTCCCAGAATCAGACGTCTGGACCTACGTCCAGACAGCGCAAGGAACGTCTGGAGTGAGACCCAGACGTCTGAAAGGTACATTTTTTCTTTTCTTCTTCCTTTCACATGTACGGCCATGCAGGCCATTCTGCCAAGGGTTTTGCCTCATTTTCGTGTTGGGGCCGATTGCGTACGCGTGCAGGTTTCATTCGGGAAGGCGCAAGGGCATGCCCTCCCACACAGATCGGACGTCTGGGCACAGCACCAGACGGCGGAGAGAGTCTCCAGATGTCCGAAGTGCTAGTCGGACGTTTGGAACTAGGTCCAGACGGTTCAGCGGGATTCTGGACGTCTGAAGAACCGCGCAGAAACAAGGTATGACCTGAACCATCGTTTAAGACGTCTGGAAGATGTTCCAGACGTATAATTTGGGGCAGACTTGTCATTTTTGACCCGTTTAGGGTCATTCGAAGTCTGTTTTCCGCATTTCAAATTTCATTCTTCTCAGAATTAGTTCCTCTACTTGTTTACAGTACTCATATCCTGTTCTGAGTAGTTCCTTGTGTTTGATCCTTGTGTCAGGACCTCGTCCTATTGCGATTCTGGGGGTTGCGGAGGCGCGTGGACCTGCCAATCACACCCCCAGTACTCCCAGTTTTGCGGGTAGAGTGTCTCCCTTTAATTATTTATCAACATTTATGCACTTGTGAGATAATGAATAGATTCTAAGGTATGGCATGAACCCTAGGATTGGAAAACTATATTGAATGATAGATGATGAGAACCTCATCATGAGCCATAACTAGCTCATTTTGACCCAATACAAAGGATAAAAGCTCCTACATAACTCAAGGAAAGGCTTAACTCAGAGAATTCTGAGTTTAAGGAGAAAATAAGTCATAAGGGGTAAAAATGCAATTTTACCGGTATAATCTGCATACAGGGTAATTCAGGGTCCAAACATAGGTCAAAGCAACTTAATAAGAATAAAAGTGGGATGAGATGATCTAGCAAGGGCTACAGCAATTCCAAGGAACTAAATGATAATCTGTAACCCTAAAACAAACCCACTTCAATTCACGAGGTTCAAGGCAAAGCAAAAATGGAATAAACCCTCTAAAATTCATAGAAAAATAATCTCTAGGGTTTAGAACCTTCAATTTGACCTTAAGAACCCATCTTGACCTACATTGAGAACCATACCCAATTAATAACTTAATTTGGGTTTTTGCGTAAATTGACCAATCAAACAAGGTTTAATCTAGAAATAAAATTCACCATCAGATTCCTTAGGTCCTAATTAGTCATGTATAAAAACTTGAGCCTAAGAAGAAACCTTCTTGACCAACTTTACACTTTGGTCCTCATATATTTACTTTTTGGCCCTCAACTTTTGAACCCTCGCATTTTGGCCCCTAACTCTCCTTCGTTCTTTGCGTTCAGGTCCCCCTGCAAAACCTGCCAGCACCATGCTCCGGCGACCTTGCGCGGAGCATGGCGCCGCGCAGGGTGAGGGGGAGAGCCTGGCAAGTAAACCGGGGGTGCCCTACGTCGTCAGCCGTCGCAGGGACACCCCCCTGGTCGCTGTAACCCACCATACCGGCCGTGCGAACGCACGGACGGTATGGGTTTCCATCTCCGGCGTCCTCCGGCGAGGGAGACACGTCGTCTCCCTCCGCCTTCCTCCCTGATTCGGTCCCTATAAATACCCCCGTCGCTCCACCGTTCTTCCCAGCTCGGATCTGACGGAGAAAACCCCCAACTTTCCTCTCTTCTCACTCCGGCAGACGCCCACCAGCTCCGGCGGTTCTTCCTCCTCCTCCTCTTCGCTCTGCCGCAATACCAGCAGCAGAGACTTCTTCCCCTGCTCTTCCCGCGCCACGCCGCACCCAGCTGGCGCCTCTCCGGCCCTCTGCTCGCCGCCGCCCCTTCCCCCGGGCATCTTCTTCTCCGGCGATAGTCGATACGACTGTCGCCTTCTCCGGCCCCTCCTCCTCCTGCTAAGTAGGTAGAACTCCTCCTCTTCCTCCCCTCTTCCTTTTCCTCACTTTAAACATCTACTGTCGCCCTCGATTCCGACCCCTCACCCTCACCTTCTCCGCCTCCGGCCATCCTCCGGCGAGTCGCTCCCATCACTCCAGCAACCCACACGGCTCGCCGACCACCGCAGAACCTCCGCCTCCTCACCCTGATCAACCCCCGCCCTTCCACTTCCCCCACATCACCCTCTGCAACCCCACCAAACAAACCCATCTTCCGACCCACAGTCCGACCTAGGGCAGCCCTTGCACGCCGCCCCACGCCTCGCCACCACCCACACGAGCTTCGCCGCACTCTGGCGAAGCTCCCGGCACCTTCTGATTAGGCCGAGAGGCCGTTTTGCTGTGAACAGGTCACCCGTCCTCCGCCGCCATTGCCGTGCTGAAGGAGCTGCTTCCGCCTGCAGCTGCAGGCGCGCCACGCCCAGATTCGACTCCCAGGCCGTGCGAGGCATTTCGACAAAGCGTCAGGCTGCAGCTGAAGCGAAGCCCTCGCGCGAAGGCCTCGCGTAACGCCGCGATTACCAGCTGTTTCCTCCGCGCAGGCGCCAACTCGGGGTGGGACATTTAGTCCCACCTCGGAAAACTCTGAAGAGGCGCAGCGGTATAAAGTGAAAAAGTGCTGGAGGCTTATTGCCTCAGCACACGGGGTGAGGTCCCCTTCACCCGCCCGGTTACCCGGTCTCGTCCGCACTCACGCCCCGCAGACCTGGCCCGACC
The DNA here is from genome assembly GCA_037157565.1 of Thalassia testudinum. Taxonomy (NCBI): domain Eukaryota; kingdom Viridiplantae; phylum Streptophyta; class Magnoliopsida; order Alismatales; family Hydrocharitaceae; genus Thalassia; species Thalassia testudinum. The sequence goes on from JAZHRO010000055.1 coordinate 129,554,549, forward strand.
CGACTTAGACTGACCTGCACTCCTCGCCCACCACGCACGCCGGTGGGCCTAGACCCGGGCGCGACCCGTACCCGGCAACCCGGCAGCTCTGGGAGAGCTTTCCCAAGAGTGGCTTCTGTGAGAGAGAGATGCGGGGGGAGGGTAGAGATAGGTTTTGCCCCCTCTCTGATCAAGCTGTGTAAGTGTGCAGGCACAGGTGAGGAAGAACCGTGGAAGAAGACGAAGGCTGAAGGAAGGAGGATCACCGAGCGGCACTGTAGCAGCGGCGGTTTAAGTCGTCTGATTGGAAAATCAGACGACGTCCTGAAGGCAAGGAAGGAGAAGGAAGGCGAGGCAGAGGAGAACGCAGAGAGGCCAAGACAAGAACTGAAAGAAGAAAAAGAGCACGAGAAGAAGATCTGAAGAAAGGAAAAGAAGAAAAAGAAGAAGAACCAAAAAGAAGAGAGCAGAAGATCTGAGAAGGAAGAAGAGGAGAAGCAAAGAGAAAAGAAGAAAAGCCAACAAATTCTCTCTCTCTCTCTTTCTTTATTTTTCTAAAAGAAACTTGTACCCCTAGAATACAACTTGCTCCCTGAGTTCGACCTCGGGAACTCTTTATTTCCGAGTAACAAATTGTATTAAACTGGTAATCACCTCCCTCTATACTATACTACGACGAAATAATAAAACTATAGAGGAAGGTCGCCCCATCAATAGATCCTAGGGTATGGCATGAATCCTAGGACTGGAAAATTAGATTGAATGATAGATCCTAGGGTATGGCATGAATCTTAGGACTGGAAAACTAGATTGAATGATAGATCCTATGGTGGCATGAATCCTAGGAACAGAAAACATCGAAACGAATGTCATGAATATATGAATTGCAATCTTGGAAAAGTAGAAAGAAAAATGATAATTGCCTGTAATTAGATAACAGTTACTTGTTTATGAATGGATATTAACTATTGATAACATGGGCTATATGAAAATAAAGCTGAAATGATGAAACCTAAATTGGCTTAGTTAAAGAAATATGAGCATGAACCCTACGAGGAATTAGGAGTAGAGCTCCTGAGAGGTGAAGGGAATGGAATTGGGGAAGTGAGCTGGCCCTTGAGTATGGAGTACCAAGGAGAGCGATTGTGCCCCCTTATTTAGTGCAGAGCGGAGCTAGCCGCCCTAGGGACCCGGGGTTAGGTCTGGCCACTTTGTACCGACTTTTGGCCCTCGCGTACACAGTACCGGGGAGAGCTACTAGTGTAGGGAAAGCACTAGCCACCCCACGGGCCCCGGGGTTCTGCTAGCCTTCCTACACCGACTTGTTAGTTCCACTGGGCAAACCAGGGTAGTTAGGCGGGGGTGCACGGACTGTAGAGGGACAAGTCCCCTGGTTGGTTACTGTGGAGGGCCTAGACCCCTGTTACTGAGAGGGCTCTGCCTTATACTAGTTCCGTGCTGTGCTTTGAGGGGCACCCGTTAACGAAAACGACTGACCGTGTGCCAGTGCAGGGTAGCTACCCGTGCGTTTATCGCGCATGCTGTAGTCACCGTTACGTCTGTGAGTGACCTTGGGGTGGTTGACTGAGGGTAGGACCACCACAGGGGACTCTTCCGACCAGGAGAGCACCACGTGCTACTTCTACTTTTCGGAAAAGACTGCAATCAAGATCGTTCCCACGATGAACATTCAAGATCAAGAGAAAGATCTGAGAAATAATTCAAGAATGAGTAAATAGAAAATAAAGAAAGAAATTAAAAAATAACAGCTACTTGTCCACCTTACTGTTTTCTTAGCTAGTTGGTTGCCACTCTACTCAGCATTTCGTTGACGTGTCACCTTTGTCACCTTTTCAGGACCAGGTGTTGAGCAACTAGAGCCTGCGACTGCAGAGGGTGCTGGGCCTAGTAGAGCCCAGTAGTTTTACTTGTGTTGTACCTACTGTACCATTTCTTCTGTTGTAGTGAGTATTTTCTGTTACAACTGTACTCTTTTATTGTAAGCATCATGTTTATGTACCTGTTTAATTCTCTATTGTTGTGGTGGTGTGTATTGTAGTAGTTTTTTTCTTTACTGCTGTACTTTTGTTACTGCTAGTTGTATGATGGTGAATGTGGCTTATTTTTCTACTCTTTTGGTTACTTTCTCGTTGGACGACTGGGTCTTGGGATCAGTCGAGTCGGTCCGATTCTCGTGTCTCGTAGGGATTCGGGAATCGGGTCGTAACACCCCTCAACCTCTTCGATTTCAAGGGTCGATCCCCTATCCTTCTTCCCCAACTGCGGCCGTCGATAGGCTATTCCTCCGCTACCTCCGGCGACCTCTCACCTCTCCTTTAGAGCTCCTCCGCGCGAGGGACTCACCTCTATCACCTCCTCTTCCTCTCCAAACGGCTGTGACATAGGATTGGAGCGCCGCATCCCCTTTCTCACCGCCTTCAGCTTCTCACCGGAGCTCTTCCTCTGACCTTCTATTTTCATCCTCCGTTATGAGCCTTTCAACAGAGATTCTTCCCCCTCTTCATCCAGGTAACCGTAGATTACTTAGTGTAGCTTAGATTAGTGTAGTTAGCTTAGTTAGATTAGTTTAGTTAGACTTCCAGTACTTCCTTCCTCAACTCCGGCAAGACCACGTCCGGCCTCACCATGCCTTCTTTCACTGATCCAAGCACAATTCCACTTTCTTAACCTTTACACAATCCATTTCCACTTTCTTCCACTCACAATTACCACCTATACCACCTAAACCACCTCACCATCATCGGCAATCTCCGCTATCTATGGCAGAAGTCCCCGAGCCTTATACACCTCCATTAGGGTCTTCCATCGCTAGAACATCACCCTAAGGCCCTTCCCAACCTTAGTATTACCCCAATTATTCACCTATTCGCCTAATCCCAGTCACGCTCACCTAGACACCTCACTATCCATGGTGAGGTGTCCAAAACCTATTCCACCTTCAATTAAGGTTCTACATCACCTGGACATCCCCTTAGGAACCTCACCAACCGCTTAATTACTCCTATATAGCCTCCTACTAAAAACTCCTAAAGTCCTTCTCTCTGAGCTCACTGTCAATGGTGGATGAGAGATGAGTTAATCACCTAATTAATTAGTCCACTAGTATCACCTCACCATACGGAACTCTTTCCCTCACTCAATTAAGTGAGGGGATGCTCTCTGAGTTCCACTGAACTCAGAGCTTGCACTTTTTGAATTCAAAGCTAATCTCCTAATTTAATCTTCATTTGAGTTAATTGGTGAGCTCCTGAGGTTCCTTGAGACCTCAGGAAGCTCTTGAGATTTCTAATGGTCTGTTTCATAGAGTTTTGAACTCTGGCAAACATTTCTTGGATTTTTGAGTTTCAGCCCTTGATAGGTCTCAAAGAGCTCCAGAATGCACAACTAAGGTTTATGGATTCTGATTTAGTGTTTATTTTGTTATTTTGGTGCTTGGAGCTCGGCCTAGGCTTCTATCTTCTCCAACTTCGGCAGAGTTGGAGAGAGGTCTTCGTCAGGATTTAATTCAATCTAAGAGGTCTAGAAGCTTAAGTGAAGCATGATGATGTCATTCCTGTTGGTTATTTGCTTAGTAGATTGTGACTTGTTATGCCGAACAAAACCCTTCAAGATCTCAGGCGATGAACTTGAAACCCTAGAATTCTAGCTCAAAACTTAGTTTTGATGATCTAAATCAATTTTGTTGATGACATAGAGCAGATCTAGAGTTTCAATTAGGTCAGATATTGGTTAATTCAAAAAAGTCAATTCTGAGCTCACCTTGGTCAACCCCAAGTTCAATTTGAGGATTAAGTGTTTAATTCTGTGAATTAAAAGGTTGAAATTCTTTCTGGGATGATTTAGAGTGAGTTGGAGTTGTTTTGATTGAGTTTTATTGAGGATTTAGTGTGAATCAATTCTTTGGACAGTTTGGGTTCTTTTGAGCCCATTACTATGTTCTTCAAGTTTTTGGTAAGATTTAAATGCCAAATCCACCCATATAGAATCATAACACCCTGCAGAGATTGTTTAAATCTATTCCAGAGGTTGTTAGCTCTCTATCGAGCTGTTCAGAGCTCAAAATGGAGCTCTGAAGCTCATGAACGAGGATCAGAAGCTCATATCTCTTTCTGCAGCTTCCCGAAGCTCTCCTTCTTAACCATTAGATGTGGGATCACCTACTGAATAGAGTCCAGATCTCATCTAGAGGTCAGATTCTCTGCTGCAGATCCTTAGACGTGGAATCACTGTTTGCTGGCCTTAATGGTCGTGGTGAACCTTCCATCTTCGCCTTTCAAATTGAAGGGCTTAACCTCACTCGAACACCAAATTGGTGTTCCAATCCTGTAGAGCTTCTTAAGAGCTCTCAATCGAGCTTTGGAATGCCTAAATTGACCCAGCCAATCATTGGGAATCTTCATTAAAAGTTCGACCAAAACCTGGGAAAGATAGTCCCACCTCAGTAACTCTGGAGCACTGGCACTGGTATATTATGATTTTGTGTTTAAGCCTTCTCGGTCGTTAGCACAGGGCATGAAATGAACTGAGCTTGGGTGCAGGTGCGTGCGATGCATGTGCCTGCGCATGTGTATGTGTGTGCGTGTGCCTGTGGGCATGTGCATGGGCTCGTGAGTGGGCGTGTGGGCCTAGGAGGCCAGTTACTATGCATGAGCCTAAAATGAATAGAATCCACCAATTAAAGAACTAGGCCCGAGCTCAAGTAGGGTCTAATCCCACCCATTGGGCACTGTGTATCCCCAAACGAGCTTGGGTCACCCATTAAATATTAATTTTTATAAATTGAAGATTAAATGGGTTAAGTGTTTGTAAAATTGGCTAAGTGTGGACATAAGACACAATGAAGAGCTAAGGAGGAAAAGATTAAAGGGAGAACAAAGAATGCTTAAGGAGAATTAAAAGAAGAAGGGAAGAATGAGAGAAGAAAAAGAAAGAGAGTGAGACAGGGTAAAGGAAATGATAAAGAGAGCTTGAGAGAGAGAGGGCTGAAGATTGAGAAAGAAAGAAAAGAAGAATGAACAAAGATAGAGAGAAGAGAAAAAGAGAAATTGTAAGGGGGCTGAAGAAATAAGAAAAATGAAGAAGGATAATCAAACGTCCAATCTTCTTGTTAGATGTTTAATTTGTGATTTCATTGCTATAACATGTTTCCTCTAGTTATTTTGAGCTTAAATGATGAAAGAAGGCATTTGTACTCATTTGATTAACTTTTTCTTGCCTTAATCTTTTGTAATTAGATGTAATGGTTGTAATAAATATGTTTATTTGATTTTTAATGACAAATCACATATGTAAATATGTTCTTTATTCATGGAATGTTGCATGTGCTAATTTGATTAATTCTTGTGTAATGTTCATAGGCTTAAAGTATTCTAATTTAATATTTAGTCAATTAATTAATTCTTAATTATTCCGTATAATTAATGGTGAATTAAGATTAAGTTATGTCTCCTAGTGAACGACATAGACTCAACCAGTTAAAAAGAATTTAAAAATCTAAAATGTTAGGTTAACTTGACCCTATACCACACAACCAACATAAAATCAAGTTAACCTAAGTTACTTTCTCATGCTGATTAATTAAGTCTAAATAACTTAATTAACTGTGTTGAGGATTTTAACCGATCATGCACCCACTCTCACTCTGCGATTACGAGAGCGATGTAGTGCCTACGTGTGGTTCACGCACCCGCGTCATCAAATCGACACACCCTCAGCAAAGGGAGGTTCCTTCACCTGTAGTAGCTAGATTCAATCATTTACTTTGTGGCTCTATAGGTTTGTGTTGTAATTTTAGTTTTTTATTTGGTTGGGTATTCGCTTTGCGAATTCCCATCTCCTTCGTGAGATAAAAACCTTCTCGTGAAGAGATGGGGTTTGAGGCACGCTACCCTCGTTCAAAGTAGTGTCGGTTGTAAGAGGTTGAACTACCCTCGTTAAAGTAGTTCATTAGTGGATTTTGATCGACTTTATCGATCGGGAAATCTTAACTCGAGAGGGTTAGGTGGTGGTTTTCACTTGATTTGGGTTTTCACCTAAAAATTATTTGTGCATTGTGTGATTGTTCTTTTTATGAGATTGGTTTTATATTTCCACATTTTTATTTTATCATGCAAATCTCACCCCCCTCCCGTAGGGATCTACATCATTAACCCAAATGTGGTCAAATACGCTATAAATAATTTCTTATATCTAATAATATATTTGGATGATTACTATCCTCTGTAATCATATCAATTTCAAAAAAAAAGCCCTTTCAAGGATTAAGGAAAAAATCCTTATTTATGTAAATGCTCAAGATAATTAAGTTGAGAATGACCTGAAGAGTCTAAGCAAAAAGGTTTTAACTATACTTTTCTCTGGACCAGTAAATCACTAATATCAAAAATTCTCATCTTTCTTAGCCCAAAACATCGATTTTATTTTCTTTTTGCAATTTCATTTTTTTCTAAGGATAAAAAAATAAAAAGGCAAGTAGCTGACAAAAATATAGTCATGACATTCAATGTCCAGCACCCCATTCCTATCTATTACAATGTCCTCATTGGAATGAAAATAATGGAAAATAAAGATGTGATAAGCAAGAGAAAGGGATATCTACTAACTAGTTACTAGCATTTCGGGTCAGATCAAAAATAGAGAAGGAAATATATTTACACTTGTACAATATACTAGGTTGCCTTCCCAGCCAGTGGTAAGTTTTACGTCATTAGCCGAATGGAGACCCCAAACAAAGAAGAAATACTCAATTCAATAGTGTAGGTCAAGAGGAGGATCAAAAGATAGTCATTTAGGATCAGTAATAATGGTCCACAAATGTGGACCAACTAGTGGTGGAGCCCCATATCCCTAGTCAGATAGACAATTTTAAAGTGAATAACAAAGTCCCCCCACATCCTATGTTCTATGTGGGCATGAGGCATGGTTTTAGATTTGGGAACATGTAACCCTGTCTAAAATTTCAGGTACAAGATAAAAATGCATGTGCCTAGCTAGTCGGAATTCATCTTAAATTGCTCGTGCATTATTTTCCTAAACATGGGTTCCAAGTTCCCATAATCAAAGATGTTGTAAGGGGCTTCGTAAAGGGTCGGTGGGTTTAAACACACATACCCTAAGCTACACGGTTATATCTCCCTTGAATTTTTCTTCCCAAAATGTCACACCCATTTTCCTATCCCCCAAAATTATCAATTCTACATTCGAGACTTCCAATGTGTCATTGATCCCTTCTAAATTGTCAAAGTCCATAAAGTCAGGGTCAGTCATAGTGGACTTGGGTTGTTCAAATTCAATCCCAATAGATTTTTCATCCAATATTGGGGGGTTTGTCTGGGGCTGGGGCTAGGAATTAGGACCTTAGAGATCTCTAAAATTAACTCATTCACTTCTACCCCATTAAAAGGGCCTTCAATTAATTGTTTGTTGGATTCCTCAGGCCCGTTTTACTCAGAGTGTCTCAGTAATGTTTACATCCAATTCAAATTCTCTCGGTGAGACACCATCAATGACATATCCCTCAGCCTCAGAATCAAAAATTTTTTATCCTCACATATATGTCTCTTGTTCAAAAATTATACCTACATCCTCAGACATTTTTCCTCGTTCCTTGGTTCCAGGATTGTAGATGAAGGATTTGATTCTTCCTCAAATTATGTAGTGTGCTTTACATTCTTAAGATTAGTCTTGTCATCCAAGGTCTCAATTGGATCAATTAAGTTCTTTCCCACAAGTATGTGTAAGGATTCATCAACTACTTCAACATGAGGGGGGTCATTAGTGAGATCTTCATCCTGAGAGTCATCCCAAGATTGGATGAGAGTAGCCACATATTTCATCCTCAATCTTGACATCTTTGAAAGTAACACCCCAGCTTGACCCCTATTAGTTTCATCTTCAACCCCTTGGAGCTATTCTATTGTCATTTTCTTGAAGTCACCGATCATTTTTATCAAAGGCTCCAATTTATCGCTACTGAGTATTGGCTGGGACTCTAAGGTCCGAAGACTTTATGTTATCCTAGCCAACACATTCTTTGGGGCTAAGGTTAATTGGGTCCTATGGTCTTGCTCTGGGTTTGGTGGGCTTGAGTGTGGGCCACGAGAGTCAAGATATGGGGGTTCCTGGTATCCTTCCTGGTGGTAGGTCATTCTGGGTTGGTCTCTAGAGTTTGATGACCTATTTAGAGTAGGGTTCTAGGGAAGGTAAAATCAAAGTTTTGATATCTAGGGTTAGACCCTGGATATTGGCAGTCTCGGTATCCTTCTTGTGTATAGGTCCTATGAGATTGGTCTTGGAGGGGTAAGGACCAATGTTGAGTGTAAGCTTGAGAGGGATAGGAGTTAAGTTGTTGATATTCAAGGTTGGAGCCTAGATAAGGAAGTCCAAAATCATATCCCCATCTAGGTTCAAGGTTATCCCAACTAGAATATGGGTAGTTGTAGGTTGAGTTGGGATAACAATCATGTTGGGAATCAGTTAGGTAGAGGGATAAGCAACAAAACCCATGATTTGGAGGTAAGAGAATAGAATAAGAGAGAGAGACACCCACCCCCACAAATAAGCAAACACTTCTAGCCCTAGAAGTGTGACCCTAATTAACCTAGAAACTTTAGAAGAACTAAACCAGAAATACAAGTGAGTTGGTCTAACCAGCTCAAGCAAACTTGGCTAGATTGAATACGAGGGTATTAAAGGGAAGGTTCAGCTCAGCTTAGTACTAGGCTTCTTTGTACCCCTTAACCATGAACACTTAGCGCGACCTTGCAACTGTAGACATCAAAGTCACTTGAGTGATTAAATCAATCATTTGCGCCCTAGTTTAGATCCCTAAAGCTTGGACTCAAATGATTCCTTAAGGGCCAACGTCTAATTGATTTTATTAGGCTTGGGATGCAAGTGCTTCCAGAATGTGATGGGGCATTGTTTAATGGGTTGGTGCCCCTTAAAGATTGATTAGAAATGTGTATTATACAAACAAAAGGGTTCACAATACATGCTTAATTAATGTAGTCTCTTTTACTATTCAATGCTTGTGTTAATGGATTTTAAGGGTTCAATTGGTAAGATGTTTTCAATCAAGGTTCTAATAGAGCAATCAAAGGTTCACATGTCCACAGTTTTTTGATAGATTTCCTTTTAAAAGATACAAGTGTGAATGTGCTCTACCCTAGCATGAAATCCCGATTGAATAGATAGCTGTAGCTGATGATCAGGTTTACAATGGAATCAAACATGCTCAAAAAAAATTTCTAGATTTTTTATTTCATGTTCAGTTACACAAGGATTCCAATGCGACTAATTTTAGGTCAATCTTACCAGTATAGAAATTATAAATTTTGTAAACAAAAGCAAAATAGAAGCAAAAGTTAGATCTAATACTAGTCCACTCCAAAAACTTTTAAAATTTTTTTGTAACTCAAATTCATCTAAAATTTGAATAAGAGGTTCCTCACTTCAATACTTACATTTGAGTAGGTCTTGAGAATTTTTAGAGGTCAAGAACACCAAGAACTGATTTTTGAAGAATAAAAAATCGATTCTGGAATCAGATATTAAAGTTTTTTCAAGAGGCTACTCAAGGAAAAAACTCCAATCAAGATTGATTTATTTGATTTTTAATATTTTTTGGATTTTTTAATAAAAATGATAGCACACAAACAACCACACTAGCCTAAGATTCAAGAAAAGCGCCTACTCTTTTTTTTTTGTGATTGTTTGATCAAATGAATCTAAACCTAAGCTAAGTGATAAGACCACTTACCTCAAGATCTTTGATCTATTGCCTTACTCTAACTTCTTGTAGCAATCCTTTCCTACACACAAGACAAACACAAGACAAATAGATCATAGATCACGTGATAACTGCAAACAGAAAGGCGAAAAACAAGGTCCTACCTCCCTAGCAATGGCGCCAAATTGATATGCTAATGAAACGTGATTTGGTTTTGAAAATTGTTGTAGCGTGAATACTTAGTGATCAAGTACAAGGAGATAATGTTTATACTAAGTGATTAATATATAATCCAGGTCAAACATAGGGAGGTAATCACTTGTTTAGGAGCCTTTCTTTTTATTATGTTTTTGTTGTTTTTCATATGCAATTTTTTTGGGGGGGTTTTCTACATGTATCAGGAATGAGAACATAGTAGAAAAGAAGTTGTAAAGATGAAACTCAAAACATATGTGTATTCTTTATCATGACGTTCATGATAGACAACACAAATAATAACTTAAGTAACAAAACAACATAAAAAGAGAAGAAGACATAGGGGCGTAAGGAAGAAGTGAAGGTAGAGAAAGATGCGATGCTACTTATGGGATGCTTGTAGGAGCCTTCTTGGAGGAGTCTCAGAACTAGAACACCAGAAGGAAGTTGGAGAAGACTGGAGGAGCTCCAGCAAAGCCACCAAGGTGGCATGGAGGAGGAGGAAATAAGGAGGGATGACCATCGAAGAAAGGTTCTAAGGTGGAGGAGAGGGGTAGAATGGAGATGATGGAAGACCTAGATGGGGTGGACAACTATAGAAGGAGGGGTGTTGAAGGTGGAGTTGGCATGTACCATGGAAGGTGGAGGTGGAGCTAGTGTTTTTATAGAAGATGTGGGTTGAGGTGGACCATTAGATCACATGATTGGCCAAGAGGCATCCATCAAGTTGAATTCAAATTGAGTCCTTACATGGACATCCAATTGTGTCAAATTAGGCTTGGTTGGTTGGCCATAAGAAGATTCTAGAGTACACTAGAATGGCCGACCAAGGTGGTAGGATGAAGGCCCATGGATTGATGATGAATGGTGATGATTAAACCTTGTAGGTTGGTTGGATCATGGAAAAAATTGGGGGGGGGGGGGGGGGGGGGGGTTGTGGCAATCCAATATGTTTTAGATGGGACCATTGGATGGTCTGTTGAGGGTGGATGAGGGGGATTCCTATGGTCAGCCATGGGTAATTCAAAATGGGCCATTGGATGGTAGATATGTGGCTTAGGTTTAGGTTACTTAAAGTAGGCAAGTTCTAGGTGGCTTTTGGATAGGAAATCAAGGGTTGGGATAGCTCTTCTACATTGGGTTTAGGTCATGGTATTGTAGAAAATAGGTTTTCCTAAGGTCTAAGAGTACGAGGGGCTTAATGTGTCCCTCTTGTCCTGCTTCCTTGTAGCTTGTATTCTTTTCTTTAATCTTCTTGTCACAAGCTTCCTTTATTTATTATTATTTGGAATCTATACAAGTGCTTCACCTCCTAAAATAGAATGCTAAGCTCCTTAGCTTATTCTCTTTCCTTCTCGATACCTATATTATTCATAAGAAGAACAATTAGACATTATTAAGCATAAATTATGCATAAACCTTAATAATGCATGTAAGCTCAGACTATAGTGTTTACAACCTAAATGCATCTTCTTACCAAGAAACTAACCAAAGATTAAGCACATTAGGAACATAGATTAAGATGTTGTCACCTACATGAGTGTGTAGTGTGAATGGTATTCGAGAGAGAGGTGTGTGCATGTGGAGATGGGGTGGTGTGTGGCTTGCGCAAGTGGGAATGGATGAAGAGAATTGTGCACGATTTTATGGGAGAGCGTGGTGTAATGTCATGTGAGGGTGATGGGAATAGGATAAGTGCTGCGCGAGAGGGAGTGTGGTGTGGAGTATCACGCACATAGCAGGGGTCTAAAATGGGGTGTTGTGCGAGTGTGTTAGGAAAATGGGGTGGTCTAATGTCGCAAGAGTGAGATGGAATGGCTGGGCGTTGTGTACGATTGAGAGAGGTGTGGTGTGCATTCTCGCAAGGAGTGGTGTGGTCTTCTCATGCATGGAATGGGGTATGTGGAGAGAAAGTGTCAAGTGGTGGTAGGAGGTAGTTGAGAAGGAGAGAGAGAATTAGTAGATATTTTTTGTGGAGGGGAAATTATAGAGAAGGCCAAGGCAAGGAGGGATTTATTTTGTAGATGGGAGGGGAAATTTAAAGCCTATCTGATAGGATCACACATCCTTATCTACACCAATCATATGGCACTGAGGCACCTTCTAGCTAAGGAGGATGCCTAACCCTGCCTAATCTGCTAGATACTCTTACTTCAAGAATTTGAACTTGAAATTAGGGATAAGGTTGGGGCACAAAACGTGGTTGCTGATCACTTATCTAGAATCCTAGTAGAGAGTCCTCATTCGAATATTCCTATCACTGATTTTTTTCTGGATGAGACACTTCTTGTTGTCTCAGGGAATAAGATTCCTTTGTATGCTTAGTCAACTACATGGCTTTAGGACTAACCCCCGAGTGTTGGTCTAACCAAAATAAAGTCAAATTTTATGCTAAAGCTAAGCACTATTTTTGGGAGGACCCTAAGCTGTTCAGGATATGTGTTGACCAAGCCATCCATGCATGTGTTCCAGATAATGAATTCCACAGTATCCTTACTTTTTGTCACTCTTCTACTTGCGGAGGTCATTTTTTCGATAAAAAGACAATGACCAAGTTGTTACAATCCAAATTCTATTGGTCAACACTTTTTAGAGATGCCCACATGTTCACTTTGTCATGTACATGTTGTCAGACTATTGGAAGCATGACATAAAGGAACACGATGCCCCTTCATCCTATCCTGATCGTTGAAATCTTTAATGTATAGGGCATTCATTTTATGAGTCCCCTCACTCCTTCCCAAGGATGCCAATACATCTTGTCGTTGTCGACTATGTATCCAAATGGGTTGAGGTGTTCCCTACAAAAAACCAATGCCCACAAAGTTGTGGTTGACTTTGTAAAGAACATCTTTCACCAGTTTGGGATGCCTTGGGCTATCATTAGTAATAGAGGGTCCCACTTCACTAATGCTCACTTTCGTACTTTACTATCAAGTATGGGGTTAAGCATAGAATATCCACACCTTATCATCCCCAAACTAATGGATAAGCTGAGATTTCCAATGGGAGATCAAGAATATCCTACAAAAGATAGTATGTCCAGATAGGAAAGATTTGGCCATCCAGTTAAATGATGCTCTCTAGGTGTATCATACTACCTTTAAGATACCCATTGGAATGCCTCCCTACCGCCATATATTTGATAAAGACTACCATTTACCTGTTGAACTTGAGCGCAAGGCTTATTGGGCTATAAAGGAATGTAACTTATATCTAGGTCAGGCAAGTTAGAACCATAAACTCCAGCTGACTAAGCTAGAGGAAATCCATAATGAGGCATATACAAATGCCAAGTGATGGCATTGCCATCATTCATTATATCTAACCTAATTTGGCTAAGTTCTAAAGTTAAATTTACCTAATTAACACATTAAAAGGATATAACTCAATCAAGTTTGAAGAGAGAGGAATTGATCAAAATAGGGGTTAATTCTGCAACTTTAACGAATAATTATAAATGCAGAATGGTTAAGGGGTGAACCATGATTAATAAAAGGTCAACTGAGCTTAAATTTACTAAAAGTGGGTTGATATTGAATAATTTACGATTTCCATTCAAGCTAAATATCATTTCTTAATTAAATTGGCTAATTTCGACCCTGCTTCAATTAGAATAATTTTGATTGAAATAAATGTAATATAAACCTTCTAAAAATTATTTTAAAATATTTTATAAGATTTGAACAGTCTATTTGACAATCGAAACTTGTTTCGACCTAAAATAGAATTGTAAGCAAGTATTTGGTATATTTTGAGTCAAATTGTAAATTAACCATGCAAACGACATCGAAACCCAAAATTGAAGTTACCATTAAATTCCTTATGTCCAAATTAGATTACCATAAAAATTTGACCTCATTTAGACTTCATCTTGGCCAAGTTTGCAATTTGACCCTTAATTCTCAATTTCATTACAATTTCAACCTTAGCTTTTGATTTTATTGCAAAATCATCCCCACCAGCACCGCCTCCACCTTCCACCTCCCCAACCTTTGACCGTCAACTATCGTGAGGCTATTCCCACAACCTCCAGCCCTCTCCTCACGTGCCAACAAGCTATAAATATCTACCATCGCATGTCACTTCTCGTCATCGAGATTAGGTCGAGTTTCCTACCCTCCTTCTATGCCTCGACCATCGTCGTCTCTGACCCCAGCGGCTCTTCTAACGCTGTCTGTGTGTCCTCCAATCAGAAAGGCAGCACCACCTTCTTCCTAACCTTCCTCAAGTCATCGCCAACCAAAGCACGATCCTCTCCTTGCCTTTGCTCACTATCAGTCTTCTTCCTCGAATCCTCCATCTTCCTCGCAGCCAACAAACCAAAACTAGCCGCTCTCCACCTCCTCGTCCACTCCTAGGTAGTCCTCCTTCTTCTCCTTCCCCCGTAGAGTAGCTTAGGCCCTTTAGACGTAGGTTTCAACCACTACAACTCCCTCCTCTCCATCTTCACTCACAGCGAGACTCCAGCCACGCTATGGTGTCCGCTCCGACTACACGCCCTCGTCGCTCAGATCGTCCACCCTTCTCGCTGACCACACCACAAGCAGCGCAACGTCAAAGGGAGCAAAAGCCTTCTTCCTATTGAAGGGTTTGATGCTCCAAGGCCTCCACCGAATGTCCTCCCCTTTCACCGTCATCAATGCCTCCATCGGCCACCTTCGAGCATCCTTGCACCAATCAAATGCCACCCCAGCTTCAGTGAAGGATGGCAGGGCTTCTCAACCTATTGGATGTAACCTTCGACCCTCCTACACCCTCGTTCGATCACCCCACTCATCACTGTCCTCCATGATGTCAACCAGCCCTCCTTGTCATTCTTGCAACACCAAGCTTCGTGAGAAGCTCCAAGGTGGTACGAGGAATGTTTTTCCTTCGTCGAGGGATTATTTTTCGCACGAACGAGCTCCAACGAACTCCACCAGATTCGTTGGATTCAACCCTCTCCACTACTACTTCCTCGCCGTGAACCACCAATCTGTCGCCACCACAACTTTGGCTATTCCCCAACGATGCAGTTCCGTCGAATATCAATGATGACCTTCAGCCAGATCTTAATTCCGACAATGCTCTAGTGAGGCTCACCGAAGTCGAAGCGAAGAAGGCTTCCCTTGTTGCATGCAAAGAGAAGAGGAGCTTATGCTCCTTAATGCTCATAGGGACCTATCCGCAGAAGAAGAAAGTTGGTAGGGACCAACTTGAAAGCACGTAGGGACCAAAAAGTAAGGCCACTGGGACTGAAATGTAATAATTCTAGGATTGGTTTGCAATTTTATTGATTGACTCATTTGCTAGTTCTGAATAAGTTTTTATTAGCATAACTTGTTCAAACATTATTTCGAATATCTATTTAATGCATAATCAATAGAATACTTGAGTATTTCTTTTAATTAAGCATTAAATAAATTTCCTTGATGTATCTTCATCGCACTTGAATCACAAACTTCAACTTCGCATTTTATGAGATTAAGGTGTGATTGTAAACTTGTGGTTTTCAAATAATTCAACTCATATAAGTTCACACCCTAAATAGTGGTATTCGCGCATTTTAATTGCTCCTAGTGAATGAGCTTGGAATACTTTTATTTCAAGTTATAAATTTTAAATGTTAATTATGTTTTTACCATCTATACTACAATGCATATTTTTAAAACATGGTAGAAGCTGGTTAACACCAAGATCTATAAGGGAAGGACCAAAGCTTTGCATGACAAGATGGTTTCCCGAAAAAGCATTAAGCCTAATTAGAAAGTATGGCTTTTCGATATTAAATTACGACTTTTCCTAGGAAAGCTCAGATCTAAGTGGAATGGCCCATATATTGTTACACACACTTATCCACATGGAGCCATTGAAATAGTTGATCCTAAGATAGGCCACACTTTTACTATTAGTAGTCAAAGGTTGAAACCCTATATAGAGAATCTAAAACCATGACCTATGTCTAAAGAAGTGATCCTCTAGGATCCCTGAGTTGCATTACATCTGGCTGTTGATGTAAATTCAATGCTTATGGAGAGACAACCCAATATTGATCTCTACTGACTTAGTTTGTGTGACTTGATCCTAGGAAGGTTTGTGTATAGATTGAGTCAGAGTAGCTGAAGTTTATGTTGAGCTTACCAGGTTCTATTGTTCTTTTTCCCTGCTATCTTAATTATTTTGTGTTTTATGCATACATTAAGGACAATGCATGAGTTAGGCATGGGGGAATGCATAATTTTGTCGAATTCAATTGCTTCTGTCCATTTTCTTGTGTTTTCGCATATTTTCATCTATTTTTTATTCATGTTTCAAAAAAAAAATGCAAAAAAGATATCAGTGCTTTAAGAGTCATGAGCTAGGAAAAATAAAAAATTATTGACTTTGACAATTTACTAATGTTAGGAAATGTATAACCAAAGTCTTTTTGCTTAGACTCTTTACATCATATTTTGACTTAATTAGTTTGTGTATGCACTAAAATGTGAATTTGTTTCCTGAGTCCTTGAACATGACTTCAAAAAGCTGAAGTATTCAATCAAAGAGATGATAAGTATGTGACTTATCTTCCCACCCTCTAGTTTAAGTAGTTTTTGAAAATTAAGCTATCTGCACTTGTATTTTTTGCACTAACTTGTCTTTTGGGTGACTATCGTTGAAACCTTAGTAGTCAATAGGGTTTAGTTTGAGGGTCACTTGATCCTTGCAGGTATGACTGACATGTTACACTAGAGTCACCCCTAACTGTAGGATGTCCAAAGCCCAGCTTAGTGTCTTTAGCTTTTCGAGCCCTTATCTAGGAGATGTTCTTGAATAGGATTCAGAAGAGCCACCTACTTAGAAAAATGAGTGGAAAAGGAGAAATCTAACAAATAAAGTAGTAGGAGGAAGTAGCTATATATATATATATATATATATATATATATATATATATATATATATATATATATATATATATATATATATATATATATATATATATATATAAAGTGTGCGTAAAAATTATACAAAAGCACAAAAAGAGTGAGGTATTTAGAATAAAAAACTAAATGACCCAGTCGAGGAGATATACACTAGATTTATCTTTATGTTAACCTTGGGATAAAAAAAGGTACAGAAAAAGTTACTAATTCTTAGTAAGGCAAATCTGAAATGGGGTCCATTACAGTGAAGAGATATTCTTTACCTTGTCAAAAACTTGTTCAACCTATTTGCTCACTGGACAAGTTACTTTTTTCCCACACTAGATGCTTAACTTTTCATGTCCAATTCAAACCTTGGATGGATTGAAAGAGCCATAAAAAGTTGCCCACGTCTAAGGCTAATAGAGTCTCTAATTAGATTTAAGTTGTCTATATTTTGGTCAATACCTTAGAACTATTGAGTCTTTGTCATTAATGTTTTGTATATAGTTTCCTTTGATTTGGTGAAGAATCGAGGTTGATGTTTCCAATTTGACTCAGCTCAGACTCATGTTTTGGTTTCCCATTTGATTTCTATTTCCAGTTTTGCTTGAGGGCTAGTAAAAGATAGGCATCAGAGTGTAACATATTCCTATTTAATTACTTAATTCATGCCTAATTATTACTAGTTTGAGGATGGTTAATTTGGATCATATTGCATTGCATTAGGTTAGATTAATCATATTGTAGCATTTTGTAAATATTTCATTTTTATGTGTTAAATTACAATTTTCGTGTTACTTATATCTAGTGCTTTAATGAGTACTGTTTACATGTTTGCAGGTACCAGGTCTAGACCTGATTTGAGCTCTGCAATCATGCAGAATCAGATTGAGCTCATTTATGCAAATTGGGCTAAACCTATTTCCTAAACCCTAGCCCAATTAAATCCTAACCCTACCCTAATTGGGAACCTAATTTTCCACACCTAAATCCTAGCCACCCTAGCCCAATTTTCTACCTGAGGTGACTAGCCACTACACCCTAATTTTCCACCTTAATGGCCAGCCATATACTTGGATTACTCAACCTATTTATCTTCCACCAACCTATTCCTATATCTAGCCTAACAATGCTAAGTCTAGCCACCTCATTATCCCTTCCCTCCTACCTTGTTGGATGACCCTTAACCCTTACGAAAACCTTTATGGACATCCAACCTTGCACACCCAAGCCTAACCCTTAGATCTAGATCCTAAGCCCCTTATTCCCTAGATGAGCCTAAGACCAAATCCCTTTAGACTCTAACTTATATGGCCAACCTCAAGTTGATTAAATCTCCACCATCTATCTCAAATCCTATGGCCCTTTATTAACCACCTAAAAAAACCTATCCCAATGCCTACCTAGCCCTACTTTGGACGGCTAGCACATAGGACCATATCCTGGCCATCAAACCTAGAACTAATGGCCCATATTCTACTTCCATATGGCCGACCATACACCTTCAAGAACCACCTAGGTGGTCGGCCCCTTTGCAATTTAATCTGAGCCCTTGATCCTTCCCTTGATCACATCTTTGCCCTTGATTTATTTCAACAACTAACTTGATCTATCCACCTATCTTTGCATCTTAGCCCTTGATTTGAAGATCTAATCCCTGGACCTTGATCAAACCCACCTAATTTCCTATAAATACCACCCTGTGGTCAACCCCCTCATTCATTCCTCTCCTTCCAAGTTCACATGTTGGACACCTTCCTCTACAATTCTCTCTCTCTAGATGTGCATCTCTGGTTCTACATCCAATCGGATCTCCACATCCTACTAGATCTCCAAATCCCCTTAGACTAGATGGACTTTGCCACCACCACTCCAGAACCTTCGCACCCACCACTTTTCTACATTCTTTGTGTTTTTTAGTCGTTCTTTGCTTCATATTTCAAAATCTATTTGTACTAATTTCAATTTCTAGTTATTTGTTCTAGTCGTTCAAGCATTCTTCTATTAATTGTAATCTGATTTTTATTAGCATAAAAGTTCTAGTTTCTAGTTCATAGTCTCTTTATTCTAGTTGCTTTTAATTACTTGCAGTAGTTCTAATCGCTTTATTATTTGCTTTCATAGTTAGGTTTTGATTCCCACGCATTTTTGCATTCCATAGTTATAACTAGTTTTATATATCTCATATTGTATTCATAGTCATATTAAAAAACAACCAAAAAAATCTCAAAATACAAAAATATTTCCCATTGAGTGATTTGAAAACAATTTCAAACTCTACACGCCTCCCTGCGAATGACTTAGACTCCCATATTTCCTAAATAAAATCATTCATGTTTAATTATACAAATTTAAAAGTAACGTGATTTCCTACATTACAATGAATGTTTTTATCAACTTAGGGTTTTTATGATCAATAATGAAGTGTTTAGGAATTAACATTTATGGCATTACACCTCCCTTAGGTATTCCAAATACACGAGAATCATTTGCACTAAAAGACATACGTTACCCCAATGATTAAATCCAAGATTCACTATCCATCCTATCATGGGTTATATGCTTTTATGTTCTCCTTGTATCGTTGGTATGAGAACAAAGACCAGCTCCTTTCCCAAAGGACTATCTTCTCCTATTTCTGTATGAGCCTAATTAGGTCCAATATGACCATATATGGAATTTCGTACATCCCAATATACGTGAAGCAAACCCATGTCTCCTAATCTACTTTATACACTTACAATATCTGTCTCCCCATATGCTATATAAATTTATCACCAAAGTACTACCCATTAAATTGGGAAGGGTCCTCCCCAAATTAATTCACCAAAATCAAGGAACTTTCGTTGGACACATCTCAGATTGTGCACTTCTAGCATATGAGTTTATGAATAGGTTCAATGGCCTTGGAATGGTGCCAAGGATGTGCATCAAGGCAAACATCTCAAAGGCAATTGATTCTGTGAAATGAGAGTTTATATATCACATCCTTACAAATTTGGGCTTTAACACAACTTGGATTTGATGGATTAAGTTGTGCATGCCCTTCCCCACAATTTCCCCGCTCATGAATGGAATTCTTGTTGGGTTTTGCAAGACCTCTTAAAGCCTTTAGTAGGGTTGTTTACGCGGCGAGATCGATGTTTAAATAATCACATTGCAGTATAATCGAAATCATTTTGAAAAAAATATAATTTTATTACTCGAATTTAAAGTCTGAGGTTGAACACAGGGAGCAAATGGAATTCACGCACTAAGCTCAATAATAAATGCAAATTGAACACATAATACTACTCAAAATCTAATCAAAAATATAAAGCATGAGTATATGGATAATAAGAATAAATGTAGCTAAAAATAATGGAGATCTTATGAAGAATTGGTAATCAGACGTCTTAAAATTATGTGCTACAGTGCCTTTTCCTTCTTCTTTCTCTGATTTCTCTTGCAATCTCTCTTCTTCTCTTTCTTCTCTAGCCTCTCCTTCCTTTCTTTCTCTGTCGTTGGCTCCTTCTTCTCTTTGTCTTCTCTTTTCTTTACCTTCTCTATCTTCTTCCTTCTTCTCTTTCTCTTCCTTCAGCCTTTTCCTCTTTAGCTTTTGCCTTGCGAACCTTAGCTTCTTCCTTCTTCTTTCTCTTCCTTGGCTTCTTCTTTGACCCTTCTCCTTCCTTCTTCTTCTTCCTTCCTTCTTTCTTTTTCCTTCCTTGGATTTGGCTAAGTGTGGAGCCAATCTTTCCACAACAAAACCCCCCTTCCCCTGTGTAGCGTTCCTTTCTTCTCTATTTCGGTTCGCTCTCCCAGAGCTGCATCCGGTTCAAGTAATCAGACCTAACGGAGACCCGGGTCCAGGCTCACTGGCGTGGGTGGTGAGCGAGGAGTGAGTCAATCGAGTAAATAGGTCATGGCTAGGTCCCTGTGGGCAGTGCCGTGGACGAGGCCAT
Organism: Thalassia testudinum; assembly: GCA_037157565.1. NCBI lineage: Eukaryota > Viridiplantae > Streptophyta > Magnoliopsida > Alismatales > Hydrocharitaceae > Thalassia > Thalassia testudinum. The sequence goes on from JAZHRO010000055.1 coordinate 129,575,302, forward strand.
GAGAGGGGGAGAGAGGGACCTCACCCCGTGAGTAGGAGGCAACAAGGCTAATGCAGAAATTCCTTTTATGTCGCTACGCTCGCTGATGGGTCGACCGTATAAGTTGTTAATATGGAGATTTTATCATTGAAATGTGTATAGTGGTTAACCTAATTCGGACCTAACCATCTCTTTACAAAATTTTTAACCTGGCTTAGTTGATTTTATCTTGTCACTTTTAGTCCCAGGGTCGAACTCAGGGAAGTGGGGTTCAAGTCGAGTTTCTACGTTTTCCTTAAAACGCGTCTCTTCCGTTTGTTTATTCTGTTTTTGGTGTTTTTCTTATTTAGATTTTTTTCTGGTAATCCTTGTCCTTGAGGCACACCCTCAAAATTGTCCTTGGCTTTTAGCCAAAACAGAGTTCCAAAACAAGTCTTGCTACCCGCAAGACGGGGTACCTGCAAGTCAAAGATTATCTTTTCTCTTTTATATACTTTTTTTATCTTTTTACCAAGAGGGAAGCAAACAGACAGAAAGTAAATATAGTATGTATATATATAATATATATAAAGGGGTGGGGGTGGAGGTGACGATGGAGTGTAGCACTATGTCGAGTCAGTCGACGTCTAGAGAGACGCGACCAACTCGACTGGGTGCCGCGTGGAGTGTGGATGGATGATGGATGATATATGGGTCCACGCTTTTTGTACGCGTGTATCGGGGAATATCAGCAATTGGTGCAGATATTCCCGCAATACAGCGTATGGCAAATAACGTGAAAATATATATATATGTGTATGTATATAAGTAAATATATCTATATATATATATATATATATATATATAAATGTATAGGTATATATGTATAGATATATATAGATATATATGTGTGTGTATATATATATAGGTGTATATGTATATATGTATATATGTATGTATATAGCTATATATGTATATATGTATATGTATATATATATATATATATAATACTATATAGATGTATATATATATGTATATAAGTATATGTATCTAGATATATATGTATATATATATAAGTATGTAGATATGTATATATATATATGTATATAAGTATGTGTATATATATATATATAGGTGTATATGTGTAAGTATATAGATATATATATACGTATATATATACGTATATATATATATATATATATATTATATATGTATGTATACATAACTATATAGATATACTATGTATATAAGTATATATATATATATAGATATATGTATGTATGTATATATATGTATATATATATATGTTACTATATATATGTATACGTATAGATATATATATGTTTATACTAGTGTTTATGTGTGTGTGGGTGTGTGGAAGTGTCGGTGAAGATGTGTGTGTGCGTTGGTGTAGTGTGTGCTGTGAGTGAGTGAAAAAGAGAGAGAGCGGGAGAGAGCGGGAGGGAGCGGACGCAGGAGCGAGAGAGAGCGGGCGAGTGCCGCGAGTTAAGCCGTCTGTAGAAGGCGGCGGACGTCTGGACGTCGCGGGTGCAAGCGCGCCTTCTCGCAGAGGACGTGGGGCTTCTGCAGGCCGGCGTGAGGGCGGAGAGCGGGCGATGGCGCGGGGAAGCAAATGCGGAGGAGGTCTGCAGGTGGTCGCGGAGGGGCGCGGGGGTTGGCAGGGGACGGCGAGAGGGCCTGGCCGGCCGCTGCAGTGCGCGCAGCGGCCGGTTGCGGGTGCACGGCGGAGGCGACAGAACGGAGAACGGAGCGGAGGAGGCCCTGCAGGCACGCGCGGAGGGCTGAGCGCCTGCGGGGAAGGTCGCGGAGGAGGCAGGGGGGTCTGCTGCTGCTGCCGCCGCCGCGGTTTGGCTGTTGCTGCTGCTGCTTCAAGCTTCGGAGCTTGGAGTGGCAGCAATGGCGTGGAGACGAAAACGAAAAGAAAAGAAGACACCACGCCCACCGGCTCGTTGAAGAGCTGGGCGGTGGTGTTCCCACTGTGGTGGTGTGCACCACAGTGGGTTCTCCTGCTCGCCGGGTTCCTCCTCGAAGGAGGGCCGACGTATGGGAGGGGAGGACGGTGGAGAAGGTGCTGGCTGCGGGTTTTTCTTCTGCAGCCGCGTCTGTCTCGCGAGGAAGAAGCTGCAGCTTCTTATAAAGGAGGAGAGAGTGGCATGCCTGGCTGCAACAGGGAGAGGGCGCGGGATTGGCAGCTGCAGGGAGTGGCGTTGGCAAGGAGACATGACGCGGAGTAAATGCATGCAGCTGCGGGAAGAGAAGTGCAACCGTGGGAAGAGAGAAAAGAATTCAAGAGGAAATAAAAATAGAGAAGGGACTTTTTGCAAAGAGGCACTTGAGAAAAAAAGTGAATTATGAAGCCATTTATTTCATTCTCTTCTCTCAATTAAATGCATGAATGCAAGTGTTTTTACAAATGCAACTATAGAATCCTAATATGCAACGTTAATGCTAGGAAATAGCATAAGAAGGCTTTATTGCAGGCGTATTTTGAGGTGCAAACATATACCCCCATGCCTATCTTTTGCTAGTCCCTTGCAAAATCGTGTTTAGAAATGTTCTTAAGCTGAAGATTTTCTTCTGAGGTGATATAGGTGTGTTTATTATCAGATATTGTGAGAACCAATTGTAGAAAAGATTACCAGTACTTTAAGTCTTACATGACAAAGATCATCTCTCAACTAACTAGGACTCTTGATATTTAAACCTTAAGTACGATTTTCAGGACCCAGGAGGTTTTACTGTACTCGAGTGCTCAAGAGGTTATGGTTTGTGCATAGTGAAGGCTCAAGACTGACCAGATGAACATTATGACTCAATCCCAGGGTTTCACGAATTTTTAAGTACAGGTTGGTCCCAGTTTCAGGTCATGTCTTCAGATTGACCCTTAAGATGATGACGGAAAACTCAACTCTCATTTTCTGATTTTTTGTGGCTTACAGAAAAACAAAGGATACAGACATTTATGAGATATACTGACTCTTTTGCAACATCTCTCTTTTTTTTTCTTTTCTTTTTTTTTTTTTGACAACTTTTTTTTTGTTTTGTTTTTTTTTTATTTTTTTGTTTTATTTTTTTTTTTGAAACACGTGTCAGTATATCTCTTACAACACATTTTGAAAGAGCACACTTTTTTTCTTTTTGGTGGGAGAGTTCCTTTTTGGTGGAAAGAGTCGCTCCTAAACACAAGACTAAAGCCTGGGATAAAAAGTCTACCTGCGCGCACAGGTAAGGACTCCACCTTCCCTAATGAACACTAGGGTTGGATCTTATGTTCACCCGGTCTTTCCTGATATGTGTAGTGTGAACCAAGTTTACTTAAGCTCTCAAGAAAAGTAAACCAACGGATCTTGTACTGGTGTCTCAGGTACAAGAATACGTCCTTAGTTAGGAGAGATCTTGATCTATTTTGTCAATGCCTTAAGTGAATTAAGCCGAGCCTGAGCGAATCAAGCTTTTGTGGCCTGGAAATTCTTCAAAACAGAGGTTGAATATCCATAAACACTTATTGTATTTTTGTTTCAGCTTTTAAATCATTACTAAACACCATTTATTATTATTATTATATATATATTTTTTTTTTCTTCTTTTTTCTTTTTCTTGCATATTTATAACTAGGTGGGAACTGTATGATACCATAAAATACCCAGATCCTATGGATGCCTATCCACCCCCCATGCCAAACAATGCTATGTCCTCATATGCATGTAGGGAAAGGCAGAGAAAGGACGCAAGATCGGGTAACAAGAGCTGAGGTTCAGGGTATATATCAGGGTGGTAGGGTGGGTGGTGAAGTGATCGCGATAGAGGCGTGAAAAGTGATGGTGGATGGTGAGAGATTTGGCATTTTCTGGGACGAGAGTGTCCTAGGTGGATAGGAAAACAGATCAGGAAGAAGAACTTGGCCCTTAGATTGGCCAAGAAGAGGGGCTCTTTGGATAGATGGATCCAAAAGGGAATAGCCCCAGTGAGTAAGATGTGGGCTCAAGGTCCCAATGTGGAGTTGCAAATCCGCCTGATTTGGCGGGAAAGAAAGGGAAATCCGGTCTTCCATAGTGTGGACCGGTGGTGAGCAGCCCGACGATGACTCAGACCACGAGGTATGGGAAGCGGAGAAAACCTCGTCAGAAGTCTGGTCAGGAGAAGGTACAGGAATAGGGAGGGATTGGGGAATGTCACAGTTTGTGTTGGTCAGGCAGTCGTCAGGTAAATCGCAGCAGTCTGAATCGGCTCCAATAAGTTCGATACACGTACTGACAGTCATGTCCTCATCAGACGTGTCATCTTTGATGTAATCGCTATCAGCATGAGAGTGCGGTGCTGCAGCGGGATTAACCTGAAATCCCATTGGAATACTTGGAGCTTGCAGAATTTGATGAATCTGTTCCTGAGAAGGTTGTACCTGTGGTTGCAGATCACCGGGTACGAGGTTTTGCGGGTTTGGAACAGGTTGGGCGGGAAGAGTGCCCTAAGATCGAGTCGCCATGCTTAGTTGACTGATCTCAGCATTCTGCTGCGCCAAGTGCTGAAGAGAGGTCATGTTCTCTTTATGGTGCTTTGACATTTCCGTCATCATTCGTATCAATTTATCAAAAGGCTTTGATGCGTGTTTGGTTTGCGGTACGCAAGGGCCTGATGGAGGATTTGCCATAGGATTAGAATGAGCCCTTGGGATGACGGGTGCGGACGATCGCACTGGTCCACCAGCGGGGTTTTGGCGCTGCAGGTTGTTGGACCATGCGAAATTCGGATGATTACGCCACCCTGGGTTATACATGGCAGAAAACGGGTTGTTCCCCAGGGTGCAGGCGTCTTCTATGCCAGAAGACGCGTCCGCATGTAAATATGTGTCCGAGCACATGGAGGCTTGGTCCTCCGTGTCGAAATACTGGCCCTCAGAAGCCAGTTCCACATGACTTACCGAGTCGCTTGGCGCGACATTCGATAAGGAAGGTCTTGCAGGGTTTCTCGGGATAAGCCTGGTGTTGAAAGACTTGGAATTGTGACGGAGTGGTGAGGTGGGGGTGTGTGCCATGTTTGTGGAGGAGGAGGACGATTCGGCTCTTTTTCTAAATTTAGCAGTCAATTCAAACAGTTCAGGGTTATGTGACCTCCTCCCAAACGTACACTACCGCAGGAAGAGTTGGGGAGATGAGAAGGGAAAAGAGATGAGAGAAATGACGTCGAAAAGGTACACTTGATTACAAATCAATACAATCAAGTTCCTAACCTCTACAGTGTGCCCTTAGACCTAAAGATCTAAGTTACCTACTATCACGAACTACGAAACCGAATGCGAGCACCGCGGAACTACCAGGCCAGATTGAAAGGCCGTTTGCCCCAGTCTTAGACACCCGATAGCACGCGGGAACTCTCACCAGCACGTAACCGCTACACGTAGGTAGTTAGACCTCCAATCCTTAAAAAGGGTCAAGTTACTACCAATTTTAATTAGAGGCTTAGGGTCAAGTGCTTTTGGAATGTAAAGGGCGTTATTTACGGGTAATGCCTAAGTGATTGATTTTAAGAGTGTAAAAACAAGCATGCAACGGGAAAATCTCCCCGAATTGAAGTTTTTAATTGGTGAATGGTTTTTAGAATTCAGCTTTAAGTAGTATGAATTTTAGGATTTTGCTGAATTACCAATTCAACCAATCTCCGGGTTTTGCAAGAATACAGGTTTTCTTTCTAAGCCCAACAAACCCTTCTTCAATATCAGTTAGTTAATGCATGCTAAAATGCAATGGGCTACCCTAAATGGAGATTTTACGTGTGGATGCACGAATCAGTTTTATATCAATGTGAAAGGGAGCTAAAGCACTTCAATTCAAGTGCTCCCAATCACCAAAAATGATTTCCACACACAAGGCTTCAACCAAAAGATAAAGAAAATCAAATTGTTGGGGTTGAAGTGTTCGGGATCGAATCTCAGGCAAGTTGAAAAGTCGTGGTGGGGTTGGAATTAACTCAATTCCAAGTCTCCCCACCAAAAATGTGATCCCGAATTGAAGATAAGTGAGGCAAAAGAGGGAAGCAAGCAATCTTTTTCTTTGCCTCAAAGAATACTTTACACGGCGAAAAATCTAAGAATCAAGATTCTTGGATTTTCGCTATGTGAAGTAAGGCGGGAAATCTCGGGGCGGTGGGAGTGAAGACAACCAATCAAACAAGTGAATTTTAATCCACTTGCCCCAAGAGATCCCAAGAAGTTTTTCTATTTTTTTTTTAGTTTTTAGTTTTTTTTTTTTTATTGATGTGGCAAGTTAATCCTAGTTTGCTAAGAAAAGGAAACTTACTTGTTCGGCAACGTGTGCGAAGCTCTAATGCGGTGTCGGCGTCTTCACGCTCTCGTTCCCGCCTTGGATCTGCTCATGTCTTCCACTTCGTCTGCCTTCCTTCTCCTTCCACCAAGTTTACCTGCACACCAAAAACAAAAATACCCGTGAAGAGAGAAGAGAAAAATTTAAAGGAATTTAATAAAAACTTACTTGAAGGCGCACCTCCCCGGCAACGGCGCCAGAAAAGATGATGGGTCGACCGTATAGGTTGTTAATATGGAGATTTTATCGTTGAAATGTGTATAGTGGTTAACCTAATTCGGACCTAACCATCTCTTTACAAAATTTTTAACCTGGCTTAATTGATTTTATCTTGTCACTTTTAGGCCCAGGGTCGAACTCAGGGAAGTGGGGTTCAAGTCGAGTTTCTACGTTTTCGTTAAAACGCGTCTCTTCCGTTTGTTTATTCTGTTTTTGGTGTTTTTCTTATTTAGATTTTTTTCTGGTAATCCTTATCCTTGAGGCTCACCCTCAAAATTGTGTCCTTGGCTTTTAGCCAAAACAGAGTTCCAAAACAAGTCTTGCTACCCGCAAGACGGGGTACCTGCAAGTCAAAGATTATCTTTTCTCTTTTATATACTTTTTTTATCTTTTTACCAAGAGAGAAGCAAACAGACAGAAAGTAAATATAGTATGTATATATATAATATATATAAAGGGGTGGGGGTGGAGGTGACGATGGAGTGTAACACTATGTCGAGTCAGTCGACGTCTAGAGAGACGCAGTCAACTCGACTGGGTGCCGCGTGGAGTGTAGATGGATGATGGATGATATATGGGTCCACGCTTTTTGTACGCATGTATCGGGGAATATCAGCAACTAGTGCAGATATTCCCGCAATACAGCGTATGGCAAATAACGTGAAAATATATATATATGTGTATGTATATAAGTAAATATATCTATAGATATATATAAATGTATAGGTATATATGTATAGATATATATAGATATATATGTGTGTGTGTATATATATATATATATATATAATACTATATAGATGTATATATATATGTATATAAGTATATGTATCTAGATATATATGTATATATATATAAGTATATAGATATGTATATATATATATGTATATAAGTATTTGTGTATATATATATATAGGTGTATATGTGTAAGTATATTGATATATATATACGTATATATATATATATTATATATATATGTATGTATACATAACTATATAGATATACTATGTATATAAGTATATATATATATAGATATATGTATGTATATATATATGTTACTATATATATGTATACGTATAGATATATATATGTTTATACTAGTGTTTATGTGTGTGTGGGTGTGTGGAAGTGTCGGTGAAGATGTGTGTGTGCGTTGGTGTAGTGTGTGCTGTGAGTGAGTGAAAAAGAGAGAGAGCGGGAGGGAGCGGACGCAGGAGCGAGAGAGAGCGGGCGAGCACCGCGAGTTAAGCCGTCTGTAGAAGGTGGCGGACGTCTGGACGTCACGGGTGCAAGCGCGCCTTCTCGCAGAGGACGTGGGGCTTCTGCAGGCCGGAGAGAGGGTGGAGAGCGGGCGATGGTGCGGGGAAGCGAATGCAGAGGAGGTCTACAGGTGGTCACGGAGGGGCGTGGGGGTTGGCAGGGGACGGCGAGAGGGCCTGGCCGGCCGCTACAGTGCGTGCAGCGGCCGGTTGCGGGTGCACGGCGGAGGCGACAGAACGAAGAACGGAGCGGAGGAGGCCCTGCAGGCACGCGCGGAGGGCTGAGCGCCTGCGGGGAAGGTCGCGGAGGAGGCGGGGGGGTCTACTGCTACTGCCGCCGCCGCGGTTTGGCTGCTGCTGCTGCTGCTTCAAGCTTCGGAGCTTGAAGTGGCAGCAATGGCGTGGAGACGAAAACGAAAAGAAAAGAAGACACCACGCCCACCGGCTCGTTGAAGAGCTGGGCGGTGGTGTTCCCACTGTGGTGGTGTGCACCACAGTGGGTTCTCCTGCTCGCCGGGTTCCTCCTCGAAGGAGGGCCGACGTATGGGAGGGGAGGACGGTGGAGGAGAAGGTGCTGGCTGCGGGTTTTTCTTCTGCAGCCGCGTCTGTCTCGCGAGGAAGAAGCTGCAGCTTCTTATAGAGGAGGAGAGAGTGGCGTGCCTGGCTGCAACAGGGAGAGGGCGCAGGATTGGCAGCTGTAGGGAGTGGCGTTGGCAGGGAGACATGACGTGGAGTAAATGCATGCAGCTGCGGGAAGAGAAGTGCAACCGTGGGAAGAGAGAAAAGAATTCAAGAGGAAATAAAAATAGAGAAGGGACTTTTTGCAAAGAGGCACTTGAGAAAAAAAGTGAATTATGAAGCCATTTATTTCATTCTCTTCTCCTCTCAATTAAATGCATGAATGCAAGTGTTTTTACAAATGCAACTATAGAATCCTAATATGCAATGTTAATGCTAGGAAATAGCATAAGAAGGCTTTATTGCAGGTGTATTTCGAGGTGCAAACACTCGCTCGTCCAATTCTGAGGTGGGACTAAATGTGCCACCTCCCTTGCATGCGTCGCAGTAGAGATGTCTGGCTTAATTGGCGAGGTTGCTATGGCCTTTGACTCTAATTGGCAGCCTGGACGCATTCGTGCCTCAAATCCGCACCTCCTGGGACTCGCCCCTGGAGTAGCAGCATCTGGAGTGCATCAAGCAGCTTCAAGCTTCTTCGCCATGGAGGCTGGTGTTGCGTGAACCTAAAATCATGAGCACAGCCTTGCGGCCACATTAAAATGCTCAGGGAGCTTCACCAAGGCACAACGAATGTGTGGCGGTGGTTTGCATGGCATGGGGATGGCTGTGGTGGCGGATCTAAGGCGCACTGTGGTCGTATGAGTGGGTATGTTTGGTGGGATGTTAGGGTGGTTAATGGAGTGAATGAAGTGGTGGGAGATGATCAGTGAGTCAAGGCAGAGGTCGTAGGGTGGTTGGCGAGGCGGGTGAAGGTACGGAGCAACGAGAGTGACTCGCCGGAGGGTTCGCCGGAGGTGGAGGAGGTGATGGTGATCAGTGGCGTCAAGGGGTGTTTTTGAGAAATAAAGAGGGAGAACGGGAGTAGAAGGGAGAGGGAAGATAACAGGCCTAAACTAAGGACGAAGGAGATAGGAAAGGCATCTGGGCTGGTACGGCCGACGCTGGAGATGATCTCCGTAGATGAGGCGGCGGCGAAGATGAGGGTAGTGGCGGCATCAGGGCTAGTATGGCCGATGCGGATGAATGAGAGGAAGGTGACACAACCACTAGTATTGTGGTTGGGCGATGAGAGAGAGAGGGAGGAACCACTGGAGCTTGCGAAGGTGTTGTGGCCGGCGAAGAGAGAAGAATGTGGGGTGGATCGGCTCAATTCTAAGCTGAGGAGATGCGGCTGGATCAAGGGTTGCTTAAATAGTCCTTTGGGGAAGGGTTTGTGCTTGGAAGCCAAGCTTCCAAGCAAGGTATGTTCGCCAGAGTTAGGACTTATCAATGGGTTCGGATTGGAGAGGATTACTCAGAAAATCTCCCTTCCAATTTTGGGAGGGATTCTCTGAGCAATCAAGGAGAATCCTCCTTCTAAAGTTCATCGGAGTAGGATTTCCTCTGCTATATGGTAGAGGAACCTATTTGCAAGGACGATGAAGAAGCTAGGGGGCCAAATGCAAGGGTTTTCGAAAGATAAGGGCAGAAATGTAATCAGGTTGGACTTATTTACAAAGTAGGTCAAGATGAGTTCTCCTTAGGTCCAAATTTTGGTACAAACCTAATTTGGCCCTACGGAATCCAATGGTGAAGATGTATGTTTGGTTTGACCACGATTGACAAGGAAATTTATGCAAAAACCCAATTTAGGGCAAATATCTAGCTGAGACCCCATTTTAGGATAAAATGGGTTCTAAAGGCCAATTTGAAAGTTCTAAACCCTAGAGGATATTTTATATGATTTTTAGAAGGTTTAGGTGAATTTTATCCTGACCAAAACCTTGTTTAATCAAGTGGGTCTATTTTAGGGTTACAAAAAGTCATTTAATTCCCAGAACTCAAATGAACCCTTTTCTGTATGAACCAACATACATTTTATCTTGTTATGACCTTTTGACCTTTGTTTAGCCCTTGAGAAAATCCTTTGTTGCACTGCAATGGTAAAATTGTAGTTTAACCCCTTATTTCTTGCTTTTCTCTCAGAAAGGTTATTCAGTGAATTAGGATCTCCAGTTGGTTATGTAGGAGCTCTTGTTCTCCTTTATGGGTCAAAATGAGCTAGTTAGGGCTCATGATGGTTGAAGCGCTGACGGCTTCGTTTAGATAACCGGGTTTTATTGTTATAGCGTTGTAGTATAGCCAGTTATTGCCATCATTTCAAATATATAAATTTTTTACTCGGAAAATAAAAGAGTTCCCGAGGTCGAACTCAGGGAGCAAGTTGTATTCTAGAGATATACATGTTTCTTTTACAAAAATAAAGAAAGAGAGAGAAATAATTTGTTGTCTTTTCTTCTTTTCTCTTTGCTTCTCCTCGTCTCAGATCTTCTGTTATCTTCTTCTTCTTTATCTACAGTGGTGATGTTCTTCTTCTTCTTTCAGCTGTTCCTGCTCTTCCTTTTTCTTCTGCAGAGCGGTCCTGTTCTTCTTCTTTTCCTTTCTTCAGATCTTCTTCTCGTGCTCTTCTTCTTTCAGTTCTTCCCTGTGTTCTCCTCTGCCTCGCCTTCTTCTGTTGTTCTTCAGATCTCCTTCTTTCTTCTTTTCTTTTTCCTGTCAGGACGTCGTCTCTCCTTCTTTCTTCTTTTCCCTTCAGGACGTCGTCTGATTTTCCAATCAGACGACTTAACCCGCTTGTTGCTACAGTGTCTCCCTCAGCTTCCTTCTTCTTCCGCGATCCTTCTTCTTCACCTGTGCCTGCACACTTCAGAGTTTACGTCAGAGGGCAAAACCTACTCTACCCCCCGCCCCTCCGTCTCTCTTTCACAGAATCCGCTCATAGGATAGCTCTCCCAGAGCTACCGGGTAGCCGGGTACGGGTCGCGCCCGGGTCCAGGCCCACCGGCGTGAGTGGTGGGCGAGGAGTGTAGGTCAGTCTAAGTCGGGTCGGGTCAGGTCCGCGGGGCGTGAGCGCGGACGAGACCGGGTAACCGGGCGGGTGAAGGGGACCTCACCCCGTGTGCTGAGGCAGTAAGCCTCCAGCACTTTTTCGCTTTATACCGCTGCGCCTCTTCAGACTTTTCCGAGGTGGGACTAAATGTCCCACCCTAATTGAGCACCCGCAGCGGAGAAAGCAGCGGGCGATCGCAGCTACACGCGAGGCCTTCGCCCCAGCTGCGAGCCTGATGCTTTGTCGAAATGCCTCGCAAGGCCTGGGAGTCGAATCTGGGCGTGGCGCGCCTGCAGCTGCAGGCGGAAGCAGCTCCTTCTGCACGGCAATGGCGGCGGAGGTCGGGTGACCTGTTCACAGCAAAACGGCCTTTCGGCCTAATCAGAAGGTGCCGGGAGCTTCGCCAGAGTGCGGCGAAGCTCGTGTGGGTGGTGGCGAGGCGTGGGGCGGCGTGCAAGGGCTGCCCTAGGTCGGACTGTGGGTCGGAGGATGGGTTTGTTCGGTGGGGTTGCAGAGGGTGATGTGGGGGAAGTGGAAGGGCGGGGGTTGATCAGGGTGAGGAGGCGGAGGTTCTGCGGTGGTCGGCGAGTCGTGTGGGTTGCTGGGGTGATGGGAGCGGCTCGCCGGAGGATGGCCGGAGACGAAGGGGGTGACGGTGGACAGGAGCGGTCGAGGGTTTAATCAAATAAAAGACAGTGAGGAAAAGAAAGAGGGGGAGATGGGGAGGAGTTCTGACCTAGCTACGGAGACGAAAGGGGCCGGAGCAGGGCGACAGTCGTATCGACTGTCGCCGGAGAAGAAGATGCCCAGGGGAAGAAGTCTCTGCTGCTGGTATTGCGGCAGAGCGAAGAGGAGGAGGAGGAGGAACCGCCGGAGCTGGTGGGTATCTGCCGGAGTGAGAGGAGAGGAAAGTTGGGGGTTTTCTCCGTCAGATCCGAGCTGCGAAGAACGGTGGAGCGACGGGGGTATTTATAGGGACCGAATCAGGGAGGAAGGCGGAGGGAGACGACGTGTCTCCCTCGCCGGAGGACGCCGGAGATGGAAACCCATACCGTCCGTGCGTTCGCACGGCCGGTATGGTGGGTTACAGCGACCAGGGGGGTGTCCCTGCGACGGCTGACGACGCAGGGCACCCCCGGTTTACTTGCCAGGCTCTCCCCCTCACCCTGCGCGGCGCCATGCTCCGCGCAAGGTCGCCGGAGCATGGTGCTGGCAGGTTTTGCAGGGGGGACCTGAACGCAAAGAACGAAGGAGAGTTAGGGGCCAAAATGCGAGGGTTCAAAAGTTGAGGGCCAAAAAGTAAATATATGAGGACCAAAGTGTAAAGTTGGTCAAGGAGGTTTCTTCTTAGGCTCAAGTTTTTATACATGACTAATTAGGACCTAAGGAATCTGATGGTGAATTTCATTTCTATATTAAACCTTGTTTGACCGATCAATTTATGCGAAAACCCAAATTAAGTTATTAATTGGGCATGGTTCTCAATGTAGGTCAAAATGGGTTCTGAAGGCCAAATTGAAGGTTCTAAACCCTAGAGATTATTTTTCTATGAATTTTAGAGGGTTTATTCTATTTTTACTTTGCCTTGAACCTCGTGAATTGAAGTGGGTTGTTTTAGGGTTACAGATTATCATTTAGTTCCTTGGAATTGCTGTAGCCCTTTCTGGATCATCTCATCCCACTTTTATTCTTATTAAGTTGCTTTGACCTATGTTTGGACCCTGAATTACCCTGTATGCAGATTATACTGGTAAAATTGCATTTTTACCCCTTATGACTTGTTTTCTCCTTAAACTCAGAATTCTCTGAGTTAAGCCTTTCCTTGAGTTATGTAGGAGCTTTTATCCTTTGTATTAGGTCAAAATGAGCTAGTTATGGCTCATGATGAGGTTCTCATCAATGGTGTTCCCATCAAGGGTAACCCCCTATTTCCTTTGTTTTTTACATTGATTATGAATGCTTTGTCAATCATCTTAGATATGCTAGTCGAGAGGGGCCACATCAGGTTTATCAAAGTTGGAGTCCCATTTAGCTCACATCTCTTCTTTGCGAATGACATTCTCATTTTCACTAGGGGGATCATCGCTTGGCAAGGGGTATTCAGAGGGCCCTCGATGTCTTTGCTTCCCTCTCAAGACTCTACCTTAATACAAATAAGAGTCATGTACCTTAATCGAGCAGCAATGGATCATTGGTCAATCTGCTTACACTTAGGGATGTTGGCCAATCATCTTCCCACCACCTATTATGCGGTCTCGCTATTCACTGGAGTGAAAAGGGGCCCCATCTTTCGAGCCTTAGAGGAAAAAGAAAGGGGCCTTTTGTCATCTTGGGAGAGGAGAGTCTTTTCACTTATGGAGAGGGTGAAGTGACTATGGTGGACCTTGGAGGGACTACTTAATTTTTGGATTGTGGTGCCCACGAAGGTGCTCAAATCAATTGTGAGAATGGCAACAAACTTCCTCTAAGATGGAGGTATGAATGTGCTTGCCTAGGTTGACATCTACACCCCCCTCCACGAAGGTGGGCATAGGCTACGTTCACTCAAGGATATCAATCTTCTTACTAGCATGCACAAGCTCTAGCACCTTACTTCCTCACCAACCTCCATCTGGAGTTCTTGGATGTTTAGTAGATATGGGGGCATCGCTCATGGAATTACATGAAGGGGGAACAATCACTATAGAAAAATTATGCTTTTGTGACAGTTGTTTGTAACGGTAAATTTTTCCATCACAAAAAAATCCATTTTTTATAACAGGAACAACATATCCTATAAAAAATTAATTATAATATTTTTAGAGACCTATAATTACCATCGCAAAGATAAAAAAAAAATAAGGTGGGTACTCTCCCGCCCATAAAAAAAAAAAGTCCCCCTTTTACATATTCCATTCCCCCAAGTCCAAACCCTTGTCGATGCCATTTGGTGATTCCCTCCTATCTAGTGACACCTTCGCTCGATGCCCCTCCCCTCCCGACACCTCCACCCGACGATAAGCTGCAACCTTTGCGCGTGAGGGAGTCAAGGGAGAGGACGGTGAGGACGGGCGGCGCCAGCACCCCTTCCCCTCAAGTCCACCAAAACCCTCGTTCCTCCCTTTGGTGATACCCCCAAGTCCAGCGACGCCTCCGCCCGACGCCCCTCCCCTCCGGATGCCTTCGCTCCAGTGATAAGCTGCAACACCCTTGCGTGTGAGGGAGTCGAGGGAGAGGACGGTGAGGACGGGCGGTGCCAGCACACGACGAGCGAGGAGCGGCGGAGGAGGAGAAAGGGCTTAGGCGAAAATAAGGCAACGCCACTGCCTAGGACTCCAACGCTCATAGGGCTCTGGCACTCCTGAGGAGATGCCGCCACCTCCTCCTTCCCCTTTCGCTGCTCCCCCTCTTCCTCCTCTGTATCTGGCCCTCCTCTAATTTTGGTGATGTTTCTTTGTTGCTTGCTAAACTATTCCTTGCATAAGCTTTGGGGTCAGGGAGATGATGCTGTCCATTTGGATTTTAAGCAAAAAAATTTATGTCGAAAGAGCTGTTCATATTGGTTTTCTACAGGTTCATAAAAATTTATTTCAGCAAGGGTAGGTGATCTTTAATTTTGCATGGTATACCTGGAACTCCAGTTATCACCAAGTAATAGAAGTTATGTTGGGCTTATATTGGATTTATTTCTGGTTGAGACAATAAAGACCCCTAAGGGACCGTCAGAGCATGGATGGCGAGATGCCTTTTGAGGTAGCTGCAAACAATGTATTGGAGGACCATGGCGAGATGCCTTTTGATGTACAGGTTGTTGTCTATAGGGACAAATTCCAAATATGCGCATGTTAAACAAGTGCCAAGGAGGATGAGATCCGGATGGGGCTTGATTATTGATTATTATGGGATGCACTAAGATTGGGGAGTATCTTTCGCATAGGCAGTGCGCATGTCAAGATTTTCCCTGATTCAATCAAAATAAACCAGTTTGAAGGCTCTCCACATGCACAGATTTATATCATGCAGATATTTACTTGCAGTCTTTTACCCCTTGTTAACATAATCTGGAATTGTGCCTACACTTCCATGTTGACCATCTTTGCACAGGATTCATCTTTCACTTAAAAAAGGAAAATCCTAAATATATTTAGTAATAAAATCAGTTCCATTGCCTTTTGTTGGTTTTGCAGAAATCAGTTTAATTTTCTATTCTAGTCTATATCTTGTGCTGAGCTTGTTACCAAGGAATAAAAACTTGGTTAAAGTCTGGTAGATTTTAGGCATCTTGATTTTGGCTTGGGTGGAGCAGGTTTAATCATGTTTCATCTAAAGTAAAAACAATATTAACAAGATGGTTCAAGTTGGTCAAGTATTGGATATAAGAATTAAATACTATTGGTTCAACCCAAATTGAATTCAACCTGAACCACCCAACACTTACTACAAATGGGGTTGACCTATTTGTTTGTTATTATTATAGTTATAAAAATAACTGTGACCTATATTTTAGTTAGATCTAGTTAATATTATAAGAATCTTTTAATTAAAATTCTTTGTTTGTTTGGTCATGACATTACTTTCGATTTGGATATTATTCATTATTTTGCACGTATGTTTTTAGTTTCAATCTTTTTAAGTTTTGATATGAATGTGGTTGCTCTTGTTTACATATTATATTATATTATATTATATTATATTTTTTCTTTCATTCATCTATGAAATTTGAAGACCTTTTAAAATGATTTTTTTTTCAATTGTAGACATGAATAAGACGTGGATGGATAAATGGTTTGAAGACATAGAAGCATATGATATTGGAGTATGTCGATTTTTGGATTGGGTGTTTCTTGAGGATCGATCAATGTATAAATTTGGATCTAAGAAAGATTGGATAGTTTGTCCATGTAAGATTTGTATGAACACAAGAAAGAGTAATCGAGAAGATGTGCATGAGCATCTTATATAAAATGGTTGGTGGCCAAGATATACAATTTGAAATGTCCATGGAGAGGAAGGTGGAGAGACATCACGACAAGGTCATCATCAGAATGTGCAGAATGAGGATGGTGGAAATGATGAGTTAATGGATATGCTTTATGACATAGGAGGGATTCCTATGGATTCCGAAAATGATATAGCAACTAATGTGGATGTTGAAAATTTCTATAAAATGTTATCAGAAGTAGAGGAACCTATTGCTCCAGGGCTAAAGATGTCTAAATTAAATTTCATATTGAGATTATTCAAATTAAAAGTTATTCACCATTCTACGTCAAAGATGATGTCAGATGTGCTTGACTTTATTGGTGAAATATTAGGTTATCCAAAAGGTTATCCTAAAAATTGGTATCATGCAAAGAAGTGCCTTCGGTCATTAGGCTTGAATTGTGAGAAGATAGATGCATGTCCTAATAATTGTATCTTATTTTGGAAGAATAATGAAAAACTTGAACACTGTCCTAAGTGTGATGCCTAATAAACGTCAGTTTATCATCATTCTTATGCATTAAAACAAACTTAGTTCTTAGGATTTTACTCCGCAAACAGATTTTTGGGTTGCATTTAGGCATTAATTAAGGTAGGCATGCATTGCATTTTTTATTGTCTTTTTGATATATTTTTGTGAGTGTTAGGGATGAACAAATACAGATCCCTAAAACCCCAGCACTCAAGAAGGCAAATGGTGAAGGAGGAACTCAGACTAACTGGAACTCAACTTGATCCAGTTCACCACAGCTGGAACCTAGCTTACTTGGACTAGAGTTAGCTCATCCCAGCTCCATTCAGCTAATTTCAGCTGAATGTCAGCTCAAGAGAGCTCATCTTAGCTCACCCTAGCTCAGGTCAGCTCAGATTCAGCTCAACCTAGTTGAATCTAGTTCATCTCAGCTCCCACTAGTCCACAGGGAGCTCTAGCTAGCTCATCTGAGTTGGCTGGAGTTCACCCCAGCTCAGATCTAGTTACATCTAGCTCCACTCAACTCCAGCCAGCTGAAGATGAATTCATCCCAGCTCAGGAAGCTCAAGTCCAGCTCCCGAGGACTCAGCTTAGCTTAACTTAGTTGAGCTAAGCTACTTTGGCTACCTCAACTAGCTTGATCCTTCTCGGGAGCACCAGACCCAGCTTACCTTAGCTCCATTCAACAGAAGCTAACTTACTTTAGCTTGGCTTAGTAGTTAGCAAAGAACTATCAAGCTAAGCCAACTAGAGTAGCCCCATGTTGACCTCTTCAGTAGCTGCCAGCTCCACTTCAGCTCCAAAGTCTTCAGATCCAGCTCCTTCCTCCAAACCCTAGCTCCAACACCTCCTCCTCTACTCCACTATTAGCTAAGCTAGCTTAGCATAGCTTAGCTTAGCTATGCTCTAGCTCCGTTGGCTTTTACCACCTAAAAATCCTACCTAACAACTCCACCAACTAGCTCCACCTAAGCTCTACATAAGCTACCCCTACTTCCACCTCACCTTGGCACCAACCTAGCATACCCACTACCTTCAAAAGACACCATAAAGTGGTGCCAAAACCACCCTAACTACCTCCTTATTGGCTCCACTTTTTCCCTCTAAAACACCCCCACATCATGGCCCTACGCATAACCCTACAACCCATCCTAGCCATCCACCTACCCCTCCTTCTAGAACCGTACTTGGAGCCACCTAAGCCCCTCTTCTAGAAGCCATTTTGGTGCCAACTTCAAGGGATGCCACCACCCATAACCACCACCTAGGTGCCCCTTGGGTTGGCGCCAATTACCCTTAGCCATAGGATCCCCAACCACCTCCATCTTCCCATCTTAGCCCTCCATTTCAAAGGTCACCTTAGCCCCCTTCCTACTCTATATAAGCTCACCACCTACCACTATTTTAGGGCATCCTCCATTAGTGTTTACTTCCACCTACATCCACCTATACCTATAGCCAAGAAGAAGTAGAGAAGAAGATTAAGGGGGCATATCACCAGCCCCTTTGGTATCTTCTTCTCCCCACTCTCTTCAACTTGGGCCACGCCAAGGAGGAGGACCTTTCCATTTCAAGGAGGACGGCCAGGCAAGGGAAAAGGACCAAGGGTAGACGTCCACCCTTGGAGAAAAGCTTAGGGCACGCCCTCTTAGGGCTTGCTTTAGAGGACATCACCTTGGTGAAGCTATAGAAGGAAGGAGCTGAAGATTTTCTTTTCAAGCCTAGGAGCTACTAGGCTTGGAGCAAGAAGAGCTTCATCCTCTTCATCACCATCATCATCTAAAGAATCTGTCTTTATTTTGTTTTCAATTTTTTTTCTTGTAGAAGCATTCATCTACTAATAGACAATTTCCTTTAATATAAAAAAAGTTGCCTTGATTTATTGTTACACTCTTTTTTTTTGCATTACCTTGCTTTATCTTTAGTGTAGTTTCACTCCTTTCTAATTAACCTAGGCCTCCATGTGCCTAGGTTGAGCTTAGAAAGAGGATAATTTTTGTCACTTAGACTAGCATAGTAAGTGTAGTCACTTTTTCTCGCCAACAACTTCGCATGTTGCCTTAATTTCAAAAACATAAAAATGATATATTGAAAAAAGATAAAAAAGAAAGTTGAGATTTATTTTCTAAGCAAGAGAGTTGATTTTGCAAATAATTGGCCTCTTTGGACGACCCTAGATACTTCCCTATCTATGAATATAAATTTAAAAGCGAATCCATTTTTGTGCGTTGCAATGACTTAAAACCCTAAATTAACAAATCATGCAAAAAGGCGATCAATGCCTCGAGATATAAGTTTCCAGAGACAAACCTTAATCGAAGCAAGAAAAGAAAGCCAACAAAAGTTCTTCGCTATTTCCCTTTGATTCCAAGGCTCCAACGACTGATTATGTCATCAAAGACTATGGAATGGATGTCGTGGCATAGTGATAAAAGAATACCAGATCCTAAGGGAATTATGCGTCATCCTATAGATGTGGAAGAGTAGATAAGATTTGATAACATGCATCTAGATTTTGCAAAGGAGGTTCGCAATGTTAGACTTGGTCTTTCTAGTGATGGATTCAACCCTTTTGCAAATATGAATAATAATTATACTATATGGTCAGTGCTCGTTGTCACTTATAATTTACCCCCATGGATGTGCATGAAATCATCTTTCATGATGATGTCATTACTTATACCAGGTCCTAAAGGTCCAAGCAATGCAATTGATGTATACTTGCAACCATTAGTCAATGAGCAAAGTTATTGTGAAATACAGAAGTAGAAACATATGATGCACAAAGAAAAGAGATGTTTTCAATGCGAGCATCATTATTGTGGACCATTAATGATTTTCCAGCTTATGCAAATTTATCAGGCTGGAGTACAAAGGGTAAATTTGCTTGTCCAGTGTGTATGGATGATACACATGGTGTACGACTAGATGAAAGTGGAAAACAATGTTATTTAGGACATCATCGATTTCTCCCCCATGGCCATAGGTGGAGGGAGTGTCGATTTAATAATAGATTCAATGTACAATTTGTAGGAGAATGTCTCAGCTTGTCGCGCTTTGCTGGATCCTTCATGTGGCAGCAACAACAGAATTTGGTAGATATACCCTTGGGTCACATTTTTAAGCAGCCAGTCACAGGTCGTTGGAGGAAGAAGAGTATATTTTTCCAAGAGTTTCCTTATTGGAAGGATTTGCAAATTCATCATAATTTAGATGTAATGCACATTGAAAAGAATGTGATGGAGAATATTCTTGGGATATTGAATTTATCTGGTAATCCAAAGGATACAATAAAAGCTAGACGGGATCTTCAACAATTAAACATGAGTGAGTTACATCCAAAGGATCGAGCTAATGACAAGTATGAATTACCTGATGCTTGTTACACATTGTCCTTACAGAAACGTCTATCAATATTAGAATTTTTGAAAAAGATTCGAGTTCCAGATGACTATTCCTCAAACCTCTCCAAATGTGTCAATATAGCAGATAAAAAAGTATATGGGATGAAGAGTCATGATCATCATGTCTACATGTAAGTTTTACTACCATTAGCACTTCGCGAGATGTTACCGTCAAATGTGTTTGATCCATTGGTGGAACTGAGTAAATTTTTTAAGACTGTATGCTCGAAAGTTCTTGATTCACTTGTTCTGCAGAAGTGTGAGGCAAAGATTGTTGAGACATTACGTAAGATGGAGTAAATATTTCCACCGACATTCTTTGATGTGATGGTACATCTAATAGTTCATTTAGCTGGTGAGGCAAAAATTGCTAGTCCAGTACAATATACATGAATGTATCATGTGGAGCGGTATCTCAAGAAACTTAAAGATTATATCAAAAACATGGCACGACCTGAAGGATCGATTGCAGAGGCATATCTATTAGAAGAATGTGTAAACTTTTATGGAATGTACATTGACGGTCCAAACAGTCGATTTAATAGAGAGGAAAGGAACTATGATGGTGGTAAAATGGAACTTCAATTGAATGGCATTTTGTCAATCTTATCATCAAGTGGTAAAGCAATTAATG
The DNA here is from genome assembly GCA_037157565.1 of Thalassia testudinum. Taxonomy (NCBI): domain Eukaryota; kingdom Viridiplantae; phylum Streptophyta; class Magnoliopsida; order Alismatales; family Hydrocharitaceae; genus Thalassia; species Thalassia testudinum. The sequence goes on from JAZHRO010000055.1 coordinate 129,596,155, forward strand.
AAACAACCAAAAAGATAATGTCAGAAGAAGATATGAACTTAGCTCACTATTACATTTTAATGCAGGTTGAAGAGTTGGATCCATTTTTTTATGAGTACAATGAATTATTTCCATTTCAAGTACGCATGTCTTTTCGTGCAGCCAATTTTCTTCAATGGTTTAAAAATCAGGTCCAAATACTTAAAGAAAATGAAGATAGTAGATGGACACCTGAATTAGATGTCTTAGTAGAGAAGACTTTTACTTATGTGTATTATCATCCAGGATTTGTTGTAAATGGATTTAGATTCAGAACAAAATCATGGATGTAACAAAGAGAACACAAATGTGTGGCGTTATAGTTACGTCTAACCTTCACTCAGGTTTAGATGGCTACTATGGAGAAATCATTGAAATTGTTGAGATTAGTTTTACGCATGATATACGTGTTGTTCTTTTTAAGTGCGACTGGTTTGATGTTTTTAACAAAGATTTAGGATTCATCAAAGACAAACATGGCTACATCAGTCTAAAACAGAATCATAGATTGGGAACAGAAGAGCCATTTACCCTCGCAAGTCAAGTTAAGCAGGTGTTCTTTGTTTTTGATAATTCCCGAAATGGATGGATCGTTCCTATAAGAACAATGCCAAGGGACTATTATGATGTCTTAAAAGGATCTACAACTTCTGTCAATAATGATGAAGTCTACCAAGAAGTTCCAAATGAAAATGATCCTTTACATTAAAAAATTATTATAAAGGTATAATACATTTCTCTTGTTAATTTTATAATTTGGTTATAATTCATATTCTATTTAATTGATTTTTACATGATATTTTGGTTGGTTTTTATATGTAAATAATTTATTTCCTTGCACAATAGTTTATTTTTTAGAATAATTGATTTGTTTGGTTTTTGTTTGTGAGTTGATATGTTCTCCTTTGTTAATTTTTAATGTAGATGGCTCCAAAAGTCACCTCTTCTGACTAGACTACCGGTGCAATGGCTTTTCATCAAGAAGATAATGAGGTGATGCATATTTTTTTTTTATCAATGATATTTATTTATTACACTTTTATATTTTACAACTTTTTGATGTACAAATATATTATTTATGGTTTCTTAGATGATTTCTGAACGTCCACTTCCTCAACATTCAAGACATGCTCATCATCAAGCACGTCTTACCATTAAAACTTCTAATCATACCACTGGTGCAATAGCTTTTCAACAAGATGATGAGGTTATATTAGTTTGCTTAGCTCCATTTAGAAATGATTATTTCGTCAACTTTAATTGAGTAAATCTTCACAAAAAATACATATTCAAGGCTTAAATTATAATTACAATTTCTCATAATTGAATATTCTATTGCACTGGCAAGAACGGTGTTGATATCTTCATCTTTTGATAAGCTGAACTTCCAAGGATATACTAATTTTTCTTCCCAATGATCTATAGCACATTGTTTTAAATTTATTGTGTTATGGATTTTGTTGGTTTAAATTTATAGTCTTTCTGGGTTTTTCTTTTTGACCTAGTGTTATATTTTTCATTATTCTTCAAAAATTATTGCTAGCTGCATATTAAGTAAGTAATGTCAATCAAACAAAAATAAGTAACTGTTCTCACCCTCGTACCAAATTCTTATTTCTCGGTGACAACTGAGAGCGAAAGCTGCTATATAGCATCTCTATTATTTCTTGCTTGGTGGTTAAATGTAGTTACGCTACTTTTGTATTTATTTGCAGTGCTAGTACATGAATATTTTCCAAAGTTCACAGAGAGAATAATTACAGTTACACCAGTGATTGGTGTCATCCTCAGAACTCTGCTCTGTGCAAGCCCTGTATGTTCACTTGTCTTCCATGTTTCTCACTGATAGTTAGCCAAGTAGTTAAAATGCTGATAATCAACTATTTTAATTTTTATCAACACCAAGGACTTGATAATCAACTATGGTATTCGTTTCTTTCCCTTGATGGGATGCAGTCTGATAGAATTCTATAGAAACCACAATCAAGTTTCTAACTGCAATCAAAATATAACACATATGGCATTAAATCGGAAAAAAGAAACTGCATGAAGAAAATGCTACATAAGTCCTACAATATCCAAACTATTACATTTTGATGGTGGTGGAAAATGCTGATTGTTCTATCCTGGAGAATATCTTTTTTTTTTAATGAAATCCTGGAGAATATCTTGATAGGAATGACATGGTATTTTGGGGTTATTGGGTTCTATGTGGATGGTGCTATGCCAAGTGCTCAGAGATTTCTTTTTTTGTTGGAAATGGACCTATAATGCTTCTGTTAACATAGCTGATTACTAAAACTAGTTGTCAGCTTTTTTACTGGAAAAATAAAAAAGTTTGATGCAGTGAATCCTCATATTCTAATTGAGGCTTTTGGTTGTCAACCAATTGAAAGAAAAGAAACATACAACATGCCAGTCAATGTTGAGTTTGACAATGGATTTCACAGAAATGTCATCCTCTATGGGCACCTTTTTTTTTTTTTGCTATATTTGAGAAAGTCTCCATGTGAGTTAGAAAAGATCAAGACAAATGACTCCAGGTGACTACTTATAAAATAAAGAGAATCCTTATTTGATGTGGTCTACAAAGAGGTGCATTCTGAATAATGTTCAGAAATGAGTTTTGGATCATTGCTTATTGCTTATTTGGATTCCCATTATAGGCCAAATAGTCCACGAATAGAGATTGGATGCTCTAGTTGAGAAGCTAGAGAGGTTTGGCAAGTGGGGGCGTATGCATATTCTCTAGGGTGAGAGATGAGTGCTTTTGAAGTTGGTTTTATCATCTCTAGTTGATGAGAGATGCATTGCTGTATATTGACCATCAGCATAAGGACATTTTTTTGTAGTGTCAAAATTTAGAATATTAGTATAGAGCTGGATAGAAACAAAATATAGGTTGGTTGGCTTTGCTAACCAAAGATGCTTAGGTGGGTGGTGAAGGTAAGCAACAACAGTATGATCTAGGTTTATTGCTTTTCAAGCAACAAAAGATTGCCAGTACATTTTTCTTTTTTGTTATAGGTTTATTACTTTTCAGTTCCTTTTCAGAAAAAAAAAGGTCACCACTAGTTCATTAGGGCATTACAGGTTAATTGCTTAAGTTTTCCTTTCCTTTTGGCAGCATCTAGGTTCATGATTTTTATACACCTATTTATAATTTTTTAGATGGTTTCCGAATGTCTGCTTTCTCAACGTTTATGGGATACTCGTCATCAAGCACGTCTTAGTGTTGGAGCTTCTTATCATACCACTGGTGCAATGGTCTTCTAACAAAATGATGATGAGGTGACATTTTATTTGTTAATTATTTTTAAATGTGATGCCTTTTTATTAGAGATTAATTTGTTGTATTATATTTTATTATAAATCTTCATCCAACTGATCTCTGATCGCATAACTCATAAACGTTCAAGAGATATTACTCATAACATAGGAGCATTTGAGCAGAATGAAGATAAAGAGGTGACATTATATAGAACTTAATTATTTTATTATCATTGTCGATTGTGTTTTAATAATAATTGATTATGTTGATTTTTGTATATTGATTAATTTATTTCATATAATTTTTTAGATGGCCCTTAAGAGGCTGATGATAAGGTGAGACTTTAATAATTAATTAGTTATTTGTAATAGTTATTTGTTTTCTAATGGTAATAACAATTTCTTTTCATACGTTAATTTTTTTCAGATGACTTTTTACACATCCTAAAAGAAAATGAGGAAAAACACGTTGCGATTTTGTTAATAGTTTTACATTTGGAGAGACAATCTTTGTTGACATTAAGGCGTTAGTGTTGGATTATATAGTCAAAAGTTTGAAAGTACAGTGGGAAAATTAGCTCATGCTATTATACCAATCACCTATAGAGATTTTAGACTTGATGCGACGAAGGAGATGAAGATGGAACTCTTAAAATGCTTGCAAGTATAATTTCTTATATTTAATCATTATTTTAAGATAATTATTTTTATAAATGTTTATAAGTTATAAATTATTGATTTTGTAGGAAATTTTTCATTGGGAAAATAGTCCTTACGTCTAACGACAAATTATGAAACAGGTAGCCAAACTCCATCGTAATTATCGATATAGGTTGAAGGAAAAGGTAACTTAAATTTGGAAAATAATTATAATTTTTACATTTATATTTTTATGTAATAATTAATTTTTGATGTTTTTTAGTGTTTTAATAAAGATGTTCCTATATTAAAAATGCTTGCTAAAATATCTGATGATATACATCTCGATGATTGGCGCAAACTTATAGATCATTGGACCAGTGATGTAAATACGTTTATACTACTTAAGATGTCTATTTATGCATATTCTTAAGTATATGATTGTATTGCATGCTATAAATATGGCATAACATGTATCATCTTGCATTTAGAGTAGTTTGAATAAAATTGAGGTTAATTGTCTCATTTTATGTGCTTGGACAGGGTAAATTTTTTATTGGGGCCTCGAATCAAAGATCTAACCATACAGATGTGATCAGGGCGACGATTGGAGTTCAACGACTCCAAAATCGCCCTAATCAGACATCTGTAACATCAGATAATGACCAGGGAACTCTAGAAGATCAAGGGTCAAGATGGTGTGAATCCGCACTTCAAATGACAAATCTGACCGCACGGATGGATTCAGATTGACGATCGCAGCCTAACGACGCGAAAATCGACTCAATTCGACACCCGTGGCACCATCTACATCATCTAGAAGATGGACGGCCAAGATGGCGCCACGTGGTGCCATCTCAGCCGTCCAACCGGCCCTCAAGACCACCGCTGCTTTTCCAAAGAGAATTCGGTGCGCGATCTGGGCCGTTGGATCTCGATCCAACAACTGTGGATGCGGCGCCTTAAATCGTATGCGCGACCATTTCCTCTCTGTAGCGCAGCGGTTCAGCACCTTATCGCGAGGTGCTGGCACGGGATTGAGTCGCAGCGAGCAGGCGAAGAGCGCAGGTGAGCGTCGGATCGCGATCGAACGGCTTTGCGCGCCCGATAGCGCTCATGCGCTATTTCACGCACGATAGTAACGCGGCATCGCACGCGGGCGGGTGCGCAGCGCAGGCGGGCGAAGGCGCGATTTAAGCCGTCGCTGAACTTGCGCAAGCGTTGCACGTGTGAGTAGACAAGCGGGCGCGCGCAGGCAGCGCCCATTACGCCCACGATGGGGTTTTAGTGACGGTTTTATCCATCACTAAAGATCCCTTATTTAATGTTTTAAAGATGTAATGACTAATTTACCCTCATTCTTTGCAACTATAAAAGGAGATCCCCTCCACGTGAAATTCTCATTCCTTCTCTTCTCTCCCTCTCCAAAGCTCAAGAGAAACTTGTCCCACACCCGGGATGCTTCTCGCGAGATAAAGTCAATTTTTCATCCCCTGTTCAGAAGTGGATCCCGCGACAACGACGAAGTGCTGACCCGTTCCCGTTCTTCTGCTTCGTCCTCCTTCGTCCAGGCGTCGTTCCATCCGGCTCGTCCTCTAAGCAACCGTCGAGGAGGATATCTCTCTCATTCTTTTTACTGCTTTCTAGAATAAATTTATTACTTTCTAGAGTAATTCGGCACGTCCTCCAAGCAACCGTCGAGCATGATATTCTCTCTCCATTCTTTTAATGCTTTTTAGAGTAGATTTACTGCTTTCTAGTGTAATTATTTTCTACTTTCTAGTTGTAATAGTGAAACAAATAATCTCCTTAATGATGAATTCCCTGTTTATTTTACATCTCGTTTTGATTTCTGTTTGTAATATTCTCTCTTATTCTCTCTCTTCTATTTATTGTAAATAGTTAGATAGTTTTAAATTGAGTTACTTCGTGACAAATAAAAACAGTGTTGTTTTTAAATCAAACGTCCGCCTCCCTGTGTTTGACTCGGAATTTCCATTTCGGTATAAATTTTATTTGTTGAATACGAATTCTTCGCTTTCATACTACGACGATAGGTTTTTCAAAATCAAACACGTTAACGTAGCAATTCGTACGTTCAACAACCAATGACAAGTATAAGGTAATTATTTGGATTGATTTGAAGTATCAATAATTATAATTTTATACCTTAAGTTTGCATCTTAAGTCTTAATATTTTTATTTGTTTTAAAGTCTCTAGTAGAGAGAAACAAGTTGAATAGAACTAAGGGACAGTGTGTTACCCATCATATGGGTAGAAAAAATTTACATCAGTTACATCATAAGCTTGTAAGTATTAATTAATTTTTTTTTACTTTTTTTACTTTATCCGTATAATCTATTAAATTACTTGATATAGGAAAAACAGGGAAATAAAGCTTCAAGGAAAGATCTTTTTAAGTATTCCAAAAGTCAAAAAGGTCCAAATGGGTCAAGAATTTGGTATGATGAGGAGTACAAAAAATAATATGTAAGCTTGTTGAATTAATTCTTTTATTAGTTGTGTATAAATAACTTAATATATAAAATAATTTTTGATACTTTTTTGCTTAACTAATTGAGATTTTATGTTAATTAGGAACGTATGGAACACCTTACAACGTAGTCAGAGGGACGTAATTCTACTTCAATGTTGTCAGATGATGATGCTTATTTGAAGGTCACTGGGAAAGAACATCCTGGTTTTGTACGTGGTATTGGTCCTGGTGTTAGCCCATCTACTTATTATGGTAGAGGTGCTTATTCTTCCAATAAAACTCTCGAGACTCAAATGGATAGGATGGAAAAGATGATGGAGAAAGTTTTGGGTGTGTTAACTAAGCAACAAGATGCTTCTTCATCTCAACGTCGTCTTAGTAGTGTAGGAAGTGGAGCAAGCAGAGATATTGAAGATGATGCCTTTGAGAATGGAAATAATCTTGGCTATGAAGATGATTACTTTCTTGATGAGTAGGAACATGTGTTGAATGAGTTAACTTTTGTAGGAATGACTTTTAGTTTCATTTACGTATGTTTAGTCATTTGTAATCGAGAACATAAATATTAGGTTAAAATGAATTAAATATATTTTTTTTGGTATGCATAAATGTTATTGTAATGTTTGTTATTAATATTATAGGTAAAATAATCATGATGAAAGAAAAGTAAATCATAAGAGATTATATTAAAGTAATTAAAGTTTTTTAAATAGGTAAATAAAATTTCTTAAACGTCACTTAAGGTCATTCATGGTGGTTTTTAACCGTTACGTAAGATCTCTCGTGATGGTTTATAACCATCGTGTAACATCTTTTGTGATGGTTTTTAAACATCACGTATGGTCTTTCGTAATGATTTTTAAACGTCACGTACAATTTTTCGTGATGGTTTTTAACTGTTATGTAAAGATTTTCATGATGGTTGTTAAACGTCATGTATAATCTTTCGTGATGGTTGTTAAACATTACTTAAGATCTTTTATGATGATTTTTAACTCACTTATAATCTTTTGTGATGGTTGTTAAATGTTACATAAGAACTTTTGTAATGGCTCTTAACTGTCACAAATGATAGAACATTTGCGACGGTAATTTCTTTTAGGATGTCCCTTTTTGTGACGGTAGTGGATGTTTTTGCGACAGAAATATTATGTTGCAATTGACATATTTTCGTGCAGTGAATATTGCTTAGAGATCTGTGATGAAGATTGAGGGTAAAGGAGTATTCTATTCCAACGACAATTGGATTTTGCCTCTTAGACCAGATAGCTTCTTAAAGGCTAATGTAGTATGGGAATAACTGAGGTGTAGAAAAATTGTGCACCCTTTTCGGAATCTGATATGAGGTCCCCAGATGGTCCACAGGCACAGAGGTTTCCATGAGGGATCGTTTGCTTACAAAACATCTCTTACAGAGCTAGGGAGTTCCTGTTGGTGATTCTTGTTTACCCTGTAGGGCAAGTGAAGAGGATGCCAACCATTTATTTTTTAGATCCAACTTCTATTATGAAGTCTAGCGTCAAGTTTGGGCATCATTCTTGCTGAATTTTATGCCCTTATCATCTCCACTTGTAAACTAGATTGAGGTTTAGAAGTGGATATTACTGATAATTTATTTACGAAACAGCTAACAACAACAATTTGGTATACACAGTAAGTAGTACATTCTCATGCTCGCGAGGGGAACTCTCTAATGCCACAAATTATTGCCACTCTGTATCATTTCTTTATAGAGTTTATTTTTTTCTTTGATCTGTACCTATTTTATTATTGGGGTTCCGTGGGGCCCTCTTGCATGATGATGTCACCATTTTGCTTTAAAAGAAAGGCCCGTTGAAGTAAAATAAATACTGTACCACTAGGTCGGACAGAGAGGATGAATCACCCCCTGCCTTTTCGCCCTCCTATATATCTTATATCCCGTCCTGTCCTGTGTGTATCTCAAATGAAAGCATGGCCGGCAGCAGCTCCTCGACCTCGATGGAACGGCAGCAAGTAACAACACGAGTGCGGCTGGCGAAAGCCAGGGACGTACCCCACATCCACCGCATGATCCACGAGATGGTGGAGTTCCAGAACCTCACCCACCTCTTCTCCGCCACCGAAGAGCTCCTCACCACCACCCTCTTCCCTCCCAACCACAAGCCCTTCCACACAGTCACCGTCCTCATCCTGGAGGTGCTCACATCTTCTTCACCTACCACAAGCCTTCAACCCCAGCAGAAACAGCAGCATGATGAGGAGGAGGAGGAGGATTTCGTCCCCATCATCCGGCGCATCGACCTGGAGTCCCCCACAGTCGAAGACGGGGAGGGGGAGGACACCGCCGGTTTCTTCGCGTCTTCGGAGGGCGGGGGATGGGTGGTGGCGGGGTACGTGCTCTTCTTCCCCAATTACTCGACGTTCGTGGGGAAGCCTGGGTTCTACGTGGAGGACCTGTTCGTGAGGAAGGCGTACAGGAGGAGGGGCTTCGGGAGGATGCTTCTGTCGGCGGTGTCCTCTCGGGCTGCCACGATGGGCATGGAGAGGGTCGAGTGGTGCGTCCTCGACTGGAACATCGACGCCATCCACTTCTACCAGCAGATGGGCGCCGACGTCCTCCAGGAGTGGCGCATCTGCCGCCTCACCGGCCCCGCCGTCCAGGCCTATGCCAACGACAAGGCCGACGACCACTAGGGTTTTTTCGGAAGGATTTATCATTATTAGGAGTTTGTGCGTGGCAGCCTCGATCGCCCTTTCCAATTATCGGTTTCTGTTTTTAAATTATCGTTCTCGCTGTTACCCGCTCCCGGGTGGGCCCCGTCAGCCCCATCCAACGGCTGCCGTAAGGACGGGTGGTGGGGTCGGTGTGCAATTCTGTGCGGTAACCTTTGTCCAAACATTTTCCTTACGAATAACTGGCTTGTGTTTCTGGGTTTTCGTGCATGAGAGGGTTTTCTTTGTCCCTCCCTGGTGCTCGGATTGAAGTAGTTCTCCTTGTCGTTCTAAATAAGTTTTTGAGAGGGAACTTGGTTGCTATTGTATCCTTGGACTCTTCGAGAAGGTAGATGCTCGAGATGCTTCGTGCTATTGTGATCCTTCCGTGCAAGAGAGGAAATTTGTCTACAGAGAAAGGGCAAATGCTTGCTTATACCTCTTTCTTCTTTCCGCCCTTTGAATTTATTTGATTGGCAAGTTCGATTGCTGGTTAACTTTTAAATTTTGATGAAGATTTTAGGTAGGATAAATGATATGAAAAATATACATTTGATTTAATGGTGGATAAGTTGTAGGTTAGATGCTGTAATTGAGTTGATGCTTGGGTGTTATTCATTGAATTTCTTTTTCACCGGTAGCTTGGTAGATAGACGATAGAGGAGATGTGAGTTAATATGATATAAGTAAAGAATTGTGAGTTACAACTCATTTGTTCATCATTTATATGTTGTTACCTTAGTTATTCTAATTATGGGTGATAGCATATATTGGAAATGCCATGCAGCATATACTCTCCATTTTAATCTGATTTGCATTATAGCTATAAGCATACCTGTGGTTGGGTTAACCCACCATCAACAATAGCCTTATTGTTGGAACCAACCTTCTATCAAACTCAACCTTAGTCTAAATCGATGGACTTTATTAATTAGAATAGATCCTTTACCTACTATTAAATGAAGATGTTTGTAGTAATTCTTTCTTTCCCCTTTTGTAAATCTTGTCCTTCAAGAAAAAGCTCCATGTACTTAGTAATTTCCTAAGAGCTCAAGAAGAAGGCGGCACCACCCAATTTGCCTAGCCCATTGGTCCTGTATGTTCCTTCATGTAGCATTGCAACTATGTTTTAGGGGAATGTGTACATTTAAAGAAATCCATCTACCCTTGCAGCCTTCTTCAATACAAAAGCATACGTATGCATAGGCATGATGGAATTTCTTGGGACATGCTTTACACAAATTGAGGTCTTGATCCAAAAAATTCCTTACAATGCAAGACATTGGCAAGGCTTGTCCAGGTGGGCAAGCTTTCTTTTGATCACCTTTGCTGGATGCAAACGTATGCTATATGATTGACATGGTAGTTTAGGAATCCGCTTCCTTTAATCAAATGATTTAAAAATTGAATCAATCACTAAATCAATCAAATTTGATTTTGATTCTTAATGATTTAATCGATAATTCAAATTAATTAAATCTGTAACTCATTTGAATGAAATCAGAAAAAATCAAATCATTCAAATTTCAATTTGATTTGCATAGTCCAATTGAGTCAAATTAGGTTAGATTATCATTTAGTTCATAAAAAATCAAATATATCTATTAAAAAATGTTACCTTGATTTAAGAATATTCCTTATTTTACATTTTTGATTAAAAAATGTTCCACTATATTGTTTTGGTACTTTATGATTATGTTATTTATGAATCTGGCAAATGTTACTTTGATTTAAAAACATTTTTTGTTTTACATTTGATTAATAAATGTTCTAACATATTGTATTTGTACTTTATGGTTATGTTATTTATGAATCTAACATCCCTCCCTCTCCAAGCATGTACGTATGGTCTCCCTTGAAACAGTATCCTTTTGTCTTAGTCGAAAAGAGAAGAATCAATATGCATCCTTTTTGTTTTAAACAATGAAAAGGGAATCTGTTTGTTGCATTTAACTGTATCAGTCTCTCTCCTGTTCTGACCTACTGGTCTCTTTCTCTGATCCCTCCACGTTCTCCTAGCACGCACACTCTCCTCCCATGTTTATTTGTAGAATTGCAAGAATCTCAACATCTTGAATTATAAAAGCTTTCTCCACATGGCCAACTATGAAAACAAGGATGTTGTTAGGCCTAAAGCATGTCATTGTATCAGTTGCCCAACGTTTAGCATATGCTCGCCCACAAGTAAACAGCTTCGTTTTTGGATCAAGTTGAGTCCATAGCTTGTGCAATTGAGAGATTTTGGCGAGTGAATGCTGCAACTTTACTATTAACCATTTGAGTACTTACTCAAAATTGTTCAATAATAGTATCTAGTGATGGATTTGCTTCATTCACCATAAAAAAAAAAAACTTTAACAACATTTAATATTTATCACTATAAGTCTTTTATTTGCTATCATATGTAATTAGCAACACATAAAATAATTATCACTTAATTACCGCCTTCGTTGACGTCACTAAAAGGTCAACACCAATTGTATAATTGCCGCTAAATCAATTGTATTAACGTCACTTTAATTGCCGTAAATAATGTCGCTATTGATCTTCTTTAATGACAATTTTTTTATCACTATTTTAGCACTATTGATTTATATTAGTGACAATTTAATTAATGCTATTAGCATCATTATATACGTCATTTAATAATTTTTGTTTATGTCACTAAATTATCATTATTGATTTACTTTAGTAATACTTTATTTTACCATTCTATTGATATTATTTAGCAATAATTATTTATCTCTAAATTATAACAATTGATTTATTTTAATGATGCCTTCTTATGTCATTAAATCGTTACTAAAGATTTACTCTAATGGTACTTTCCTTTGCCATTTAATTGCCAATGTTGATTCACTTTAATGATGTCTTGTTATATCACTTAATTATATTCTTTACTAAGATAAATTTTTTTAGCAAGCCCAAAACATAAGAGCCTAAGCAACCCCAAATTTATTGATCTTCAAATAATAAAGTACAATAAGATTCCTCTTTTATTAACTTCTCAAATCATCAAAGTACATATTCCCCTCTTAAGAATAATATAAGAAAAAAGAAATATAAAATATAAAATAAATAAAAATACAATGAAGATAAATTCCAGCAAATCTAATTGAATACGAAGCACTCAACATTCAACCCAATTGAAATCATCTGCAGCATCAACCTTCTTCAAAATATCACAGCAGCATCACCAACATCCACTATTTAATCCAACAACAGCAACTCAACCCTTGATAGCAATGATATCTATTGAAATTTTTGAGTATCATACAAACCATCTTCTTGCTAGCAGTAGCAGCAACAATGCGATTGACAACAACAATAGCATCTTCTGAGTTCATTCAATCATTCATCATCTAACCTAGCTAAAATTATTTTGTCAGCATAGAATGTTAAATAACCTATGAATTTCATTTCATCTAAATAAAAAATGACAGTAACAATTCATCTAAAAAAAATTAATTGATATCTTTTTCTCGTACTTAATTCTTTTAAGTGGGAGGTCAACCAAACCATTGAGAGAACACAGAGCAATGGATGGGCAAAGCATTAGTTAAAGATTTTGACATCCACTCACCTTTAGAGCATACCCAACCATTTTTGTGAAGGCAACAATTGTGGCATCCTTCTATCTCAATCTACCAAAAGTCTAATCATGCTGTTGAAAACACTGAAATAAATCATGCTTCTAAATGAGTCAAATAACATTGATCAACTAGACCCTATAAGAGAAAAGAAAATATAATGAAATCAAATACTCCATCTACATGTCAGCAGCAGCAGCAATGAGATTAACAGCAGGAACAATATCATCTTCTAGCTCATTCAATCATTGGATTCAAATTACTTTTCAGCATACCTAAAGGGAAATTTGATTGCTAGCAGTTTATGGAAAACTTAAAACCACATAATCAACAAGTCACAAAACTCAAGCTGTTATATGGTAATATTTAGTCATAATGTCACCCATACCATGTCTATAATCAGCATCTCATCAATGGAGAAGAATCCCCAGGATAGTTGTACACATGGATCAAGACTCTTTGTTGCTAATGAGCATTGTGAAAATCAAAAGACATGCTCTTGGTAAAACATTAATGTTCTTTCCCTGTCATGATTAACTGTAATAAGTTGGTAGAGATTTTTCAATCTCCAACGGTTATTAGTAAACTATTCAATAGGTTGGTTATTTTAGCAGCATTTTGACTGAGGCATGCATAGATCCATGCCTAAGTGTGTACTTGAATAACCCAAACATAAACATTCAGTTATATGAACTTATGCATATGTATAAATGTCCACACATACAATTATATGGACAAGGTTCATAGAGGTGTGAATGCACGTAAGATTCCTAGAGAAAATCTGTAATTAAAGAAGTTTGCTGGAATATGTAAAAGAAAACCTTTAACAGGAAGAAACAAGAAAATTAATCCCAATGCTTCAAATTTTCTGTTGCATAAGGGATAAATATTTACCTGATCAGGAACTTGTTTGAATGGACCTGGAAGCATCCCTAAGTTCATTGTCATAACCAAACTTTCTAAGAACCGTCCATGTTGTTTCCAGGCAATCTCTGCATAATCTCTGCATAACCAATCTAATTCAGCATAATCTCTGCATAAAAAATTTCTATCTTTCCTAAATAATGTAACAAAAGCCATGCAAGTATTATTATTAAACATGCCCATGCGATTTTAAAAAGATATTTTACTTCAATGCAAGAACAAAATGCTAAGCATACACATCAAGCCACAGCATATGCATCCAGGAGAAGATTAGTTCTCAACACGTTAAGTTCTCACTTTAGAATTTAGGAACAATTACTATAAGCCAGACTAAGAATGAATGTAAACCAAAAAGAGAAAGAAAGCTTGCTGAACTTAAAATTTAATCAACCTTCAGTCATCCAGCTTTATGCAGGAGAAGAAAATGGGGATGATGACAGTGACAGTGATGATGAAGATAAATGAGGATGAACTAAAATAGCAGAAATGATAGTTTACCGAAAATGTTGTTCCCTCCAACGAAGTGATCAGAGCTTGACGATCCATTCTTCCACAAAGAAATCACACTTTGCCTTTCCAATAGCTTTTGAACTAGCCTGAAGTAGAAAAGATAGAAAAGCAACAGGAATGTTTTCAATCTCAGTTAAGGAAACCACCTATGATGATTGAACATTATTGCTATTGGTACTGACAAGTAAACCACCATCAGCATCTGTTGTGGTTAATATGTTGGCATTATCCACGTCCCAGAACTTAATCTGAAACTCATAGCAGCTAGAAAGCGATTCTTTGTTGTATCAAATTGGACTACACCCAAAGAGCATTTGCGTTTAGGGCCTTCTCGTCTGTAATAGGAACACACTCATAGTCAACAAAGTAGCCTTCTTATAGTTCTTTGTAAACCTTACCAGCGTATAAATTCATGAGAAACTAACAAAAGCTAAAGATGGACATGAAGTGCATATTTTCCTAAGATATAGGATTAATGTACCTCTAATGGTGTCTTTATAGAATTATATGTAATGACTTCCCACTGATCCACCATTTGGCCATCCGACAGTTCGTCCATTACAAGGATCTTATTTCCATATCTGTACTAGAAAAGGAAACCTTACCAAAGAGTTCTATAAAGAAACACATACCATGAAAATCACTTAAAGACCCTCATTGGTAATTGGATGATAAATTAGAAATTAGCCATCATACCTAGCAGATTCAAGTAGTACATCTTCTTTTAGGCGAAATTCCATGTCCTCTTGCCCCACTGATTCACTGGTTTAAAGCAGTAATGTGTTTAACAGATTGAAGTGTCATGAAAAAACAATGTTGACATCTTTATGGACTTGTATTCATGAAACAGAAGAATGGCACTAAAATATTTGTTTATTCCCAGATGAAAAGCCACAGTAGAACTACTGTATTCAGTTCATGACTGTGCTATCAACTGTACTGACAACAGTATTCTTGCAAACACCAGATGAAAAAATTCAGCACATGAAATCACATAGATCTATAAATTAAGGTTTAAGATGCTAATCTGTTGTGAAATTTAACTAACTGTTGAAAGGCGTTGGAGTCTTCTTTTATAAGGAGGATAAATGCTTGCATAGTAGTATAGTTGATAAAAATGTTTTTACAACATTTAAATTTATAGAGTGCTCAAAAATAAAGATTTGAATTCAAGATCGTTCGCAGGGAGAAAATATGAAATTTACGCATTAATCGTAATTAGAAATAATGAGTATAATTAATCAAATACAAGAGAGATATTCAATGAATAAAATCTACTCAAAATGATATTCAATAATATCAAATTTGTCTCAAGAAATAATGGGATAAAAATAATGAGAAACTCTAAAAAGTGATGATTTAAATCACCAATTAATCCCTCAAATTAAGCACATCCCAAAGCATTCATAATCAAATCAATTTTGCTCAGTGGTCTTGAACCACTTATGCCTCAAATACCTACATCAAAATAGGAGCTCAAATGTTTCAACAGTGCCACAAATCATATCTCAGGAATAATCCCTAGATGCCTTAAGCGATCACACACAAGGTGCTAGAGCCTCAGAGCCTAAGCAGCAAAGCCTCTCAAGACGCTAGGTGTTGAATGGGCATGCACGCATCTCGAGGCACAGGGTATATGTAACGACTCGATTCCTGAGTCCCTACGAGACACGAGAATCGGACCGACTAGACTAAACCCAAGACCTGGTCGTCCAACTAGGAAGTAACCAAAAGAACAGTAAAATAAATCACATTCAACATGAATATAACTAACAGTAAGAAAATACAGCAGTAAGGAAAGAAACCACTACAGTATGTACCACCACAACAGTAGAATAACATTTATAACATAATATGAACTGCACGTAAAGAAAGGTACAGCGGAAACAAGAACTACTCACTATAGTGGAACCAAAAAGAGGTACAAGAGAACAGTGGTAACTCTACTGGACCCTACTCGGCCCAGCGTCCTCTGCAGCCGCTGACCCTGGTTGCTCAACACCTGGTCCTGAAAGGTAACGAGTGTAACACGTCAGCAAAACGTTGAGTAGAGTGGCAGCTAAACTAAAGAAATAGTAAAGTGTACAGTAGCTGTTTTAATTTTCTTTCTTCCTTTATTTACGTCTTTCTATTGTTTCACAATTTATCTATTTTTCAGGTCCTTCACTTGATCTCGAATGTTCCTCGTGGGAACAATCTTGATTGCAGTCTTTTCCGAATAGTAGAAGTAGCACGTGGTGCTTTCCTGGCCGGGAGAGTCCCCCGTGGTGATCCTACTCTCAGTCAACCACCCCAAGGTCACTGACAGACGTAACGGTGACTACGGCACGCGCGGTAAACGCACGGGTAGCTAACCTGCACTGGCACGCGGTCAGTCGTTTCCGTTAACGGGTGCGCCCAAAGCACAGCACGGAACCAGTACAGGGCAGAGCCCTCTCAGTAACAAGGGTCCAACCCCTCCACAGTAACCAAACAGGGGCCTTGCCCCTCCACAGTCCGCGCACCCTGGCCTGACTACCCTGGTTTGCCCCAGTGGGCCTAACAAGTCGGTGTAGGAGGCTAGCAGAACCCCGGAGCCCGTGGGGTAGCTAGTACCTCCCTACACTAGTAGCTCTCCTCGGTACTACGTACACGAGGGCCAGCAAGTCGGTACAGAGTGACCAGTCCTAACCCCGGGTCCCTGGGGCGGCTGGCTCCGCTCTGCACTAAACAGGGGGACAGTCGCTCTCCTTGGTACTCTGTACTCAAGGGCCAGCTCACTTCCCCAATTCTATTCCATTCACTTTCCAGGAGTTCTACTCCTAATTCCCCATAGGTTTCCAGCTTTATAACTTAGCGCATTCCGGTTTTACCTTTCCAGTTTCACGTTCATACATCCCATATTCTTAATCATGTTCATTTATTCATATTAGGCAGCTGTTAATTCAATTCACAGGCATCTATTGTTTCCTTTCCACATTTTCCAAGACTGCAGTATTCATACATTCCACTAGTTTTCCCGTCCTAGGATTCATGCCATATCCTAGGATCTATCATACAATCTAGTTTTCCAGCCCTAGGATTCATGCATCAATCTATTTCTCATTCCTAGGATTCATGCAATGCCCTAGGTTCTATTTATGGTTTCATAATTTAACAGATTATACTTAAAGCCACTCTACCGGTTACAACAGGCGAACTGGGGGCGTGGTCGGGAATCCCGCGTGCCTCCGCAACCCCCGGGACTGCAACGGAACGGGGTCCTATCACAAGAATCAAACACAAGGAGTGTCTCAAAACAGTGTATAGCTACTGTAGACGGGTAGAGGATTTAATTCCGAAAAGGACGCAACTCGAAACGCGGAAAACGGAACCCGAACGGGCCCTAAACGGGTCGAAAATGACGAAACAGTGCAAAATCAGACATCTGGAACTTCTTCCAGACGTCTTAAAAAGTGGATCAGGAATTACCTTACTCTGCGTGGACTCTCAGACGTCCAGAAGCCTGCGGGGGCGTCTGGCCTAGTTCCCAGACGTCCGATGGTCACCCTGGACGTCTGGAAGTCGTTCCCGTCGTCTGTCACTACAGTGAGACGTCTGATTCGCGTTGGATGCGAATCTCAGAACCTGCGTGTACCCATTTCCTCTCTCTCTCAGTACGGTCAGTCGAAAGGAAGGAAGAAGACGGAAAAACTCACCTTTCAGATGTCTGTACAGTCTTCCAGACGTCTCCCCCGCCGTCTGGCTATAAGCCCAGACGTGTGATTCTGGAAAAGTTTCCAGAACCAGGGCGCGACTCGCCCTCCACTCGTGACGCCCGGCCGCGCCGCGAGTGCTTCGCCTGTTGCTCGAGCAGCAGCAGGCCTCCCGCGCCACTCCGCGCCCGCTGCGCCCCCGCCGGCCGGCTCCCGCTGCCCCGGCAGGCTCGAGCCCTCACGGCCAACGCCTCCTCCCCCACGCAGCACCTCCTCCCGCACCCGCCGCAGCTGTCGCCGCCGCCGCTCACCCTCGCGCTCGCTCTCGCGCACTGGCTAGAAGGAGAAGAGGAAGGAGACGGAGGTGACGGGAGTGAGGGAGAGGGCGTGGCCTTTTAAGGCCGCGCGAGGAGGAGAGAGAGCGCGACAGAGGGCGCAGGAGGGAGAAGGAAAAAGAGAGAGGGAATTTCCGCAGGTCTGCGCGCTCAGGCGCGCAGACGAAACAATCGTGCCAAAATAATCGATTTACAGACGTCTGGAAATGATCCCAGACGTCTTGTTCGACGTCTGGAGGTGATTCCAGACGTCTGGAGGTGATTCCAGACGTCTGGTCCGACGTCTGGGCCACCTCCTAGACGTTTTAAAAGACATCTGGAGCGCGCGTTCGTGACAATATAACAAATTCAAAGGAAGTTTCGTCCCCGAAACTTGCGCTAACTAGGGTGCGGAAAAGACGTCAAAATAACCATAACAAACTCAAAGAGGACCGAAGCCGGTCCGAAAAGACGTACCCGCGAAAAGCTCCAGGTACCGCTCCCGCATTGCCGCCTCAGGCTCCCAGGTAGCCTCCTCGTACCGCTGGCTCCTCCACAAAACCTTTACCAGGGGTACTTGCTTTCGTCTCCAACTGCGGACGTCTCGGTCTAGAATCTGCACTGGCCGCTCGGGGTAGGTCAGGTCGTCGCCCACCTCGACGCTCTCGTGACTTAGTACGTGACTGGGATTGGCTACGTACTTCCTGAGGTTGGACACGTGGAACACGTCGTGCTAACCAGAAAGCTGCGGGGGGAGGGCGAGTCTGTAAGCAACGGGTCCAACCCGCTCCAGTACCTCAAATGGCCCCATGAACCTCGGCGCGAGCTTCCCTCTCACTCCAAACCGCTGCAGGCCCTTCATGGGCGAAACACGAAAAAAGATGTGATCCCCAACCTCGAACTGCACCTCTCTGCGTTTCCAATCCACGTAGCTCTTCTGTCGGCTCCTGACAGTGCGGAGTCGCCTGTGGATCTTCTCGACTATCTCCTGACTCTACCGGATCAACCTGGGGCCAACCTCCCACTTGGTCCCCACTTCAACCCAACTCAAGGGTGCCGTACACCTCCGTCCGTACAGAGCCTCGTAGGGAGCCATGCCGATACTCGAGTGATAACTGTTGTTGTATGCAAACTCCGCTAGGGGCAGGTGCTCCTCCCAAGAGCCCCTCCAGTCCAGTACACAGGCACGCAAAAGGTCCTCAAGTGTCTGTATTGTGCGCTCAGACTGCCCGTCCGTCTGGGGGTGGTAAGCCGTACTAAACCTCAACCGCGTCCCCAAGGCCTGTTGAAACTCAGCCCAAAACTGGGACGTAAAGCGGGTATCCCGGTCGGATACGATCTCCCGCGGAACTCCGTGTAGTCGTACCACATCACGGATATACCTCTCTGCCAACTGTGCTGGTCCCAAAGTGACTCGGATCGGCAGGAATTGTGCCGTCTTCGTCAGTCTATCCACAATTACCCAGACAGCGTCGTGTTCTCGCTGGGTAACAGGTAAGCCCTCCACCAAGTCCATGGTGATGCTCTCCCACTTCCACTCTGGCACTGGAAGCGGCTGTAGCGGCCCTGCAGGCCTCTGATGCTCGGCTTTCACCTGCTAGCACACTAAGCACTGCTGCATGAATTCACCCACATCCCGCTTCATCCCCCTCCACCAAAACTCGCGTCTCAAGTCGTGGTACATCTTCGTGTTTCCGGGATGTATGGTGAACCTGGAACCGTGTGCCTCAGTCAGGAGTTCTCTTAACAGCTCCTCGTCTCTGGGAACGCACAACCGTCCTCTCAGGCGCAACACCTGGTCTGTGAAAGAGAAGTCCCCCGGGTCTCCCGACAGTACTCTGTCGCGCAAGGACTGCAAGTACGGATCGGCCATCTGTCCTGTGATGATGCGGTCTATCAGTTCTGGCCTGGTCTGTCGTGTCACCGTCACTGCCCCACAGTGCCCCCGTAACTCCAGAGGTCGCCAACTGCCCACCTCCTCCAAAAGGCTCCAACTCTGTAACTGTAAACTGGCCAAGTGTACGGGCACCTTACGGCTCAAGGCGTCAGCCACCACATTGGCCTTTCCCGGGTGATAAGAGATGCTGCAGTCGTAGTCCTTCAGGAGCTCCAACCAACGTCTCTGTCTCATGTTGAGCTCCTTCTGATAAAAAAGGTATTTGAGGCTCTTGTGATCTGTGAAAATTTCGAAGGTCTCATCGTACAAGTAGTGCCTCCAAGTCTTCAGCGCGAAGACAACAGCTGCCAACTCTAGGTCGTGGGTAGGGTAGGTATGCTCATGGGGCTTCAGTTGCCGCGAAGCGTAAGCGACAACGTGACCCCTCTGCATGAGCACACCTCCTAACCCCTGCAAGGAGGCGTCCGTGTACACAACGAACCCGCCACTTTGTCAGGGATGGTGAGCACGGGAGCTGAGGTCAACCTCTCCTTTAGCTCCAGAAAACACGCCTCACAGGCGTCTGTCCAAGCGAAGGGCACGTCCTTCCAGGTCAACTGTGTCATAGGACGCGTAATATGTGAAAAACCTCTGATGAATCGTCTGTAGTAGCCTGCCAGTCCCAGGAAACTACGAATCTCAGTGACTGAACGCGGTCTCTCCCACCTGAGTACTGCCTCAACCTTGGCTGGGTTCACCGCCAAGCCGTCTCCAGAGATCACATGACCTAAGAAGGTCACCTCCCTCAACCAGAACTCGCACTTGCTGTATTTGGCGTACAACCTACGTCGTCTCAGTGTGTCCAGAACCATCCGCAAGTGCTGTCCGTGTTGCATCTGATCTCTAGAATAGACGAGTACATCATCTATGAAAACCACCACGAACTGGTCCAAGTACGGTCTAAACACCCGGTTCATCAGATCCATGAAAGCAGCGGGGGCATTGGTCAGCCCAAACGGCATGACCAAAAACTCGTAGTGTCCGTACTGGGTGCGGAAAGCTGTCTTGGAGACGTCGGTCTCCCTGATCCTCAACTGGTGGTATCCAGACCTCAAGACGATCTTGGAAAACACCGTGGCACCCTACAATTGTTCAAACAAGTCGTCGATCCTCGGCAGCGGATATCTGTTCTTGATGGTGACCCTATTCAACTGTCGGTAATCCACACAAAGGCGTAAGGTCCCATCCTTCTTCACAAACAGTACCGGGGCTCCCTACGGAGACGCACTGGGCCTCACGAAACCTTTCTCCAAAAGGTCCTGCAACTGAGACTTGAGCTCTCGTAGCTCAAACGGTGCCATCCTGTATGGCGCGGTGGAGATGGGGCTGGTCCCTGGTACTAGTGAGATCTCAAACTCGATCTCACGCTCGGGCGGTAGTCCTGGTAACTCGTCTGGAAACACGTTAGGGTACTCTCTGACCACCGGGATGCTCTGGAAGTCTGCCACAGGGCTGGACTCTGCCACCACACAAGCTAGGAAACCCTCACACCCCTGGCTCAAAAGTCTCGCCGCCCGAAGTGCCGAAATGCACCTGAAACCTCCGTCCACTGGCTGCCCGTGAAACTCGAAAGAAGGCAACTCCGGAATGGAGAATACGATCTTCCTCTCAAAGCAGTCCACCAAGGCGTGGTAAGCGGACAACTAATCCATCCCCAGAATCACTCCAAAGTCCTCCATCTGTAACATAATCAGGTCAGCTGGCATGTTATGTCCCCCGACGCTGACCTCGCAATCCGTATACACCTCCTCAGCTACAAACAGCTGACCACTCGGACCTCTGATTACGAACGGATTCTCTAACGGTGTATAATCTTGGCCCAAACTAACTGCGAAACTGGCTGCGACAAACGAGTGCGTAGCGCCGGAATCGAAAAGCGTGTAAACGAGTCTGTCGGAAACTGAAACCATACCTGCTACCACCGATCCTGAAGCCCTGGCGTCCCTGTGTGTCAGGGCGTTGATACGCCCTTCAGCTCTAGGTGCGGACGAAGCAGCCACACTCTGTGTCGGACGGGTAGGTGCTGGCCGGTACCCTCCTCGTGACTGCTGTCCTCCTCGCGCCTGGTAACCACGGCCTCCTGCGCGCCCTCCAGTGCTCTTCACGGGAAGTATCTGCTGACCCCCTGCCCTAGACGGGCAGTCCCTCTTGATGTGGCTCGGCTGGCCACACTGGTAACAGAGGGGAACCCGACTCCCGCCCTCAGTGGTTCCTGCTGTCGGCTGGGCGGGGGTCCGGTGCTGGCGACTGGCCCCTGTCGAGGGCCCCCAAAGGCCACTGATGGCCCTGTAAAACGTGATGGCTCTCCTGCGGACGCCACGTGTCTCCTCTCTCGCCGGCCCTGTGAAAAGTCTGGCTGAAAGGGCCTCTTCCGCCCGCCGTCAGTATCTCGCGCGGACGGGTTGGTCTCCTCGTAAGTCATAGCTGCCTCTACCACCCTCGAAAACGTAGGCAGCTTCAGGGGTTTGACATACCCCCGAATCGCAGGCCGGAGCCCCTCGGTGAACCTCCAAAGGCGCTCCTCCTCAGTAGCTACCGCTGTCGCTGCAAAGCGGGACAGCTCCAGGAAACGCGTGCGGTACGCGCTCACGATCATCGTCCCTTGGCGGAGAGTGTGGAACTCCCGCCTCCTCTGGTCCTGCCACGTCTGGGGAAAGTACTGCTCGCAGAAGAGGGCGACGAACTGGTCCCAGGTCGGCTCGTCCCTCTCCTGTCCCCGGACTGCCCTCCACCACCTGTGTGCCGCACTCTCCAGCTGGTACGTGGCAAAGGCCACGCGGCACTCCACCGGGGGGCGAAGGGTGTTGAAAATCTTCTCCAGCTACTCAAGCCAGTCCTCTGCTTCGGTCGGGTCCTCATCCCCCTTGAAGGAGGGGGGCTTCAGCTTCCGGAACTACCCGAAGAGCTCGGAGTGGCGCTGCAATGGGGATGCTGGTCCACCCCCAGGCAACGGTGCCTCGTGCACAGAAGTATCGGAGGAAGGTGGGGGCTGCGGCGGCCCATCCCCTCCCTCGTGTCCAGCGCCGCGTCCGTCGAGTGGTCCCACAGAGGACTCCCCCTCCACAGCCCCAGGGTGAGGTGCTCGGGGCGGTGGGTGGAGCTCCTCTCGTACAATGTCTCGTATCAGCCGTGCGAGGTCCTGGGCCTAGACGCCCGGGAGTAGTGGCTGGTCCACTGGGGTGTCGGCAACGGCACGCCTACCTCGCCGACCTCGTCCTCGGCCGCACCTGCGGCCCGCCTCACTGGTCCCACGACGAGGCATCTCCTGCAAGGAGACGCGAAACAAAAACGGAACACGTCACTACGGAACGATACTGAACGGAAACGTCTAAGAGCTCATGTCAAAAGATATGTTGTGGTGGCTACTCTAGTTATATACATGTGAATTGGTTATTTTCCAGTCAGTTGATTCACTTCTCGGGACGACCTTGCTCTGATACCATCTTGTAACGACCCGATTCCCGAGTCCCTACGAGACACGAGAACCGTACTGACTCGACTAAACCCAAGACCTGGTCGTCCAACGAGGAAGTAACCAAAAGAGCAGTAAAATAAACCACATTCAACATGAATATAACTAACAGTAAGAAAATACAACAGTAAGGAAAGAAACCACTACAGTATGTACCACCACAACAGTAGAACAACATTTATAACATAATATGAACTGCAGGTAAAGAAAAGTACAGCGGAAACAAGAACTACTCACTACAGTGGAACCAAAAAGAGGTACAAGAGAACAGTGGTAACTCTACTGGACCCTACTCGGCCCAGCGTCCTCTACAGCCGCTAACCCTGGTTGCTCAACACCTGGTCCTGAAAGGTAACGAGTGTAACACGTCAGCAAAACGCTAAGTAGAGTGGCAGCTAAACTAAAGAAACAGTAAAGTGTACAATAGCTGTTTTAATTTTCTTTCTTCCTTTATTTACGTCTTTCTATTGTTTCACAATTTATCTATTTCTCAGGTCCTTCACTTGATCTCGAATGTTTCTCATGGGAACGATCTTGATTTCAGTCTTTTCCGAACAGTAGAAGTAGCACGTGGTGCTCTCCTGGCCGGGAGAGTCCCCCGTGGTGATCCTACTCTCAGTCAACCACCCCAAGGTCACTGACAGACGTAACGGTGACTACGGCACGCGCGGTAAACGCACGAGTAGCTAACCTGCACTGGCACGCGGTCAGTCGTTTCCGTTAACGGGTGCGCCCAAAGCACAGCACGGAACCAGTACAGGGCAGAGCCCTCTCAGTAACAGGGGTCCAACCCCTCCACAGTAACCAACAGGGGCCTTGCCCCTCCACAGTCCGCGCACCCTCGTCTGACTACCCTGGTTTGCCCCAGTGGGCCTAACAAGTCGGTGTAGGAGGCTAGCAGAACCCCGGGACCCGTGGGGTAGCTAGTACCTCCCTACACTAGTAGCTCTCCTCGGTACTACGTACACGAGGGCCAGTAAGTTGGTACAGAGTGGCCAGTCCTAACCCCGGGTCCCTGGGGCGGCTGGCTCCGCTCTGCACTAAACAGGGGGACAGTCGCTCTCCTTGGTACTTCGTACTCAAGGGCCAGCTCACTTCCCCAATTCTATTCCATTCACTTTCCAGGAGTTCTACTCCTAATTCCCCATAGGTTTCCAGCTTTTTAACTCAGCGCATTCCGATTTCACCTTTCCAGTTTCACGTTCATACATCCCATATTCTTAATCATGTTCATTTATTCATAATAGGCAGCTGTTAATTCAATTCACAGGAAGCTATTGTTTCCTTTCCACATTTTCCAAGACTGCAGTATTCATACATTCCACTAGTTTTCCCGTCCTAGGATTCATGCCATATCCTAGGATCTATCATACAATCTAGTTTTCCAGCTCTAGGATTCATGCAACACCCTAGGATCTACCATTCAATCTATTTCTCATTCCTAGGATTCATGCAATGTCCTAGATTCTATTTATGGTTTCATAATTTAACAGATTATACTTAAAGCCACTCTACCGGTTACAACAGGCGAACTGGGGGTGTGGTCGGGAATCCCGCGTGCCTCCGCAACCCCCGGGACTGCAACGGAACAGGGTCCTATCACAAGAATCAAACACAAGGAGTGTCTCAAAACAGTGTATAGCTACTGTAAACGGGTAGAGGATTTAATTCCGAAAAGGACGTAACTCGAAACGCGGAAAACGGAACCCGAACGGGCCCTAAACGAGTCGAAAACGACGAAACAGTGCAAAATCAGACGTCTGGAACTTCTTCCATACGTCTTAAAAAGTGGATCAGGAATTACCTTACTCTGTGTGGGCTCTCAGACGTCCAGAAGCCTGCGGGGGCGTCTGGCCTAGTTCCCAGATGTCCGATGGTCACCCCGGACGTCTGGAAGTCGTTCCTGTCGTCTGTCACTACAGCCAGACGTCTGATTCGCGTTGAATGCGAATCTCAGAACCTGCGTGTACCCATTTCTTCTCTCTCTCAGTACGGTCAGTCGAAAGGAAGGAAGAAGACGGAAAAACTCACCTTTCAGACGCCTGTACAGTCTTCCAGACGTCTCCCCCGCCGTCTGGCTATAAGCCCAGACGTCTGATTCTGGAAAAGTTTCCAAAACCAGGGCGCGACTCGCCCTCCGCTCGCGACGCCTGGCCGCGCCGCGAGTGCTCCGCTTGCTGCTCGAGCTGCAGCAGGCCTCCCGCGCCACTCCGCGCCCGCTGCGCCCTCGCCGGCCGGCTCCCGCTGCCCCGGCAGGCTCGAGCCCTCACGGCCGACGCCTCCTCCCCCGCACAGCACCTCCTCCCGCACCCGCCGTGGCTGTCGCCGCCGCCGCTCACCCTCGCGCTCGCTCTCGCGCACTGGCTGGAAGGAGAAGAGGAAGGAGACGGAGGTGACGGGAGTGAGGGAGAGGGCGTGGCCTTTTAAGGCCGTGCGAGGAGGAGAGAGAGAGCGCGACAGAGGGCGCAGGAGGGAGAGGGAAAAAGAGAGGGAATTTCCGCAGGAGCGCGCAGACGAAACAATCGTGCCAAAATAACCGATTTACAGACGTCTGGAAATGATCCCAGACGTCTTGTCCGACGTCTGGAAGTGATTCCAGACGTCTGGGCCACCTCCCAGACATCTTAAAAGACGTCTGGAGCGCGCGTTCATAACAGTATAGATCCCAAAGCAAAACCTACCCACTACCCTCTTCAATTTTTCCCTTCTTTCCCCTTTCTCAGAACCGGGCATTTAATTGGATAATGGGGCTTGTAGCGGGTAATTGGATCTGAGGGTCCAGACTCGTGGGAGTGGTTCACAGGTGAGGAGTGCGTAGGCACATGAGAAGCGGACCCAACCCCCGTGACTCGAGCAAAGAGCATATGGCACGTATTCCTTTTATATGCTGCTGCAAATTTGTCACGGACGATGTGCGACTATCCCACTATTCTCCCCTTGGCACAAAGTCGAATGAATTGCAGCTGAGTCTTGCGCCAAATCGAAGTAGCTAGTGATGCGTGCTGCTTTGATTGTATCCTAGAACCGCCTCAAGACTTGGAGTCGCGTCGAATGCAAGTGGTCTGAGGTGGGATGGTGGCCGGAAAGAGGCGACGACGGCGATCCGGTGAGCACCTGAAATAAGAAACACAGCCTTGCGGCCTGATTACGCAACAATTCACGTCTCTAATTAGGCCATCTAATGCTATTTTCTAACATTAAACATTTATATTAGATAGCTATGCATGCATCATACAAGGAGAGGAAGATAGAAAGAGATTAAGCATCCATTTATCCATTTCATCCCTTCCATTTCCACCTTATTTCCATTCAAATCCCACCATTGATTCCACCTAATAAGCACCTAATTACAAGCATACATTCATTTCCCCACAACCCAAGTGCATACCCATAATTAACTCAAAGTTGTCCCCTATAAAAAAATATCCCCAACCACCTACGACTACCCGCCACCCTCACTTTCACCTATAAAACACACCTCCCTTCCATGCACAAGGGTCGACCCATCCCCTCACCTCACCCTCAGCCATTCCCTCCCATCCCACCATCAGTGCTCACACACCCTCACAACACACACAGCCGGCCACACAACCTCCTTCCCCTGAGCTCTCCTCTCTCCCTCCCTTCCCCTCCTCATTCTCAGTATCCTCTCACAAGTTGAGAGGGACATTGAGTGCAGAGGAGTCTCTCCTGTGGTTGACACCACCACGACGAGGGCAAACCATCGCCCAGCTCCTTTACGAGCAGGTGGGCGTGGTGGATTCCCATTTTGATTTCTTTTGTTTCATTGTTTTGCTATTTTGATTTGTTTTTGCTTTATTTCCTTTATCTGTTCTTCGTCATTGCCAAAGCTTCAAGCTCTGAAGCTCCTTCCCACATGCCTATGCGCACTCCAGCCACCTTGCCGAGACCCCTTGTGTGCCTCAGCAGCCCTTTCCGCCATTCACACGTGCATCCCAGCCGATCTGCGTAGCCTTCACCACGCACCTATGCGTGCATCTAGCCGATGACTTCGCGAGCCACCCAGTCACTCTTTGCCCCTAGCACTGTAGCCGCGACCTCACACAGCTACAGTGCTGTGACCGGGGGCTTCTCAGTTAGCTGGTGCCTCGGGTGCTCCCTTTCCTCGCGTCACCCGCTCCAACCGATCGTTGCGTCTCCCGACCTCAGGCGTGCCTCACCCAACGCACACTGCACTTCATCTCACGCGTGACATACCTCATCTCAACACCTTTGCGCTACCCACCTCACAACCAGTGCCTCACCTAGCGCGCAGTGCGCTGCCTTACCCTTGCCTTTGTGTGCCTGCATGCGCACTGCAACCTCATCTAGTGCCTGCACGCTGCTCCATTCTCCCACACTCATACTCACAGCCACACACAAACATACTCATTCACACACACACACCTATACACACAAAGATTCATTTATTTACATATACACACTCGTACACAAACACCTACACACGTACATATATACTTATATCTACACACATTCACCCTCCCCCATCTATATACATACATGTCTATATTTATATATTTATATTCATATACTTATATACTTATATATATATACACATCTATATTCCACTTCCTCCACACACTCACCATATTTGTCACACAATACTGCTTACATATCCATTTACCACACATCATATCGCGAAAATATTCGCATCAGTTGTGCATATTTCTCAATATTCACACATAGAAAGCCTTCTATCCACACTCACACACGTCTTCTCCAAACCGCACATGGCACGTGGCTAGGTTAATCCCGTCTTTCTAGACGACAGTTAACTTAGCATTGTGCTACATCCCTATTAAATCCTAGATTCAATATTCACTATTCTATTCTATAGTTATATATATATATATATATATATATATATATATATATATATATATATATATTTCAATTCATTTCAATTTTCTCATTTCAATTCCACATTTTCATTTTCTTCTATATTTGCTTTTATTTTATTGCTTAAAGAAAAGACAAAAAAAAATATAAAATAGAAAAAATAATTCTTGATTTGCAGGCACAAAGTCTTGTGTGTGGCGAGACCAAATTTTATTATTTTGACGTGTAGCCAAGAACCATTTTGAGGGTGTGACTCAAGGACAAGATTATCTCCAAAAAAAATCTATAAATCAAGAAAATCAAAAAATACAATAAGCAAAAGGAATTGATGCAAATCTAGGAAGTGTGTAGAAACTGAGTAATTCCAAACTCGCCTCCCTGAGTTTGACCCTAGCCTAAAAATGACAATCTTAAAATCTAGCCAGGTTAATAAATTTTTGATAAACGAGTGTAAATTCGCTTGTAGGTTAACCACTTCTACTATATACAATTTGACATTAATTTCACCTAATTAAATAACCCTACTCATGTTCTATCACGGCCCAGTCAAATACTCTCAGATGCTTCGCTGTATCAAGGTGAGGATGGTGGTAGTGAGTGCATGGTGTTTCAAGCGGTGTAGTGGTCGACCAGTGACGAAGATGAGGGCAGAGGGTAGAGGTGTTCAGCAGAGCGGTGGAGAGTGTGAAACCCCAAATAGATTTAGGGCTTTTGGAGACGAAGGTGAGGCAGAGCTTGTGGAGGTGGTCGTGTAGTGTTTGGAGTGACGTGGAGGCCATACGAACTCACCGGAGTTTCACCGACCGTAAGGAAGACAGAGAGGGAGATGGTGGAACGATGGTCGAATCGAGAAGGTGAGAGTTGGTTCCTAATCTAGATAGAGAGAATCAAACTAAATTATGGATGAAAGAGAGTTTGGCACCGACTATGATTGGCCGACGTCAGAGGAGATGAACTCTCCGGTGATGAAGACGCGAGGAAGAAAGGGTTGGCGAGCTTCTGCTGTGACCGGTGAGAAGCAAACAAGGTTAGGGAAGAAGGAAGATTGACCAATTTTGGTTGTTAGTCGTCCTAAGGAAGACGTCAAGGGGGATCGTCGGAGTTGCAGTCGAAGACAGCCGAGGAAGAAGAGGAAGAGGTTTTTTGGCCTAGAACCGAGCTAAGGAGGACGATGGAAGATGCGTGAGCTTATATAGAGCTCGGCGATGCCTCAATCAGGAGGAATTACCGCGATTTGGCTTGGGTTTCATCGTGGATTTCTGGAGCTTCGCCTGAGCTCCATGCTTCAAATCTCGGCTCAAGATCATGTTCAAATGTCCTCTCCTGGTCTGAACACCAATCCCATCGATTTTGGTGGGATTTGGTGAGGATCTTATGGAGATCTCGTCGAATCGTCGGTGGAGTTGGGTTTAGGAATCTAGGTTGAAATCACGTGACAAAGGGCTTTTCGTGAAGACGACAAAAGATAGGAGGCTTCATGCAATTAATTTGAAAGTTAAGGGCTTAAATGTGAAGAACAGAGATTTTAGGGACTGAAGTGCAAATTAGGTCAAGATGGGCTCTGATTGGACCCAAATTTTGGCACTAACCTAATTTAGACCCAACAAATCTAATGG
This sequence comes from Thalassia testudinum, assembly GCA_037157565.1. Taxonomy (NCBI): domain Eukaryota; kingdom Viridiplantae; phylum Streptophyta; class Magnoliopsida; order Alismatales; family Hydrocharitaceae; genus Thalassia; species Thalassia testudinum. The sequence goes on from JAZHRO010000055.1 coordinate 129,626,170, forward strand.
TAAAGTTGGATTTCAGTTTTGACCACGTTTAACTGGGTAATTTGCACATAAGCTCAAATTAAGGTAAAATCTCGTCTAAGACTGTTCAAGGTCGAAATGGATTTAGATGATCAAACCAATGATACTAAACCTCTTAGAATTTTTTTTATGAATTTTAAGAAGTTTAGATGAATTTTATCATGATCAAAATCTCTTCAATTTAAGTGGGTTTGAAATTAGGATTTTGTGTGCTATTATAGTTTTTGAAATACGTGAAACCCCATTTCTATCTGTGTAGACTTTTTGAATTTTAATGCTCATTTGACCTTTAATTAACCTCTAGATGACCCCATGATTACTCTGCATTTGTGATGTGATCTTAAAACTGTAGAATTAACCATATTTTGGTGTTCTCTCCTCAAAACGGATCTGAGTGAAATTACAGCTCTTCGACGATCATTCAGGAGTATTTGTCACTTGATTTCAACTAATTTAAGTTAGTTATGACTAATGATGGTGTTACCATCACTAACCATGTACTTCGGATTAGAAAATAGCTTTTCTACATCCCATTGAACAAAGGAGCGATTATTGATATACACCACCTAATAGAGAAAAATGCATAGCATTTCCCCAATAAGTAGATAAAATTGAATGACATTGCCACTTGAAGGGAGTCTTATTAAAATCAACACTGAATTGGAGACATTTGACAATCTTACCGAGTTTTTTCCTCCCAAAGATTGTGCCATAACACATGCCTACTCTTTCCATTTTTTTGTGCTCCAATATAATCAACAATATAATCAAGTTGTTGCTAGATTTGCTTCAGAGGCCACTGTCGCGAATGAACTCAAGAAATGGAATGAGTTATATGGGGAAGGAGGCTTAAGAAAGAAGCAAGGAGTAACTAATTTCTTATGAGGAGCATTTACAAGCCCCATACAAATGTACAACTCGAGCAATGCATAGGATGGCAGTTCACTTGTAAAAATATGAAAATTGTACACATCTAAAATGTAGACTTGGAACAGTGGAGAGAGTAAAGGAGTAGAAGATAACCTATTTCATATAACAACTATGTGCATTTGTCACAACCTATAGGTTCTAGGAGATCTAGATAGGAATATAGAGGCAATACTATCATAGTATCTACATCATCCTTGTAGTTACATATACTTGTGTTTCGTTTGAGAGTTGTAAGTACATAACTACGCCGTAACAAAAATTGAAAGAACCTTGTTGCTTGTGTATTGCATGAGAACTTTAAATTTGAAAAAAGTATCTTTATTCTTAATCTTGTGCAAACTTCATTCCATTGATCTTGTCCAGCCAGTTTCTTCTGGTATGATTGCAGCCTATACACTTCATTCATCGTTATCTGTAGGAAGATTTGGCACTACCACATCTATATTTCCAGTGGCATCAACCAGCTGCAATCTCCTTGAAGTCCGTAAAATCTGAATGAAGATGGAAAGCAATAGTGCTCAGATTCTCAACCTACAAGGTGTTGGGTAAAACACAAAATAAGAAATTGCAAGATAAGTGCAGAGAGAAAGGTCATTTTTCTAAACTGAACAGAACCTAAAAGAAATTTGATAGAATATGTCGAATGGGAGTCTATTCATGGTGCTCTAATTGCTTTGTTCTCCAAGTGAACTCAACAGGACATATGCTAGTTCTTCATACAATTTCTTCTCCAAATGCATGATGATTACATTCTCCTCCTTCAACGTCAAGATAGCACATCATATGTCCGTCACAAGGGGAGACCCTTTTGCAAAAGCCTGCACAAATAGAGATGCCAAATATATATTCAAGAAAAATAAGTGGTACTATAAGGTGTGTCTTCTATGCTGAACGTCACTGTGATTCATCATCTTGGGTAAGGGAGATGAAGGGAAAAAAACCTTTATCCAACTAGTTTTCTCCATCAATCTGAAACTGCATATAATTATCATATTAATGGTGATTTATTATGATTATAACTTTGGCTTTTTGTAGTATAATCTCCCTTCATACCATTATATTTTCAGTTTGAGATAAGATTATATAACATCTCAAAATATGGCCTATGCATAAGTTTTCTTATTTAGATGGCTTATTATTAATTCTTTACCATCTACTGCATGCATCTTTGAAAAGGAGATATGACTCTAGCCTGGTAGATCGGAAGCCATGGAAAGTAAGAAATTTGAGACTTGCATGTGTGCTCAAGTATAATGCCCTTGCATGAGTATAGATAGCTTAGCAAAAATGGGAATTTGTAATGCTAATATCCAAGGTCAAAACAAAGTTTTTGATGATTTCAACTGGTTGGAAAGTAGTTGCTTTTTCTTTTCTGACAAGACAGTAATTATTTCTTCTAAAACATTTAAAAGAAAGATGGGATAGGAGGGTTTGAATCTTGATCTCCACTTTAAGTTGCCTCTTTGAGCTTTCCCATCTTAACTTCCAAGTTATGTGCAAAAAAAAATAGCGGTCATGTAATATACTAACAAAACAATTAATCAAAAAGAGAAATTAATATACTCACAAAGACAAACCCATCACTTTTACATAGATGATCAACAGCTCCATACTTGCACGGATACTTGAAGGGAAAAATCCTCACATAGGTTATCTTATCAAATATAGCAGCAACTTCCCCACTGGATAATATCATCATTCTTGGGGATGCCCCTCCACAGATTCATAACGTGAAAGCATGGTGTCGTTGAATGCCAGATTCATAAGGAGAGACCTGACAAAAGAATCATTGTGGTAACCAACAGTCTCACCTATGCATATGGGGTCATTTACCCAAGTGACTACTGGATGTAACTATTGTGAGGTAAGCATTGAAGAGAAGTTGGCCGTATAACTTTGTGTAATAATAAGCAAAAAAAAAAGATCCAACACTACAACTAGTGTTGTAGTGCTATATCCTCCTCCAAAACCCTCGCAGCGATCTCCATGTCGAGCATCCCCAGATTCGATCTGCTCGCTGCGAGACAATGAGCCCTCAGCACAATCCTAACCCCTTCGAGAAGGGCGAAGTAGTTAACTGTCAACCCCTTCTCGAATGGTACCAGTCCTGGTTCAAAACGACATTTCTCTCATGTTCCATTGACTTCTAAGCGTATGGGTTTTGTAAACAAACAAGATGTTGTTGTTGACATCCTGCTTGACACAATGAATGATTCTAAGCAAAAACAGGATATTGCAACTTGGGAAGCACAACTTAAAATAAGAGAGAAGCCATAAAAAAAAGGGAGGATGCAGTGGCAAGTGCTGGTGCTCCATCAGAGGAGAAGAACTGGCCTCCTCTCTTTCACATCATTCATCATGATATAGCTAAACAGATACCAATACATGCTCAAAAATTGCAGTACTTGGCCTTTGCTGGCTGGTTTTGAATAATTGTCTTTTGTGGAATTTCATTGCTATGATCATCTGCTAGATTAGGGGAGGAGGTGTTAAAATCTTTTTTTTTGGCTACCATTTTTGCTATGTTTGGTTGTCTGCTCTCATATTTGTTGTGGTATAGGCCTCTCTACCGCGCAATGAGGACTGACACTGCATTAAGCTTTGGTTGGTTTTTTAGGTTCTATCTGCTCGATATTGGTTTCTATATTATTGCTGCCATTACACCTCCTATTGGTTTTGAGGGGAAATCTTTTACAAGTATCCTTTCAGCAATCGATACTTTTCGAGACCATGCAGTTGTTGGGGTCTTTTACCTAATTGGTTTTGCAATGTTTTGTTTGGAAACTCTAACTAAGCTTGTGGGTCCCTTGGAAAGTCTACATGTACTTCAGATGCCAAAGTTGAAGCCCGGTACTGGATATTTCTCACAGTTTGCGAGTTCAATATGTAGATTTGGTTGTATTACTCCTCCTCCATGTTCGAGTATTTTCTTGGATGTGAGAGAATGGTTTTCAAATCAAGTGTTGGATCTAGGCTCATACCTTTTTTCAAGTTCGCTGCTATTCATAGTAAGAGAAATACCCATCTTTCTCCAAAAAAAAAGCAAAAAAAAGACTCAAACTATCACCACAACCCTAGAGAAGTTGCTCGATAAGGAAGAGAGAGGGTAGGCGATGTGCACCGAGTGGGCAATGATGATGTAGGTAGGCATAGGCGATGATGATGCAGGGGATGGCGATGAGGTCACGACCATCGGCGAGGAGCGGTCGAGCAGCGGCGAGGAGCGAGGTCATAGTTGAGGATAGGCGATCGACTACGCCGAGACATGATCGTCGGGGAGGAGAGGTCGAAGGCCCGGCTGTTGGCGAGCAGTAGAAGAGGATGCAGGGTCGGCAAGGAGTAGAAGAGGGTGTGAGGTTGGCGAGGAGGAAGAGGCAGAAAAAAGGTCGTAGGAAGGTTTCGGGTGGATTTGAATAGGAAGGGGAGTCGAAGTGCTTTTCTTTCAGGTGGGGGTCAGGGGGGAAGCGAGGAATTGGAGAGGGAAGAAAATTTTGTTTAGGATGACGGCCCCAGAATGCTCGCTTCTTTTTTTTTCTTTTTTCTTTGTTTTTTTTTTTTTTTTTTTACTTGGAACATGATATTTTTAGCTTGTCTCACAAGATTATGTTATGTATTTTTAAATATACTTTTAATTTAGTGTAAAAAAAATTATTCTTGTGATATTAAATTTTACCATCATGTGTAATCCTCTCAAAATTACTATTTTTTTATGATGTATATTTATTTTATAGGTCTTTTTATAATGATATTGTAATATTAATTTTATAAATTTTCAACTCCTTAATCCTAAATTCAGAAGTTTTTTTATCTTTAAAATGATAAATTTGAATTTAGCTTTTCTCTCTTCATATCACTAAAAAAATTATGAAAATGAACTAGTGACCTCCTTTCACCTCTACCAAAAGGTCCCAACCAATACTTAATAAAAGGTCTTTGCTGTCATAAAATTTTTTTGTCGCTAAATTATCCTTTAAAAAATAATAATATCAATTTATTATATACATATTGTGACAAATATATTTACCATTAATGCTAATTAAAGTTCGACAAAAATATTATAGTGGCATAAGTAATAATTATCACTAAATTAAAGGTTATAGTGGCAAATATATTTGCCACTAATACTAATTTTCATTTAACAAAAATATTATAGTGACATAAATAATAATTGCCGCTATATCAAAGGTAATAATGACAAATATATTTGTCATTAATAATAATTGTTGTTTGACAAAATATTATAGTGGGATATACAAAAAAATTACTGCTAAATCAAATAAATTAGTGGCAAATGCATTATATGCCACTATTTAATTCGTTGTTAAAAGTTATTTTTTTGTAGTGATTATACCATAAAGCACATTTAACATTCCAAATAAGCTAAAGGTCCTTCACGTATCTTTTCTAGTAGTGCCCTGGTGACGTGCCGTAGTGCGTATGTGTTAAGAGGTGTCGTTATAGTCGCACTTGATACGTCGGTTTTAAAAGAAGTAAATGGAGGTGAGTCCGAGTGTCGGTCTCAGGGAGGCGTGGAAATCGGATTTTGTTTTACCACTTGCTGTCACGAAAAAGGCAGAGTTTTGCTTGCGAAAGAGACGATTTTGAAAAGCGAGAGATAGAGAGAGAGTTTAGGGTTAGAAAGCTCTTGGTTTTGATCATGCACTTTGAATAGAAATTAAAATGGCGATTGAACGGAAAATAATTTCATTAAACATGCATTCATAGTTCATAGCTTACAACATTAAATACATGCTTCAACAAAAGTAAATGAAAGCTTAAAAGAGAGAGAGAGAGGTAGAGAGAGAGTGGAGAGCGACGAGGCAGCCACGGCGGTGGAGGAGGCTTTGTCGGCGGCTCGTCGTCTCCGACGATTACAAGAGTGCCCAAAGGTAGCTAAGAGAGGAGTGGAGTAGTTGCAAGTGGGAGAGTATGCATTGAATGGTGGTAGAAGGGGGTTTAAATAGAGTTAAGGGCTTCCTAAAAGAAGAATAGGCTTTAGCGACATCCAGAGCGTCACTAAAACGGCTTCTATAAACGTCAGTGAAGCCCTCTTGCCACCGGTCAGCTGCCCGCCCCGGTCTTCTTCTCCACGCGATCCGTGGCCGCTGATCGAGAGTCGTTCGATCGAAGATCGGACGGCTGAGAGCCTTCGGCGCCGCGCGCTGAGATCGCACCTCGGGCTCGCGTGCGCGAGCGCGTTTCCGCCCAAGGTGCGCGCGCGCGTGGGCGCTAGGGAGCTGTCGTCGCGCCGCGTGGCGCTATCCTGGCCGCCCGCTTCTGATCGGGCGGCCCAATTTTGCCGTGCCCTTCGCTCGCCTTCGATTTCTGCTCCGCGCGGCTCGAACGTGCGTCGCGGCGATGCGAGCGTGCGTGCTAATCGTTGCGCCACGCCCGTGCTTTGTCGCGGCGACCGCAGGCGAGCGCGCGGATCTCGGTTGTTCGATCGAAGATCAACGGCCGAGATTCGTCTTTGGCTGGCTTGAGGGTGTGCGAGCAGTGGGGGCGGGGCGACGTGGCGCTCTCTGGGCCATTGATCTCCAGATCAACTGTCAGAATTTCTTGGGCCCATTGTGGGAGCTCCGGATGTCGGATTTGGCCGATCTTGAGTCCGTTGGACTCCGTTCGTCGTTCTGAATCCATCCGTACGGTCCGATTGCTCATCTGAGGCCTGCTTTGACAAATGCTTTACACAAATGGCCATTAATACAGTTTATAAGCAATCTTGGTACTTAATGCATGCAATGCTCCTATTCTACTTTATGTTGCGCCTTTTATTCTAAAGATGGGCCATATTCAACCTAATTACTATCCCCTTGTGTGGTGTTATCATACTCCCATGCTTACTCCTTGCTGGTCCCTAGCAAGGTTTATTCTAGCCTTTATTTCCTTGGAGAATTCAAGTAATTGCTTAGGCACTTCGTTACTTGTCAATAAGAGGAAATATACGAAGATCTTAATATACAAAGACTAAGCAGCGCCCGAGTGTCTGCCAAAATACGAATCGCCCGAATCCTTGTTTTAATGTACATATGTATACGTATGTATATTTTCTTAGAATTTTTTTCGGAATTCAGTGTGGGTTGGTAACTTTTTACGGCTACCCAACCCACCCAAAACTCGGTCAAAACCCTAAGTGCTAAGTATCTTGGTGTGAATGTTGTGATAGACTCACTTAACCGTAATTGAGACAGACTTCGAGTTTCTACGCCTCTAGGTGACCGAAAAAGAAAATATTTTTGCCTGAAGATATATTTGTTCGATTGGTAGCTTTCTCCCTACGTTCGTTTTACTTGGGGTCAACACAAGGATTTTCCAGTGTATATCTCCCCGGCTTATACTACTTCCCCGCTTCTTCCTTAGGTGTTTTGGTCTTTTTTGTGCAATTATTAAGCTGAGCTCTGGACAACCAACCAATGGGCTGTTACTCACGATCACTTGCCAGCCATACTTGTGCGGTGAAGTGTGGTTTGTTTTCTTTTCTTCTTTTTTTTTTTCTGTAGGTGGCTTCCCTGATCTCAAATGTACCTAGAGGCAGCGAAAAGGAAATGGCCTGTGGCTGGGTTCTGGACAACCTGCCAACGGGCTGTTACCCACGACAACTTGCCAGCCATACCACCCTAGAGAGTTCATTAGCTACCCAATTTCTGTCAAAATCTCCGAGAAGTGAGTCTGTGCAAAAATGTGTGCAGATGCTTAGACTCAAAGTTTTCCTTAGTTAGAGGGTGAGTTGATAAGTCGTATACTTATTACCTTATTTAGTAGGTGGATTAGAATAGCTTAAAGTTGCAAGGATTTGCCGCTAAATCCATATTTTAACGGACACCAGGGCTGATTAGGCCTGAAGGCCTGAAAAGTCTAAGTGTTTAAGTTCTTTTTGTATTATTTCCCACTATTGACAAGTTTCTAATGCCTAAGTTTTCTTCCTAAATTCATCATTTTTTTAATTAATTAATTAATTCAGACTGATTAATTAAGCTTACTCAGGATTATGCAATTTACCACCCCCCCATGCTTAAGTTGGACAATGTCCTCATTGGCAAGTACATGGATGCAAAAGGGTTCAAAAAAAATAATACCTGAGTGACGTAAACTACCAAATCAGTCTGAATCCTTTGGGTTGCCTCCCAGGAAGCGCTGAGTTTAACGCCTCCAGCTGGGCGGTGCTTGGTGTCAACCCTCAACGAGGGTGACACTTTCCTTGGGGGGTACCTGGGCCAGGAAATGCTTCAATCTTTGACCATTAACTGTAAAAGTGTGTCCAGTGTTAAGATCAGTGATTTCAACCGCCCCATTAGAATAGGGCTTGACCACCCGAAATGGTCCCGTCCATTTGGACCTAAGTTTCCCTGGGAAGAGTTTCAGGCGTGCATCAAACAACCAGACTTGTTGGTTCGGCTCAAAGGTTTTTCTATGAATGAGTCGGTCGTGGACGGCTTTCATTTTCTCCTTATATAGCCGACTATTGTCAAAGGCGTCCCGACGAATTTCTTCGAGCTCAGATAATTGAAGCGTCCTTTGCGCACGGGCTAACTGGGGATCCATGTTACATTGCTTGACAGCCCAGTAAGCCCGGTGTTCCAATTCGACAGGGAGATGGCAAGCTTTGCCAAAGACCAAGCGATAAGGTGACATGCCTATCGGGGTCTTAAAAGCGGTCCTGTATGCCCACAGGGCATCATCAAGTCGTGTGGACCAGTCTTTCCTGTCAGGTCTCACAGTCTGCTGTAAAATATTCTTGATTTATCTGTTTGAGACCTCAATCTGCCCATTTGTTTGTGGATGATACGGGGTGGCAATGCGGTGGTTTACCCCGTATTTTCTAAGTAGGGCACGGAATTGGGAATGGATAAAATGGCTTCCACCATCACTGATCATGGCCTTGGGTATTCCAAACCAGGAAAAGATGTTCTTCTTCACAAAGTCCATGACCGTCTTGTGATCGCATCGTCGAGTGGCGACGGCTTCAATCCATTTGGAAACATAGTCTACCGAGACCAGGATGTACTCGAGGCTGTTGGATGGTGGAAAGGGGCCCATAAAATCGATACCCCAAACGTCGAAGATTTCGACAATCAAAATGGGCTGAAGGGGCATCATATCTTTTTTGGTCATGGTCCCCAGTGTTTGGCATTGTGCGCAAGTCTTGGCAAAGATGTGTGCATCCTTAAATAGGGACGGCCAATAAAATCCAGACTGCAAAACTTGCAGCTGTTTTCTTGTCAGAGAAATGGCCGCCACACGCTTGGTCATGACAAAAGGAAAGCACACTCTGAACTTCGTCTTTGGGGAGGCACCTCCTGATGATCTGATCAGCACAGAGGCGAAACAGCATGGGATCATCCCAGAAATAGTGCTTGGCCTCAGCCAAGAACCTGTCTCGTTGCTGTCTGGACCAGCTGTGCGGGGTTTGTCCTATAACCAGGTAGTTGACATAGTCAGCATACCATGGCATTTTCTTGTCTTACACGGCTAGGATGTGTTCATCAGGGAAGGTATCAGATAGAGGTAAGGAGGGTCCAATGTGGTCTAGATGAAGTCTTGACAGGTGGTCAGCCACCACATTTTTCGATCCGGCCTTGTCTCGGATTTCCAGGTCAAATTCCTGCAAAAGCAGGATCCATCTGATGAGCCTGGGTTTTGCGTCCTTTTTGGCCAACAGGTGCCGGATGGTTGAATGGTCAGTGTAGATAGTCATGTGGGATCCCAGCAAGTATGATCGGAATTTTTCCAGTCCAAAGACTACAGCGAGCAACTCTTTTTCTGTGACCGTATAATTACGTTGGGCCTCGTCCAACGTTTTGCTCGCGTAGTAGATCACCACGGGCTTCTTGTCTTGCCTTTGTCTCAGGACAGCGCCTATGGCAAAATCTGATGTGTCACACATAATCTCAAAATCCTGGGACCAGTCTGGGGGTTGAAGTACAGGAGCGATGGAGACTAAGTCCCAGAGGATATGATAAGCCTGGATGCAATCAGGAGACATGTGGAAAGTGGCGTCGTTGGCTAGAAGGTCGGTCAAGGGTTTGGAAAGTTTGGAAAAGTCTTTGATGAACCTTCGGTAGAAGCCAACATGTCCTAGGAAAGAGCGAATCTGCCGGACCAAACTAGGTGGAGGAAGTTTGGAAATTAAATCAACCTTAGCTCGATCTACCTCGATGCCCCTATGCGAAACGATGTGTCCGAGGACAATTCCTTCTTGAACCATAAAATGACTCTTTTCCCAACTTAACACCAAGTTAACCTCGATACATCGTTTCAGGATTTTCTCCAAGTTGCTCAAACAATGGTCGAATGAATTCCCGAATACAGAGAAATCATCCATAAAGACCTCCAAGTATTCACCCACCATTTCTGAAAAATGGCTAGCATGCAACGCTGGAAGGTCGCAGGTGTGTTGCATAACCCGAACGGCATTCGACGGAATGCAAACGTGCCATACGGGCAAGTGAATGTGGTCTTTTCCTGATCTTCCGGAGCAATTGCGACTTGGTTATATCCTGAATATCCATCCAGGAAGCAAAAATACTTCTGCCCTGCCAATCTTTCAAGGATTTGGTCAATGAATGGCAAGGGGAAGTGGTCCTTCTTAGTGGCTTCATTAAGCTTCCTATAATCAATACACACCCGCCATGCGGTGGTGGTGCAGGTGGAGATGGATTCACCATAATCATTAGTGACAACGGTGAGCCCAGCCTTCTTTGGAACCACTTGAGTGAGGCTCACCTAGGGGCTATCAGAGATATGGTAGATGATATTGGCGTCGAGCCACTTGATAATTTCCTTTTTAATGACCTCCCGCATGTTTGGGTTTAACCATCTCTGCATCTGGCAGGAAGGTCGAGCCCCGTCTTCCAGGTAAATCTTGTGGGTGCAATAGGTGGGGCTAATTCCTCTTAGATCCGAGATGGTCCAACCAATGGCGGCCCGATGTTCTGAAAGAGTTACAGTCAACCTTAATTCCTGATCCTTGGTTAGATGGGAATTAATAATCACTGGGAAGGTCTGGTCAGGTCTCAAGAGACGTACTTGAGATTCTCGGGCAATGGTTTAAGTTCAGGTGCAGGTGGGACCACAGTCGATGGGAATGGAAACGGCGGTAGTTGATCAACATCGATCTCTTCAAATGGTGTCATGTGATGATACTCAGCCTTACAGAGGTTCACGGGTAATGATGGTGACGGGTCAAAACTACGAGTTTGGTGGTCTGAGACAGAATTGAGGTAGGGCATTCCTCGATTAAAGTTTCCACGGGATCATGTTCCTCAATGTAATCGCAATCAAAAGACTTTGTCGCCCGGAAGATATCCAATTGCATTTTTCTGTCTCCGAAGGCGATTTCCATACATCCCGTGTCGCAGTCGATGTTTGCTTTAGCCGTAGCCAAGAAAGGTCTGCCTAAGATTATGGGTGCGTTCTGTACTTTTTCAGGGACCTCCATGTCGAGCACCAAAAAGTCGACTGGGAAATAGAAGTCCTTGACCCGTACAATAACGTCCTCGACAACCCCCTTCGGGGTTTTTACTGATCTATCTGCCAGCTGGATGGTGACAGGGGTTGGTGCCACTCCCCAAAACCAAATTGGTGGTACAGGGTTGTTGGAATTAGATTGATAGAAGCACCTAGGTCCAGGAGCGCTCTATCAAATGTCATGTCCCTGATATTGCAGGAAATCAGGGGCGCTCCTGGGTCAGTTCGTTTGAGTGGAAGGTTGCTTGATATCACGGAACTCGCTTGCTCAGAGAGTACAACCTTCCTAGGTGCTTGAGGTCTCGGCTTACGCTTGGGTGTATAGGCATCCTTTAAGAACTTGGCATAAGCGGGGATGTGTTTGACGGCTTCAAGGAGCGGAATATTAATCTGTACTTGCTTAAAAATCTCCAACAGCTCAGTTTCCACAGCATTCTTCTTTTTCTTAATTGTTTCCAAGGCCTCAGGGTAGGGTGTCTGAATGTGGACTGGTTCCATGTCTGGGTCCTTGGTTGGTGCCTCTTCTGAGTCGGGTATTTCAACAGGTAAAGTCTCGGGGAGAGTCGGCCATTTGGGATCCTGGGTTTTGGTGCCGCTTCTCAAGGTCACAGCATTTGCAGAGGCATTGGGGCCATGGGGTGATCCTTGAGAAGACGAGGATGAAGAAGCACCAAACCCAGGAGGTGTTTGTGGGGCTGGCTGGACCATGTAAGCCTGCCCGGGATTGCCTTGGAACCCTTGCAAATTGAGGCCTCTGTTAATTATGTTTCGCGGGTTCGGTTGTGGTTGGGAAGGTAGAGATCCTTGCTGTTTACAGTCCAAAAGTTGGCTTAACTGTCCCTTTACCAAGGCCATTTCTTCCTGATGTTTCTGGTTCATGTTAGCCATCATCTTTATTAAGGTATCCATTTGGTTTTGTGGGGGAGGGGCCGCCCTATTCTGGTTATATTGGGGTCTAACTGGTGGTCCTTGCTGATAGGGGGCAAGTGTGGCTGCTGGTTTGTCCTGGGCTGGTTTTGGAATTGCGGTGGTTTCTGGTTTGTCCAACCAAAGTTGGGGTGATTACGCCAGCCGGTGTTGTAAGTGTTGGAGAAAGGGTCAGGTTTCGCATAACCTTGGACGGCTTGCACATCTTCTAAGATAGCTGATGTTGATGAAGAGGGAAGGGAGTAATCAAGGGTCAAGGGAGCAAAGGTCCCTCCCTGGAACGTGGTCGGGAGTTGTTCCAGGTTCAGTTGGGTGAAGGGCTGGACCAGGTCAACATTATGTGCTCCCTTTGCTAGGGAGAAAGTCTGCAAGAGGTTCCTGGTCTGATTCAGTAGCTCATCAATCTTTTTGTCCACCAATTCCACTCGATCTAACTTTTTGGCAATGATGTCCATGTCAACCATTCCAGAATTTGCTTGCACCTCATAAATCCCGCCACGGGGTTGACTGGACCTGTTAAACTGGTTCATGGAGGCATTGTTGAGTGAATTCTCGCTCATAAACTCAAAGAGCTCAAACGCGCTCTCCTCATCTTTGTTTAGGAAGTTTCCCCCGCATGAGGCATCGATGAAGTTCCGTAGGTTGCTGTCCAGACCGTGGTAAAAGATCTGGGCCAATTGCTACCTTGGGACTTCGTGGTGTGGGCATTTCCTCAAAAGTTCATTAAATCTTTCCCACGCCTCATGAAATTGTTCCCCACCCTGGAGTGTGAAGGTAGTGATAGCTCTTCTGAGGGCATTGGTCTTTCCTATGGGAAGAATTTCTTTAAAAATGAATGCCTCAGTTCTTCCCAGGTGGTGATGGGTCTACCTAGGGTTCTAAGCCAATGAGAAGCCTTGTCTCTTAATGAGAAAGGGAACATCTTGATTAGAACAATGTCAAGGCTAATGTTCCTAGGTTTCACCGTTTGTGCTATGCGGTCGAGATCCTCTAGGTGTTGAAAGGGATCCTCATTTGAGCTTCCATGAAAGTGGCTCTGGATTAAACTTAAGACGTTTGGTTTCAACTCAAAATCATCTCCCCCCTCGGGGATCCTAAGGTGTGGCTCGACTCTAATAGCGGAGGGATTATAGAAATCACGGAGAGGTCTTGGCTGGTCCTGAAATGGCGGTAAATCAAGTGGTGGTTGTCCTAGTATGTCGTGGAAAGGTGGTGGTTGTTCTTGCGGGTTCTGTAACCATTGTATGGCTTGCATGATGGTGTGGATTTGTTGTTGCTGAAGCCGATGGTTAGCATTGATTTGAGCTTGGATGATGGCCATAGCATCTGGTGGGGGTTGATCTTCAGCCTCATCTACCCTAGGTTCAGCCATGTTTTCAAAAAAATTATGTCGCCTAGATTCTTGCCCTAAAACACACAATTCAGGATGCAGTAAGCGCCTCCCGTGCATACACTAGAGAAGAACAGGAGGGGATGTGGAGGGCGACAGATGCGAGAAATGTGTTTCAATCAAGCACTCAAGCCTAATCCTTATGGTGTATTCCTTAGGAGACCTAGAAATCTCACAAAGGGTGATTAAGTCCGTAAGCACTGGACTCCCCTTCCCGAGGTTAATCTGGCCAGGTTGTTTACGAGGGATTGCAGGGAAGGTTCTTCCTTTGGCTTGCGCCTCCGGTTCCATAGACCCCACAACCGCAGTCGTTTGACACTGCCCCGCAGCCTAGTCACCAGATTCTACCAAGGGAATGAAAGCCAAGTGCCTAGCAAATAAAACCTCGCCTTTTGAGACTTAACTCAGTCCTGCCTAGGGCACGTCTACTCAGTTTTAAAGGGTTAGGATAGTGCTTGTGCTTAGGGTGATGTGATGAGACGTTGATTGGGGTGGTGCCTCTTAATTTTCCACTTTCAAAGTGTGTGCTTCTAGCAAAACATGGTTTTCAAGCAAGGATTTTTAAGGTGTGGTGTCTTTTAGTATTTCATCCTTACTTTAGTGCTTTTTAGGGTTGACGTGTCTTAATGTTTTCAACCAAGTTTCAGTGGGCACGTCAAGTTCTGCACACAATTCGATAAAAGTAGATTTCCTTTTTATTTTGTAGAGGCTCTAAAAACCCTAGTGTACTCATCCTAATGATCATGCGGCTTCTATTAGATGAGTCAGTTTTAGGGTTGAGTGGTGCGGCTCAGGTCAACTCATGGTGGCTTCGCAAACACCACTCAAGAAAGAAAAGAACACTCCAAGAATTTGTTTAGAATGTTAGAGTGTATATTTTTTTGTGGGGTGATGTGTTAAGGATGTGGGTCAAGTAATCATACACCACGCCAATTTTTTTTTGCAGTTTTTACAATTTTTTTTAGCTTTTTCATGTAAGCAAACAATGAGACAGGTTACTCACTATCGGTCCTCGAGGCGCCTACTCCCTTGCTACTGTCAGATGCGTCGCTTCGCCGTCCATGCGCCGAATTCCTGCAACCATCAAGTAAAAAGGAAAATAGGGCATTAGACGATGTGAGAATGAATGTGGAATGGAGGTGATAAAACAAATCCGTTGCCTCCCCGGCAACAGCGCCAAAAACTGATGTGCCGTAGTGCGTATGTGTTAAAAGGTGTCGTTATAGTCGTACTTGATACGTCGATTTTAAAAGAAGTAAACGGAGGTGAGTCCGAGTGTCGGTCTCAGGGAGGCGTGGAAATGGGATTTTCTTTTACCACTTGTCACGAAAAAGGCGGAGTTTTGCTTGCGAAAGAGACGATTTTGAAAAGTGAGAGACAGAGAGAGAGTTTAGGGTTAGAAAGCTCTTGGTTTTGATCATGCACTTTGAACAGAAATTAAAATGGCGATTGAACGGAAAATAATTTCATTAAACATGCGTTCATAGTTCATAGCTTACAACATTAAATACATGCTTCAATAAAAGTAAATGAAAGCTTAAAAGAGAGAGAGAGAGGTAGAGAGAGAGTGGAGAGCGATGAGGCAGCCACGGCGGTGGAGGAGGCTCCGTCGGCAGCTCGTCGTCTCTGTCGATTACAAGAGTGCCTAAAGTTAGCTAAGAGAAGAGTGGAGTAGTTGCAAGTGGGAGAGTATGCATTGAATGGTGGTAGAAGGGGATTTAAATAGAGTTAAGGGCTTCCTAAAAGAAGAATGGGCTTTAGCGACATCTAGAGCGTCGCTAAAACGGCTTCTGTAAACGTCGGTGAAGCCCTCTTGCCGCCGGTCAGCTGCCCGCCTCGGTCTTCTTCTTCGCGCGATCCGTGGCCGCTGATCGAGAGCCGTCCGATCGAACATCGGACGGCTGAGAGCCTTCGACGCCGCGTGCTGAGATCGCGCCTCGGGCCTACGTGCGCGAGCGCGTTTCCGCCCGGGGTGCGCACGCGCGTGGGCGCTAGGGAGCTGTCGTCGCGCCGCGTGGCACTATCCTGGCTGCCCGCTGCTGATCGGGCGGCCCAATTTTGCCGCGCCCTCCGCTCGCCTTCGATTTCTGCTCCGCGCGACTTGAACGCGCGTCGCAGCGATGCGGGCGTGCGCGCTAACCGTTGCGCCACGCCCGCGCTTTGTCGCGGCGAGCGTCTTTGGCTGGCTTGAGGGTGTGCGAGCGGTGGGGACGAGGCGACATGGCGCTCTCTGGGCCGTTGATCTCCAGATCAACGGTCAGAATTTCTTGGGCCCATTGTGGGAGCTCCGGATGTCAGATTTGGCCGATCTTGAGTCCGTTGGACTCCGTTCGTCGTTCTGAATCTATCCGTGTGGTTCGATTGCTCATCTGAGGCCTGCTTTGACAAATGCTTTACACAAATGGCCATTAATACAGTTTATAAGCAATCTTGGTACTTGATGCATGCAATGCTCCTATTCTACTTTATGTTGCACCTTTTATTCTAAAGATGGGCCATATTCAACCTAATTACTACCCCCTTGTGTGGTGTTATCACCTGGAATCTTCACTCCAACCACTTTTCTAAATAAAGTGGTGTAAGAAGGTCCTTAGAAGATTTGCTATAGAGTTAGATTGAGCCAATTCAATAAGCTTTGGCAAAGGGGCATATTAAAAAAAATGATTATTGTCCTCTATTCCATGATTGCAAATCCAATAAGATGTCTCTACACCCATTCACTGATCTAAGAATGAGCCTAGTGATAGAGTAGCTTTTATTAAATTGAGATGAAAAATTCAACTTTTGGGTTCAATTAGCTAAATTTCCATATAGCTTTATTCCACTTAAGGACCTCATCTTCAATTCAAGTTCTCTTCGCATGACTCAATATGCCTAGTTGACTGTGAAGGTGCATTTTGGATGAGGCATCTAAATATTAATGTTAGTACATGTATCATGTATAATCTATATGATGCTCTGGTCTAAAAGACAACTAGAACATCTTTTTTTGAACACCCTTCCTCATCCATCCATTACAATAGTTTGTACCTACACCGACGGTCAAAAATCGTTGGTGCAGGTCCAAAATACCATCGCTATAGCTACAAATACCTATTCCAACGTCCAACTTTGGCATCCTCTTAAGAGACGTCGCTGTAGGCTATCCTGACGATAAATCATCGGTGTTGTAACTAATTCTACAACGATAGTCAACTTTCCAGAGGTTGTCCAGCTTGACTTTCATGCCAGCAGCGACAATTTTATCCGTCGGTGTAGATGAATATCATCAACTGTAGTAGTCTTAAACATCGACACTACTGTCGCTATAGGTAAGAACATCATGTTTAATTAACATTTGATAATAGCAAGAAATGTTAGTACTAGAAAAATAAAGTTTTAATGACATATAACATTTTTTCCTGTTAGGGTGATCATTGCTATAGTTTCTTAATATGCTAATATACAAATGAATTTATTCTATTAAGCCATAAGTATATAGTCTCCTTATAAGGGAATAAAAAAAAAGAATAAATATTAAAACAAAATTTTAAGTATCTATCTTTAAAACATAGTAAAAAATAAGAAATAAAAGCCAATAAGAAAAGACCGAACATCCTAGGATGAATATAACATTTCCCTAAAATTCAAATTACAAGTTGTATCACTGTCATGAAATAGGTAACAAATTCATGTCATGTAATTATTTATAATTCTATTATCCTTAAGCAACCTCCCATTTCTGTGTTTAAGTAAAGAAATTTAAGAAGCATAAAGATTAAAAATGAATGCTTTAACTTGGAATCAAAAAAGAATGCACCAACAGGTAGTCGAACCGTGGAAGGGTACCATTCTACCACTAGACCACCGCTACTATTCATGTTTCATGAACCTAAAATAATACAAACTAAAAATGGTCAAAAGATGAATAATCCCGTAGTCATTCATAATAATTTTGAAATAATTCTGATGCGAAAATGGCTAACAATTTCAACATTGCAAACGACAAGCTTAAATTGTCTAAATCAAAGATCCCTTGAATAACACTACCAAATTACAATATAAATGCCAACCTACACAATATTATAGCATATAAGTTCTAGACAAAACTGATAGGGAGACACCGTAAATGGTATTACTCTCTGGTAGTCACTAGGAACTCAGAGATGCTAGACCACATAGTTTTAATCTTTCACATTGGGATGCACGTTCCTGCCCTCTTAGAAAATCTCCTAGCATGCACAATAGAATATCTATCACACCGATGAAGCTCTGACCTGCAGATAACTAGAAAGTCTAGAAACTGCATTTGCTACAAACGATCATTAATTTCAACCTTGCATAAGGGTGATGGCGACCTGCACCACCGTATCCTGACCTACTTCCATAAGGTCCACCTAATCCAAAACCAACACCTAGACCAGAATCATAGCCTTTGTCGTAGCTAGAATCACCAAAGCCTTCATCCCTTCAGTAATTACCTAAACCTGCTCCATATCTACCACCAAAGCTTCCACCATCGTAAGAGCCAAGATGACTAGAGTGCTTACTCCAATAACCTCCTAAGCTACTGCCACCAAAGCTACCATAACCACCACCAAATTCACCAGCTTAGCCACCATAAGAACCAGAGTCATAGACAGAGTTCTGCCCTAATTTAGGTTTCTATGCAAATTACCCAGTCAAACTTGGTCAAAACTGAAATCTGACTCCACCATTCGATTCCTTGGGTCCAAATTAGGTTGGTACCAAAATTTGGGTCCAAGCAGAGTCCATCTTGACTTAGTTTGCATTTTAGTCCATTTAAACTCTATTTCTCACACCTAAGCCCTTAGCTTTCAAAATATTTGCATTTAGCCCCCAACGTCTCATCATTTTCTTCAAAAAGGTCCCTACTGCCATTAACAGTGTGAACCCAAACACACCGACCTTCAATCTGGGATTTCTCCTTGATTTCTCGATCAATTCCTTCCAAAATTGAAAGGAATGATCTTGAGAGAATCCCTAATCGTTTGAACCATGCCTTGTGATGAATGGGTTTTCGCAACGGAAAGTTGGGGTTAGGAGAAACCCATCACTGTAGTCGCAAAACATGTTATCAAATAAGATTTTTTTACCAAAACTTCAAGGGAGTCCCGGGTCGAACACAGGGAGGCGACGTTTGTTTTCATTGAAATCCGCGCTTTGTGTTGTTTCTTTTTGGTATTTTAGGGTTTTGTTATTTTTTTATGTTTTTGTAATAAAGAGACAAGCAAGATAACCTCACAAAGTGGAAAGAATAAATTTGATATATCTCAATGTGATGCAAATGTTTATTACAATATGCTAAGAAAATATAAAAGAGATAGGGGTGAGAAGAAATCTCCTGAATCGGCTTTTCGGCAAGACAACGATGCTTGGCGGCAACTTGGACAGAGGGGGTGAGAGGCTGGACGACGAGGATGAGATGCCGGAGGATGCCAGGTAGAGGAATGCTTCACCAAGGCATGAAACAGAGATGAGGAGGTGGAGGTGATCTTTTACCGGAATGGAGGCGGGAGGACAGGTCCAAGGCTCCCTATGAAGATGGTGAGAGGGACGAGGAATATTTAGTGGGGTAAGGGATCGCTACACTAGTATGGCATTTTTGGAGCTTGGGAATGAGCTCTTAGGAGCTTTGATGGGCTTCTAGAGCTCTAGACTAGGTGGGAATAGCAAAGGTAGAGATGAAGCTCAAAGGGAAGTTGTGTAGGTCTTTATATAGTAGATGAGAGGAGGGTGAAATAGGCATAAGACAAATAGCACTCCAGGACGTCCCCATAGGTCCAGCTCAAGTGTTGCTGTAGCCAACTCACGCCTGCTCATGCACGTGCTGCGTCGACCCTCCATCTCATGCGTTATTCGTGCTTGAGACTCACTAGCCATCCATCTAGCATCACCAGCGGCCATCGTAAGTGTCCATCAATCATCTGCTGGTGTCCTCTGGCACATGCTAATTTGAGTGAAGTGAACCACCACCCTTGGATGGCAAATGAAGGGCTTTAAGCGTGCAGGAGAGAACGCTCTGGATCTTGCCCCCACCCGATCAAACGGCAGATATTGCATTAAATGACTTAAACGAGTGCCCTAGATGAGCCACGTCTGATCTAGCGTGAGTATGTCCGTCATCAAGTGGTGTTTGATTGCATGTGTGCCACGCTGACCGCTCGATCAAGATCAAGCAGTCCAATTCCTTCTAGTGCCGAAGCGGTTGTGGCGCATTGAAGCTCAAACTTGCATCATTCCTTTGTGGAGCGGGCATGCTACCACTTGGCCATAGGGGTTGGTTGGTGATGGGTCGGCCCGAATAGGTTGTTAATATGATATTTTTATCGTTGAAATGTGTATAGTGGTTAACCTAATTTGGACCTAACCATCTCTTTACAAAATTTTTAACCTGGCCTAATTGATTTTATCTTATCACTTTCAAGCCCAGGGTCGAACACAAGGAAGTGGGGTTAAAGTCGAGTTTCTACGTTTTCCTTAAAACGCGTCTCTCCCGTTCGTTTATTGTGTTTTTGGTGTTTTTTTTATTTAGGTTTTTTTATGGTAATCCTTGTTCTTGAGGCACACCCTCAAAATTGTGTCCTTGGCTTTTAGCCAAACAGAGTCCCAAAACAAGTCTTGCTACTCGCAAGACGAGCTACCTGTAAGTCAAAGATTATCTTTTCTTTTTTATGTATTTTTTTTTATCTTTTTACTAACAGAAAAGCAAATAGACAGAAAGTAAATATAGTATGTATATATATATAAAGGGGTGGGGGTGGAGGTGGCGATGGAGTGTAGCACTATGTCGAGTCAGTCGATGTCTAGAGAGACGCAACCAACACGACTAGGTGCCGCGTGGAGTGTGGATGGAGGATGGATGATGTATGGGACCACGCTTTTTTTGTACGCGTGTATCAGGGAATATCAGCAACTGGTGCAGATATTCCCGCGATACAGCGTATAATAAATAACATGAAAATATATGTACATATGTATGTATATGAGTAAATATATCTATATATATATATATATAAATGTATAGTTATATATGTATAGATATATATGTGTATATATATGTATATAAGTATATATATATATATTACTATATATATATGTATATATATATGTATATAGATATATATGTCTATATATATATAAGTATATGTATAAGTATATAGATGTATATATAAGTAGATATATATATATTATATATATGTGTATGTATACATAACTATATAGATATACTATGTATATATATATATATATATTTATATATATGTTACTATAAGTGTGTGTGTATGTGTTGGTATAGGTGTGTGTGCGTCGGTGAATGTGTGTGTGTGTGCGTTGCTGTGAGTGTGTGTCTGTTAGTGAGTAAAAAAGAGAGAGAGAGAGAATACGTGAGAGAGAGAGCAGGAGCGGGCGGGAGAGATCAGCAGAGAGAGAGAGCTGGCGAGCGAGAGATCGCGGACGCGCGAGTTAAGACGTCTGCCGCCTCCGGCGGACGTCTGACGCCGCGTCGTCTGAAGGCGGAGGCAGACGTCTGAAGACGGCGGGTGCGGGCGCGGCTTCGCGTAGGGTTCCTGCAGGCGTGCGCGAAGGCGACGGGCGGGCGAAGGCGTGGAGGAGGTCTGCAGGTGGTCGAGGAGGGTCGCGGAGGAGGGCAGGGGGCGGCACGAGGTCGTAGTCGGCCGCTGCAGTGCGCGCGGCAGACGGCTACAGGTGCAACTGCGGGGACGTCAGGACGGAGGTTGAGCGGGGAATGGCCCTGCAGGCGCGCGCGAAGTCGACGGGCGGCTGCGGGGACGGTCGCGGAGGAGCGGGAGGACCTGCTGCTGCTGCTGCTGCGTGGCTGCTGCTGCCGTGGCTTCAAGCTTCGAAGCTTGGAGCGGCGGCAATGGCGTTAAAGAGAAAAAAAAAACGAAGCGAGGGAATGCACCACGCCCACCGGCTTGTCGAAGAGCTGGGCGGTGGTGCTCCCACTGTGGTGGTGTGCACCACAGTGGGTTCTCCTGCTCGCCGGGTGCCTCCTCGACGGAGGGCCGACGTATGGGAGGGGAAAGCGGTGGAGAAGATGGCTGCGGGTTTTTGTTGCTGCAGCAGCCTCCCTTGCGAGGAAGAAGCTGCAGCTTCTTATAGAGGAGGAGAGAGAGGCGTGCCGGCTGCAGCAGGGAGAGGGTGCGCGAGTTGCAGCTATAGGGAGCGGCGTTGGCAGGGAGAAGTGACGTGGAGTAAATGCATGCAGCTGCTGCGGGAAGAAGTGCAGCCGCGGGAAGAAGAAAAGAAGAAATCAAGAGAGAAAAAAATGAAAAGAGGTGGAATTTGCAAGGAGGCACTTGAGATAAAATGTAACTATGCAAGCCATTGTTTCACTCCTCTTCCTCTCTTGATTAAATGCATGCATGCAAGCGTTTTTACAAATGCTATTACAGGATCCTATTATGCAATGTTAATGCTAGAAAATAGCACAAGAAGGCGTTATTACAGGCATGTTTTGAGGTGCAAACATATACCCCCATGCCTATCTTTTGCTAGTCCCTAGCAAAATAGTATTTAGAAATAATCTTAAGCTGAAGATTTTCTTCTGAGGTGATATAGGTGTGTTTATTATCGAATATTGTGAGAACCAATTGTAAAGAAGACTACCAGTACTTTAAGTCTCACATGCTATAGATCATCTCTCAACTAACCAGGACTCTTGATATTTAAACCTTAAGTACGATTTCCAGGACCCAGGAGGTTTTTGCCGTACTCGAGAGCTCAAGAGGTTATGGTTTGTGCATAGTGAAGGATCAAGACTGACCAGATGAACATTAAGACTCAATCCCAGGGTTTCACAAATTTTTAAGTACAGGTTGGTCCCAGTTTCAGCTCATGTCTTCGGATTGACCCTTAAGATGATGACGGAAAACTCAACTCCCATTTTCTGATTTTTTTTTTTTTGGCTCACCGGAAAACAAATTATACAGACATTTATGAGATATACTGACTCCTTTGCAACATCTTTTTTTTGACAACTCTTTTTTTCTCTTTTTTTTTGTTTTTTTTTGTTGTTTTTTTTTTTTTTGAAACACGTGTCAGTATATCTCTTACAACACATTTTGAAAGAGCACACTTTTTTTCTTTTTGGTGGGAGAGTTTCTTTTTGGTGGAAAGAGTCGCTCCTAAACACAAGACTAAAGCCTGGGATAAAAAGTCTACCTGCGTGCACAGGTAAGGACTCCACCTTCCCTAATAAACACTAGGGTTGGATCTTATGTTCACCTGGCCTTTCCTGATATGTGTAGTGTGAACCACGTTTACTTAAGCTCTCAAGTAAAAGTAAACCAACGGATCTTGTACTTGTGTCTCAGGTACAAGAATACATCCTTAGTTAGGAGAGATCTTGATATATTTTGTCAATGCTTTAAGTGAATTAAGCCGAGCCTGAGCGAATCAAGCTTTTGTGGCCTGGAAAGTCTTCAAAACAGAGGTTGAATATCCATAAACACTTATTGCCTTTTTGTTTCAGCTTTCAAATCATTACTAAACACCATTTATTATTATTATATATATATTTTTTTTTTCTTCTTTTTTCTTTTTCTTGCATATTTATAAATAGGTGGGAACTGTATGATACCATAACATACCCAGATCCTATGGATGCCTATCCACCCCCCCATGCCAAACAATGCTATGTCCTCATATGCATGTAGGGAAAGGCAGAGAAAGGATGGAAGATCGGGTAACAAGAGCTGAGGTTCAGGGTATAGATCAGGGTGGAAGGGTGGGTGGAGGGTGGGTGGTGAAGAGAAAAGTGAAGTGATTGCGATAGAGGTGTGAAAAGTGATGGTGGATGGTGAGAGATTTGGCGTTTTCTGGGATGAGAGTGTCCCAGGCGGATCAGAAAACAGATCAGGAAGAGGAAGTTGGCCCTTAGATTGGCCAAGAAGAGGGGCTTTTTGGATAGATGGATCCAAAAGGGAATAGCCCTGCTGAATAAGATGTGGGCTCAAGGTCCCAGTGTGGAGTTGCAAATCCGCCTGATTTGGCGGGAAAGAAAGGGCAATCCGGTCTTCCATAGTGCGGACTGGCGGTGAGCAGCCCGGCGATGACTCAGACCACGAGGTATGGGAAGCGGAGAAAACCTCTTTAGAAGTCTGGTCAGGAGAAGGTGCGGGAATGGGGAGGGATTGGGGAACGTCACAGTTTGTGTTGGTCAGGCAGTCGTCAGGTAATTCGCAGCAGTCTGAATCGGCTCCAATTAGCTCGATACACGTAATGACAGTCATGTCCTCGTCAAGCGTGTCATCCTTGATGTAATCACTATCAGCATAAGAGTGCGGTGTTGCAGCGGGATTAACCTGAAATCCCGGAGGAATACTCGGAGCTTGCAAAATTTGAACCTGTTCCTGAGAAGGTTGTACCTGTGGTTGCGGATCACAGGGTACGAAGTTTTGCGGGTTTGGAACAAGTTGGGCGGGAAGAGTGCCCTGAGATCGAGTCGCCATGCTTAGTTGACTGATCTCAGCATTCTGCTGCGCCAAATGCTGAAGAGAGGTCATGTTCTCTTTATGGCGCTTTGACATTTCCGCCATCATTCGCATCAATTTATCAAGAGGCTTTGATGCGTGTTTGGTTTTCTGTACGCAAGGACCTGATGGCGGATTTTCCATAGGATTAGACTGGGCCCTTGGGATGATGGGTGCGGACGATCGCCCTGGTCCACCAGCGGGGTTTTGGCGTTGCGGGTTGTTGGACCATGCGAAATTCGGATGATTGCGCCACCCTGGGTTATACGTGGCAAAAAATGGGTTGTTCCCCCGGGCGCAAGCGTCTTCTATTTCAGAAGACGTGTCCGCATATGTGTCCGAGCACACGGAGGCTTGGTCCTCCGTGTTGAAATACTGGCTCACAGAAGCCAGTTCCACTTGGCTTACCGAGTCGCTTGGCGCGACACTCGACAAGGAAGTTCTTACAGGGTTTCTCGGGATAAGCCTGGTGTTGAAAGAATTGGAATTGTGACGGAGTGGTGAGGTGGGGGTGTGTGCCATGTTTGTGGAGGAGGATGATTCGGCTATTTATCAGTCAATTCAAACAATTCAGGGTTGTGTGACCTCCTCCCAAACATGAACTATCACAGGAAGAATTGGGGGGATAAGAGGGGAAAGAGATGAAGAAATGACGCCGCAAAGGTACACTTGATTACAAATCAATACAGTCAAGTTCCTAACCTCTACAGTGTGCCCTTAGACCTAAAGATCTAAGTTACCTACTATCACGAACTACGGAACCAAATGCGAGCACCGCGGAACCACCGGGCCAGATTGAAAGGCCGTTTGCCCCAGTCTTAGACACCCGATAGCACGCGGGAACTCTCACCAGCACGTAACCGCTACACGCAGGTAGTTAGACCTCCAATCCTTAAAAAGGGTCAAGTTAGTACCAGTTTTAATTAGAGGCTTAGGGTCAAGTGCTTTTGGAATGTGAAGGGCGTTGTTTACGGGTAATGCCCAAGTGATTGATTTTCAGAGTGTGTAAAAACAGGCATGCAACGGGGAAATCTCCCCGAATTGAAGTTTTTATTGGTGAATGATTTTTTAGAGTTCAGCCTTAAGTAGTATGGATTTTACGGTTTTGCTGAATTACCAATTCAACCAATCTCCGGGTTTTTGCAAAAATACAGGTTTTCCTTCTAAAACCCAAGAAACCCTTCTTCAATTATCAGTTAGTTAATGCATGCTAAAATGCAATGGGCTACCCAAAATGGAGATTTCTAAGTGTGGATGCACGAATCAGTTTTATATCAATGTGACAGGGAGCCAAAGCACTTCAATTCAAGTGCTCCCAATCACCAGAAATGATTTCCACACACAAGGCTTCAACCAAAAGATAAAGAAAATAAAATTGTTGGGGTTGAAGTATTCAGGATCGAATCACAGACAAGTTTGAAAAGTCGTGGTGGGGTTGGAATCAACTCAATTCCAAGTCTCCCCACAAAAAATGTGATCCTGAATTAAAGATAAGTGAGGCAAAAGAGGGATATAAGCAATCTTTTTCTTTGCCTCAAAGAATACTTCCCTCGGCGAGAAATCCAAGAATCAAGATTCTCGGATTTTCGCTATGCGAAGTGTGGCGGGAAATCCCAGGGCAGTGGGAGTGAATACAACCAATCAAACAAGTGAATTTTAATCCACTTGCCCCAAGAAATCCCAAGAAGTTTTTTTTTTTTTGTGGCAAGCTAAGCCTAGTTTGCTAAGAAAGAGAAAACCTACTGGTTTGGCAACGTGTGCGAAGCTCCAATGCGGTGTCGGCGTCTTCACGCTCTCGTTCCCGCCTTGGATCTACCCTCGTTCCCGACTTCGTCTACTTTCCTTCTCCTTCCACCAAGTTCACCTGCACACCAAAAACAACAATACCCGTGAAGAGGGAAGAGAAAAATTGAAAGGATTTGGATAGAAACTTACTCGAAGGCGCACCTCCCCGGCAACGGCGCCAGAAAAGTTATGATGGGTCGGCCCGAATAGGTTGTTAATATGATATTTTTATCGTTGAAATGTGTATAGTGGTTAACCTAATTTGGACCTAACCATCTCTTTACAAAATTTTTAACCTGGCCTAATTGATTTTATCTTATCACTTTCAAGCCCAGGGTCGAACACAGGGAAGTGGGGTTAAAGTCGAGTTTCTACGTTTTCCTTAAAACGCGTCTCTTCCGTTCGTTTATTGTGTTTTTGGTGTTTTTTTTATTTAGGTTTTTTTATGGTAATCCTTGTTCTTGAGGCACACCCTTAAAATTGTGTCCTTGGCTTTTAGCCAAACAGAGTCCCAAAACAAGTCTTGCTACTCGCAAGACGAGGTACCTGCAAGTCAAAGATTATCTTTTCTTTTTTATGTATTTTTTTTTATCTTTTTACTAACAGAAAAGCAAATAGACAGAAAGTAAATATAGTATGTATATATATATAAAGGGGTGGGGGTGGAGGTGGCGATGGAGTGTAGCACTATGTCGAGTCAGTCGACGTCTAGAGAGATGCAACCAACACGACTAGGTGCCGCGTGGAGTGTGGATGGAGGATGGATGATGTATGGGACCACGCTTTTTTTGTACGCGTGTATCAGGGAATATCAGCAACTGGTGCAGATATTCCCGCGATACAGCGTATAATAAATAACATGAAAATATATGTACATATGTATGTATATAAGTAAATATATCTATATATATATATAAATGTATAGTTATATATGTACAGATATATATATATTACTATATATATATGTATATATATATGTATATAGATATATATGTCTATATATATATAAGTATATGTATAAGTATATAGATGTATATATAAGTAGATATATATATATTATATATATTATATATATGTGTATGTATACATAACTATATAGATATACTATGTATATATATATATATATATATATATATTTATATATATGTTACTATAAGTGTGTGTGTATGTGTTGGTATAGGTGTGTGTGCGTCGGTGAATGTGTGTGTGTGTGCGTTGCTGTGAGTGTGTCTGTTAGTGAGTAAAAAAGAGAGAGAGAGAGAATACGTGAGAGAGAGAGCGGGAGCGGGCGGGAGAGATCAGCAGAGAGAGAGAGCGGGAGAGCGAGAGATCGCGGACGCGCGAGTTAAGACGTCTGCCTTCTCCGGCGGACGTCTGACGCCGCGTCGTCTGAAGGCGGAGGTAGACATCTGAAGACGGCGGGTGCGGGCGCGGCTTCGCGTAGGGTTCCTGCAGGCGTGCGCGAAGGTGACGGGCGGGCGAAGGCGTGGAGGAGCGAGCGTGGAGGAGGTCTGCAGGTGGTCGAGGAGGGTCGCGGAGGAGGGCAGGGGGCGGCACGAGGCCGTAGCCGGCCGCTGCAGTGCGCGCGGCGGACGGCTACAGGTGCAACTGCGGGGACGTCAGGACGGAGGTTGAGTGGGGAATGGCCCTGCAGGCGCGTGCGAAGTCGACGGGCGGCTGCGGGGACGGTCGCGGAGGAGCGGGAGGACCTGCTGCGTGGCTGCTGCTGCCGTGGCTTCAAGCTTCGAAGCTTGGAGCGGCGGCAATGGCGTTAAAGAGAAAAAAAAAACAAAGTGAGGGAATGCACCACGCCCACCGGCTCGTCGAAGAGCTGGGCGGTGGTGCTCCCACTGTGGTGGTGTGCACCACAGTGGGTTCTCCTGCTCGCCGGGTGCCTCCTCGACGGAGGGCCGACGTATGGGAGGGGAAAGCGGTGGAGAAGATGGCTGCAGGTTTTTGTTGCTGCAACAGCCTCCCTTGCGAGGAAGAAGCTGCAGCTTCTTATAGAGGAGGAGAGAGAGGCGTGCCGGCTGCAGCAGGGAGAGGGTGCGCGAGTTGCAGCTATAGGGAGCGGCGTTGGCAGGGAGAAGTGACGTGGAGTAAATGCATGCAGCTGCTGCGGGAAGAAGTGCAGCCGCGGGAAGAAAAGAAGAAATCAAGAGAGAAAAAAATGAAAAGAGGTGGAATTTGCAAGGAAGCACTTGAGATAAAATGTAACTATGCAAGCCATTGTTTCACTCCTCTTCCTCTCTTGATTAAATGCATGCATGCAAGCGTTTTTACAAATGCGATTACAGGATCCTATTATGCAATGTTAATGCTAGAAAATAGCACAAGAAGGCGTTATTACAGGCGTGTTTTGAGGTGCAAACAGTTGGTCGCATGGAGGTGTTGGTGTAGTTGCGGCCTCAATCATTGGATGAAGATCCAACGGTCGTGGATCTTCCTTGTAGAGCTTTGAAGGAGGCTGGGTGAGGTTGGGCACTTCTCAGCCGTTGATTGAGATCCAACAGCTGTGATCTTTTCTTGCGGTGTGGCTGGGGAGGCTGTGGCCAATGTAGGGTGGCCTAAATGGCACCACGTGGCGCCATCTAGGCCATCAATCTTCTTCTTGTAGAGGGTGCTACGATGCTCTGATCGATGTGATTTTTGCGCTGACAAATTGCGATCGTCGCTCTGGATCCATCCGTATGGTCGGATTCTTCATCCGAAGCCCATAAAGATGTCGCATGCCTCGTAGCCATATAAAATGTCAGAATTAATATATAGAATACACAAACTATCCAAAATGTAATGCTATGAATGTTATTCAATATTTATACTATGAGATGCAATGCTAGGCCTAGGAACCATCATAAATTAGCATTTTATCATGAATTCATGCATGTTTATCATACCCCCATTCTTACTTTTTGCTAGTCCCTAGCAAAATTAACCTGAATGCTATGTATAAAAGTAGAATCGGGATTTGATTACTTAGGCGAGATTTGTTGGTTGCTTTAGAAAATTTCAACCCAAGATCTGGTTACAAAAACTCAATAGTGCTTGAGTGTCTACCAGAATGGAGTCCACCCAAGTCCTCACCTTATTCGAAAATGGAAGATACATTTTTTTGTTTTTTTCTTCTTTTCTAAGTTTTTTAGACTTTTGGAGTTTGATAGTTTCAGTATAACATTTTATGGCTACCCAACTCACCCAAAACTCGAAAAGGACTCTAAGTGCTAAGCATCTCGTGAAAAGAGTGAAAGACTCATTAGGTGACCGTTAAAACGGACTTCAGGTTTCTACGACCCTAGATGACCTTAAGAGTTTTTGCCTAAAGGTTTATCTTTCCGAACGGTAGCTTTCTCCTTACATTTTTAAATTTTTTATGAGGTCAATACAAGGGTGAACCCAGTGTATATCTCCTCGATTTATTTTACTTCCCCGCTTCTTCCCTATGTATTTTGGGAATTATTTGTGTAGTTTTGTAAGCTAGGCTCTAGACAACTGGCCAATGGGCTGTTACCCACGATAACTTGCAAGCCATACTCGTGCGTGAAATTGCACTAGAGGGGGGGTGAATAGTGAAATTATATTGTATTGTAATACAACAAATTCAATCACACAATATACTCAATTATTTTTAGGTGGAAACCCAAGATGGGTGAAAACCACCACCTAAGCCAATCTCTTGACTTAGGATTTTCGATCACAAGGTGATCAATCCACTAACCACACTACTTAAACGAGGGTAGTGTACCTCAATTACAATTCCCACCTCCGATCCCTAAACGGAGGTTTCTCTCTTCAAGATGAAGAAACGGGGACCCGACAGGCCGGATACCCAAAATACAGAAACAAGTAAAAATAACACCTATAGAGCACCCCAATTATTTAGTTGCTTTCTTATCTACTAAGCATGAAAAGAACTCCCTGATGATTTGTAGAACGGAGCGAGCCGGGAGTATGGATTTGCCCTTTGATCAGAGTATTAGCACAGCACAAGGGCAAGATGGAGCTTAGAGTAGTGAGCAAGAGATTTTTCTAATGGAATTGTATCTCAAGAGGTGTGTTTTGCCAAAGAAGAGTTGTAGTCTATTTATAGGAAAGTTTGGAACCTTCAAGAACACTTGGGAGAGCTCTTCTAGCCGTTGGAGACAAATCCCAAGAGTTTAGGACGAAATCCACACAAAATCAGGGCAATGATGATTCTGACAGCAACATCAGACGTCTAAATATAAGATCAGACGTCTTACAGGACGTCTGATTTTTACTATGGTCGTCTATTATTGCAGGATATCCTTAACGGACTCTATTGGATCAAAAGAAGGACGTCTGATATTATGTCATAAGACGTCTGATGATTTTACTGGACGTCTAATGAAAGGTGCATTCGTTCCTGTTATCATCGGATCCAAACAGGGTTCTAGGTTTAGACGATCAGACGTCGTTATGGACGTCTGAGGACATTACCAGACGTCTGGAAACCTAAATACTCTTCCTCCCTGCTTCTGCCAAAAGATTATGTGGCCGTAGACAGATACGCACAGAAAATCATGGCCAACGGTTCAAAGGCAGACGTCTGTAAGTGTGTCAAGACGTCTAGAAATTATTTTTGCCGATAAAAAGTCTAACGGTTAGTATGAGGACGTCTGGGTAAAGGATCAGACGTCTGTGAACGGTTATCGACGTCTGAAAGTGAGGTCCTTCGACTGATGTTTATGAGGAGATGAACAAAGGCAGAAATATTTGAAATTAGACGTCTGATACACATGTCAGACGTCTTATGATGGAAAATCAGACGTCTGTACTTTTTAATGGACGTCTGATAAAAGTATAAGTGTTTGGGTTTTTTGTTTCTAATTTATCCTAAGTGTAGAGAGCCTAAGTTAGCTATTTATAGGTTATGTTTGGGGGCTCTTTACAATATTTCTAGACTCAAATAACATGAAAATTACAACCTTTGAAAGTTTACATGAAAAAAGCCTAAGACCTAATACTTTTGCTACTTCGTCTTCACGCTTTTAATCTCCCGTCTTGGAAAGCTTTTTGAATTCCTGCAAATATGTTATTATAGAGAGAAAACAATATGCTACGCTTTATTTATTATTTCATTTTCTACATTTTGTAAAATCATCAAAATATTATATATGAGTAGTTGAACTAACAATCTCCCCCTTTTTGATGATTTTCAAAATATAGCTGTAGGTTCCTCTTTCCTCCCCCTAAAGGTTGTACTTGATAGCCTTTATCTATTTATTAATCCTTAATTTCTTACCTACATTCTTCTCCCCCTTTTTGAATATCATCATGAAGGGTTGTTGAAAAGGAGTCAAAATCCAAACTACAAGAGTAATATCTACAAAGTAGAGTGCGTGAATAAAATTGCATGTTTAAAAGATGACAAGGCATTAAGGAAAATTGATTAGGAATAGAAATATTTAAGCATGGACTAGCTATTTGTTTCCAAAAATATTAAGTAGAGGGTCAAGGCCTCTTAATACAAACTTAGAATAAAAGACAGAAAAATAGAAGCACTAAAATTATTCTTCTTGATCTTGGCGGCGGCGGCGACGAGCGGGTCCTTGTCCTATCTGCAAATTTTGAACATCTGATCTAAGTTCGTCGATGTCGCGGCGCATGCTTCCCATGTAGGTGTACATCTCGCCGGTTCGACGCAGCAGGAGGGAGATGCCGGAGGAGAGGGAATCTGTGGCTGGATCCCATGCTTCATCAAAGCTCGAGCGGGGAGCTTCTATTTGAAGGGGCCGTGGTTCATGGAAGTCTGGAAAGGGTGGAAGGGGCTCTTCTTCCATGGGTTCGTCGGCGGGCTCAAGATGTTCTCTAAGTATATGCATCTTGGCGGCTGTGGCCCGGTTGTAAGGCTTAATTTTCTTGTCAACAGCTTGGTCAGTTATGGAAATCCGATGGGATGAAAAGATTTTGGATAGAATAGACCCAAACGGAAGTGATGCCCCATGGTCCTCATTCATGACGCGAACAATGAGGCGGCAATAATTGAAAGGAATATGACGAACGGCCGCAAAAAGGAGAGCCTTGTGTTGGCGTGAGATGTAATCAAAGCCTCCTGATTTGTTTAGGAGGTCCCACCCAAAAATGCGAGAGAGTAGACGTGGAAGGGGTTTGAGATTTTTGCACGGTAGAGTGCCAAGGTTTTCAGCATATTTTTCCGGGAGAACTAACTCTTGATTGATGATTTCAGGGTCGTATTGCCTCAGTATGTCATTGAAATCATTTCCCTCATTGGGGATGGCTAGAAGGTCAGAGATAGTTTCAGATGTGATGTGTATTTCACGACCAAATAGGCGGGTATGGAGTTCAAGTTCATCGTTGCTGTAGTCCTCAACGATGTTGGCATAAAAGAGACGGCAAAGATCAGGGAACACACCAAGAGTTCCAATGCCGGAGTGGAATTGACGGTCAAAATATTGGAAAAGATGGAGAGTTTGGAAGTGTTCCCGAAGGTTCAAATGGGCAAAATCATTCCAAACAATAAAACGAGGGCACTTAACTTTGGCATTCGCGAAACGACGAAATCGCTGCCTAGCGATGTCACCCCGCAATTGATCTGCCAAATAAGTGGAAGAGGAACTGGAAGATCCCTCAACTTGCTTCCTACGGGGAGGCATATTTGGTGGAATGGGTGGTTAGGTTTAGGAGAAAAGAGTGGTGAGTTGAGGATGGAATACCTGCAAAAAAGAAACAACCATTCAACCAAGCAACATTCACCCAAAACATAGTTTGAAACACTGTAATCAACATGAAAAATATGTGGCAGTATGCCTTGAGGCAATACAACCTGCCATGTAGTTGTGGCAATATACCTTTGGATGCAAGCCACTAAAAAGTCGGCTTGATCCTCATGAGGTAATACCCTTGTCATGGAAGATGCAGCTAGGGCTAAGAAGGTTTTCTTGACCGAGGGTTAGGGCTGACAATGAAATGCACATGTAGGTCAAGTGAATCAAGAAGTGAACTAGATGCTACAAGGCCGTGGGTAAAATGAGTATGAAAATGCCCTAGGCGTTGAGAGGGTATACCCACGGGAGGAGGGAAGCCTCCAAATGCGCGGTCGAGAGGCAGGGACGACGCGCGCAGAGGAGCAGCAGTTCCGTCAGTCGTCGAAGAGGCGCGACGGTCGTCTGGCTGCGAGCAGAACTTCGCCAGCTGCTGCTGTGGGCCGTCGGGTGTGAGGGAGAGCGGCGCGCAGATCGTGTGGGGTAGGGATTTTGGACAGGAGAGTGGGACCTTTGCGAAGGGGATTTTATATCCCAAGGTCACCGAGCAAGTCTCCCCCTGAAGTTGGGGAGATTTGCATCTCAAACCGTCCAGAGAAAAGCCGCGACGCGCAGATTTTTCCCCGATCAGACGTCTGTCAACGATGTCAGACGTCGGGATTTGGCAGAGGAATTTTTGCCTATTTCAGGGAGACGTCTGTTTTATTCATCAGATGAATAATCAGACGACTAATTCTAATATAGACGTCTGATTTCTGCAGGAATCCTCCCCAGCAAAAACATTTATTCTCCAGGTTGTCGTCTGATTTCTTACTCAGACGGCAATGAAGACGTCTAAATTTAATATTAGACGTCCGATTTCTGCAGACAGACCTTCCTGGATTTTCGTTAAGAGTTACAGGGTCGTCCGTTTTTCCAGCCAGACGATACATACGACGTCTAGCCATATATTCAGACGTCCGACAGGCAGTACATGTTCTGTCTCCGAGATAGACGTCTGTCAACACATTTGGACGACAGTTCAGACGTCTGTGTGTAGTACCAGACGTCTGAAATTACTATTTTGTTATATATGAAATCGTCGTCTGTCCCAGAAGTTTAGACGACGGATTTTAATGTATAAGACGGCTGATTATTTAATCAGACGTCTGATATTGGACAGAGTGTGCATTTGGATGTTTGAATGAAGGCTTAGTGAAATCAAGGTTCAATCTATGCTCATGACAAAAGAGGTTCCATTAAAACACTAAATTCTTCAAATATCACTTAGCTTACATATGCCTAGTTTCCTACGTATATAATTAAAGCGATCATAATTCAAAGGTTTAGTGAAAATATCAGCTAACTGCAGTTCAGTACAAATAAATTCAACTTCGATTTCTCCCTTAAGTACATTGTCTCTTAGGAAGTGATGTCGAACATCAATATGTTTTGTGCGAGAGTGATGTACGGGATTTTTCGAGAGGTTGATAGCACTAGTATTGTCACATAATATTTTTATCTTATTAAATATCAGGTTAAAATCCTTCAAAGTACTTTTCATCCAAAGTACTTGGGAACATGCTAGTGCAGCGGCTATGTATTCAGCTTCTGTAGTTGATAACGCTACACTAGATTGTTTCTTTGAGAACCAAGAAACTAGTGATTCGCCTAAGAATTGGCACGTCCCACTAGTACTTTTCCTATCAGTGCGGCTACCTGCGTAGTCCGCATCGCTATATGTAACTAAGTTGAATTGCGGACTCCTAGGGTAGAATAAGCCATAATCAGATGTGTCAACTAGATATCTAAATATTCGTTTTACAGCATTTAGGTGTGATTGTTTAGGATTTGATTGAAACCTAGCGCATAAGCAGGTACTAAACAAAATATCAGGTCTACTGGAAGTTAGATATAGTAAAGATCCAATCATGCTACGATAGAGCTTTTGATCTATGGGCGTACCTGATTCGTCCAAGTCTAAGGAAGTTGTGACACTCATAGGAGTGTTCTTCCCTTTACTTTTGTTCATATCAAATCTCTTCAACATCTCCTTTGTGTATTTAGATTGACACACAAAGGTTCCAATCTCGAGCTGAGTGATTTGCAAGCCCAAGAAAAACTTGAGTTCACCCATCAAACTCATTTCGAATTCTTCCTGCATAATTTCTGAAAACTTTCTACACATAGATTCATTAGTAGCACCAAATATAATATCATCTACATATATTTGAACTAATAAAATGTCTTTTCCTTTTCTTTTAATGAATAATGTGGAATCAGCTTCCCCTATAGAGAATTTTGCATTTAACAAGTACTCTTTGAGCCTTTCATACCAAGCTCTAGGAGCTTGCTTTAGACCATATAGTGCCTTGTTTAATTTGTAGACAAAATGAGGCTTATCATGAGACTCAAAACCAGGAGGTTGTTTTACAAAAACTTCCTCCTTAATGAATCCGTTAAGAAACGCGCTCTTAACGTCCATTTGAAAGAGTTTAAAGCCAAGAAAGGCGGCATAAGCAAGAAGCATGCGAATTGATTCGAGTCGAGCTACGGGAGCGTAGGTCTCATCAAAATCAATTCCTTCTTCTTGGTTGTACCCTTGTGCTACCAACCGAGCCTTATTTCGAATAACTATACCGGATTCATTCAACTTGTTCCGGAATACCCATTTGGTACCTATTACCGTTTGCCCTTCAGGCTTAGGTACTAGATCCCAAACTTCATTCCTTTGGAATTGGTTGAGTTCCTCCTGCATGGCCATCATCCAAGTTTCTTCGGAGCATGCTTCCTCGACACTCTTCGGTTCAACTTGAGATACAAAGGCGGAGAGACCAAAGGTGCAACTAAAACGAGATCGGGTTTTAACGCCATCAGAAACACTTCCAATGACTTGACTTTCGGGATGATCCCTTTGATATATCCAATCTTTTGGAAGATTATGGATATTGGAGTTTGGAATGTTAGACACATCAATAGTAGAATCATCTTCATCATCCATATTGACTCGGTCAATGGAGGAATGAGGAGATTCATCGAAGGAGACATGAAGGGTTTCCTCCACTGTTAATGTGGTCTTGTTAAAAACCCGATATGCCTTACTACGTGAGGAGTAACCAATAAAGATGGCTTCTTCACCTTTGGCATCAAATTTATCTAAATTAGAGCGGGTATTCAAGACAAAACATCGACATCCAAAAACTTTAAAATAACTAATTTTGGGTATTTTCCCATAGTATAGTTCAAAACAAGTTTTTCGCAATCCGGATCGAATTAAGGTGCGATTTAACACGTAACAAGCCGTGTTAACCGCCTCAGCCCAAAAATACTTCGGTAACCCCGAGTCTATGAGCAATGTTCGAGCACATTCTTGAAGAGTACGGTTCTTTCTCTCAACCACCCCATTTTGTTGAGGTGTTCGAGGAAAAGAGAACTCATGAGCAATACCGTGCTCTAGACAAAAATCATCAAACAAGGAATTTTCAAACTCGCCCCCATGATCACTACGGATACGAGTGATTTGGTAGCCTTTTTCAGTTTGAATTTTCCTACAAAAAATAGAAAAGACAGAAAACACTCTTTCTTTAGATCTCAAAAAGGAGACCCATGAAAACCTCGAAAAATCATCTACAATTACAAGGCAATATTTGCATCCACTGAGGCTCTCATATTTTGTTGGTCCAAATAGATCTAGGTGAAGTAGTTCTAAAGGTCTTGATGTGGATATAACTTCTTTGCTTTTAAAACTAGATTTTATAATCTTACCTAATTTACATGAATCACAAACAAGTTCATTTAAAAATTTTCTTTTAGGAAGACCTCGGACTAGTTCATGTTTAGCTAATTTTTGAACCAGCTTCATATGAACATGTCCTAGTCTTTTATGCCATATACTTAACTCATCATTTGCTATAAGACATTCATAAGTGCCATTTTTATCAAATTCTACAACATAAATGTCTTTAAATCTAGTTCCCTTGAGAAGGGTTTCATTGGTTGATGCATGCATAATTTCAAACATTTTAGAAGTAAACACTACTTTAAAACCCTTATCACATATTTGACTTACACTTAAAAGATTATGTTTTAGTCCTTTAACTAGAGAAACATTTGAGATGGGAGAGAGAGGGTTACCTATTTTACCAAGGCCAATAATATGACCCTTGTGGTTGTTGCCAAATGTAACTGTTCCTCCATCCGTAGGTTGGAGGTCCAAAAATAGGCGCTTGTCTCCTGTCATGTGTTTGGAGCATCCGGAGTCCATCACCCATCGGCCTCCTTGGTGGTGGAGGTTTCCTTGTCTTCCTCCTTGTAGACCTTCTTCCTCCTACAAAAGATCTTCGATTGTGACTTGGTGTTTCTATAGGTCTTTCTAGTTTGAGTCGTCCATCCTTCATTTTGTATATCCAATTTTTGACATTATGATGTCCTTTCATCCCTACAAAACAAAGTGAGAGTTGTCTTTTCGGTATCCATTGTAAAGTGGATCCGTATTTGTTAGTGTTCTCCTTTAGAGGAGGGTCCCTTTTTGGCTCACTTTGACTAGGCTCATAAAAGCCTAATCCAAATTTACTTGAGGAAGGTTTTTGATGGGCAATGAGTTTGTCCAAGTTATCTTTCCCCTTTGTAAATTTGGCTAGGTCCTCAAGAAGTTGGTTTGACTTTTCTTTGAGATGATTTATCTCTATTTTCATTATATCTAGTTTATCTTCTAATGCCCTAATCTCTACTCTAAGTAAGCCATTTTCATCCTTTTTAAAAGAGTTTGATTTTTCAAGCACATGGATTTTGTCGAGTAATTCTTCTCTATCTAAAAATTTTTGTTCACTCATTGCTGTATACAAATCATTTGTTAATGACTCTTTCTCAATCATTAGATTTTTTATTTGCATATTTAAAGCAGTGGTTTCTTTTGTAAGAATTAGATTCTTTTCTTCAAGATCATTGATTAATCTCTTATTTTCTAACTTTTCTTCTTTTAAAGCCTTGCTTTGGGTTTTAGTTTTCTTAAGATCTATATATAGTGAATCAAAGGCATCTTGTAATTCATCCAAAGAGTAGGGGTTTACCTCAGGTTCCTCAGATTCAGACTCGGAACCATCATTTGTTGCCATTAGTCCCAAGCATGCCGTTTCTTCATTTGTTTCCTCCTCCTCTTCTTCTTCGGAGGTGGAGTCATCCCACGTTGCTTGAAACGCCTTCTTCTTGAATCCTTTTGGTTTGGAGATCTTCTTGTAGTCAGAAGGCTTCTTGGGTTTCTTCTCATCATCCCTTTTGAGTAAGGGACAATCTTTCCTTATGTGACCTCTCTTTTTGCAATTATAGCAAATTAGAGGATCTTCTTCTCTTTTCTTTCCCTTGATCTCTCTTCTATTTCTGAGAAACTTTTTAAACTTTTTAGCTAATAAAACAAATTCTTCGTCATCGGTACTTACCTCATCATCCGAAGTAGCTTTGAAGGCTAAGGTCTTCTTCTTTGGCTCCGATGAGGTTGATTTCTTCTTTTGCTCCATTTTTGATTCGTAAGCCATGAGATTCCCAAGTAGATTTTCCATGTCTAGATCCTCTACTTGGTTGGCTTCTTCTATTGCCGTTACCTTTTGCTCCCACTCAGGTCCAAGGGAGCGAAGGAGCTTCCCTTGAAGCTCCCCCTTTATAAATGTCTTTCCTAAAGACTTGAGGTTATTCACGATTAACGTGAATCGGGTGTACATGTCCCCAAGTCTTTCATTCTCCTTCATAGAGAAAGCTTCGAATTCCTGTGATAGCAAGTTTATCTTTGAGGATTTAACTTTAGATGTACCTTCGTGAGTAACCTCCAAGGTTCTCCAGATCTCGTGGGCGGTTTCGCATTGGCTGATGCGGTTGAATTCCTCCGAGCTGAGAGCGCAGTAGAGTGAGTTCATTGCCTTGGCATTCAGTCCAAGGTGATGGATTTGCTCCACTGTGTAACCAGTTTCTGGTTTCTCGGGAATGACGTATGCGGATTCGCATTTCTCCCAAATGGAGAAATCGTTGGCTTGAAGCCACATCTTCATTCTCAGCTTCCAGTAGGTGTAGTTGGTTCCTTCGAAGAGTGGTGGTCGAGTGGTGGATTGCCCCTCCAATCTGCTTGTGGAAATCGCCTTCCCCTCCATGTGATCTTTCCGCAGATGTTACTCTTGTAGGCGGAAAACCTGCTCTGATACCAAATGAAATTGCACTAGAGGGGGGGTGAATAGTGAAATTATATTGTATTGTAATACAACAAATTCAATCACACAATATACTCAATTATTTTTAGGTGGAAACCCAAGATGGGTGAAAACCACCACCTAAGCCAATCTCTTGACTTAGGATTTTCGATCACAAGGTGATCAATCCACTAACCACACTACTTAAACGAGGGTAGTGTACCTCAATTACAATTCCCACCTCCGATCCCTAAACGGAGGTTTCTCTCTTCAAGATGAAGAAACGGGGACCCGACAGGCCGAATACCCAAAATACAGAAACAAGTAAAAATAACACCTATAGAGCACCCCAATTATTTAGTTGCTTTCTTATCTACTAAGCATGAAAAGAACTCCCTGATGATTTGTAGAACGGAGCGAGCCGGGAGTATGGATTTGCCCTTTGATCAGAGTATTAGCACAGCACAAGGGCAAGATGGAGCTTAGAGTAGTGAGCAAGAGATTTTTCTAATGGAATTGTATCTCAAGAGGTGTGTTTTGCCAAAGAAGAGTTGTAGTCTATTTATAGGAAAGTTTGGAACCTTCAAGAACACTTGGGAGAGCTCTTCTAGCCGTTGGAGACAAATCCCAAGAGTTTAGGACGAAATCCACACAAAATCAGGGCAATGATGATTCTGACAGCAACATCAGACGTCTAAATATAAGATCAGACGTCTTACAGGACGTCTGATTTTTACTATGGTCGTCTATTATTGCAGGATATCCTTAACGGACTCTATTGGATCAAAAGAAGGACGTCTGATATTATGTCATAAGACGTCTGATGATTTTACTGGACGTCTAATGAAAGGTGCATTCGTTCCTGTTATCATCGGATCCAAACAGGGTTCTAGGTTTAGACGATCAGACGTCGTTATGGACGTCTGAGGACATTACCAGACGTCTGGAAACCTAAATACTCTTCCTCCCTGCTTCTGCCAAAAGATTATGTGGCCGTAGACAGATACGCACAGAAAATCATGGCCAACGGTTCAAAGGCAGACGTCTGTAAGTGTGTCAAGACGTCTAGAAATTATTTTTGCCGATAAAAAGTCTAACGGTTAGTATGAGGACGTCTGGGTAAAGGATCAGACGTCTGTGAACGGTTATCGACGTCTGAAAGTGAGGTCCTTCGACTGATGTTTATGAGGAGATGAACAAAGGCAGAAATATTTGAAATTAGACGTCTGATACACATGTCAGACGTCTTATGATGGAAAATCAGACGTCTGTACTTTTTAATGGACGTCTGATAAAAGTATAAGTGTTTGGGTTTTTTGTTTCTAATTTATCCTAAGTGTAGAGAGCCTAAGTTAGCTATTTATAGGTTATGTTTGGGGGCTCTTTACAATATTTCTAGACTCAAATAACATGAAAATTACAACCTTTGAAAGTTTACATGAAAAAAGCCTAAGACCTAATACTTTTGCTACTTCGTCTTCACGCTTTTAATCTCCCGTCTTGGAAAGCTTTTTGAATTCCTGCAAATATGTTATTATAGAGAGAAAACAATATGCTACGCTTTATTTATTATTTCATTTTCTACATTTTGTAAAATCATCAAAATATTATATATGAGTAGTTGAACTAACAGTGCGGTGAAGTATGATTTATTTTTCTATTTATATTTTTTCTCCTTTTTCTATTTCTCTTTTTTTTTCTTTTTGAGTACCATTTTTTTCTTTTTCTAAGTCTGTGGCTTTCCTAATCTAAGATTTACCTAAAAGCAGTAGAATGAGTATACTCATGTAGCTGGGCTCTGGACAACTGGCCAATGGGCTGTTACCCACGACAACTTGCCAGCCATATTACCCTAGAAAGTTCATTAGCTACCTAATTTCTGTAAAAACCGTCAAAAGGTGAGTCAGTGCAAATAGTGTGTAGATGTTTAGACTTAAAGTCCCCTCAAATCGGAGGGTCGGTTGATAAGTTGTGTACTTATCACCCTACTTTATTAGCCAAATTAAAATAAAATTACTTGGCGAGGACTCAAGACTAAGTCCACATTCGAGTGGATACCCAGGCTAATTAAGCCCAAAGATGTGAAGAGTCTAAGTATTCAGGTCCTAAAGTATCAATTCTAAAGTTCACAACTTCTAATACCTAGGTTTTCTTCTCCTGATTCCAGCTTTTTTTTAAAAAAAATAACACGACAGGAAATTATTGTTACGGGTTGACAAAATAATCATTTCACAAAATATCCAACCCCCCATGCTTAGCTAATGCAATGTCCTCATTGTTAAAATAAAAGCATATAAGAGGGCAAAATTGGAAGAATAACACCTAATTTCCGTGAGATTCCAATCAGCTCCAAATAGTCTTTACACGTGTTGAGTTTAGTGCCTTCAGCTAGGTGATGCTTAGCCAACAATGGTTAAGGCAAGGTAAGAGCAACCTTGTCCGAGATAGGTTCAGGGAGCACGTGGTCAACATAAGGTTTGAGGTGTTATCTGTTGACCTTGAAGGAATTACCTATCTTTGGGTCGGAGATTTCAATGGCCCTGTTAGGAAAAATCCTCTCAATAATAAACGAGCCATTCCACGTAGACCTAAGCTTACCGGGGAAGAGCTTCAGTCGAGAATTAAAGAGTCAGATCCTTTAGTTCGGCTCAAAGCTCTTACATGAAATCATCTAGTCATGAAGAGCTTTGGTCTTTGCCTTATAGATTCTGGCATTCTCATAGGCATCATTTCTAAGCTCCTCCAACTCAGATAGTTGGAGTTTCCTGGTCTTCCTGGCCAACTCCAGGTCGAAATTGCATTTCCTAATGGCCCAAAATGCCTGGTGTTCTAACTCTATGGGTAAGTTACATGCCTTACCAAACACTAGACAGAATGGAGATGTACTTGTTACGACCCGGTTCCCGAATCCCTACAGGAAACGAGAATCGAACCGACTCGACTGATCCCAAGACCCAGTCGTCCAACGAGAAAGTAACCAAAAAGCGGTAAAATAAACCATATTCATCATGCAAGTAACTAACAGTAACGAAAGTACAGCAGTAAAGAAAGAACTACTACAATACATACCACCACAACAGTAGAGAATTAAAAACAGGTACAGAATATGAAGTTTACAATAAAAGAGTACAAAGGTGTAACAGAATACTCACTACTACAGAAAACAGTACAAAAAAAGTACATTACTGGGTTCTACTAGGCCCAGTACCCTCCACAGCCGTAGCCTCTGGCTACTCAACACCTAGACCTGAAAAAGGTGGTAAGCACGACACGTCAGCGAAACGCTGAGTAGAGTGGCAACCAGCTAGCTAAGAGAAACAGTAAAGGTATGCAGGTAGCTGTTGTTTTTAATTTCTTTCTTTATTTGTCTATTTACTCTTTCTTGGTTTATTTCTCAAGTCTTTCTCTTGATCTCGAATGTTCCTCGTGGGAACGATCTTGATTGCAGTCTTTTCCGAAAAGTAAAAGTAGCACGTGGTACTCTCCTAGCCAGGAGAGTCCCCTGTGGTGGTCCTACTCTCAGTCAATCACCCCAAGGTCACTGACAGATGTAACGGTGATTACGGCATGCACGATAAACGCATGGGTAGCTACCCCGCACTGGCACGCGGTCAGTCGTTTCCGTTAACAGGTGCGTCCCAGAGAACAGCACGGAACCAGTATAGGGTAGAGCCCTCTCAGTAACAGGGGTCCAGCCCCTCCACAGTAACTAAATAGGGGTCTTGCCCCTCCACAATCCACGCACCCTCGCCTGACTACCCTGGTTTGCCCAATGGGCCTAACAAGTTGGTGTAGGACGGCTAGTTGAACCTCGGGGCCCGTGGGGTGGTTAGCTCTCTCCCTACACTAGTAGCTCTCCCCGGTACTGTGTATGCGAGGGCCAAAAGTTGGTACAAAGTGGCCAGACCTAACCCCGGGTCCCTGGGGCGGCTGGCTCCGCTCTGCACTAAACAGGGGGACAGTCGCTCACCTTGGTACTCCGTACTCAAGGGCCAGCTTACTTCCTCATCCACTTTCCCAGTTCCATTCTCTTTATCTTCCAGGAGCTCTACTCCTAATTCCCCGTAGGGTTCATACTCATATCTCTGTCCAAGCTATTTTAGGTTTCATCATTTTAGTTTTATTCTCATATAGCCTGTGTTTCCAACATTTAATATCAATTTATATACAAGCAACTCAAATTTAGTTTTCAACAACAGGAATCACATGTAGCAATTACTAGCAATAGTACTCTATATTTCACAGGCAGCTGTTATCCACTTACAGGCAATTATCATTATTCTATCTACTTTTCCAAGACTGCAATTCATGTATTCACGACATTCGTTTCAGTGTTTCTGTTCCTAGGATTTATGCAACACCCTAGGATCTATCATTCAATCTAGTTTTTATGTCCTAGGATTCATGCCATACCTTAGGATCTATCATTTAATTCAGATATGTATTAATGTTTGTAATTAACTAGGAGAAGCCACTCTACCCGCAAATCGGGAGTAATGGGGGCGTGATCGGCAGGTCCATGTGCCTCCATAACCCCCAAGGCCGCAACAGAACGAGATCCTAACACAAGGATAAATTACAAGGAACCACTC
Organism: Thalassia testudinum; assembly: GCA_037157565.1. Lineage (NCBI taxonomy): Eukaryota > Viridiplantae > Streptophyta > Magnoliopsida > Alismatales > Hydrocharitaceae > Thalassia > Thalassia testudinum. Next base: position 129,669,667 of record JAZHRO010000055.1, read on the forward strand.
AGAACAGGATACAGGTACTTTAAACAAGTAGAGGAACTGATTTTGAGAAGAACGAAATTTTAAACGCGGAAATCGGACCTCAAACAGACACTAAACTGGTCAAGAACGACAACTCTAACCAAAATCAGACGTCTGGAACACCTTCCAGACGTCTTAAAAGGTGGTCCGGGTCATACCTTACTTCTGCACTGCTCTTCAGACGTCCAGGATCCCACTGAACTGTCTGGACCTAGTTCCAGACGTCCGACTATCACTCCGGATGTCTGGAGACGCTCTCCGCCGTCTAGTGCTGTGCCCAGACGTCTGATCTGTGTGGGAGGGCGAGTCCTCATGCCTTCCCGAAGCGAAACCTGCATACTTACGCAACCCTCCTCAACACGTCACGTCTCAGAACTTCGGTGGATCGGCCTACATGGCCGCATCTGCAAAAAGGAGGAAGATGAGAAGTATCGTACCTTTCAGACGGCTGGATCTCTCTCCAGACGTCGCCTGCATCGTTTGGACGTAGGTCCAGACGTCTGATTCTGGGAAAATTTTTCAGAATCAGGACCTCCTCGCCTTCTTGCTATGCACGGCCACGCCACGCTCACCCGCCTGCTGCCTGAGCTGCAGCAGCACCGGGGTAACCTCCCCAGCACCACGCTCCCACTGCGCACCCGTCGACCTGCCCTGGGCTGCTCCGGTGAGCTCGTTCTCTCTTCCTCATGCGCTCTGCGTCTTCTCCCTCTCGCTACACCTCCTCCTCCCCACACGCATCCGGCAGCAGCTGCTGCCCTCGCTCTCTCACTCTCACGCTAACACTGTAAGAAGAAGGATACGGTGGAGTGGTGGGTGAGGGAGAGGAAAGGGGGGGAGAGGGTATTTGAAGGCATCGGGGAAGAGAGAAAAGACAAAACGCCTGTAGGTCGGCAAGCTCAGTCTGCGCGTGCACGCGCAGACTCGAAATCGTACGTCGCAAAAATTTATTTCCAGACATTTGGGAAGGCATCCAGACGTCTGATCAGACGTCTGGACCAACTCCCAGATGTCTTAAAAACGTTTGATGTCTTGGGTCTTAACAATACTGATAGGTGTTTTGTATGCCACACGGTAGGCCCAAAGATCATCATCTAACTTTTGGGTCCAATCCTTCCTATCAAGCCTTACGATTTTCTGCAAAATGTTTTTGATCTCCCGATTGGAGACCTCAACCTATCCGTTTGTCTAGGGATGGTAAGGTGTGGAAATTCGATGATTCACCCCGTATTTCACTAGTAAATTCCTGAAATGGGCATGAGTGAAATGCGTGCCACCATCGCGGATAATTGCCCGAGGAATCCCGAACCAACTGAAGATATTTTTCTTCACAAAATTGATGACCACATTGTGGTCATTGGTCTGGGTGGGAATTGCCTCAATCCATTTGGACACATAATCAACAACGACCAGAATATACTGGTGTCCAAATGAAGGAGGGAAGGGTCTCATAAAATCGATGCCTCAAATGTCGAAAATTTTGATGGGAAGTATCGGGTTTAGGGTTATCATGTCTCTCTTCGCCATACTCCCAAGTGTCTGGCATTGGGCACATGACCTTGAGAATTCCTAGGCATCCTTAAATAACAACGACCAAAAGAATCTGGATTGCAAAATTTTTGCCATTGTCTTTTTCCCGAAAAAGTGTCCACCACATGCAGATACATGGTAGAACTCGAGTATACTATGGAACTCATTTTTCGGGACGCATCGACGAATAATCTGGTCGAAATCGATACGGTATAGCTCAGGGTCATCCCAAAAATAATATTTGACCTCAGACATAAGTTTGTCCCGTTGTTGTTTGGTCCAATCCTAGGGGATTTGACCAATGACCAAATAATTGATGATATCCGTAAACCAAGGGGTAAGAATACCCGAGACTGTAAGGGTAGTCTCATCCGAAAAAGTTTCAGAGATAGGGATATCTGGATGAGGAGAATCAATTAGGATTCTCGATAGGTGATCCACCACTACATTTTGTGCCTCGACTTTGTCCCTGATTTCAAGGTCAAATTCTTGAAGTAATAGAATCCAGTGAATAAGCCAGGGCTTGACATCCTTTTTGGCTAAGAGATGTTTCAAGGCCGAGTGGTCGGTGTAAATGATAACGTAAGAACCTAAAAGATAAGCCCTAAATTTTTCTAAGGCGAAGACTATGGCTAGCAACTCCTTTTTAGTAACGATGTAGTTCCTCTGAGCCTCATCCAAAGTCTTACCAGAGTAGTAGATCACAAAAGGCTTCTTATCTACATTCCAACCCAAGACAGGCCCAACGGCATAATCAGATGCGTTAGCCATGATCTCAAATGGGGTTGTCCAGACCGGTGGTTGCAACACCGGGGCACAGGTGACTGCCATTTTCAATAAATCAAATGCCTTATGGTATGATTCATCAAACACAAACGACGTGTCTTTGGCCAACAGGTTACTTAAGGGTCGAGCAACCTTCGAAAAGTCCCTGATAAATCTTCGATAAAAACCCACATGCCCAAGGAATGATCAGATCTATTTCATGGATGTGGGTGGAGGAAGTCAGGAGATAGCATCTACCTTAGCCTTATCAACTTCAATACCTCGATTAGAAACCACGTGACCCAAGACAATGCTTTCTCGGGTCATGAAGTGGCTCTTCTCCCAACTAAGGACCAGCCGTGTCTTGATACATCTCTGGAGGATGAATTCCAAGTTAGCTAGGCATGACTCGAAGGAATCTCCGAAAATGGAGAAATCATCCATGAACACCTCAAGACAATCTTCCACCATGTCCGAAAAGATGGCCAGCATGCACCTTTGAAAAGTTGCAGGTATATTGCAAAGCCCAAATGACATTCTAGGGAATGCAAAGGTTCCATAGGGACATGTGAAAGTTATCTTTTCTTGGTCTTCAGGATGGATAGGGACTTGGTTATATCCCAAATAACCGTCTAGGAAGCAAAATTACTTTTTCCCAGCTAACCTTTCTAGGATTTGATCAATGAATGGCAAGGGGAAATGATTCTTTTTGGTGGTTATGTTCAGCTTCCTATAGCCAATACAAACTCTCCAAGCGGAAGCTGAACGGGTGGTAAAGGATTCTCCTTTCTCATTAGTCGTAACGGTTGTTCTTGCCTTTTTGGGTACAATCCGAACGGAGCTAACCCATGGACTATTCGAGATCGGGTAAATAATTCCTGCATCGAGCCACTTTATTATCTCCTTTTTTACCACTTCTTGCATATTTAGGTTCAATCTCCTTTACATTTCGCAAGAAGGCCGAGATCCATCTTCCATAAAAATACAGTGATTACAGTAAGATGGCTCGATCCCCCTAAGGTCGTGGATGGTCCAACCAATTGCCTCTTTATTGTTCTTAAGGACCTTAATCAATCTCAATTCTTGTTCTTTAGTCAAATCAGCACTAATAATCACAGGGAGCATATTCTTAGGTCCTAAGAACTCGTATTTTAAACTTTCTTGCAATGGTTTTAATTCCAGCTGAGGTGGGTTTAGTATAGAGGGTAAGGAGGATGCTGATGAAGACTCATCAGGACGGTCTAGTGGAAGAGGTTGGAAATGAACAAAATTAACAACCGCTTTTGGGTGTGGTGAGTCTACCATAGAGGGTGTGGGTTGGATTCGCTAAAGCTGATGGAGTCCTTGAGCACACTGATCATCATACAATTCTCAACATTAAAATCATGATCCTCGAGCTCCTCAATGAATCCATAATCGTCAAATCCTTTTATCGCCTTGAAAATATCAAGAGTCAACTTCCTATCCCAAAAGGCGATCTCCATGCTACTGCTCTAACAATTTATGTTGGCTTTGGTGGTAGCTAGGAATGGATGCCCCAGAATGATGGGTGTGTTCCTCAAGTCTTCAGGTACATCCATGTCAAGGACTAGGAAATCTACGGGAAAATAGAATTCCTTGACCTTGACAATAACGTCCTCAATAACGTCATTCGGTGTAGTGATCGAATGGTTCGCTAACTGTAGCATTACTAAGGTTGGCCTAAGTTGACCCAACCCAAACCTTTCATAAAGAGAGGTCGGGATTAGGTTAATGGATGCACCTAGATCAAATAGTGCCCTATCAAAAGTATAATCTCCAATGACACATGAAATCAAGGGGGCACCTGGATCTCTCTTCTTCTAAGGAAGGTGGTGCAGATGACAGAACTTTCCTCCTCAGAGAGAATCACCTTCCTCGGGGTGGGTTCTTTTGGCTTACACTTTTGGGTATATAGATCTTTCAGAAATTTAGCGTAAGGCGGGATGTGCTTAATAGCATCGAGGAGCGAGATATTGATCTCTACACTCTTAAATAAATTCAGGAGCTCCTCATTGCTATCTAGGGTTTTCTTGTGGTGTAAACCCGGATAGGTTGTGTTAATATGGTGATTTTATCGTTGAAATGCGTATAGTGGTTAACCTAAATCGAGCCTAACCATCTCTTTACAAAATTTTTAACCTGGCCTACTTGATTTTTATCTTGGTTACTTTTAGGCCCAGGGTCGAACTTAGGGAAGTGGGATTAGAAGTGAATAAGTTTCTACGCCTTTCCTACAACGAATCTCTTCCGTTCGTTTATTGTGTTTTTGGTGTTTTTCTATTTAAGATTTTTTTCTGATAATTTTTGTCCTTGAGGTACACCCTCAAAATTAGGTTCTTGGCTTTTAGCCAAATTAGGGTTCCAAAACTGGTCTTGCTATTCGCAAGATTGAGTACCTGCAAGTCAAGGATTATCTTTTCTCTTTTGTATATTTTTTTTATCTTTTTAATGGCAAGAAAGAGAAACAGAAATAAAGTAAATATAGTATATATATATGTATATATTATATCTGTATATAGGGGTGGGGGTGGAGGTGGAAATGGCGTGTAGCACGGTGTCGAGTTGATCATCATCTAGGAAGACGCAACCAATAGGATGAAGTGCCATGTGGAGTGTAGGATGGATGGGTGGAAGATGCGTGCGAAAAGTGCTTTCTATACGCGTGTATCGGGGAATATCAGCAACTGGTGCAGATATTCCCGCAATACAACGTATGGTAGGTGATATGAATGAAAAAAAAAAAAAAAATATATATATATATATGTATGTATGTATGTATGCATGTATATATAACTATATAGATGTATATATATATGTATATGTATAGTAATATATGTATATAGTTATATATATGTGTATATATATATATGTATGTATATTTGTGTGTGTATATATATATATGTATGTATTTATAATTATAGATATATATATATATATATATGTATGTATATTTGTATATATATATATATATGTATAAGTATATGTGTATAAATGTATATATATATATATATGTATCTATACTTATGCTTAGTTAGATAGGTAATAATATACATATATATATATGTATGTATGTATGTATGTATGTATGTATACTAATACTTAGTTATATAGGTACTACTATATGTATAGATATAAGTATATATATATATATCTATATATATGTATATAAATATATCTATATATATATATAAATATATATATGTATGTATATATATATAAGTATATATTAGTGTATAAGTGAGTGGATGTGTGTATGAGTGTGTGTGTGTATGTGTGAGCTAAGTGTCTGTGAGAGAGAGAGAGAGAGCGAGAGAGAGGGCGTCTGCTGAGTGAAGGAGGCGAGTTAAGCCATCTGAAGCCCTAGCATCGTCGTCTGATGCCACGCGCAAGCGCGCTTGCGCACTGGAGGGAGCGGACGTGAGGGGGAGAGACCGCAGTGCACTGCGCCGTGCGGTGAGGCAGGTGCGGGCAGACGCAGGTGCTGGGAGAGGGCGCACGCAGACGTGAGAGAGACGCGGACGTAGGCGCTGGAGCGGGCGCAGGGAGAGACGCGAGTGCGGGCGCTGGAGCGGGCAGGGATGGGCAGCAGACGGTCACGGCGTGTCGAGTGACTGGATAAGTGAGAAACTTACTGGTCACCGCACTGTAGCCACAGTGTTCCGTTGAAACGCGTGAACAGTGGCTACAATGTGCGCTCTGCTCGCGCGACCGGGTGTTGGCGGTGTTGTGAGTGCGGGCGTCGCTGCGCGAGTCGGCGCGCGCGTGCGGAAGGTCTGCGCCAGCTGGGCTGCAGGCGGAACCTCGCGACAGGGTGCATGGGGAGGGGCGCGGGCGGCCTGCTGGCGTACGCGGTGGCCTGCGTGCGGGCGAAGGGTGGCTTGCGTGCTGCTGGCTGCCGCTGCTGCTACTGCTGCGAGCTTGAGCTTCAAAGCTTGAAGCTCCTGTGGCAATGGCAAGGTTGGCTTGGAACGATGAAATTGGGAAGAGAACCACCACGCCCACCGGCTCTTTGATGAGCTGGGCGGTGGTGGGACTCACAGTGGTGGTTGTGCACCACTGTGAGTTGCTCCTGCCCACAGCGTGGCTCTTCAAGGAGAAGAGCGGCAGCGTATGGAGGGGAGAGGGGAGGAGACGGCCTGGAGGAAGCTGCTGTGTTGGGTTTTTTTTTGTGTGGACCGGGCTCTCCCGCAAGGAAGAAGCCTGTGCTCTTTTTAAAGAGGAAAGAGGCATGCACAACCATGCCCTGGGCTGTGCATGACTCTGCATGCGGCTGGCAGGGAGTGCTTGTGCAGAGCATGGCGGGGAGTGGCTGTGCAGAGCATGGCGCGAAGAAGGTCCAGCCATGTAGCCGCGGAGAAGAAAGTCAAATAAAAATAAAAATAAAGATGGTGAATTTGTGAGGCAGCACTTGAGGAATACGTAAATTTCAAGGCCATTTTACTAACTCTCCTCCCCTCTCAAATAAATGCATGCATGCGTGTATTTTCACAAATGCGACTATGGTTACCTAATATGCATCGGCAATGCTAGGAAATAGCATAAGATGGCACAATTGTTGGTGTATTTTTGTTGTGCAATCACTTCCTGGTTTTCAATAAGGCTTCAGAGAATGGGATTTGGGTGGTGTCCTTAATTTCGGGTCCCTAGGTCTTATTGTCTTCTTCAATCTCCTTTTCTCTCTCAGGGACCCTAGGGTTTTGGTTTCTAGAGGGTAATTCAGGGTCATGGGTCTACCTCCCGCTCCTCAAGGTAGTAGAGTTTGCAGAGGCATATGGATTCGGGTCTTGAGGAGGGGTAGGAAAGATTGGAGGGCCTTGATTGGTCAAATATCCAGGAGCAGAAGAAGAGGAGGGACCCTGCTTAACCACCTGAGCATGTGCGTGTGGGTCCCTTTGATTTTCATACCCTTGGGCTCTATTGCCCTGATTTTTCACATTATGTGGGTTGGGTATGGGTTGGGATGGTAGAGACCTGGGCGGTCGAGTGTTAGTAATAAGCCCGGATTGTAAGTTGTCCAATGATGTCTTCATTTGCTGCATAAGCTAAAGCATGGACCCTTGCATTTCTACCATCTACCAGTTTAAATCAGCTTGTCCTGCGGATTGTTGGGCATTCCAAGATGGCTGAGTAACCGGTTTCGGGGGCAATTGGTTGTATACTTGACCCTGACCTATAGGTCTTTAAGGTGCATAGTTGCTGGGTCGTGTTTGGGTCTGTTGCCCCTGAGTTTTCCAGGAGAAGTTAAGGTGTTCCTCCAACTCAGGTTGTAAAGACCCATTCTGATTTGAGCCTTTTAAGATGTCTGGATTGTTAGTCAACACGGACAGCACCTACGGATGATTCTGGACACTTTGAGACGACGCAGGCTATATGGCAAGTATAGCAAATGCGGGTTATGGTTGAGGCAGGTGACTTTCTTGGGCCACGTGATCTCAGGGGATGGTTTGGCTGTGGATCCAGCCAAGGTTGAGGCCGTACTCAGGTGGGAGAGGCCACGTACAGTGACAGAGATATGCAGCTTCTTAGGATTGACAGGTTACTACCGATGGTTTATCAAGGGATTCTCGCAGATTGCACGTCCTATGACTCAGTTGACTCGAAAGGACGTGCCCTTTACCTGGACTGATGCTTGTGAAGCTTGTTTTCAGGAGTTGAAGGAGAGACTGATTTCAGCTCCTGTGCTTACCATCCTAGATAGCAGTGGCGATTTTGTGATCTATACAGATGCTTCGTTGCAGGGGTTAGGTGGTGTGCTCATGCAGTAGGGTCACATTGTCACTTACGCTTCGCGGCAACTGAAGCCCTATGAACATAGCTACCCTACCCATGACTTAGAGCTGGCAGCTGTTGTCTTTGCGCTGAAGACATGGAGGCACTACCTTTACAGTGAGACCTTTGAGATTTTCACGGATCATAAGAGCCTTAGGTACTTGTTTGGTCAGAAGGAGCTTAACATGAGACAGATACGTTGGTTAGAGCTCCTGAAGGACTATGACTGCAGCATCTCCTACCATCCGGGGAAGGCCAACGTGGTGGCTGACGCCTTGAGCCGAAAGACACCCACCCACTTGGCCAGTTTATAGGCATAGAGTTGGAGACTTATGGAGGAGTTGGGCAGTTGGCGACCCGAGAGTCACAGGGGTATTGTGGGGCAGTGACGGTGACATGACATGCGCGACCAGAGCTGATAGACCACATCATCGCAGGACAGATGGCAGACCCGTACTTACAGACGTTGCGAGACAGAGTGCTGTCAGGGGACCCAGGAGACTACTCTTTTACAAACGAGGTGCTACGCATGAGGGGACATTTGTGCGTTTCCAGGGACGAGGGGTTGTTGAGAGAGCTCCTGACGGAGGCGCATGGGTCCAGATTCACCATACATCCAAGGAACACAAAGATGTATCATGATCTAAGATGCAACTTTTGGTGAAGAGGGATGAAGCGGGATGTAGGTGAATTCGTACAGCAGCGTTTGGTATGCCAGTAGGTGAAGGTCATGCACCAGAGGCCTGCAGGGCCGTTGCAGCCACTTCCTATGCCAGAGTGGAAGTGGGAGAGCATCACCATGGACTTGGTGGTGGGTCTACCCGTTACCCAGCGAGGACACGACGCAGTCTGGGTGATAGTGGACAGGTTGATGAAGACGACACGTTTCCTGCGGATCCGAGTCACTTTGGGACCAACACAATTGGCAGAGAGGTACATTCGTGATGTGGTACGCCTGCACGGAGTTTCGCGTGAGATTGTATCCGACCGGGATACCTGTTTTACTTCCTAGTTTTGAGCTGAGTTTCAGCAGGCTTTAGGGACATGGTTGAGGTTCAATACCGCGTACCACCCCCAAACTGATGAACAGTCAGAGCGTACTATACAGACAGTTGAGGACCTTTTGCGCGCCTGTGTACTAGACTGGAGAGGTTCTTTGGAGGAGCACTTACCCCTGGCAGAGTTTGCATATAATAACAGTTATCACTCGAGCATCGGCATGACACCTTACAAGGTTTTGTACTGAAGGAGGTGTATTGCGCCATTGAGTTGGGTTGAGGTGGGGACCAAGTGGGAGGTTGTCCCCAGGCTGATCTGGCAGAGTCAGGAGGTGATAGAGCAGATCCACAGACAACTCCACACTGTCAGGAGCAGGCAGAAGAGTTATGCTGATTGAAAATGCATAGAGGTGCAGTTCGAGGTTGAGGATCACGTCTTTCTTCACGTTTCGCCCATGAAGGGCCTGCAGCGTTTTGGGGTGAAGGGGAAGCTTGCACCGAGGTTTGTGGGGCCCTTTAAGGTCCTGAAGTGGGTAGGACCTGTTGCTTACTGGCTTACCCTTCCTCCCCAGCTTTCTGGTGTGCACGACGTGTTTCATGTGTCCAACCTCAGGAAGTACGTCACCAATCCCAGTCATGTTATGAGCCACGAGAGTGTTGAGGTGGGTGACGACCTGACCTACCCCGAGAGACCAGTGCAGATACTAGACAGAGCCATCTAGAGTCCAAGATGGAAGTAGGTACCTCTAGTGAAGGTTTTGTGGAGAGGCCAGAGGTATGAGGAGGCTACTTGGGAGCCTGAGGCGGCGATGCGAGAGCGGTACTTGGAGCTTTTTGAGGGTACATCTTTTTGGACCGACTTCGGTCCTCTTTAAGTTATGCATTTTATATTCCTTTTCCTCACCCTAGCTAGCTCAAGTTTCGGGGACGAAACTTCCTTTAATTTTGTTATGATGTAAAGACCCGTTCTGATTTGAGCCTTTTAAGACATCTGGATTGTTAGTCAAAGGTTTGGCCAAACGTTTGGACCCCTTCCCAGACGTCTGGAAATTGAAAAATTTATACGCGCAGTTGGTTCTGTGCGCAGCCAGCGTGCAGACCTCTTTCTCTCCCTTCTTCTCCTTTTTCCCCGTCGAAACCCTAACCCTCCAGCCTATAAAAGAGGCCCTTCTCTCCTTTTCACTCCACCACAACTACCATACTCCCCACTCCACTATCGTGAGTTGAGGCATGCGAGAGAAAGGGAGCGAGAGCGAAGAGGAGGAGAGGGTCGAGGTCGCAAGCTCGTGGAGGCTCACCGGAGGTTTGCACGGCCGCCGAGGTGCATGCGGGAGGAGGAGAGCATCGGGGCATCGTCCTCGACATTCTGTAGCGGTTGGAGCTGCAGCGGAGTTGGAGGAGCCGTGGCGAGAGAAGCGGGAGCGCGATCTAATACTAGAGTTTTTCTAGTATCAGACATCCAGAGTGCCTTCTGGACGACGGGTTGGACATCTGCCAACGACACAAGATGTCTGAAAGCTGGTGTATCATGAAGGCACATCTTCCTCGCAGTTACGACCATGCAGGCCGCACCGTAGGTGTGATTTGCCTGACTAAAAATGGTGCGCTGCTCTATCGTGCGTAGGAGTAGCTTTAGGAAGGCGCACGAGACGCCCTCCCACGCTTTTCGGACGTCTGGACAGCTGACTAGAAGATCGGAGATGATGTAAACATGTTTATATTACATAAGATGTCTATTTATGCATGTTCTTAAGCATAGAATTGCATTACATACCATAAATATTGCATAACATGCATCATCTTGCATTTAGATTAGTTTGAATAAATGGAGGTTAATTGTCTTCTTTTTTGTTCAGAGATAGGGAAAAATTTTTTATCGGGGCCTTGGATCGAAGATCCAACCATACAAATATGATCAGGGTGATGATTGGAGTTCAACGACTCCAAGATCACCCTAATCAGACATTTGTAGCATCAGATAGAGACTAAGGAACCCTAGAAGATCAAGGGCCAAGATGGTGTGAATCTGCACTTCAGACGACAAATCCGACCACATAGATGGATTCGGATCGACGATCACAGCCTAACGGTGCGAAAATCGACTCAATTCGACAATCGTGGCACCATCTACATCATCCAGAAGATGGACGGCCAAGATGGCACCACGTGGCGCCATCTCAGGCACCCAACCGGCTGCTACACCCGCCGCACCTTCTCTTCTTCAATCTGATCGTCGCTTCGCAGTCGTTGGATGCTCATCCAACGGCTGTGGGGTGCGCATGCACAATCCTTAAGTGCAACACAAACGCGCTGATAGCGCGTTGGTCGAGAATGCTTGCGAGAAGGCGAGGCGTGCGTTCGAGCCTTGAGGAGCGGATGCTGAGGCACAGCAAGCGAGCGTAATTGAGCGCTCGATTGCGATCGAGCGGCTGCGCATGCTAGATAACACTCACGCTCCATCAGATGCTCGCGCATAACGCGGGATAGCACGCAGTAGTGCGTGATGAGGAGGCACGGCGAGGATGCATCTCAGTCGTTCGATCTCACAATCGAACGGTCGAGATTTCAAGAACGTGAATGAGCGTTGCGCTTGAGGAGGCGAGCAGGCACGCGTGCATGCCGCCCCCACTACGCCATGTTCGGACCTTTAGCAACGGATTTATCCGTCACTAAAGGTCCTGAATTAATGATTTTCAATTTAAAAAGACTAAATTGCCCTCATTCGTTGCAACTATAAAAGGAGACCCCCTCAATACGAAATTCTCATCCCTTCCTTATCTTCTCTCCCTCTCCAAAGCTCAAGAGAAGCTTGTCCCACACACGGGATGCTTCTCAAGAGATAAAGTTAAATTTTCTCCCCCATTTCGGAAGCGGATCCCTCGACGACGACGACGTGCTGCCTCGTTCCCGTTCTTCCAGCTTCGTCCTTCTTCTTCCTACTCCGTTCCCCATCTTCCAGGCATCGTCCCATCCGGCTCGTCCTCCAAGCGACCGTCGAGGAGGATATCTCTCTCTCCATTCTTTTTAATGCTTTCTAGAGTAGATTTACTGCTTTCTAGTGTAATCATTTTCTGCTTTCTAGTTGTAATGACTAGTGTAACGAACAATCTCTTTGATAATAAATTCCATGTTTATTTTACATCTCTTTTTATTTTTGTTTGAAATATTCTCTCTCTTCTATTTATTGTAAATAGATAGATAGTTTCTAATCAATTATTCTTCTTCGTGACAAATAAAACAAACGCGTATTTCTAATCAAACGTCCGCCTCCCTGAGTTCGACCCGGGATTTCTATTCCGGTATAAATTTTATTTGTTGAACATGAGTTCTTCGCTTTCAAACTACAACGACAGGTTTTTCAAAACCAAATACGATAGCGTAGTAACCTGTAGCTTCAACATTTTGGTGCCGTTGCTAGGGAGGCGACACTTTGATTTGATTTCTTTTTCGCGTTTTACAACTTACGAATCATTTACCTCACTTTCTCTCCTTTTTTATTGTGATTGCAGGTACTCTTTAGAGACGAGCAAAAGCGGTAGATTGGAGCAAAGTGCTGTTGAAGGTTCTGTAAGTTATCCCCCGCCTCCCACCCATTAGTTTTCATTTCACCACGTAATAACACCAACATCAATCAACTTAGGTGTTCTTACAAACTCTAAGGTTAGTTTTGTTTGTTTGACACCTACACCCACCTCAACCTCCACATTTAAAAAGAAAAATTAAAAAGAATCTCACAGAGGTATACAACCTCATCTGATTTTCAAACTCAACCAATAAACCGATCTTTGGAGCTGGTACACACATTTAAACACATAATTGAGTAGAAATCAGATTAGGTAATCATTTGTGTGCCTAATTAAGTGGTGTAACAGGCCAATTGTTTGAGTTGATTGGGCCATGATTGCGCAGCAATCATAGGTCTTAATTGGCCTAGATTAAGCTAGGACTTAGCATAAGTTAGGGTTATTCATGCATGCATACACATTATCTGCATCTTTACTGCTTTTCTTTAGCTATGTATAAAATAATGTTATAATGTGCTGATTAAGTGCATTATGTTGATTGCAGGGAATAAGCTGATCAGGAGCTGGATCTGAAGCTGGATCAGGAATAACAGGAGTTGTAGCAGAGCTGGAGCAGAAGGCCTAGTTTAGATGTAGGAATAATAATGTAAGGGGGTTAAAGGTTTTCTATTCTATTAAGTAGAAATAAAGTAGTAAAATGTGAAGAGCTTAGGTCCATCCTAGCCCTAGAATAACCTAGAGACTTCCCCAAGCCTTAGCCACCCTTAGATTAGGTCACAACACCCTAGGAAGCTCTAAAACCCTAGTTCCAACCCTTCTCTGGATGTCCAGATAAGTTTTAAGACTTCCAGGACCCTTAGCCAACTCCCGCACACTTCAAACCCACTTCTGCAGTGTTATTGGACGTCCAGACACTTTGTCAGACGTCTAATTTCTACAGAATATCCAAAACAGAACCCGAAATCCTTCCTGACTCTGATTGGACGTCCAGACAAGTCTGGACTTCTGATTTTTGAGTATAAGACGTCTGATTCTATAATTAGACGTCTGATACTGCTCTCCAATTCCTGTTTTGAGATTTAAGCCTTGATCTTGGATCTCTAGGTCCTTAAACCCAATTCCAACCCTATAGGAACCTAAATTAAGGTGCCAGAACCCTAGTACATCACCTCTAGACCTCCCTAAGGACCTAATTAGGTCCTCACTAAACCTAATTGACTTGGATCTTAGTCAATTCCATCAGCCTATTCAATTGGACTCATTGAGTCCAATTGAGCCCTGATCTCAGCACACACTGTCCAATTGGATTCAGTGAGAGTCCAATTGATCTAGACCTGACTTAATTGAGTTATTTTACTCTCAATTAAGTTTCCAAATACCCAATTAAACTTGTATTAAGTTTAATTGCACTTTACCTTAGTGAATTAGGGTTTATAACCCTAATTTGAGACCTACCTTGACCTAAACCCACTAGAACCCAACCTAATCAACCTAGCCACCTAAGTTTCGACCCACACACACCCACACACACCATCCACACGAAAATATCTAGCCTAGAGTTCTTTAGAACTCTCTACCATGTGTGGTTGCCTTGGTTGCCAAAAATAGCAACCAAGAGCCATTCAATTTTTAGATCCACATTTGGTGGATCTAAAAACCACCTTCCACCCTCTCTCTCTCACTCTCTCACGAGCTCCCACCATAGGCCTTTCTAGAGAATTCCATAATTCTCTAGAGAGCTTCCCTTAGGTCTATAAAAAGACCCCTTGGGTGGCCATTTGCACCCATTCACTTCTTTGGCAATTGCACTCCATTGGTGCCGTTCACTTCCTTGGCATCCATTCCACTTAGGCTAGCCACTTCCATCTTCACTCCACCTCCACGAGTTGAGCACCACCATGGAGGCCACCATCTCCACATCAGGAAGCTGGATCAGCTCCCCAACCTCTCTCCAAGGGCCGGCCTAAGTTCCATTGGCCGCCCCTCATTCTCTCAATCACTCAAAGGCCATCGGGGACCACCCCTGAATGCCCTTCCATTCTGCTAGATTTAGATTATGCTTTTCGTATATTTACTGCTTTTATTTACTGCTTAGTAGTGTAGTCTTACTTCTCCCCCAATGATGCATGCGAAATCCCCCCGTTGATTCTTGTATGCAATCGTTTTCTGGTAGTTAGATTTAATTTTAAGCATTCATGTATAAGCTTTCCTCTAGATTTCCTTGTGCAACAACTCTCCCATGATCAATGAAATTTCATTTTATATATATATATATATATATATATATATATATATATATATATCTCTTATGTGTTTGAAATCACCTTGAGCTGAATGATTATCATATTTGCGTGATTTAAGTGCCTGTTCTTTAACCGCTTAAATATTACGCACCAGCATGTCGTTTAAATAAAGTAGAGCGGCTTTAAGATCGATTTCAAAAGCAAAAACAACGCCTCCCAGAGACGAACGACCGAGACTCAAAGTCTCGTTATTTTCAAAACAATATCTTTGTTGGATCGTATTTCGCAACTATACTACGACGCTTTTATCAAAAATGCGATCTACGATCTCCCAACAGGCCACACCACTCCAATTAAAATCAACTCATCAAGTAGCTGCCACATAGGTTCAACTTTTTGAGATTTACCAAGCACTCCACATTCTTTTAAGTTTTAAAGGAAAACATCTTCACCTGTGCTTGAAAACCTAGTATGCAACAAAACTTGTTTGAAAATACCTAAAGTTGAATCCTAAAAGCTACTAAACAAGATTTGAACCCTAAAATTCACTACATCAAAGAAATATCTTGCTTGAAAATCATTTGGTTGTGCACGCACACACACATCAATCAATCATTAAGGGCACAACCCAGATAAAGGGCCCATCACATTCCAAAGCACATTCAAACCTAGCCCTAAATAAAACAGAGTAAACGTTGGCCTTAAGGATTTGACTCGATCTTCGGAGCTCAGAACGTGATTATTTTCCATTAGTCTGTTTCTACTGTTCAATCTGATGTCTAGCTAGGGGAGCAGAATCAAACGATCGCGGCTGGGGGGTACACTAGGAACCGGAGGCGTAAGCCGAAGGAAGAACCTTCTCCCCAATCCCTCCTAACTGGTTGGATTGAACAGACAGAAGTAGATCAAATCGTTTCTTTATCTCAAAACAGGTTCTAGGAGTCTGTAGGTCTTTAGGCTAACCCACTTAAGGACATGTTTGATTGCTTGTATTGCAGGGCACCTTTCTTCCTCCCGTCTATCATGAATCCTTCCATATTTTATATGCATCCTCGCTCTTTCCCTCCTATTATGAGTTATCCTCATCATGACGATTATCCCGACTCGTACTGTAATTAACCATTAGTTGTTGGGATAACTCGGATTGGGGATACAGTTCCGAACCTCTGTGTTTAGGGTCTAACCCTGAACACAACAATTGTGATTTCTGTCCTTCTCAGAGCCACATCGATTATAGATCGCTACCCTTTCATAGACAATCTAATATGATCTACAATCAAGGAGGATACACTAATCCTTACCCATCCTCTGATTCACATCGATTATAGATCGCTACCCTTTCATAGACAATCTAATATGATCTACAATCAAGGAGGATACACTGATCCTTACCCATCCTCTGATTACATTTCCTTTAGGTCATCACCACCTTTTGAACAATCCGAAATGACCTATTATCAGGAAGGGTATAACGAATCTCAATTTGTTAACTTCTCTCCTCTGATCCCAAACCTGCCCAACCCTGAACCAAGTCATTTGGTTCAGGTTAGCCAGGTTCAAGATAAGGTTTTATATAACTTGAGGAATACCATACAATCTTTAGAAGTTCAGCCAATACCTTGCATTGAGAGATTGGAGCCCCAGATTGAGATGATTGATGATTTGAACAAGTATTTGTTGGATTGGCTCCAGGATGTTAAGGATAAGAACCCGGGTGAGTTTCTACTTGGGAAGTTAGCGAAATTGAGAATGAGATTTGTGGTTGCTTTAATTCAATCGTGAGATGATTCTCAGGATGAACTCCCTTCAGGAGAGCCAAGGTCAGAACCTGCTCAGGCACCTGTTGGGGGGGACACGTATTACGAGGCTGATCAGATTGAATTAGAGCAACTAATTAAGGATGATCTGATCTCTTCACCAGAGATCCCTGAGCCGGGGTATGAGGAAACGTATGTCTCCATGGATCAGAAAATCACAGATGATTTTGGGACATACATTAATACGGATTTTGATTTCTTCAATTCTGATGGTGAAGATTCAATTTGCAAAGTCTCACACCAGTTTACAGAACACGATTTCTGTGAGACAATTGGGCCTGAGGAATCTGATAGATTGTTTGATAACCCAATAACTGAGGAACCTGATCTTATTGGGGCTCACATTACGGATCTAGAATCACATTTTCTGGAGGATTCAATTCAATGCCTTGATTGTCAGTTACACCTCATTGAGCTTATTGACGATTATGTTTTTGAGATTATTAGACTCAAGTCAATTCTGATTTAGTCACATCTTTTAGACTTGGAAATTTCAGACGGGGTGATTAATATGCAGGAGCTCCCGAACCTCGACATTATGAATGAGGAGAATAGAAGCTGGGAAGTTCTGATTTGGGAAGCAAACTTTAGAGGAAATAGAAGACCCAATAACTGAGGAACCTGATCTTATTGGGGCTCACATTACGGATCTAGAATCACATTTTCTGGAGGATTCAATTCAATGCCTTGATTGTCAGTTACACCTCATTGAGCTTATTGACGATTATGTTTTTGAGATTATTAGACTCAAGTCAATTCTGATTTAGTCACATCTTTTAGACTTGGAAATTTCAGACGGGGTGATTAATATGCAGGAGCTCCCGAACCTCGACATTCTGAATGAGGAGAATAGAAGCTGGGAAGTTCTGATTTGGGAAGCAAACTTTAGAGGAAATAGAAGACTAAGTGTAAGGGTTCCAATTCATCTGAAACCATCAAACCATGACCCTTACGACATTTGTTCTTAGGATGTTCAACCTAAGCACACATTCATTGATTATTCTTTTGATATCGAATTCTCTATAACTCAACTCTTTGTCTTGGGTTGCATCCTCATAAATTGCAGGCTCGACCCCGCTTGCATACTGATTTTAGATTTTGGGTAATTTTTATCCAGAACCTTAGATATTCTCGATTGTGGGGTATGGGTCTGCACCACAATCTGGTCCACATTTGTGGACATCTGCTGGTAAGTTGGAGGTTTCATCTTTTTATTCTGATTCTGACCTGCACCTGTGAATTCTTTATTTCTCTTTGTATAGTGTGCCTAGCTGAAGGCACTAAATTAAGCACGTATACAGTTTTTTTTTTTAGTTTTATCTCGGAGCGGACCCGACATTCACGCAATTCAGGTGCTTTCTACTTTATTCCACTCTGTTTTATGTCCTTTTAATATAATGAGGACATTGCATTAGATAGGCATGTGGGGTGGATATTCATCTCTGAATTTATTCGTCAGCTCCGTAGATTCGTTTTATTTTATTTTATTTATATATATTAAAAAAAAATGGAATTAGGAAAGAAAACTTGGGCTTAAGAAAAATTTTCAATCTTAGGAAATATTACATTAGGATCTAAACACGAAGATCCTTTAGGTTTTCAGACTTAATCAACCTGTGTATCCACTAAAATGTGAATTTGTTTTTCGAGTCATCGCCAACTTGAATTCTATTTTAATTTTAATAAATAAGTTTAGGTGATAAGTACACGACTTATCAACCCGCCCTCTGATTTGAGGGAACCTTAAGTCTAAAGCATCTACACACTATCTTGTCACTGACTCGTTAATCGGCGGTTCTAACAGAAATTGGGTAGCTAATGAACCTTTTAGGGTGATATGGTTGGCAAGTTATCGTGGGTAATAGCTCATAGGTAGGTTGTCTAGAGCTTAGTCACTGGACCATTCTCTTCTTACTGCTTTTAGGTAAATCTTAGACCAGTGAAGCCACCTACTTAAAAAAGAGAAAAAAATAGTCAAAAAGAAAAGAAAAAGGGAAAAGAAAAAAAAAGAAAACAAAAGAAATAAACCACACTTCACCGCACGAGTATGGCTGACAAGTTGTCGGTGGTAACAGCTCATCGACCGGTTGTCCAGAACCCAGCTCAAGAAATGCACTTAAAATTCACAAAACACTTAGGAAGAAGTAGAGAAGTAGAATAAATCAGGGAGATATACACTGGATTCACCCTTGTGTTGACCCTATAATAATAAAAGTAGGGAGAAAGCTACCGGTTATAAAGATACACCTTTAGGCAGAACTCTCTTTTTAAGGTCACCTAGAGGCGTAAAAACCTGAAGTCCATTCTAATTGCCGATCAACGAGTTTATCACATTCACAATAAGATGCTTAGAACTTAGAGACAGGGACAGGGAAAAATTTTTTATCAGGGCCTCGGATCGAAGATCTAACTGTACAAATCTGATCAGGGCGATGATTGGAGGTCAATGACTCTAAGATCACCCTAATCAAACATCTATAGCATCAGATAGTGACCAAGGAATCCTAGAAGATCAAGGGCCAAAATGGTATGAATCTGCACTTTAGACAACAAATCCGACTGCATGGATGGATTCGGATCGACGATCACAGCCTAACGGTGCGAAAATCGACTCAATCCGACAACTGTGGCACCATCTACATCATCCAGAAGATGAATGGCCAAGATGGTGCCACGTGGTGTCATCTCAGCCGCCCAACTGGCCGTTGCACCCGCTGCACCTTCTCTTCAATCTGATCGTCGCTTCTCAGCCGTTGGATGAGCAACGGCTATGGGGCGCGCATGGACAATCCTTAAGCGCGACACAATTGTGCTGATAGCGCGTTGGTCGAGCACGCTTGCGATAAGGCGAGGCGCACGTTCGAGCCTTGAGGAGCGAATGCTGAGGTGCGACAAGCGAGCACAATTGAGTGCTCGATCGCGATCGAGAGGCTGCGCATGCTCGATAGCACTCAAGGTCCATCAGACGTTCGCGCATAATGCGAGATCGCACGCGGCGAGCGCATGATGAGGAGGCGCCGCGAGGATGCATCTCAGCCGTTCGATCTCACGATCGAACAACCGAGATTTCAAGAATGTGAATGAGCGTTGCGCTTGAGGAGGCAAGCGGGCGCGTATGCGCCGCCCCCACTACGCCCATGTTCGGACCTTTAGCGATGGATCTATCCGTCACTAAAGGTCCTAAATTAATGATTTTCAATTTAAAAAGACCAAATTACCATCATTCCTTGCAACTATAAAAGGAGACACCCTCCATACGAAATTCTCATCCCTTCCTTCTCTTCTCTCCCTCTCCAAAGCTCAAGAGAAGCTTGTCCCACACCGGGATGCTTCTCAAGAGATAAAGTCAAATTTTCGCCCCCATTTTGGAAGCAGATCCCGCGACGACGACGACGTGCTGCCCCGTCCCGTTCTTCCCGCTTTGTCCTTCTTCTTCCTACTCCGTTCCCAGTCTTCCAGGCATCGTCCCATCCGGCTCGTCCTCCAAGCGACCGTCGAGGAGGATATCTCTCTCTCCATTTTCTTAATGCTTTTTAGAGTAGATTTACTATTTCTAGTGTAATCATTTTCTGCTTTCTAGTTGTAATGAGTAGTGTAACGAACAATCTCTTTAAGAATGAATTCCACGTTCATTTTACATCTCTTTTTATTTTTGTTTGTAATATTCTCTCTCTCTCTTCTATTTATTGTAAATAGATAGTTTCTAATCAATTATTCTTCTTCGTGACAAATAAAACAAATGTATATTTTTAATCAAATGTCCGCCTCCCTGAGTTCGACCTGGGATTTTTAGTCTGGTATAAATTTTATTTGTTGAACACGAGTTCTTCGCTTTCAAACTACAACGACAGGTTTTTCAAAACCAAATACGATAGCGTAGTAACCCGTAGCTTCAACAGGAGACGTTCCCAGATGATTGAAGGACTAGTCGGACGTCTGGAACTGAGTCCAGACAGTCGCGGAGTCCTAGTCGTCTGAGATCACCGCAGGAGCTTGAGGTGAGTCTCCGTGACTTTTAAGATGTCTGGAATTGTTTCCAGACGTCAGATTTGGGTCTGCAGACACGTTTTTGACCCGTTTAGGGTCCGATCGAGATATGTTTTATGCAAACGAAATATCTGTGGTTTCCTTCTGAGTTCCTCTACATATTAGAAACCGTTATATACTGTTCTGAATGTTCCATTGTGATGTGTTCCTTGGTATAGGACTTCGACCTATTGCGTGTCTAGGACTTGCAGAGGCATGTAGGTCTGCAGTTTGAGCCCCCAGTACTCCCGGATTGTCTGGTAGAGTTGTCCACCCCTGTTCTAATTATAAAATATGAATGCATCTATAAAAATTAGACAACTGGAAACCTAGGATGCGGCATGAACCCTTGGACGAGAATGGTTGAATCGCTTGTTTGTGTGATTGAAATTGTAGTTACAAATGAATGAGCTAAATTGTTAGCAACTGCCTGTTAATAAATATGAGCTGCCTGTTAGAATATGAAATGCCTGGGATAGCTAAACAGTTACCTGTGATATCGCTTGTTGCATGTGTTAATTGTGGAAATACGAGCTGCATGTGTATAATACAAGAATAGAATTATGAATGATGAAACCTGGTAAGGAATAATATGGTGAATATGAGCATGAACCCTATGAGGAGTTACGAGTAAAGCTCCTGTGGATGAATGGAAAAGCCTAAAAATGTGGACGGGAAGTGTGTTGGCCCTTGAGTACGTGGTACCAAGGAGAGTGGCTGTCCCCTTTTTAGTGTAGAGCAGAGCTAGCCACCCTTGGGTTGGCACTCGGGGTTAGGATTGGCCACTCTACACCGACTTTTGTTGGCCCTTGCGTACACAGTACTGAGGCGAGCTACTAGTGTAGGGAGGGAGCTAGCCACCCCACGGGGCCCGGGGTTCAGCTAGCCACCCTACCCGACTTGTTAGGCCCTCTAGGCAAACCGGGGTAGTCAGACGAGGGTGCGCAAACTATGGAGGGGCGAGACCCCTATTTGGTTCTGAGGGCGAGACCCCTGTTTCTGAGAGAGCTAGGCCATATACTATTCCGAGTTGTACTTTGGGCATACCTGCTAGCGGAATGACTGACCGCGTGCCAGTGTGGGGTAGCTACCCGTGCGCTTATCACGCGTGCCGTAGTCACTCTGTGGTAGACCTACGTCTGTTTGTGACCTTAGGATGGTTGATTGGGTGTAGGACTACCACGGAGGACTCTCCCGGCCAGGAGAGCACCACGTGTACCTTCTACTCTTCGGAAAAGACTGTAATCAAGATCATTCACACGAGGAACATGCGAGATCAAGAAATAAATCTGAAAGTAAACCAATGAGGTGAAAAGAAATTACTTGAAAAATAAATAACTGGAAAAGATAAATTTACCTACTAGCTTTTACTGCTTTAGATAGTTTGGTTACCACTCTACTCAGCGTTCGCTGACTTCGTTTTCTCATAACCCTTTATAGGTCCAGGAGTTGAGCAGCCCAAGTTACCGGTTGCAGAGGGTGCTGGGCCCAGTCGAGCCCAGTAGTAGTTTTCGTACTGTAGTTGTACTTTCTTTTCTGTTAGTGAGTTTCAGACTTTTGTTTACTGTTCATGTTACTGTACTTTTGTTTTACTTTCCTGTTGTGGTGGTATGTACTGACTAGCAGCTTTTACTTCCTTTACTGCTTGTAAGCTTTTACTGTTAGTTACTTTGCATAGTGAATGTGGTTTATTTTCCTGCTTTTCGATTATTTCTTATTTGATGACCGGGTCTTGGAATTAGTCGAGTCGAGCCAATCTCAGGTCTTGTAGGGATTCGGGAACCGAGTCGTAACACGGGTTGTAAGTGTTAGAATATGGATTGGACCTAGCATTCTCCTGCATTGCATATGCATCCTCACAGGATGAGGATGGAGAAAAAGAAGGATTAGAAAAGCTGGGATCAAAGGCCCCAGCTTGGAACCCATAAGGTTCCGAGAAATTCTGGCTCATAGGTTGAGCCGATGACAGATACCCATTTTCGCGCGTTTTGAAAGTCGTCGGAATCGTAGTATAGTCGCGCAAAAACGTTCGTAAAAAATAAGTTTGTAAAAATAACGAGACTTGAGTCCCGATCGTTCGTCTCTGGGAGGCGTTTGCTTTACTCTTGAATTTGATCTTTTTGTCGCTCTACTTCGTTTAAAAATGCACGTCGGTTTCCAATCTCCTGACTAAAACTTCACCACTTCTATTATTAACTCAAATTACGTGCACGTGTGTCAAATAAATTACGAAGGTGAACGTATGGGTTTCTGTGCGCACGATTCTAGTGAGGTGGTGACTATTTATGGAGAAAGCATCTATCGTTAGATTTTCAATATCCTCGGGAAACGACATGCTTGTGCGTAATGGATAGACAGTTGAAGAGCAGACAACTTAAATCACGCAAATATGATAATTATTAAGCTCATGGTGATTTCAAACATATATATATGCATTTTCATTCATTCCATTGGGGAGTTGTTTGCACAAGAAATTTAGAGGAAAGCTTGTACATAAATGCTTGAAACGGAAATTTAGCTACCAGAAAATGACTGCATACAAGAATCAATGTGGGGATTTCGCATGCATTATTGGGGGAGAATAGAGACTACGCTACTAAGCAGTAATAGAAAGCAGTAAATCTATGAAGAGCATAAACTAAATCTAGCAGAATAAAAGGGCATTCAGGGGTGGTCCCCGATGGCCTTGGAGTGGTCGGGAGGAGAATGAGGGGCAGCCAATGTAGCTTAGGCCGACCCTTGGAGAGAGGGAGGAGTGATCTAGCATCCCGGCATGATGTCCTCCATGGTGGTGGTAGTGAGCTCGTGGAGGTGGAGTGGCTAGCTAAGTGGAAGTGGGAGTGAATGGCACCAATGGAGTCAAGAGTGTGAATTTGCCAAGGAAGTGAATGGGGTCACTTGGCCGCCTAAGGGATCTTTTTATAGACCCAATGGCTTCTCTCTAGAGAGGTTTGGAACTCTCTAGAGAGAGTCCAAGAGTAGCCGGCCACATGAGGGTAGAGGTGGTCTTTGAGATCCAAAAATTGTGGATCTCAATTTGAATGCCTCTTGGTTGCTAAATTTAGCAACCAAGAGGTGGCACCACTTCAAAGAGAGTTCTAGAGAACTCTAGAGAAGTGTGTGTGCGTGAATGTGTGTGTGTGTGTGGTCATGCTCTAGGTGTCCAAGAGGTTTAGGTTAGGTCCTAAGGGGTTTGGGTAGGTGTAGGTCTTGAATTAGGGTTACAAACCCTAATTGCTAAAGGGAAAATGCAATTAAACTTAACCTAGGTTTAATTGGGTGAGTGTGAACCTAATTGAGAGTGGAATAACTCACTTAGGTTGGGTTTAGGTCAATTGGACTCTTACTAAGTCCAATTGAACTTGTATGGGTTGAGATCTAAGCACTATTAGACTCAAAGAGTCCAATTGACTTAGGTGAAGGTAATTGACTCTGATCTAAGTCAATTGGATTTGGTGAGGATCTAATTAGGTCCTTAGGTTGGTCTAGAGGTGATGTACTAGGGTTAGGACACCTTAATTTAGGTTCCTATGGGGTTGGGATTAGGTCTAGGGAGCTAGAGATCCAAGATCAAGACTTGAATCTCAAAACAAAGACTGGAGACCAGTATCAGACGTCCAATAATATGATCAGATGACTTATACTCAAAAATCAAGTCCAGACTTTAGTTCTGGACGTCCAATCTGAGTCAGGGGGAAATCAAGGTTCTGTTTTGGGTATTCTGCAGAAATTGGACGTCTGACAAAGTGTCTGGACGTCCAATAACACTGCAGAAGTGGGTTTAAGGTGTGTGGGAGATGGCTAAGGATCCTAGACGTCCTATAACTTATCTGGACGTCCAGAGAAGGGTTGGAACTAGGGTTTTAGGGCTTCCTAGGGTGCGGTGACCTAATCTAAGGGTGGCTAAGGCTTGGAGACGTCTCTAGGCTATCCTAGGGCTAGGATGGACCTAAGCTCTTCACATTTTACTGCTTTATTCTTACTTAATAGAATAGCAAACCTTTAACTCCCTTACATCATTATTCCTACATCTAATCTAAGCCTTCTGCTCCGGCTCTACTGCAACTCCCATTATTCCTGATCCAACTTCAGATCCTGCTCTAGATCAGCTTAGTGCCTGCAATTGACATAATGCACTTAATTAGCACATTATAACATTATTTCATGCATACCTAAAGGAAAGCAGTAAAGATGCAGACAATGCTTATGCATGCATGAATTACCCTAACTTATGCTAAGTCCTAGCCTAATTTAGGTTAATTAAGACCTATGATTGCTGCGCAATCAGCCGATTCTAGTCGATTCACGAACTCCCGCCCCGTGGAAGGTCGTAAATAATGGAATCTCGCATTTTGGGATTGAGTGGGTGTGGAAGTGTTTCTTGAGTTTCCATCCATCCACTCTTCCATCCTTTTCACAACCAAGTCCACCTTATCCAGTTTGTTGTAAATCAATTTCATGTTAAATGAATGAGAATTTTGGATCTCATTAGCATTTTACTGGGGTTGTTGGGACCGGTTGAAGGTATCCATGGAGGCATGATTTATTGAATTCTCTCTTATTTCCTCGAACAGGTCATATGCTCTATTTGCATCCCTATTGAGGAAATTACCTCTACAGGAGGCATCCACGTGATTTCAGAGTTTGACCAACCTGTGATAGAATATCTGCACAAGTTGCCATTTTGGCACCTCGTGGTTTGGACACTTCCTCAAAAGATCCTGGAATCGCTCCTAAGCACCATGAAACGGTTCCCCCGGCTGCTCGGCGAAAGTGGTAATCGGCCGTCGCAAGGGATTGGTCCATCCAATTGGGAAGAATTTCTTCGGGAAAGCCGACTTAAGAGCAGCCCATGTTTCTATCGGCCTTCCAATGATCTGGTACCAATGTGTGGCCTTATCCCTGAGAGAGTGGGGAAAGAGCCTTATGATCATCTGCTCTTCGTTCACATTCCTAGCTCTGGTGGTCTGAACCAAAGTGATCAAATCCTCCAAGTGCTGGAATGGGTCCTCCGAGCCAAGCCCATGGAAATGCTTAATCAAACTTAAGACTTGGGGCTTGATTTCTATGTCTCTGGTGGGAATCATGACGTCGGGACGTTCCCCATAGTTTGAAGGATTATAGAAATCCTTCAAGGGCCGAGCGCCCTGACCATTCATTCGTTAGAATCATTGCTGCATCTACTGCAATTCTTTCAACTGCCTCTGAATAAGCTCTTGTTGGTTCGGGGGCGGGGGAGGTGGTTGTTGATCAGCCATAGGATCTGCTTGGCTATAACTCAACCTTTGCCTCTGAGAATGGTCTAAAAGTCCTTCCAAATGAGGGTTCAATGACCTCCTTCCAAGCATACACTGGAAGGAAGTCGGAAGGACAGGGAAAAGAAGTAACCCTACAGCACAAAAATGCAAGCCTATCCTTAGGTTGGGTAGCCTAAAAATCTACAAACTCTCAGAATCCATCTTAAGATTATAAACGATTTACTCTACTTTTGTCTAGTCAATCCAACTAGTTAGAAGGAGAGGCTGGGGAGAAGGTTCTTCCTTTGGCCTACGCCTCCGGTTCTCTTGATACCCCCGAACTGCGGTCGTTTGACGCTACTCCCCTAGCTAGACATCAAATTAACTAGTATAAGTAGGTTATTCGAGAACAATCTCAATTTGGACCCCAAAGAGCGAATTAATCCTTAAGACCAACGTTTAATCAATTTTAGTTAGGCTTGGGATATTAGTGCTTTTAGAATGTGATGGACCCTTAATGGGTTGTGCCCTTAATGATTCATCTAAGAATGTGTGTATGTGCACAACCAAAAAGTTTTCAAGCAAGATTATTAAGGATGAAGTGAGTTTTAGGATTCAGATCTTGCTTAGTAGCTTTTAGGATTCAAGTATTAGGTATATTCAACCAAATGTTCGAGAGGCAAACCAAGTTTGAAAGCACGTGTTGAAGTATTTTCCTTTATAGACCAAGAAAATATGGAGTGCCTAGATTGACCTAACTATTGAATCCTACGGGGCAGCTACAAGGTGAATTTCTTTTATATTAGGTGGTGCGGCCTAAATAATTCAATCAACTGCCTCAGATGCACCACTGATTAAGGCACACAAAAGGTGATTAACCTAGTCTGATTTCTACTCTGTTGTGTGTTGATTTGTATGTGTACCAGTTCCATAGGTTGGAATCCTGGTTGAGTAGATAAAATCGCAAAAGGTTGTGTGCCTCAAATGTGGGTGTATATAGTGTGTATGTTGATTTGTCCCACAATAAAAAAATTTATTTTTCTTATATGCGGAGGTGAGATGAATGTAGATGTCAAACAAGACAATCAGATTCTATCCTAGGGTTTATGCAAACACCTAAGTAGATTAGGTCTTGGTTATTGATGTGGTGAAGTGAAACTAGTGGGGGGGGGAATCTTACAAACCACTCTACCTTCACTTTACTCTGATCTACCGTACCTGGATCTCCTTGCTAGGGTACCTGCAAAACAATAAATCAAAGGCAAGAGGTGTTAGTAATAAGTAAATACAAAGAACCACGGAAAACAAGAAAGTAAATTCCGTTGCCTCCCCGACAACAACGCCAAAATGATGAACAGGTTTTCGCGAGGGAAAGTTAGGGTTAGGAGAAACCCATCACTGTAGTTGCAAAACACGTTATCAAATAAGATTTTTCACCGAAACTCCAAGGGAGTCCCGGGTCGAACACAGGGAGGCGACGTTTGTTTTAGTTGAAATCCGCACTTCGTGTTGTTTCTTTTTGGTATTTTAGGGTTTTGTTATTTTTTTGTGTTTTTGTAATAAAGAGACAAGCAAGATAACTTCACAAAGTGGAAAGAACAAATTTGATATATCTCAATGTGATGCAAATATTTATTACAATATGCTAAGAAAATATAAAAGAGATAGGGGTGGGAAGAAATCTCCCGAATCGGCTGTTCGGCGAGACGACGGCACTTGGAGACAGCTTGAACGGACGGGGTGAGAGGCTGGACAATGAGGATGAGATGACGAAGGATGCCAAGTTGAGGAATGTTTCACCAAGGCACGAAATGGAGATGAGGAGGTAGAGGTGATCTTCTACCGGAATGGAGGTGGGAGGATGGCTCCAAGGCTCCCTATGAAGATGGTGAGAGGGATGAGGAATATTTGGTGGGGGTAAGGGATCGCTACACTAGTAGGGCACCTTTGGAGCTTGGGAATGAGCTCATGGGAGCTTTGATGGGTTTCTAGAGCTCTAGACTAGGTGGGAATAGCAAAGGTAGAGATGAAGCTCGAAGGGAAGGTGTGTAGGTCTTTATATAGTGGATGAGAGGAGGCTAAAATAAACATAAGACAAATAGTGACCTCCAGGATGTCGCTGTAGGTCCAGCTCAAGTGTTGCTATAGCCAACTCACGCCTGCTCATGCTCGCGCTACGTCGGCTCTCCATCTCGTGTGTTACTCGCGCTCGAGACTCGCTGGTCATCCATCTCCCATTGCCAGCTGCCATTGCAAGTGTCCATCAATCATCCGCTGGCATCCGCTGGCGCATGCTAATCTGAGTGAAGTGAACCACCGCCCTTGGATGGCGGATGAAGGGCTCTGAGCATGTGGGAGAGAACGCTCTGGATTGCACCCCCACCCGATCAGACGGCAGATATTGCATCAGACGACTTAAACGAGTGTCCTGGATGAGCCGCATCTGATCTGGCATGTGTATGTGTGTCATCGAGCGACGTCTGATTGTGTGTGTGCCATGCTGATTGCTTGATTAAGATCGAGCGGTCCAAATTGAGCGATCTAATTCCTTCTGGCGCTGAAGCAGTTGCAGCGCATTGAAGCTCGAACTCACGTCCTTCCTTTGCGGAGCGGGCGTGCTACCACTTGGCCATAGGCGTTGGTTGGTCGCATGGAGGTGTTGGTCTAGCTGCGGCCTTAACCGTTGGATGAAGATCCAACGGTTATGGATCTTCCTTATAGAGCTTTGAAGGAGGCTAGGTAGGTTGGGCGCTTCTCAGCCATTGGATTGAGATCCAAGGACTGGGATCTTTTCTTGCGGTGAGGTTGGGGAGGCTGCAACCAATGTTGGGTGGCCTGGATAGCTTCACGTGGCGCCATCTGGGCCAACCATCTTCTTTTTCTTGTAGAGGATGCTACGGTGCTCTGATTGACATGATTTTTGCACTGATAGACTACGATCATCGCTCCGGATCCATCCGTACGTTCAGATTCTTCATCCGAAGCCCATAAAGATATCGCACTGCCTCCTGAACATATAAAATGTTAGAATCAATATATAGAATACACAAACTATCTTAAATGTAATGCAATGAATGTTATGCAATATTTATACTATGAGATGCAATACTAGGCCTAGGAACTATCATAAATAAACATTTTATCATGAATTCATGTATCTTTCTCATCTTGGACTCTAATTCACGTCCAGGAGCTCGTGCGAACTCCTCAAGGTCAGGGATCTTTTTCCCTAAAAATCCGAGCTCTTCGAGCTTGTTTCCAAGCTTGGAGCAAGCCCTGAGACCTTTAAAAGGTCCCCCCTCGCAAGACCTCACTCCTTAGCAAGTTTTTGGCCGAGAATAACCCTTCCTCCTCTACCCCCAGCTTGCTCTAGACTCATCTCTGGCGACCTTCCTCCTCCAGCGTCTTCGCCTGCTGCCACGTACTATAGGCAACAGGTTCTTCTTCCTCTCCATCATCCGCACCTCGCCACACCTATGAGGGGCTTCCTCCCCCTTCAGACATCATTGTTCCTCTCCTCAAAGCATCCTTCGTCTCCAACGTTGGCTAATCATAGCCGGTGTAACCTCTGCCCTCTCATCGTCTACAACCTCCTTCCTTCAACTCCTCACCTTCCCCTGACCTTACTCACACACTTAAACTCCACATTTGCACGCCCATACGACCCTGCCACCGTCACCTTCCCCAACTCCGGCCACACTCCGGCGAGCACGCACGCTCGCTCCACTGCACCAAATCACTTGCCACTGGTCCTAAAACCTTCACCATTCCTCACCCAACAAAACCCCTCAAGAAATTGAGGGGATTGGCCACTCTACACCTCTACCGGACTCGACCTCCTCCGCACCACCTCCTCGACCTCACCAGCACTCCACACACACCTTTACAACATGCCACGGCCACCATCATGTTCCTTAGAACACAACGATCCTTCTAAGCTTCTTTGACTTGGCCACGAGGCCGTATTTGTGATATGAGGTATTCACTAGAGCACCGCCGCTGTGACCATCTTCTCCGACCTCCGCTGTAGTTCTTGGGCCACATTCATCCGTGATACTACTTCCAGGTCATGCAGCCCAGTTCTAGGAAGCCTCCCAGGCAACCAATTTAAGCTGCCATCTTCTCCGTCGCCCTCAATTGGAGGCTTCACCATCTGTAGCTGCTATGTAAGGAAGAAGCAAGGGATAGTCCCAGATCATAAAGTGAAGACCTCCCCGCAGCAAATTAAAGCCAAAAGTCACATTGGCTATTCGCCTTCGACTCATTAGGGTCAGGTCCCTACCTACACACGCCCCCACACACGGCGTGCCACACGTGCTTGTCCACGCCCTCACTCGCACTCACGCCTCGTGGGTTTGGGTGGTGGATTCATTTACCTGCTACTCGGGTCTGGTCTGATTCTGAGCTTGGAAAGAAAGAAGGAAAATCTAGGAGAGAGGGGGTGGGTTTTACTGCCTTGGGATTTGAGCCTTCCCCTCTCTCGACACTTAGTAAGATTTCTGAAGAGGCCCTTAAGCCTCTGTTGGTGCTACTGCTATGCCTCTTATGAGACTTGAAGGAGAGGAGCCTTGTGCTTCTCTTGAGAGGCCCTTAAGCCTCTTCTGTTAAGGCGTTTGAAGCCTTTAGTTTGTCGTCTGAGGCCTTCTGCTGATTACTATTGGAATATCTACATACTTGACTAACGTGGCTTATTAATTATGGTTTAGTGTTGAAATATTTAAGTGGTTGTGAGCTTAAACTTAAAAGGTTAATTTGGTGATTTAAATCACCATTTTAACCCAATCTTTTTGCATTATTCTTTTGGTTTTATTGAAATATCATTCTGAGTACTATTGATTTCAATTGCATATATATTTCTTGTGATCGGTGAACTAAATTGCATACTTGCTTCCTACGAACGATCTCGGACTCCTTTCTGAATCTGAGTTTTATAAATTTAAATATTTTGAGTGATTTTGTCCTATACTGCAATGCATTTCCTATACAACGACGATTTCATGAGAACACTTATTATTTATGAAAGGTTAAAGAACTGTTTAACATGATGTAATAATTAAAATAGGGCATATTCAATATAGGGCTAGAGAGGTGCAAGATACTAAAAGGTACATGATGTGACATCCCTCAGATATGAGGTCGTATTTGAATCTACATGAGGTCATATCTGAAGCTATGGCAAATAACACCTCCTTTATGTAATATCATGGATTGCAGAAAACTGACCTTCAGTCACCTAGGTAGCATGGTGGCCTCAGAAACATGTGTTGGTAAATTAGGTGACCACCGGGAGAAAGTTTTTCTTTAAGCATTGGCAGCCTTCTGAAGAGGTGTGGCCTCAGTTTCCTTTTCCACCTCCAATTTCCTTGCCCTCTTTTACTCATAGTCTTTTATAGCTACCGTGATAGCATCCTCTGCCAGCATGTTGCATTGAAGCTTCATAAGTGAGAGTGAAAGATGCTTTGTGACTTCCCTGCGATTTCAAAACCATAAACCATTGCATAAGTTCTCGACTATTTATATAGGACCTTACTTCAAAAGGCAAATAAAATCCTAAAATAGCATTTATCTTCACTGATTTTGAGGCCTAAGAATTTAAGACTTTATTTTTCTCCTAATGAGCCAAGCTGAACTGATCTGAGCCTAACCCATAAGGTTTGGTTTACTCATTCATCAAAACCTAGTTTAGTATCAAAATTGATGTCTAGAATTGAAATAGGAGCCTCACCCTGTCTCACAACTCTTTGTAATATGACTGCTGACCCCACTTAGCAGTTTTTGTTTTAGAGAAACTACAGCACCTGACTCTTTTTTTGAAGTGTTGCGACTAACTTTTGCTAACCTAGCTAAATGATCGGTGTTAGGGTGGCAAAAGATTACTCACAAAATGGGGCTGGGTTCCAATGAAACCTCACCACAATTTTATTTCAACAAAAAGAAGAAAATTTGTATAAATTTTCTAAGATTTCACCAATAAAGGGTAAAACATCTAAACTCTACCACATTTCACTCATGGACTAATGAAGTCTTCTCTCTAAGATTCCTGTACTCCTTGTGGTGCTTGTCTTCACTTCTCTCCATTTTATCCTCCTTTAATCCTATTCACCCATGACCTAAGCTTTTCTTGGCCAGACCTGTGCTCATCTTAAAAGTTCATGCACCACCTTGAACCGCTACTCACCAACCACCTAACCTCTGGTAACAACTCCACTTTGATAGAGCCATCCTTTTTTTTCGTACTGAAGCAACGGTGCTTTATCTCTGTACATTCCACTTTTGTCAGATAGATTTCTTGATCAAAGAGTTACAAAAGAAAAAAAGAAGCAAAATTTAGACACCCCTTCAGCCCCCAAAATTGTCACCGTTGTTAAAAATTAAAAGGAGAAAATTCTCCTCTCTCGAGTAAAATTTAAGAATAAGAATGATTTAAATTTAGGCATGGACATGATCCATCATTCTTCGCCTTCTTTGTCAACCAAAATCTTCCTGCAAGCCTCATAGGACATGAATGAAATGCCAGCAGCTGGAATGAACTTCATGCAGCTTGGTCCTAATCCTTTGTAGAGACCACCAATACCTTCATTCTCTAAAATGCTTAATAAGGCATGAAGCATACTCTTATAAATTTGCTTGCCACCTACTGCCCCTATTTGCATGTGTGTGCGGGCTACCTCAAGAGGAAAGGTAGCAGTGCTCGAAATGGCACCTGCAGGTGATCCCATCAGAAGAGTCTGAATATTGCCGATATCCTCTTGCCTGAAAACTTTGTTGTATGCCTTTCTCGGTGCATCGTAGGAGTAGTAATTAGTGGAAACATATGGTATTACTCCTATTATGCTACGAGCAAGGCCCCTGTTCAGCTCCTATTATGCTGGGGCTACCTCGAGAGGAAAGGTAGCAGTGCTCGAAATGGCACCTGCAGGTGATCCTATCAGTACAGTCTGAATATTGTCGGTATCCTCTTGCCTGAAAACTTTGTTGTATGCCTTTCTCGATGCATCGTAGGAGTAGTAATTAGTGGAAACATATGAAATTACTCCTATTATGCTGGGAGCAAGGCCCCTGTTCAGCTCCCCTCGCTCTTCATCCCGCACAACTTTAATGAGGGCATCCAAGAGGTTGTTATATGCATCCCCCTGTATCGTTATTCACATCTTAAGCAAACTCCAGAGGGTATGTGCACAGCATTGAAGAGATTCCAGCACATGCTCCAGCAACAAGGGATGGAGGAAATGGAATTTTTCAAGGTTCCCTAGGCTTAGGTGTGAGAATGTTTTTAACAGTATCAAAGGCAAATACCTCTATGGCCTCGCTAGGGGCAACCTAAATCACATTCACAAAATTTCCCGAAACAATCCCCTCCAACCGTCAATCTTCATAATATTCTCAAAGACCTCAATTGTGGAGTGCCCATTGCTCCCAACCATTAAATGTGTTCTAATCATCTCCAAAGGTGCAACAACTGTTCTGGATACAGCTCCGGCAATTCCACCACTAATTAACCTCCTCAAAGAAGGGTTTGCAATCTTTAACTTGAGCTTAAATGCCTTATTCCTGTTCTTCACAACACCTGTGGTTTCTACATACATCTCTCGTGGAATCTCAACAGTACAGTACCCAGTTTCAGGTGACACATACTTCAGATAAAGATTGGTATAAGGAATCTTGAAGCCATTATCTCTACGATTAGAGGGGATTGACGTTATGCCAAATCAACTCCCATCTGCCCAACGCTAGCAAATAGACCGCCTAGATGATAAGCCCCATCTTGGGACTCCATGTTAAAAACCATGGTTCTGAGATACTAAAGAGACCATCTTTCTTCTTCTCAATGGCCCCTAGATGCTTCCCAGCCATAGCTTCCCCAGACACAATTCACGCAATTTCTAAGACTAGAGGCAAAACGCACCAACCTTCTCACTTGAATCGGAGAGTAGAGGGCATGTGGATTCGTCCTCTCCCTCTTGTGAGTCCTTCGTTAAGTGGCTGAAAGCACGGTTTAACTCCAAAAGACAACTCCATAATCAATCAGAAAAGTGGTTCCAATGGTTATAATTATATCATGTATCCCAATCAATTTGGTGTACATTACTTATTGTTTCTCTAGTCTTCAATGGCTTTATGTTTTCTTTTGATACACTTTTGTATTTTATGGCACGAGGTGGCAAAGCCCGTAGATCAATGTTTTACTTTAGATATCAACACCTAAAATTTTTTCTAAAATTCAGTTTGGCGGTTATGTTTGATGGGTAGATTTTGCCTTAAAAATTAGCTATTCATGGGTTTATCTATTGTCTTGGAATTGTCCTTATTGAACCACTTGGATGCTGTGAAGTAGTTTTCAATGGGTGTCTTGGTAGGGAAAAGATTGATGCTTTCTTATTTCATTGCCTTTAATGGCCAATTACCAGATCTTTCTTTCGCACAAGCAAACAACACATAAAGAGAGGACAGTCATGGGAATGTAGAATTTTCAACCATACGTATCTTTAGGGACCAAGGCACTGAAAATTTCAGCAAATTGTCGTTAATCTCATAACTCAGATTTTATAGAAAGTCCAATGAGGACATAAAAGTCAGAAAAATTCAACCAACAACAAATTAATCTGGAACAGAGGAAGCCATAGATATAGCATATGATTGTCATTGAAAAGATTCGTATATTATAGCTTATTGAGAGTATGGTGACATTTTCTTTGATCTGCTGCAAGTTGTTACAAAGACATGCAAGAAGCTTCAGGAAATAAGACAGTAAAAGCATAGGGATAAAAGAAGAAAATAAGTGAGACATTGAAGTAAAGGAAAATAGCAAAGAGGTGTTGCTGAGGTCTGAGATGAAATTGAATATCTCAAGAAGCTGAAGTCAATTTTAACACCAATAGTTGGTAAAATGACATTTTCAGCTGACGCAGGGTAACATTTAGACTAATCAATGTTGAGACCAATGCCTGAAGAACCACAAAAGGATCCCTGTATTATATGTGCTCATCAAGAGTCTTCTATAGGATAATTCTTTTCATTTATCCTTACAGCAATCAGCATGATGCACATGAAGTTCAAATATGTCAAAAGATCACATTGGTTCTCATCTTGATGTTCAAGCTTTGACATTTTGGATCAAGATTACAAGGGGTTGCACTTTTATTTGAAACAAGATTCGATAGTGCTTCACACTTTCTGCTCATTGAAATAATATTAGGGAATTAATATTATTAGGAATGACCTCAAGATTATTTATTTTTTGACCATTCCTAGTTTGTGTTAATTTAGGTTCATGAAATATGAATAGCACCAGTGGTCTAGTGGTAGAATAGTAGACCAGCTGATGCACTATTTTCTTTGGTTCCAAGTTAAAGCATCTATTTTTTAATCTTTATGTTTCATGAATTTCTGTACTGCAAACACAGAAATGGATGGTTGTTCAAGGATGCAGTCATGAAGTGCAATGGAATTATAAATAATTACATGATGTTAATTTCTTATGTGTTTCATGACAATCATGCAACTTGTATTTTGAATTTTGGGAAATGCTGTGCCTGTTGTAGGATGTTTAGTTAACTATTTTTAAAATGACATGGAAGTGTATAAAGCGCAGGAAAGATATATACAGAATAACAACCATAGATCATGCTATTTGTTCATGTTAAATCACAATTA
This sequence comes from Thalassia testudinum, assembly GCA_037157565.1. Classification (NCBI taxonomy): domain Eukaryota; kingdom Viridiplantae; phylum Streptophyta; class Magnoliopsida; order Alismatales; family Hydrocharitaceae; genus Thalassia; species Thalassia testudinum. The sequence continues at coordinate 129,705,266 of JAZHRO010000055.1, forward strand.
AGGAGTAGTGTCTTAAACTTTTACAAAGAGATGATTTTTTTATTGATACAATAATTATATCATGAAGTAGTTCAAGGAAGGGTGATATGAATATATTGCAAATTAGGTCCTTGTCAAGTTGTATCTAGATCATAATTTTGTTAACACTTGATCGTCTAAACCACAATTTTGCATCCATTGATCTTCTTTTCCCAAGTCAAAATCAAATAGAATTTTTAACAATCTGAATCCATATAATCACAAGTCAAAGCTAATAAGCTATCATTTGAAAACCTTATTAGTTGGCAATTTGTTATTGGTTTCATTTTGATTATAAAGAGGATGTTGCTAATTATGAACTTTGCTGAGTTTCAAAAACTTTTGATGGCTTTTTTTAGTAAGATAGCATTTTGCATACTCTGACCATTTCTTATGTTGACTAATCTAGGGGAGAACTTTAAAAAGGAGAGGATGAAGTATCTAATGCACAACTTGGTACATTTTTTGCTATCATGACAGTTCATACAAATCCCAAAAAGTAAGGGAATCTCTTCTTGCTGCATTTCTTATAGGGCAACGCATGAACCGGGAAAGTGATTGAAAACTCAAGGCATATCACCTCACATTTGATGATGAATTAGGTGATCATTCTTGACATTATTTTAATTATGCTTGCTTTCATAGCACTTTGATATGTGATTATGCATTTTGCTTTCACAATTGCTATCCTATGTGATAAGTCATTTCTTCTTTTAGGGATCTCCACTTATGGTTGATGTTAGATCCTTAACTCACTATGGTGAATCTTACAATGGAAATACTCACTTCTTTATTATTTGTTGCTACCGTCTGAGCATGCTACAGAGAATCTTGCCTCCTTCATGGTGTTTGATTGGATGACTCCTAAGGTCAGATTGCAACGCACACATCATTCTCATTAACCAATAAATGAGACTTCAGTTGCCATTTAATTCTCATAGAATTGTTCTAAGGTGAAACTCCGATGATCAAACTTAGGATTTAATCCACTGAGTTTTCCAGGTTCCCTTGGCTTTTGTGTATCATTGAATACACTACCATAAAAGCTTTTTTATTATGAGATGGCGTCAACACCAGTGGGTGATATGTTCTTTTTTTATTGAAATATATAATTGATGTTTGAAAGAAATAGGTCAATGTAGGTATACATTTTAGAAGGGATATTAGTAAATATTACCTAAAAGACCTATTGTGACGATTGTAGTGACTGATAAAATCACCAATTTTATTCACAAATTTTCTCACTGATGAACATATAGTGATACATCGACATAAATAAGCGTCGGTGATAGTATCTACACTGATAGTCAAAACTGTTGCCGTTAGTATGAACACAAAATTGTGCACCTTTGTAATGTTGACTGTTGCTGTAGCACCAGGTGCAACACCGATGGTTTTTACCGTCGAAGTACCCTACAGCAACGCCTCCTAACACAATGCCAAGAATGATCGTCAGAATAAGTCCTTAGACAAATAGCGACGGTATTTTTGACTTATACCAATGGATCTTGACTGTCGATGTAGGTACAAACTATTGTAGTGATACTTAGTAAATGGATTGCGAATATAGGATCTACATCTGTTAGGGTGTGCTATTTATTTTGCCTTTGTTTCTAGAATTCTAATAAAAAAAGGGAGTTGTCCAATGATCAATAAAATAATTAGAAAAACTTCGAGCACAAATTACTTAACAAACATGTAGACGTTACTATTAGAAACCAATAAAGGGAGTACTCTATTTTGACTTACAACAAGATTGGAATAGAGACATAGCACCAGGTTTCTCTCTCAACTCTCTTATGCCTTACACTTCACATCTTTCCATCCATGCATGAAATTTTGTTTAGTGAAACCAACGCAGGCTCCAACTTGTTCCAAGAATCTCTTTTATTTTGAGAAGGTAAGATTTAAGTCCCTTCTCTTAGACGAGTCGACAACTTTTTATAAAAAGGAAGAAATGAATTCCATTACCAAGCTTTCTCTCAAACTCAAAATAGATGAATTTGAATATGCATACCTGGCATATGACTTACCAAAATTTCCATAGGTTCAACAAACTTTTTACATAGCATGGGTAGTGCACTTGCCTACTGATAAATGAATATCCCATTTAGTTCTCACCTTAACCCATGTAGAAAAGGTTTTCTCATCAAACCCTCTCCATTAAGCCATCTTTGTCCCCATTCCCAGTTGCATCTAAAAAAACACCTATTGGCACTAATCAATATTCATTAACAAACGTCCTATAGAAGATACAAATGCCACATGCATTAATTTATTATCTATGAGATTCACTTCTTATAACACAACTGTAGCATGCAGCTCACCATGTCAAACATTGTGATTGTAGCTTCTCCATGCCTGGAGACAATTCACATATCCAATTGAATTTTTTCTCAATCTGTAGGTCCATTAAGTGATCAAATCTTCAGAAAATTTAGAGGAGAAACAAATCTAGCACCATTTCCCAAACAAACGTTGCAGTCTCAGGCTTGGGTGATAAGGGATCACTTGGTAGTATGACTAAAGGATAAAGAAAAAATAGAGACAATTTTCGATGATGTAAATATTTGATGAATTAAATCATGTCTATTGCTAGTAATGTGGATCTAATGAGAGATGACGAAGATGACCAAATTAGCATAGATTGGGTCCACACAATGGAAAGACATTTGTAGTGACATTTTTTTGCAAAAACAATTATGATGGCATTAATCCATCACTTTTAGAATCAACAGGATCAACCTCCCATTGCAGCTATGAAATCAGGCCAACTGAAGTAAAAGAGTTAATTGACTTCAACTTCTTAAGGGCTAAAAGCAATAACTTTTCCAATTCAACTTTGAAGAGTCAAGGCAAGAAAGGGAACTGCTGACACAAGTCCATTTATTCATTTTTTCCTTTCGTATGTGTTACAATGATTTTGGTGGGGAGGGTTACATCATTATATGTGAAGAGTAACCTCAAAAATTCCAGGGAAAAAATTGGTCAACTAACATCTGCATATAATTTAAGGGAAAAAAATAAGAATAGAATATAATGATGTAGCCAAAATGGCTACATCATTTCAATGATGCTCTATTGGCAAAATGGGTGGTCAAACTCTTTCTGAATGAAGATATGATGTGGCTTACAGTGTTGGTGGATTAATATTCTAGAGGCAATATGCTTCTTTACGTCTAAAAATGTGTGCAATTTCAAACAAAGGAAAGGCGTTATCATTCTCTTTTATCTTTGAGTGATTTTAAGTTGGACACTAAAATGAATTTTCACCAAAATTCATCTTAATGCCAACCTTTATTTCCTTCATAGCACTCTTCTTAAATCTATCGCCTACCTCTTAACACATCCAATCAATATTAATATATGCACCAAAAAGACACAAATTGGAGGAACTAGCAGAGAAAAACAAACCACAAAAAATAGGTGTTGAACATTGCATGAATAAGAAAAGCATAGAAAAAAGCAAATGTACCGAAATGCATTAAACCCTACAAACACCATGATCTACCATACCCATCAGAAGCCACCTTCACACACTACAATCCAAGATCTAGGAAGGTTGATCAACTAAAGGCCTTCCAAACTTACAAATCTACATCTTTGTACTGGTTAAGTTGATGGGTCAATTATTACCAATTTTGGGCTTCCCCTACCCCACCCCACCCCCACCAAAAAACAAAAATTAATTCTATTATGCTTGATATTTAAAAGAATTAACTTATGACCAAATGAAAGAGTAGAATTGCTACAAAAAAAAACACTATGCATTATGACTTGCTAGCAAAAAAAACACTAATGTGGAAAAGAGTTGGTTTTTAGTTTGTTTTGGATTTAGGCATTATAGTCGTTTAATATGCATTTCTATCCATCCTTGTTGGAAAAAGCTTTTGAATGTACATACAATCAAATTCCATACATGTCCAACTACAAGAAAGTTGATGCAAATATGCATAGTGTTGTAATGCATAATTTTCTAAAGCATAGTATTGTAATAAGTTTGCTTCAATTTATAAACTAGGGAATAATAAATTGGAGACCTACATTTATTGCAATTCCTCATCATATTGGTATCTCTTATTGATTTAGGATAGCAACAAGGTACTTCAAAGAAATAGGAAATTATCTAGCAGTCATTTGCTTCTAGTAAATAAAACCTATATAGCAACAACATAGATAACCAAGAAGATACATCTCAAGTAAAACAAAATAAAATCTTCTCTATCACAAATCGATCGGAGAATCAAACCTTACAACTTATATTTTGAAAATCTAACAAATATATTATTTTTTTCAAAGAATGGATATATATTTTGAGGCTACTACAGAACCTCAATATAAAAGATAAACAATAATCAATAAAAAATTGAAAAATATATAGAGGATTTACAGTTGACACCTTAATCTATTTGACACATGAACCTCCTCAAGGTTGCGAATGTCCCCATGCTAGATCCACCTTCGCTCAAAGGCCCCTTCATACAGAAGAACTTAAATCACATAAGCAAGTAGTTAATTATATAGCCCTAGTCCTCAATCAAATACCAACACTTAACCGTAACCTAAACCACTCCAGAAAAAGGTTAATCGTGTAAACCTATCCTTAAATCGAGGTTGTCAAACACAAATCAAAAGAGGTTGAGAGAAAGATAGAGGGATCAAGTGAGAGTTATCAAGCATAAAAATCAAATCTAATCAAGAGATATCTGATCGAATGAGAGCTCCCAATCTTAAGTGTTGATTGAAAAAACATTGAGCACCGAATGACCCAGATCTAAGAAATGCCAATCTAATCATAAGAATGAGAGATCGTCGTGTGTGAAATTGATGGAGAGAGATATGAGTGATCTAAGATCCGAGAACTGAGATTGATGAAAGTTGTAGAGAATGAGAGCAATTGATTGGTGAAAGTGAGTGAGCGATCAATTGGAGACTAGAGTAGGCAAGAGAAGAGAGATCATTAATAGAGTGACCTGAGGAAGGGATTGGTGGGGACCCTAATGTCGAGGTGAGTGAGAGATTGGCAGAGAGGCCCTAATGTCAAGGTGAGTGAGCAGCGATCGAGAGGTTGAGACATTGGTGGAGGCGTTGGAGGTGCTGCGAAGAGTCGTCAGGGGAAGAGGAACCGAGCATTGTGTGTGTTCAGTGTGGGGGGGTGTGGAGGGGGGATGTGCTGGGGTGAGAGGTGTCGAGGTCCTCTGTGTGGGGTTGGGAAAGGGGGGTGGGGGTTGAAGTGCATTGAGGGTGATCTCTTCATGATGCAGGGTTAATTTCCTTTTATTTGGGAAAGTGTGAACTAATACTTCAAAACCCCAGAGTAGAAACCCTAATTGGCTCTATTTCAAGTCCAATTTAATCTCAAATGTACACCTTGGACTTCAAACAAGAAGTGCGTAGTCTAAGATGATCAGAAATTAAGCGTAAATCCCTAGTAGGTATAGGAAATCAATGTAGGGATCTCTAAATAGAATCATCTCAACTTCAATCAAGTATTGTTTTGAATTTACAAATTAAGAAACTTGCCTTAGAAATGATGATTACTAGAAAATAAGGCAGGTGAATCCCAATTGGTTTTGTTTCCTTTTCTCTCTTCCAAAAGATTAGGAGATTAATTAGGGAAGAAGGGAGAGTTTACCTACCCCAGGAGTGGTTGATTCGCGCTGAAGATCTTTTCATGATGTACCTCGCAAAATCACAATTAAAGCAAATAGGGCAAGTTAGTGCTCAGATAAAATCAAGAAAGATAAGACTAATGCGTGAATTGCGCATTGCTCCCCGTCAACGGTGCTAAAATATTCATGGAAAAAATAGGAGATTTAAAGATGCATCGTTGTAGTTCACTCCTAAATCGCACAACAAACATTTAAATTTATAAGCTCAAAATCTAAAGGGAGTCCGAAGTCGTTCGCAAGGAGCCAATATGGAACTTACACATTGATCTTCATTTAAAACAAATGAGCACAATTAAGTGAGCATCAAAATAGATATTCAATTAATACAACTTGTCAGATTGTAATTGAAATGATGATGAGATAGAGAGAAACTAAAAAGTGGTGATTTAGATCACCAATTAGGTCCTCTAATTAAGCATGCATCTCATATTCAAGTTATTCAAATAATCAAATAGTATCTCAATCAACTTAACTTATGTTCTTAAATCATTCAACAGTAATCATAATCAACCTCTATCAGACGACAGGAATATAGCATCGGACGACTTAAGTGTCAACAGAAGGCTTTTCTCCTCTAAGCCTTCTCCTTTTCTTCTTCACAAGCCTTTCCTTCCTTCTTTAAGCACAGGCCTTTTTCAGAGGCTAAGTGTCAAGAGAGTTTTCTTCTTCAATAGAGGGCCACGGTAGAGGATCACACAGCAAAACCCACCCCCTTCCTCTCACAAATCTTCCCTCTCTTCTCTTTCAAACTTGGATATAGGTCGGGGCATATAGTTGGGTTATTGGGTCGAGAACAGTGATCAGGCATGTGGGCGTGTGTCGCAAGTGAGGTGTGAGCGTAGGCGGGTAAGCGGGTGTGCGTGGAGGGACCCGACCCCTCGTGTTCTTAGGAAAACAACTCTCTTCACAAAATCGACTTATACCGCTCAAGCGGTTTCTCATCCACCGATGTGGGACTAAATGTCCCACACTCTTCACGTGAAAATTGCAGAGGAGGCTTCGCTTGATTGTATCTACAGAGGCTTCATGCCTTCAATTGGAGGACCTGGGAAGGGTCTTGGGAGTCTTGTGCACAACCTAGGAGTGGTGTCGAGGGTGATGCCAGTTGGAGAACAACTGAGGTCGGAGATGATGAAGGTGATGGCGGAGGTCCAGTGACTACCTGAAATACAAAGAATGGCTTTGCTGCCATGTTAGAATAGCTCAGGAGGATTGCCAAGTGATGGCGAAGGTGGTGATCGTGTTTGCGTGGCGTGTGGTGGCGTGCGGTGGTCAGGTGAACTCAAGGAAGGTGTGCGACGAAGCTTGAGTTTGGTGGGTGTTTTTGGTAGAGGAAACGTAGAATAAGTAGAGGGGTTTTGTTTGGTGAGGCATGGTAGAGCTTTTGAAGGTGGTAGTGGGGTGTTTGATGGTCCATGGCAGTGTGGAGGTGTTACCAGAGCTCGGTCGGACATGGAGAAAATGGAGGGGTCGAGGGTGAGTTGTTGGTCGAAAGAGAAAAGAGAAGAGCTAGGGAGATTAAGGGGGACAAAAGGGAGAGGGTAGACCTAAATATAGGACGAAGTGGCAGGAGATTTCCACGCCGGTGTGATGGCCAGATGTGGAGAAGATGAACTCCTCCACGTCGGTGTGTCTGTAACTCTGTTTAAGGTCAAAATAGGTTCCAATGGTCAACACAAGGGTACCAAACCTCATGGAATATTTTTCTATGAATTTTAGAAGGTTTAGATGGATTTTATCATGACAAAAACCTCTGTTATTTAAGCGGGTTTGAAATTAGGATTTTGTGAGCCGTATCAATTCTCGAAATATGTGAAACCCTATTTCTGTCTGTGTGGACCCTCTTATTAGAATTTAATGCCCATTAAACCTTAGATTAACCCCTGAAAAATCCTGTGATTATTCTGCTTTCATAATGTGCTGTTAAAACTATAGAATTAACCATGCTTTAACGTATTCCTCTCAGAATGGATATGCATGAACTTATGGCACTTAGGCAATTATGTAGGAGCATTTGTTAATTAATCCTGATTAATTAAAGCTAGTTATGGCTCAAGATGATGTTATCATCAGTATATCCTTCAATGATACCAAGGCCATGTTTGCAATGTTTTTTTGATTAAAGAATAGAGATTTTGTCATAATTTGCACATAAAATCTTAATCGGGCAAAATACAAACATCCAGGATTTTTGATGTGTAGGAGGGTCTTGGACAAAACATATTTATGTTACCTAATAGAGGGAAAGTCCTCATAAGGCATGAATGGGAGACTATTTGGATTTTAATGTTAAAAGTACAATTTTAGATCCCAGATAGAATCTTTTGCGCATGTTTTCACAATTCCAACTTTTGCAAGAATTTTTAGAGTTCAAAAGTGATGTAAAATGTTTGTAATTTTTGTGGAATTTTGTTTCACCAGATCCAAGTTTGTTCATAACTTATGTGATTTCAAGTTGTTACGGGTAAATCAATACAAACTTACCAAATTCTTAATTTCTGGCATGCGTGAGGCCTATACTTAATAGAGAAGAATTGAATCTCTCTTGGCCATATATTCAATAGAATTGTGAACTCGTTAACCTAATTTGCCTCATCTTAGATCTTGCATCCGAATCAATTTTGCACCCAATCAATGAATTGAAGATAAAGTCTGACATGCACACACAGAGGAAATGTATCTTTCAAACAGACTTGACAATTCAAAGAATTATGAATGGATTTATAATCAAAGAAAATAGGGGAGATGTGATTTAATTTAGTTATTATAGTTAAAATGAAAGAAACATGAAAAACAATAACAAACATGGTACTTGTAATATAGATGTATGTAATTAAATTTTCTTATAGTACTACATGTATAACTTGTTAAAATAGGTCGAAGGCCGTGGTAGTTGTAATATAGATGTATGTAGTTAAATTTCTTGTAAAATAGATGCGATGGATTTGCACGCTTAAAGGTTTGAGTTTGGAAACCCATTGTCGTAGTTCGATTTGCAAGAAAATCCGTCGATTAGATAATATTTATAACCGAAACCCAAGGTGTGTCTCGAGTCAAACACGGGGAGGCGAACGTTTGATTTGAAAAATCCATGTTTAGCTTTTTATTTATTTTTTTCATTTTCATCTTTTTTAATTCTTTTTGGTATTTTTATCAAGCAAGAGATCAGGTCGATGCAAACTTGTCTAACTAATCTACTTGCAAAATATGAGAGAGAGAGAAACAATCACATATATATCTCACGAATGTTTTCTACAATTATGAAAGCGAAAAAGCTATACTATTAAAGCAATAAAGATAGATATAGGTGAGAGAATCTCCCTCGACGGTCGCTTAGAGGATGACTCGCTCTGACGTTGCCTGGAGGAAGGTGGTGAGGAGTGGGATGAACGAGGACGGAGCTGGAGGATGGAGGGCATGGCAAGATGGCGTCACGGCGAGGATCTACTTCCTAAAGTAGGTGAGAAGACGATTGAGGGATGCTCCACGAATGGGGATGAAAAAAGAGAAAAATATTTGATTCTACTCTAGAGGAGCATCCCGAGCTTGGGACAAGCTCTCTCTAGGATTCTTGGAGGTGGTGAGGAGAAGAAAGGAAGAGATGAAGAAGAATGGGAGGGGTAGGGGTCCTTTTATAGTGGAGGAAAGGATCAATTTCGTGTACAAGACATTTAGTGATAGTCATAAACGTCGCTGCAGATCCGCTACAAACGTCACTGAAGACAGCCCTGCACCCACGCTACCGCTGCATGTTGCGCACCTTTGCGCATTACGCGCCTGCGTGCGCTATCGCTGCCGCTGCCTCCACACGTGCCCGCCCACACCTGCACTGATGTGCATGTGCAATGGCACATGCGTGCACATGGGCAGCATGGGTTGCACCACGTGGTGCAACCCATGCTGCCCATGTGCACTGATGTGCGATCTGGGCCATCCATCTTCTTTCCGTTGCAGGGGTTGCTACAGAGGTCGGATTGAGTTGATTTTCGCATTGTTGGGCTGCGATCGTCGACCCAAATCCATTTGTGTGATTAGATTTGTCGTTTGAAGCTCCAACTTGCATCACCTAGTCCCTCGATCGTTGATTTTCCTCAGACTGCATATGGTGCTACAGGACTCCGATCAAGGCAATTTCGGAGGCGTTGGACTCCGATCGTCGTCCTGATCAGATCCGTATGGTTAGATTGTCAATCCAATGCTCCAAATTAAATCTCCTTCTCTCCTGGTCATAAAAGGACATAATTAACCTAAAATATATACAAACTACTCTAAATGCAGAATGATGCATGCTATACAATATTTATAGTATGGAATGCATATCTAAGCCTAAAGACATGCATAAATGGGCATTTTAACCTAAATGGATGTGTCTACATCAAAAACTATCATGTATAATTTGCTAAAATTGGTTAGAGGCAATTAACTTGTAATATCGTAACAACCACTTATAAAATAAATGCAAACACCTGTAAAACCAGCAAACGAACTTGTAGTGCTTATTTGACCATAATGCTCATAGGGTAAGGCTCCTATAGTGTGTGTTTGTGTGTGTGATAAGTATGTATGAGGTTTGAAATGTATATATGTATATGCTTAACCTACATAAGGGTGCATTTGTGGATTCCCTATTAGGAGGGGGTGACGTAATAAATTGCGAAACTATAATATAAAGCAATCTCACAAAATTCAATCATACAAGGTACACAATTATTTTTAGGTGGAAACCCAAACTGGGTGAAAACCATCACCTAACCCTCTCGAGTTAGGATTTTCCGATCAACCAAGTTGATCAAATCCACTAAACGAATCACTTAAACGAGGGTGATTCAACCTCAATTACAACCACGCTACTTTATACGAGGGTAGCGTACCTCAAACCCCTTCTCTTCACGAGAAGGATTTTGTCCCACGAAGGAGACGGGAATTCGCAAAGCGAATACCCAACCAAAGAACAAAGATAAATAACAACAATCCTATAGAGCCAACAAAGTAATTTTTAACCTAAGCTTCTATAGGAATTAAGATGGTTCCCTTTGCAAGGAGTACGTCGAATCGATGACGCGGGTGCGTGAGCTACACAATGGCGCAACGTCACTCTCGTGAACTACAGCGGGAGAGCGGGTGCGCAAAGGCTTGATGCTCTCAAGATGAAGAACTTGAGCTTGGAGAGCAAGAGCTTTTCTTCTTAGGATCAAGAGACACAAAATGGTGTGAAAGTCTATTCCTAGGTGTCTATTGGTGTGCAAGAGGTTCTTCTCTATTTATAGAGGCCTTAGGAAGGCTTAGGAAAGCTCCCATAGCCATTAGGTGCAAAGCCCAAGAGAATCAGGCCGAAATCAGGAACAATTATTACACTAACAGGGTAATCAGACGTCTGATCCTGGCATCAGACGTTTGGAAAACTAGTTTAAGACGTCTGGTCACAAAGTCAAACATCTGATTTTAGGCGGGTTCCATCCTGACTTGAATCAGATCTAGACAGGGTTCTAGTGCAAGTCCATCAGACGACATACAGGACGTCTGGCACTACGTTTGGACATCTGGAAACCTACTTTTCTGCAGGAATGGATTTCCAAGAGAGTGCAATGGCTAGAAAATCTCTGAGAAGAGATTTTCAGGTTAGCCGAGGTAAAACGGTCATTTATCAGACGTCTGGAAAGGCTTAAGGACGTTTGATAAGGCTCTAACGGTCATATTCTTCAAAGTTTGTTAAGCTAGCCAACGGTCCACTAATTGGACATCTGGCAAAAACATCAGACGTCTTCTAAGACGTCTGGTCTAAGGTCTGGACATCTGAATCAACAGTCAAACGTCTTAAAACATATTATCAGACGTTTGATTTTGGAATTAGACGTCTGAAAAAGCTATTTGAACCCTATATTGGTTTTCTAAGTTCTCCACAGAAAACCTAAGTGTCCTAGGATTGTGCAGGCGTTCCTAGGACTACTATTAGGGTACTTTGAGGCTCTTTAACATGATGTTCTAAGGAACAAAAAGAGTAAGGAAATAAAGACAAAAATACATGAAAGAAATAAATAGAATTCTATCCTATTCTTCTTGTCCTTCCATCTTTAATCTATCGCTCCTCGTGAATCTCCTCTGTTTTCCATCAAGCTCCTCCAATCCATCCTGGATGCGAGCTCGAACTCCGTCTAATCACGTCTTCATTTGCAATTTGACCTAAAATCTAAGACTCCAAGTGAAAATGTTAAATGGCATGTATTTTGTTATCATCAAAACAAACGATCATGGTGCTCTAGCACCAACAATCTCCCCCTTTTTGATGATGACAAAACCATAAATAATAATGCAAAAAAAATCCTCCCCCTTTTTGACATTAACAAAAAGGTTTGAATGATTTTAAATTTCCTATAACTCCCCCTTAATACATGCTCTTCTATGAATTTCTTTTAAAAGTAATGTCCTCCCCCTTTTTGTAACAACAAGATAGCTATTATTTTTCTCCCCCTTACTAAAGGAAATTTAGCTAACTTGCAACTCCCCCTTAAAAAATTGACAATTAGCTCATAATTTTTTAACTCCCCCTATCTAAATGCTAATAAAAAGATAGGGTAAAGAATTTTTACCTCACCTACCATGGCCAATAAAATGGCCCAAATGGTGATGGTGGATGCCACATCGGATGGGGCTCCCATCCGTAGCTTGGAGGCTCGGGCATCGGCGTCGGTCTCCAGTCTGACGGTCGATGTGCGGCGGGTCCATCGTTTGTTTGCCGTCTCATCGGTCTTCTTGTTCTCCTCCTTGGTCTACTCCTTGGTTCTCCCAACTCGAGTTGACCAGCCTTGAGTTTGTAGGTCCAGTCCTTCGTGTTGTAGTTATCCCTGAAACCTACAAAACAAGATTCCAATTCTTTCTTCGATATCCAAGTGAGCTTGGATCCGGATCTGTTAGCAGGTCTCCTTGACGGAGATCCTTTCTCAACCTTAGGGCTATATAGGTTATCTACCCTATTTATCAATTTATTTGATTTCTCCATAAGACATGTAAGTTCATTTTCTATAATATTTATCTTAGTCTTTAAATAGAAATTTCTAATTTTAGACTAGCATTTTCCTCAATCAATTTAGTATTTTTATTGATTAAATCTTTATTTTCTAATAACAGATTATTATCCTTAAGACTAGAGCTACTTTCTAGGTCCTTAAGTTTTATTTCTAACCTATCATTTTCACTTCTAAGAAAACTAAGATTCTTTTTCATGCTATTGTTTTCTATTTTTAGTGATTTACTAACTTCAAAAAGCTTAATAAAAGCGTCTTGTAAATCCGGGTTTACTTCATTGTCGGAGTCGCTTTCGCTGTCGATGTCGCTTTCTCCAATTGCCATGAAACCCATGCAAGCGGTTTCATTCTTGTTCTCTGATTCTTCTTCTTCCTTCGAGCTCGTCTCTTCATGAGTGTCTTCTAACTTCCTCCATATCTCGTGGGCGGTAGTGCACTCTTGGATTTGCTCGAATTCTTTCGGACTCAACGTGCAATACAAGGCATTCATTGCCTTTGCGTTGAGTAAAAGCTCTCGAATTTGCAGCTGCGAGTAGCCTCCTTGGGGTCGCTTCGGGATCTCGTATGGGACTTCACAACATCCCCATATCTCGAACTTAGTGGCTTGAAGCCATGTATTCATCCTCAACTTCCAATATCCGAAGTCCCTCCCGTTGAAATAGGGAGGTCGGACGGTGGACTACCCTTCGGAGATTCTGATTGCGGATATGCTCCCCTCCATGATCTTCTTTCCAGGTGTTACTCCGATCTCGCAAGAACCTGCTCTGATACCAATTGTAGATTCCCTACTAGGAGGGGGTGACATAATAAATTGCAGAAATATAATATAAAACAATCTCACAAAATTCAATCACACAAGGTGCACAATTATTTTTAGGTGGAAACCCAAATCGGGTGAAAACACCACCTAACCCTCTCGAGTTAGGATTTTTTGATCAACCAAGTTGATCAAATCCATTAAATGAATCACTTAAACGAGGGTGATTCAACCTCAATTACAACCATGCTACTTTATACGAGGGTAACATACCTCAAACCCCTTCTCTTCACGAGAAGGATTTTGTCCCACGAAGGAGACGGGAATTCGCAAAGCGAATATCCAAACAAAGAACAAAGATAAATAACAACAATCTTAAAACATATTATCAGACGTCTGATTTTGGAATTAGACGTCTGAAAAAGCTGTTTGAACCCTATATTGGTTTTCTAAGTTCTCCACAGAAAGCCTAAGTGTCCTAGGGTTGTGCAGGTGTTCCTAGGACTACTATTAGGGTACTTTGAGGCTCTTTAACATGATGTTCTAAGGAACAAAAAGAGCAAGGAAATAAAGACAAAAGTAATGAAAGAAATAAACAGAATTCTATCCTATTCTTCTTGTCCTTCCATCTTTAATCTATCGCTCCTCGTGAATCTCCTCTGTTTTCCATCAAGCTCCTCCAATCCATCCTGGATGCGAGCTCGAACTCTGTCTAATCATGTCTTCATTTGCAATTTGACCTGAAATCTAAGACTCCAAGTGCAAATGTTAAATGACACGTGTTTTGTTATCATCAAAACAAACGATCGTGGTGCTCTCGCACCAACAGCATTCTCGAATATGATACATAAGAAAGATTAGAATGCAATTAAAATATAGAATAGGTCAAAGAATTAGTAAATTAATAGGTTTAATTTCTTTAAACAACCTAATTAAAACTTTCAATAAATCTAGTTTTCTTTATTTTCAAATGAATTAGTCATAATAGTGACAATTTCTAACCTTCATTAAGATGAGGAATTTGTAACTATAAAATTACGCTCCCCTAAGGAAGGCACAACATATCATGCATGTAGAGTAAGACACTTCGTTTTCCATATGAAATGGGTTATGTTATGTTGTTGTCACCCAAATATAGAATTGTTATTTGTTACGACCCGGTTCCTGGATCCCTATAGGACCCAAGATCGGCTCGCCTCGACTAATCCTAAGACCTAGTCGTTCAACAAGAAATAACCAAAAGCAGAAAATAAACCACATCCATACAAGCAATATAACTAAGCAGAAGAAAATAACGAAGCAGTAAAGAAAGTACAACAACTATCTCAAAATATAGTACATGCCACCACAACAACAACAGAAAGAGGAAAGGAAACAGAAAGTAACAGGAACAGTAAACTATGTGTCAATTACTTACTACAACAGTAGAAGAAAAGACAGAGTTGAAAAACAACTACGGCTAGCTCGGTTGGGCCCAGCACCCTCTGCAGTCGAAAACTCGGGCTGTTCAACTCCTGGTCCTGAATAGGGTTACGAAAAGACAGAGTTAGCGAACGCTAAGTAGAGTGGTGTTTACATTATTTAAGTGCAAGTACAGTAAAGCAACAATAGGTTTATTTCTCATTTCTACTTATCTCATTTGTGTGTTTCTGGTTCATTTATTTCTTAAGTATCTGGGTATTTCTTGATCTTGCATGTTTCTCGTGGGAACGATCTTGATTGTAGTCTTTTCCGTAGAGAAGGTACACGTGGTGCTCTCTTGGCCGGGAGAGTGCCCCGTGGTAGTCCTACATCCAGTCAACCACCCCGAGGTCACTGTCGAGACGTAGTGGTGACTACGGTACGCGTGATAAGCACACGGGTAGCTACCCTGCATTGACATGCAATTAGTCGTTTCCGCTAGCAGGTACGCCTAAAGTACAGCACGGAACAGTATAGGGCCTTGCCCTCTCAGAATAGGGGTCTTGACCCTCCACAGTCCGCGTACCGTCGTCTGACTACCATGGTTTGCCCAAAGGGCCTAACAAAGTTGATGTAGGGTGGTTGGCTGAACCCCGTGCCCAGTGGGGTGGCTAGCTCCCTCCCTACACTAATAGCACGCCTCGGTACTGGTAAGATGGTTTTCACTTTCGAATTATGTTATTAAGATGATTTGTCATTGTAGGATCAAAGTGGTGGAAAATCGCTTAACAAAATAATTAAAATTAAAAGTAAACCTAAACCACTCACAGGAGAGTGGGTCATGTCCACAGGGAGGTAATGACTTATTTAAACTCTAATTAGGTCAAAATCAAGTTTGCTAAACTATTCACCAAATCAAACAATGCTTGTGTAGCTCTGAACGTAAACCTTAAATTTATGGACAAGTCAAGGGGTGTGAATGTAATTTTTATGTCAGAAAATTATCCATGTGCAAAGGTATGCCATGTACTATTCACTTGTATGCATATGAAAATGTCATTCAAAATTAAATTCAATGCACATAGAGATGAATAATAAGGTTTAACAATTATGTAGAAGCATGAGCATGAAGGCATAAATTCATCACAATAAAATAATCATAAATCAAAATTCATTTTATTGGCAATGGCATGAAATGTAATTATTAATTGAGGAAGAAACAAGGGATTAGCTTTGGGTGGAGCTTGCAAGCGGATGAAGGAGAGATGGATGGCGAGTTGGCGACCAGAGGTAGCCCTCTCCGATTCGCACCTGATGGTGGTGGCGGCTCGATGGATGGTGATTGGAGTTGGCCTGCCGGAGGAAAGAAGTGGCGGCAGTGGAGGATGCTGCTGCTGGCCATGCGTGCTGCAGGCGCAAGGAGGCTGCAACGCGCGGGGCGTGGGCACGTGGAAAGGCGACGCTCTGCGGGGCGCACTGGCGGGCGTGAAAGGTCTGTTGGTGCCTGCTGCAGGTGCTGTAGGGAGGCGCTGGAGCGATGGACTCCTGGTGTGCGGGCGTGGGTGCGTTGTAGGTGAAGGCGCAGGCGTGGTCTGATGGCGTGAGGCGAGGGTGCTGGGGTGAGAGCGCACGGTGGGCAGGTGGTTAGGCGAGGCCACTAGAGGTTCTGGTGAAGGCGCGCGGTGGGTAGATGGTGCATGGTGGCGTGGGTGCTGGGGACGGAGGTGTGGGTGTGCAGGCACTGGTGGGTGTTGCTGGCTGAGGTGAAAATGCGCGGTGGTAGGATGGCGCGCGGTGGGCAGGGTTTGATGGTTGGAAATGAAGTGAGGGCACGCGGTGGCAGGCGCGCTTGGCAGGAGATATTGTAGAGACTCTTGGCGGTGTGGGCTGTCACCCCACACGCCCACGGTGGTGGAGTCGCACTGCCGCAGTGGGAGGCCAGTGGTATGGAATGGATGAGAAGCAAAGTTCTCAATACACAGTGAGGAACAAAGGGGTGGAGGCCTCCCCCTCAACGGCAGCTCTTCCTTCTCTTTTGTAGCCACGGCTACAAAGATTTGAAATTCAAAACACCGTAGAATCAATGTGATGTGCAGGAGGAGGGGGCGGAGACGGAGGAGTTACTTGCAAAGGAGAAGAAGAATAAAAGAATAAAATAATTAGGGTTATTTATACATAACTCCTTAACTTATATGTTAATTAAAATAGTGCACCTAATTAATTAACTAATTAAATGTATGCAACCCTAGGTTAATTTTGAATGCATGAATTATGCACTTAAGTTAAAAATATGAATTAATTTATTTGCATCCTAATGTATGCTATCTAAATGTTAAAATTAACTTAATGTCTAGACATTTAGATACTTAAATAGCCCACAAATATGGGCTAATCAAATACCTCCATGCCTAGTTTTTGCTAGTCCCTAGCAAATCTAAGCAAAACCTAGCATTCCAAGTAGACTAGCCAGCCCAATCGATCTTCCTTTAGAAACATGTTAAGTTCAGGCTTTAGACTTAAGGTTCCCAAGTAGTTGCTAAGTTACTGACTAGGTCGGCTAAAGATGAGTTGTAGGTATAGGTTTCCCTGATTTCAAACTCTACCCTAGGGTTTATTGATCCCTGAGATTAAAGCATCCGTGCATGTGCATTGGTCTGAGTTATTTGAGGTTTGTATGATTGCCAACCTAGAAAGGAAAAAGGATTTATATATATATATATATATTTTTTGTTTGATTCCTTTGAGTCTAACCTCGGATCAGCTATCAACACAGTCTATGTCGGATTCATTGTCCCCATCACCAAACCTTGAAGGGTGCCTGGCTTTCGATGCTTCAAGATAACACTACCCATAGCGACCCCAAGAACTTCTGGCAATCGACACTTCGAGATAGGGCCGCCCATGGTACCTGAACCGCACAATGCGCTTACATGCCCCCAGTAGGATGCATATCCTAAGAGACAAGCACCGAGGAGGTAATATGTTATCATCGCATCCTCAAGGTGAGTATATACTCCACCTCTCCTGCGGCAAGAACTCTTCCAATCAAATTGTGTTTTCAAGCCTCTCCTAAGTCAAAACTAAGAGAACCAAATTTCTTTTAAGAAAGGAATTAAGGTGATCACTTACTTACACAAGACCAAGTGTGTGAAATTTGGAGGCTTGGGTTAAAAGGACCCGTAAACCAAAAGGTAGAATAAGACTCCAGGTACTACCCCACCTTTTAACTCGATCCCTAGCTTTCCTTCCTTAACCTCTTGATGAATGGTCCACAACTTAACTCCTACTTAAGTTTTTAAGTCCACAAAGGACCCTAAAGGTCTAAAGCTAGTAGCTCATTTAGCTTTTAAAGTTCGAACCTAGAATCAACTTAGTCTAACCTAGAGTTCTGATCTTATGCCTAGGAATGTAGGGCCAGCCAGTTAAGCTCAATAATACAAAATGCTTTTTTTTTAATGCAAATGTATGCAATGCAAAATGCTTTAACTGAATTAATGAACTATGTATATCCCCAAGTACACCCCTCATGCCTAAAATCTGCAATGTCCCCATTGCATAGAAGGATATTACCTGGGTCAGAGATGGGCTGCCATTAATTTGCTAGCAGTCGAGTAGCCAAAGAACCCGCAAATCAAGTTCAAGGATTGTAGAAATAGGCCCTAAAAATGAGCAAAGTAATGCTGGCCTAGAAAACAGGTAACCTAGGATGTTGGTGAGCTGATGATGAATCCCAATAGCAAATGCTCGCCCAACTAAGATGGGAATGAAATCTTCCCAGGTCACCAGAGGAGGTTCTAAAGGATAAATTGGCATAACAACCCCCAAAGGGGTAGGGGGAGGATGACAAGGATCCTCCAAAAGGAATGGGGAAGGAATGGTGCAGAGATAAACCCCCAGGACAATGGAATGACTAAAGAAATCATCAATCCATACCCGATACTCCATTACAGGAAATATTGGTTTGTTAAGCCCCCTGGTCAGAACAAAAGTGATCATATCTCTAAGCCAAGGATCGTCTAGGGTGTCCAAGTTTTGAGGTTGTGGGATGGCCATAAGATCTAGGTTGGGTTTAATCAACTCGATGTCCATCCCTAACAATCTTTCCCAATCTCAATTGCATCCCTAGCATTCCTTGTACTATCAAAAGTATCTTCCCGCACTTCATCAGGAGCCAAAATTTCACCTTCAGACATAAGCGAATCAGAGGATGACTTCGAATCAAAGGAAGGCAGGTTGGAAGCAACAGATCTGGGGATTATCCTATCAACGTCATCCCTGGGTTCTTGTTCTTTATTCAAATCTTTCCCGGAGTCTATATGTGAATCCACATAAATCTTAGAAGTTGCTTCCAAATTTTCCATCATTTCATCATGAGGAGAAATATCATCAATGGGTGTGCTAAGGAAACCTAATTTGGTCAAATTTGTGACATCCTCAGGGGCTAACTCTTCAAATAAGACATAATCGCCCTTAGTGTCACTCCAAATCTTGAATGTGGGTTCCTCATATAATTTGTCCTTCTCATCATATGATTCATCATATACCCAAGGTCTAGAATCATCTAAAATCTCAGCAGATCCCCTAGGGTACTCTATCTGAGGTAAATGGTTTACACTTGTAACATCGGACTCCTCAGAAAGGTCAATTTCTTCAGGGTTAGGTTCCCTAAGGGTGTGCTTAAGTTCCATCTCATGATCAGAAGGGAGGGCAGGATTAACAACTTGACTTCGTCCCACTTCATCAAATGTCACGAAAATACTATCATCTAGGTTGAGGTCTTCCAATGGTACCATCATTCCCTTCTTTTGACTCCAATATAATTTAGGTGGATACTCAATCTTATCATCATCTTCCTTGGGTTGCCACCTTTTTTCATCCAATGCATAGCTACTTTCATATGTATCTTCCTCCCACTTAAGGCGTGGATCTCTCAAGGAAGTGTCATCTAACGGGGAGGTTTCAAAATCGATCCTCGAAAAGTAGCTATTCTCCCTTACATGATCCCTAAAATTTCCCTCCAACTTAAAGTGTAGCTCTCCCACGAGAGATTCATCTAGCGTAGAGGGGTGTACGTCATCTTCAATGGGGTAGATTGGGTGGCTAATTTCATCTCTTTCTTGTTGGCCTACTCTCGAAGATTCTCCTAACAATTCAATCATTTCATCTTGCATTTTCTGTATTTCCATCTTCAAGGAGGAGAGGTCATTTCTATCAAGAGAGAAGTCAGCCTCAGGCCTATAGTACCCAGGAGTGTCTGTCCAACCATTATAATTATTTAAGGAGGGTGGGTTGGGTATTTCTATGGTGTGTGGGATATTGGGCAAAGCAAATCCCGCTCCTAGTTTCTGCTCACTGATTTGGGGCTTAACCAAGCCAATACTCCTATAATAGGAGTAAAACGGATCCCAATGATTGTCATTATGTCCATCAAAGGATAGACCATCTCGGCGTATGGGATCGAAGGGTGCAAAGTGGAGGTAAGGGTGTGGGCAAGATGTGAAAGGATAAAAATCAATGTGGTCCATTCTAACTCACACCTCAATCAGAATTCCCCAAGCAAAACACAATTCAAAAAGGACTTTTTAGGTCTTTCCCAATTTAGGCTTTTGATTTTAAGTCAGATTGTAGGTGACAATACAATTTGTTTAATCAATTTACGCACTTATTGTCGACCTATGGATCGCCTAAGAAGAACTAACTGGGACTTAGGTGATCCTCCCTAAAGCTCAAATGGTAGAGTAACTCCAAAGATGGAAAATCAAGGGATGCAAGTAGGCCTAAGCCTTCCTTTGAAGCTATGCTTTTGCGGTGCTTCTTAACTACCCTTAAAAATCCGTGACAGGGCATCCCCCTCTTTGGAGTTACAAAACATTTAATCTCAAGTTCTAAATACTTCAGAATCCAACGGTAGGAAGGCTCTTGTCCTAGTATTTTGAAACCTGAGTGTATAAACGCGTGCCGTGGTCCAAGAGATATAAGTGTACATACACCGTAAAGATTTTGGATTTTGAATTGCACACCAAGTTTGAAAATCAAATCCTTGGTTTTTAAAATGTCCCTCCTTTAATTGGTCCCTTTTATTTTTTTTTTTTCAAAAAATTAAATGTGACCACTTATTAGATCTATTCAATACAGATTAGGTGGTCTTGAAATTAATCCAAATGCATTTGCATGACAGGCAAAAATGGAAAGTTAGAAGTGCATACCTGATTCCAGCATTCTTCATGCAATATGCAAGATAGGAAATTAGATCTATATGCTACTCATTCAATTCTAAATGATACGACCTAGGGGCAAGTAGCTTCTAGCAGGTAGCTCGTGTTTTTTTTTTAGTTTTTTTTAGCTACTTATGCATAAGCAAATTAAGGGTAAACAATTCACAAAATAAATTAAAAACCTAAATCTAAAGAAAAGGGAACATGCTCCCGAAAATCAGCCTCAATTACTACAAGGGTGAGAAAATAGAAATAAAACTTATGAAACGGAGAATCTCCTATGGAGGCGGGATCCAAGTCTCCTTCGTCTTCCTCGTGTGTAAGCATCGCTCAAGGTCGACGTCTTCTCCTAGATGTGCCTGTCACCTCTCTCAAATTCCTCGCTCAAATTCCTCGCACAGAAAAGATAATAAATGGTCAGATCACTGTGCAATGAGAAATAATCAGAAATAAAAATCAGGTGAAATTATTGCGTCTGTTGCCTCCCCGGCAATGGTACCATTTGGTAAGACGGTTTTCGCTTTCGAATTATGTTATTAAGATGATTTGTCGTTGTAGGATCAAAGTGGTGGAAAACTGCTTAACAAAATAATTAAAATTAAAAGTAAACCACTCACACGAGAGCGGGTCATGTTAACAGGGAGGCAATGACTTATTTAAATTCGCAATTAGGTCAAAATCAAGTTCGCTAAACTATTCGCCAGATCAAACAATGCTTGTGTAGCTCTAAACGTAAACCTTAAATTTATAGACAAGTCAAGGGGTGTGAATGTAATTTTTATGTCAAAAAATTATCCATGTGCAAAGGTATGCCATGTACTATTCACTTGTATGCATACGAAAATGTCATTCAAAATTAAATTCAATGCACATAGAGATGAATAATAAGGTTTAACAATTATCTAGAAGCATGAGCATGAAGGCATAAATTCACCACAATAAAATAATCATAAATCAAAATTCATTTTCGTGGCAATGACATGAAATGTAATTATTAATTGAGGGAGAAATAGGGGATTAGCTTCGGGTGGAGCTTACCGCGGATGAAGGAGAGATGGATGGCGAGTTGGCGACTAGAGGTAGCCCTCTCCGAGCTGCACCTAATGGTGGTGGCAACTCGATGGATGGTGGTTGGAGCCGGCCTGCCGGAGGAAAGAAGTGGCGGTGGTGGAGGATGCTGCTGTTGGCCGCGCATGCTGCAGGCGTGAGGAGGCATGGTGCGCGAGCGCTGCAGGCACGCGCGGGGTGTGGGCGCGTGGAGGGGCGGCGCTCTGCAGGGTGCACAAGCGCGCACGAAAGGTCTGTTGGTGCCGGCTGCAGGTGCTGCAGGGAGGTGCTGGAGCGGTGGACTGTTGGCGCATAGGCGTGGGTGCGTTGGAGGTGAAGGCGCAGGCGTGGTATGATGGTGTGAGGCGAGGGCGCTGGGGTGAGAGCATGCGGTGGCCAGGTGGCTAAGCGAGGGCACTGGAGGTTCTGGTGAAGGCTCACGATGGGTAGATGGCGCACGATGGCGTGGGTGCTGGAGATGGAGGTGTGAGTGTGCAGGCACTGGCGGGTGTTGCTGGTGAGGTGAAAATGTGCGGTGGTAGGATGGCGCGCGGTGGGCAGGGTTTGATGGTTGGAAATGAGGTGAGGGTGCGCGGTGGCAGGCGCGCTTGGCAGGAGATGTTGTAGAGACTCTTGGCGGTGTGGGTTGTCACCCCACACGCCCACGGTGGTGGAGTCGCACTGCCGCGGTGGGAGGCCGGTGGTATGGAATGGATGAGAAGCAAAGTTCTCAATGCACAGTGAGGAACAAAGGGGTGGAGGCCTCCCCCTCAACGACAGCTCTTCCTTCTCTTTTGTAGCCACGACTACAAAGATTTGAAATTCAAAACACCGTAGAATCAATGTGATGCGTAGGAGGAGGAGGCGGAGATGGAGGAGTTACCTGCAAAGGAGAAGAAGAATAAAATAATAAAATAATTAGGGCTATTTATACATAACTCCTTAACTTCTATGTTAATTAAAATAGTGCACCTAATTAATTAACTAATTAAATGTATGCAGCCCTAGGTTAATTTTAAATGCATGAATTATGCACTTAAGCTAAAAATATGAATTAATTTATTTACATCCTAATATATGCCATCTAAATGTTAAAATTAACTTAATGTCTAGACATTTAGATACTTAAATAGCCCACAGATATGGGCTAATTAGGTACCACGTATGCGAGGGCCAACAGGAGTCGGTGTAGAGTGGCCAATCCTACCCCAGGTCTCAACCGAAAGGGAGGCTAGCTCCACTCTACACTAAAAAGGGATAGTTGCTCTTCTTGGTACCGCGTACACAAGGGCAGCACACTTCCTGCCTGCATTCCAGATTTCCTTTCATCCACAGGAGTTCTATTCCTAATTCCCCGTAGGGTTCATGTTCATATCATTTATCCAGGTTCAGATCTCATGTTTCACAACTCGTTCCTCATCTATATACAAGCAGCTCGTGTTTTCATAATTCAATTCTCAATAACATGCAACATGTGGTTTCATAGTCAATTTCTCAATTACATACAAGCAGTTCATATTTTAACATGCATCTTGTAATTATATTAAAGGCATTTGCTAGCAATTTATCGTAACCATGCATTCAAGTAACAGTACAACTCAAACAGGCTCATTCATTTTTACCCTAGGGTTCATTCCACATCCAAGAGTTCAATTCGACTATTCCAACCAAGTACATTCTTATTTAAATATTAACAACTGAGTTAAACCACTCTACCAGGTATCACGGGAGGAATGGGGGCCTGTGCTGTAGATCTCGTCGTCTCCGCGGACCCCGAACACGCCATTGGCTAGTAACCTGTACTAGCGACCAATGTTCATTAGACAAGCTCAAAACAGTAGATACTCAATACGAATACGTAGAGGAACTCGAGTGGAAAACAATGGTATTTCATTTGCGGAAATCCGATTCCGTTTGGGCCTTAAACAGGCCAAAAACATGATTACTGACCAAAATCAGACGTCTGGGACTAATCCCAGACGTCTTAAAAGATGTCAGAACTCACCTTGTGTTCCCTACAGCTGATCAGACATCCAGAATCCCTTTGCAATCGTCTGGGGGCTGCTCCAGACGTCTCATCCTATTTCCAATCGTCTGGAAGTACCTCCGAACGTCTGGAGACGTGATCAGACGTCCAAAAGTACTTGGGAAAGCGTACCGCGCGCCTTCCCAAAGCCTGCACCTGCATACGAAAATGCAGGCGCGGTTTTAGCCCAACAACTCCTGCACTGAGATCTTCTGCATGGCGGAAATCAGCGCAGGAACGTACGTACCTCGCTCGATACATGCTTTTAGACGTCTGGCCTTAGCTTCAGACATCCAGGTGCCTCGCCAGACGTCTGGAGCCAGTCGTCTGGACTTCTCTCCAGACGTCTGATACTGGAAAACTTCCAGTATCACAACCTCCTCGCAACTCACTCTGCTTGCACCTCCACCTGCAGCGGTAGCTCCAGCCGCTGCAGGAGCTTGAGCAACTCCTCGCCGACGTCCTCCTCTCTCCTACGAGCTCCTCCTTGAGCTCGACTGAGCTCCCGCGGTTGTCTTCCTCCTCCCCCACTCTCACTCCCTCGTACTCTCTCACTCTCGCTCCTCGCTCTCCCCTCGCCGGTGGCTCTCCTTCCTCGCAGCGGCTGCAGCAGAGACGGAGGGGAACACGGCTGTTGCAGGAGAAGGTGGAGGTGGTGGTGGCTTAAGTGGTGTGAGGAGGAGAGGAGAGGAGAAGGGAGGGGGGGTTTATATAGAGGGGTAGTTAGGGTTCGGGTGAGGGGTGAAGGAGAGAGAGCGGTCTCTGCACGTTGCCCGCGAGCAGTACGAAAACTCACTTTCAAACGTTCGATAACATGTCCAGACGTCTGGACAGACGTCTGACTGAAACTCAGACGTTTTATCCGGCTAAAAATGTAATGGGTCATTACATCATAACAAACTTAAAGAGATCGAAGTAGGTCTGAAAAGGCATACCCTCAAAAAGCTCCAGGTGCCGCTCTCGCATCGCCACCTCAGGCTCCCAAGTTGCCTCCTCGTACTGCTGGCTTCTCCATAGGACCTTCACCAATGGTACTTGCTTCCGTCTCAGACTCTGGATGACGTTGTCTAGTATTTGTACTGGTCTCTCAAGGTAGGTCAGGTCATCACCCACCTCGATGCTCTCGTGGCTCAAAACGTGACTAGGATCGGCAACGTACTTCCTGAGGTTGGACACGTGAAACATGTCGTGCACTCCAGAAAGCTGGGGAGGAAGGGCAAGCCAGTAAGCAACGGGTCCTACCTGCTCCAGGACCTCAAAGGGCCCCACAAACCTCGACGCAAGCTTCCCTTTCACCCCAAAATGCCACAAGCCCTTCATGGGTGAAACACGGAGAAAGATGTGATCCCCAACCTCAAACTACACCTCTCTACATTTCCGATCAGCATAGCTATTCTACCTACTCCTGATAGTGCGGAGTCGTTTGTGAATTTGCTCTATCACCTTCTGACTCTGGCGGATCAGCCTAGGACCAACCTCCCACTTGGTCCCCACCTCGACCCAACTCAAGGGTGCAGTACACCTCCGTCCGTACAGAGCCTCGTAAGGTGCCATGCTGATACTCAAGTGGTAACTGTTATTGTATGCAAACTCTGCCAGGGGTAAATGTTCCTCTTAGGAGCCTCTCCAGTCTAGTACACAGGCACGCAAAAGGTCCTTGAGTGTCTGTATGGTGCGCTCTGACTGTCCATCCATCTGGGGGTAGTAAGCGGTACTAAACCTCAAATGCGTCCCCAAGGCCTGTTGGAACTCAGCCCAGAATTGGGAAGTAAAATGGGTATCCCTGTCGGATACGATCTCACATGGAACTCCGTGCAGGCGCACCATATCCTGGATGTATCTCTCTGCTAACTATGCTGGTCCAAAGGTGACTCGGATCAACAGAAAATGTGCCGTCTTTGTCAACCTGTCTACTATCAACCAGACTGCGTCGTGTCCTCGCTGGGTAACTGGTAGACCACCACCAAGACCATGGTGATGCTCTCCTACTTCCACTCTGGCATAGGAAGTGGTTGCAATGGCCCTACAGGCCTCTGATGCTGAGCCTTCACCTGCTGGCATACCAAACACTGCTGCATAAACTCACCAACATCCTGCTTCATCCCTTTCCACCAAAAGTCACGTTGCAAATCATGGTACATCTTTGTGTTCCCAGGATGTATGGTGAACCTGGACCCATGCGCCTCAGCCAGGAGCTCTCTCAACAACTCTCCGTCCCTAGGAACGCATAAGCGTCCCCTCATGCGCAGTATCTTGTTTGAAAAGGAAAAGTCTCCTGGGTCCTCTGTCAACACCCTATCTCGCAGCTCCTGTAAGTACGGACCGGCCATCTGCCCTACGATGATGCGATCTATTAGCTCAGGTCGTGTCTGTCGCGTCACTGTCACTGTCCCACAATACCCCTTTGACTCCCGGGGTCGCCAACTACTCAACTCCTCCATGAGTCTCCAACTCTATACCTATAAACTGGCCAAGTGGGCAGGCGCCTTCCGGCTCAAGGCGTCGGCCACCACATTGGCCTTCCCTGGGTGGTAGGATATACTGCAGTCGTAGTCCTTCAGGAGCTCTAACCAACGTCTTTGTCTCATGTTAAACTCTTTCTGGTCGAACAAGTACCTGAGGCTCTTATGATATGTGAATCTTGAAAGTCTCACAGTAAAGGTAGTGCCTCCATGTCTTCAGCGCGAAGACAACTACTGCCAGCTTTAAGTCATGGGTAGGGTAGCTATGCTCATGGGGCTTCAGTTGCCGCGAAGCATAATCGACAACGTGACCTCGCTACATGAGCACACCCCCTAACCCCTGCAAAGAAGTGTCGGTGTAAACCACATAATCGCCACTGTTGTCTGGGATTGTAAGTACAGGAGCTGAAGTCAGTCTCTCCTTCAACTCCTAAAAACACGCCTCGAACTCATCTGTCCAGGAAAAGGGTATGTCCTTCCGGGTCAGCTGGGTCATAGGATGCGCAATCTGAGAGAATCTTCTGATAAATCACCGGTAATAACCTGTCAATCCCAAAAAGCTACGTATCTCTATCACTGTGCATGGCCTCTCCCACCTGAGTACAGCCTCAACCTTGGATGGATCCACAGCCAAACCATCCCCTAAAATCACGTGGCCCAAGAAAGTCACCTGCCTCAACCAAAACTCGCACTTGCTGTACTTGGCATATAGCCTGCATCGCCTCAAGGTATTTAGGATCATGTGTAAATGATGTCCATGTTGCGCTTGATCCCGTGAGTAAACGAGTACGTCGTCGATGAACACCACCACAAATTGGTCTAAGTACAGCTTGAGAACACGGTTCATTAAATCCACAAAGGCAGCGGGGGCATTGGTCAGCCCAAACGGCATGACCAAGAACTCGTCGTGCCCGTACCGGGTACGGAAAGCTGTTTTGGAGACGTCGGTCTCCCTGATCCTCAACTGGTGGTAACCCAACCTCAGATCTATCTTGGAGAACACTGTGGCATCTCGCAACTGATCGAAGAGGTCGTCAATCCTCAGCAGCGGATACTTGTTCTTGATGGTGACCCTATTCAGCTGTCGGTAGTTGGCATAAAGTTGCAGGGTACTGTCCTTCTTCTTCACAAACAGTACTGGGGCATCCCACGGGGATGCATTGGGCCTCACAAAGCCCTTCTCCAAAAGATTCTATAGCTATGACTTGAGCTCTCGCAGCTCAAGCGGTGCCATCCGGTACGATAAAGTAGAAATGGGGCTGGTCCCCGGTACCAGTGAAATCTCAAACTCGATCTCACGCTCAGGCGATAGTCCTGGCAGCTCCTCTGGAAAAAGGTCAGGGTACTCGCAAACCACCGGAATACTCTGAAAGTCAGCCATGGGGCTAGGTGATGAGAGCCTCATCATGAGCCATAACTAGCTCATTTTGACCCAATAAAGAAGATAAAAGCTCCTACATAACCTAGAAGAAGGCCTAACTGAAGGAACAAGTGCTCTGAGAAGAAAACATGAAATAAAGGTTAAAACTGCAAGTTTACCATTGCAGTACGTAAACGGGATTTCTCAGAGGCAAAACAGAGGTCAAATGGTATAAATGAGATAAAAAGTGGGTTGAGTCAATCAGAAATGGGTTCATGTGCAATCTAAGAACTAAATGACACTTGGTAACCCTAAAATAGACCCGCTGAAATTAACAAGGTTCCGGTCAGAACAAAAAGCAAGTAAACCCTCTATAAATCATGGAAAAACATACTCTAGGGTTTAGAACACTTAATTTGGCCTTTGGAACCTAGTTTGACCTAGATCAGGGTCCTAGCTCTTCAATTAACCTAATTTGGGTTTTTACGCAAAATTTCCAGTCAAACGAGGTCAAACCTGAAATCCAACTTCACCATTGGATTCTTTAAGTCCAAATTAGGTTTGTACCAAAATTTGGACCTAAGGGGAGGTCATCTTAACCTACTTTGCAATTTAGTACACCCAAATCACAAATAGGTCCCTATCTTTTGAATATCCTTGCAGAGAGCCCCCTAGGTTCTTCGCCTTCTTTGCAAACCGGTCCTGCCGCCATTGCTAGGGCAGAACCGAGCTCCGACGAAGTTTCGAGAGAGATTGCTCTCTAATTCCTCAGAGATTCTCTCCCAGAAATGGAAGGGAGATTCTCTGAGGAATTACCTTCCTTCTAAAGCCAATCAAATTCGCTGGCGTGAACCCAATCTCTCGTGCGAACGCACGAGAGATTTGGGTATCTTTCTTCCTTCCAACTCCGGCGAGCCGGCTGACCTAATTGCACGTTTTCTACGCACTGATAGGAGCGGCCAGCACCTATAAAACACCCCCCGGACCAGGCCGCTCATCTTGAGCTTGGTTTGGCCGAGGTTCCACCCCCAATTCCTCTCCTCCTGCCCGGCCAAACTCCCAGCAGGCTCCGGCGAGGCCCCCTCCCCTCCCTCTTCGCTCTGCCACAAAACCAGTGGCAGAGTTAACTTCCTGACCTTCCTCCGCGTCGCGCAGCACCAGCGCACGCCGCCTCAGCCCCGTCGTCGCCGTCGTCCTCCCCCACTGGGCGTCATCTTCTCCGGCGACAGCAGGTACTGCTGTTCGCCCTCCGTCCCCTTTTGTCCTTACAGTTAGGTTAGAACTCCTCTCCATCCTCTCCTCTCTCTTTTCCCCCTGTTATCTCCCTTGATCGACCTTCGACAGACGCTAACCACCTCCATCGTCTTCGCCTCCGACCGCACTCCGGCGAGCTGCCCACACCACTCCAGCCCTCCACACGGCTCGCCAACCACCTCGAAAGCTCCGCCTCACCTCCAGGAACACACTCCACCCTACCACTGCCACTCCAGCCCTCCACAATCACCCCCCGACCAACCCACCATCTCCGGCCACAGGTTGACCTAGGCACGCACGCCTAGGCCGACCTGCGGCCTGCAGCACTGCCCACCGCCTTCGCCGTGCCACGGCGAAGGTCTCTAGCTATTCTGATTTGGCCGAGAGGCGCGTTTTGTGTACGACAGGATTTGAGCTGCTGCCGCCATGGACGACCTCTGATGAAGCTCCCACGAAGCTCCAGGCACCCGGTCTTCCAGGCTACAGGTGCTGCATACTAGTGCGGGTGTCGCGAGGTGAGCGAGTCCAGCCAAGGAATGCTAGCAGAGCCAGCAGCTGCGGGGCAATCGCACGACGAGGCTTCTGCAGGCGCGCGTGAAGGCGAGGCCAGATAGTCCCACATCGTGGGATGGCAACCGGCAGGTACCATATAAGTTGTTTTTACGTTTTACTCTTATCGCCTCAGTAAGCACAGGGGTGAGGTCCCTCACTGACCCCACCCACCTCGTCCGCGGCCTGACCACGCGGACCTGGCGGATCCGACCCGACCTAGACCTACGCACTCCTCGCGCATCACACACCTGCAGGTGCGCCTGGTCCCGGGTACGATCCGACCCGATTTAAGACTGTGGCTCTGGTAGAGCGGTTTGAGTGAATTGCTTGAGAGAGAGACGCGCGGGTAGAGGGAGAAGGGTTAGGTTTTGCTCCTGTGCAGGCAGGCTGATCGCAGAAGGACTTGGCCGCTGCAGAAGAAGGAAAAAGCAAGCCAAAGAAGAAGAAGAAGGCAACGAAGAAAGGAGGAGCAAGACAGAAGAAGAAGAAAGAACGAAGTCTTCGCAGGAGAAGAAGGAAAGCAGAAAGATTAGAAGTCTTCGTAGAGGAGAAGAAGAAGAAGGACAAGGGAAGATTGCAAAGAGATCAGAAAGGCAAAGCAGAAGAAGGAACAGAGAAAGAAGGATCACATTTAAGACGTCTGATACATAAATCAGACGTATAATTCTATTTTTTTTTACATCTTTCTTAAAAACTCTTTGAATCAATTATATTTGCATTTAACAGTTGTATTCTTGGGTTTTACAAAGTACTGAGTTTGCTCCCTGTGTTCGACCTCGGATACTCTAGTTGTTCGAGTAATAAAATTATTTATATTTGTTTAAACGTTTTGTCGGTTCTACTGCAACGTAATACGCCTTTAAATCCGCACAAAACGTTGACAACACTAGGCTCTGCCACTACACTGGCCAAGAAGCCCTCACACCCTTGGCTCAAAAGCCTCGCTGCCCGAAGCGTAGAGATGCATCTGAAACCTTCGTCCACCAGCTATCCGTGAAACTCAAAGGGAGGCAACTCCGGTATGGAGAAGATGATCTTCCTCCCGAAACAGTCCACCAGAGCATGATAGGGGGACAACTAGTCCATCCTTAGGATCATGCCAAAATCGTCCATCTATATCACAATCAGGTTAGCGGGGAGGCTGTGTTCCCCGATACTGACATCGCAGTCCGTGTAGACCTCCTCGGCTACAAACAACTGGCCATCTGGGCCTCTGATCACAAATGGATCCTCTAACAGTACACTGCCGTACCTCAAACTGATGGCAAAACTCGTAGCGACGGAGTGTGTGGCGCCGGAATCAAAAAGTACGTACACTAATCTATCAAAAATAGTAACCATACCTGCTACCAATAAACCCGAAGCCCTAGCATCTCTGTGTGTTAGGGCGTTGATACGCCCCTCAGCCTTCGGTGCAGACGAAGTAGCTACACTCTACGTAGTGCGAGCAGTAGTAGGCCAGTACCCTCCTCGTGACTACTGTCCTCCCCCACGCGCCTGGTGACCACGACCACCAGCTCAGCCTCCAGTGCTCGGTGCGGGGAGCATCTGCTGTGCTCCAGCCCTAGATGGGCAGTTCCTCTTGATGTGGCTTGGCTGGCCACACTGGTAGCAGAGGGGTACATGACCTCCTCCCTTCGTAGGTCCCTGCTGGAGGCTGGGTGGGGGTCCAATGCTGGCAACTGGCCCCTGTCTGGGGCCCCCAAAGGCCACTAATGGCCCTGCAGAATGAGTCGACTCTCTTGCGGGTGCCCTGTGCCTCCTCTCCCAATAGCCTTGAGAGTACTCTGGCTGGTAGGGTCTCTTCCGTTCGCTGTCAGTGTCTCGCACGGCCGGGTTGGTCTCCTCGTAAGTCATGGCTGCCTCAACTACACGAGAGAAAGTAGGCAGCTTTAGGGGTTTGGCATACCCCCGAATAGTAGGTCAGAGCCCCTAAGTGAACCTCCACAGGCGCTCCTCCTCAATAGACATAGCTGTTGGGGAGAAATGTGATAACTACAGAAAACGCATGCGGTGCGCGCTAACCGTCATCGTCCCCTGGCGGAGAGTGTGGAACTTCCGCCTCCTCTAGTTCTGCCAGGTCTGCGGAAAGTACTGCTCGCAAAATAGAGCCATGAACTGGTCTCACATTGGCTCTCTCCCCTTTTGGCCTCTGACTGCCCTCCACCACCTGTGTGCTGCGCTCTTTAGCTGGTACGTGGCAAAGGCCACGCGGCACTCCGCAGGAGGGTGAAGGGTGTCAAACACCTTCTCTATCTGCTCCAGTCGGTCCTCTACCTCAGACGGGTCCTCATCCCCCTTGAAGGAAGGGGGCCTCAGCTTCCGGAATTGTCCGAAAAGCTCGTGGTGTAGCTGCAGTGGGGGAACGGCTACGCATCCAGGCAAGGAGGGCTCCTGCTCTGAAGTGTCAGAGTGTGGTGGGGGTGGTGGAGGACCACCCCCTCCCCCTCCTGCTCGTCCGGTGCTACGACAGTCTCTCTGTCACACCGAGGACTCGCCCTCCACATCCTCAGGGAGAGGTGCCCGTGGAGGCTGGTGGAGCTCCTCTCACACGATGTCTCTAATTAGCTGGGCGAGATCCTGGGCCTGAACACCCGGGAGGAGAGGTGGGTCAACTGGTACCTCAGGTTCGACACGTCTGCCCCTCCGACCTCGTCCACAGCCACGACTATGGCCTGCCTCGGGAACTCTCTAACGAGGCATCTCCTGCAAGGAGACGCAAGAGATAAAACAAGAATGTCAATGATATCGGATTACATCAAGAAAAAGACTCGGAAATGAATATCAAAGCGAAACGTTATGGTGGCTGTCCTAGTTATATACACGTGAGTGGTTATTCTCAAGCCAATTGGTTCATTCCTCGGGACGACCTTGCTCTGATACCATCTTGTTACGACCCAGTTCCCGGATCCCTACAGGACCCGAGACTGACTTGCCTTGACTAATCCCAAGACCTAGTCGTCCAACAAGAAATAACCAAAAGCAAGAAAATAAACCACATCCACACATGCAATATAACTAAACAGAAGAAAAGAATGAAGCAGTAATGAAAGTAGAACAACTGTCTCAAAACATAGTACATGCCACCACAACAACAACAGAAAGCGGAAAGGAAACAGAAAGTAACAGGAACAGTAAACTGTGTCCATGACTCGCTACAACAGTAGAAGAAAAGACAGCTGAAAAATGATTATAGCTGGGCTCGGCTAGGCCCAGCAACCTCTGTAGCCGGAAACTCGGGCTGCTCAACTCCTGGTCCTGAACAGGGTTACGAAAAAACAGTCAGCAAATGCTGAGTAGAGTGGTGTTTACATTTTTTAAGTGCAAGTACAGTAAAGCAACAACAGGTTTATTTCTCATTTTTATTTATCTCATTTGTGTGTTTCTGGTTCATTTATTTCTCAAGTATCTGAGTATTTCTTGATCTTGCATGTTCCTCGTAGGAACGATCTTGATTGCAGTCTTTTCTGTAGAGTAGAAGGTACACGTGGTGCTCTCCTGGCCGGGAGAGTCCCCCGTGGTAGTCCTACACCCAGTCAACCACTCCAAGGTCACTATTGAAATGTAGCGGTGACTTACGGCACACGTGATAAGCGCACAGGTAACTACCCTGCACTAACACGCAGTCAGTCGTTTCCACTAGCGGGTACCCCCAAAGTACAGCACGGAACAGTATAGAGCCTTGCCCTCTCAGAACAGGGGTCTCGCCCCTCAGAACCAAACAAGGGTCTCGCCCCTCCACATTCCGCGTACCCTCGTCTGACTACCCCGATTTGCCAAAGGACCTAACAACGTCGATGTAGGGTGGCTAGCTGAACCCCGGGCCCTCTGGGGTGGCTAGCTCCCTCCCTACACTAGTAGCATGCCTCGGTACCATGTACTCGAGGGCCAACAGGAGTCGGTGTAGAGTAGCCAATCCTACCCCGGGTCTCAACCCAAAGGGAGGCTAGCTCCGCTCTACACTAAAAAGGGATAGTTGCTCTCCTTGGTAACGCGTACACAAGGGCCAGCTTACTTCCCATCTACATTCCAGATTTCCTTTCATCCACAGAAGTTCTACTCCTAATTCCCCGTAGGGTTCATGCTCATATTCATCTCATTTATCCAGGTCCAGATCTCATGTTTCACAACTCGTTCCTCATCCATATACAAGCAACTCATGTTTTCATAATTCAATTCTCAATAACATGCAACTTGTGGTTTCACAATCAATTTCTCAATTACATACAGGCAGTTCATATTTTAACATGCATCTCGTAATTATATTAAAGGCATTTGTTAGCAATTTATCTTAACCATTCATTCAAGTAATAGTACAGCTCAAACAGGCTCATTCATTTCTACCCTAGGGTTCATTCAACATCCTAGAGTTCAATCTGACTATTCCAACCAAGTACATTCTTATTTAAATATTAACAACTGAGCTAAACCACTCTACTGGGTATCACGGGAGGAATGGGGGCCTGTGCTGCAGATCTCGTCGTCTTCGCGAGCCTCGAACACACCACTGGCTGGTAACCTGTACCAGCGACCAATGTTCATTAGACAAGCTCAAAACAGTAGATACTCAACATGAATACGTAGAGGAACTCGAGTGGAAAACAACGGTACTTCGTTTGTGGAAATCCGATTCCGTTTGAACCTTAAATAGGCCAAAAACACGGTTATTGACCAAAATTAGACGTCTGGGACTAATCCTAGACGTCTTAAAAGACGTCAGAACTCACCTTGTGTTCCCTGCGGCTGATCAGACATCCAGACTCCCTTTGCGACCATCTAGGGGCAGCTCTAGACGTCTCACCCTACTTCCAATCATTTGGAAGTCTGGAGACGTGATCAGACGTCTAAAAGTACTTGGGAAAGCGCATCATGCGCCTTCCCAAAGCCTGCACCTGCATACGAAAATGTAGGCACAGTTTTAGCCCAATAACTCTTGCGCTAAGATCTTCTGCATGACGGAAATCAATGTAGGAACGTACGTACCTCGCGTGATATATGCTTTCAGATGTTCGGCCTTAGCTCCGAACGTCCAGGTGCCTCGCCAGTTGTTTGGACTTCACTCCAGATGTCTGATACTGGAAAACTTCCAGTATCATAACCTCCTTGCTGCTCTCTCCGCTCGCACCTCCTCCCATAGCGGCACCTCCAGTCGCTGCAAGAGCTTGAGTAGCTCCTCGCCAACGTCCTCCTCTCTCCTACGAGCTCCTCCTTGACCTCCACCGAGCTCCCGCGGTTGTCTTCCTCCTCCCTTGCTCTCACTCCCTTGCACTCTCTCGCTCCTCCCCGCTCTCCCCTCACCGGTGGCTCTCCTTCCTCACCGCGGCTGCAGCAGAGACGGAAGGGAACACGGCTATCACAGGAGAAGGTGGAGGTGGCGGTGGCTTAAGTGGTGTGAGGAGGTGATAAAAAGGTGCTTTCATTTTCAAATGCGCATTGCTGCATAACTACTTTGCTTTCCATGGTGATTCATTGTTTAATTATATAGATTTACAAGAATTAGATACCAAGAGAAGGTGGTGGCATTTATGAAATAAGCATTTGGAATGAAATTTCCATTTCAAGGTGACTTTGGGCCAACCGAATGCTGCTAGCCCATCCATCAAAAGCTAATCCTGTAAGGCTTTTCAATGATAAACATGACCTTACATAATTACAATTTTTATGTTGTCATTATCTTTCACTTTGAAAGCCTATAGATGGTAACCTAAATTTTAGGAATGGAATTAATGTTTGCAGAACATAAAGTAGGTAATTTTTGCCAAACTACAAATCAATTGGCTTTTGAGAATGCGTTTATTGTTGAGGCTTACTTTTGCAGAGAAAAGTTACAAACGTTTAGCATTTCTTTTTATAGATTATTACATAAGTTCCTTTTACTTAGCCTTATAAAATTTGTATTTAAATTGGTATCTCTAAAAACTTGGCTCTCTATTAGATTTCAGTTAAAGTGAGTCAATCCTAGCTTAGATTCAATCATAATATAAAGAAAAAAAAGGAAATAAAAATCTCTTTGACAATTCCAGTGTTACCTACTTTATGATAATCGAAAATCATTGGACCTAATTGCAAATAATGCTTGTGGTTGAGGAAATTAACAATAATAATGACAATACTCTTAGAGCTGGTTTACTTCGTGGGTTTGGAAATTGGTGGTAAGAAATGTAACATTGGTGTTAACCCTTATTTCTATTTACTTGCAGGCCAGTGTTAACACCAATTTTTGTTTACTTAAACTAGTGTTAAGCTGTAGTGTTAACTCTTGTAGTGTTTACTTGAACTGGTGTTAACACCAGTTTCTGTAAAGTGGAGTTTAGGTGTAGGGGTGTTACAAAGTTAACACTTGTTTTGCTAACACCTCTTAGAACTAATGTTAGCAAAACAGGTGTTAAGATTATGAGGGTTAATCCTTCAAGTAAACAGGGGTTAACCCTCTAAAAGAGTTGAGTTGTTAACCCCCAAGTAAACTAACCCTTAAATAAAAGTCCCACTCTCGTGAAACAAAGCCTACTCCCCTGGAAAAAAATTTCAAAATATAATTATTGGAAAATTTAATTCTTTAAATGTGTTTGAGGGGTTTTTTTTTTTTGTATGTATGGTGGTAAACTAGCCTTT
Organism: Thalassia testudinum; assembly: GCA_037157565.1. Taxonomy (NCBI): domain Eukaryota; kingdom Viridiplantae; phylum Streptophyta; class Magnoliopsida; order Alismatales; family Hydrocharitaceae; genus Thalassia; species Thalassia testudinum. The sequence goes on from JAZHRO010000055.1 coordinate 129,741,664, forward strand.
ACAGAAGGTGAGTTTGAAACGACTACCATTTTGACTGATGGCGAGGGTGAAGCAGCTTAAGCGAGTTCCTCACAACCCTTGTGAGTTTAAAGTCGCCTTGGTGAAGGTGAGTTTACTGCACATGTAACCTGTGCCATGACCAGCAACCTTCCTCCTCCTTCCACATTTCTTCCTTCAGTGCTCGAGCTCTCTGCTGACTCCTTGTCTGAGTGCACACCGTCGTCGAGTCTCCTCCTCGCCATCAGCTGCTGGCACATGACCATTGTTGCAACATTCCCTCGTTGACCGCATCGCTATTGCAGCAACAGTGCCCTCACCGCTGTTGTTGCGACAACCACCTCGCTGCCCTCACCGCAGTTGCTACAACGGCCATACGTCACCCTCACCGCCGTAGCTGCCACCAACTATGAAGGTTGAATTTTTTTTTGTGCCTCAGAAAGAAAAGAACATGAGAAATTGATAATGTTCTTTGAAAATCTCTCTTACTTGAAGTAGAAATAGATCATGTTTTTATTGGTTATTATGATTAAATTTACTTATGATAATCAATCTCAAGTGAAATTTCACTTGGAGAGTGAGAAATTGATATTATGCTTACCTAAGAATGTTTTTTGATTGTGTTTTGTCAAGCAAGATATAATGGTTGGAAACATATTTTGTGTTTGTTATGCAAATGGAAATGTCGAATGTAGAGATGATAGTGTTGGTTATGACAGAGGATCGATCAGAACTGAAATGATCCGTAGTGAGTGAAAATTTGATAGATTTCATAGGCATATTTTCATGAAAATTGGAATTAATTGATGTAACCGTGAAGTTGAGATTCAACATAGATTCCCATTAATTTTGAGAAATCAAGGGAACAATCACGTCATCAAATATGTTTTGACGCCTATCTTTGATGATAATTCATTAGAAACAATGATGTGCTTCAATGAAACTACTAGCGATTGTGTGGAGCTATATATTGACTCTCAAGAGAGGTGTAAAGCGTTCATTGAATGCACTACTGGAAATAGAATGTCTAATGTAGTTATGGAAGAATATAATGTTGTTAATGAACCCAATGCAAAAGTGAACTTGGTTGTTGGTGGTAATGAAGGTGGTGTGCATGATGATGTTGGTGAGCCAATTCGATATTCACCAGATCACGTACATACGAAGGAAGTGCTTGATCGTCGAGGTGACTCATTGGGTCGAATTGATAAGCATGCTCAAATACATCAAGTAAATGAAAATTCTACCAATTATTCTCAGAGTTCACCAATTCGACTAGCAACCAATGTAGGCAATTGTGGGTTGCGATTTAACGTGCCAATTTCATGACATTCTGTCGATGTTGACGTGAATAATTGCCATGATGAGGAGATGCATGCCGAAGATAGATTTCAGGGTATTGCTCCTACTGCTGATGGTGAGATGGAAAATGGAGGTGTAAGAGATGATGCAAGAGGTCAATGGGAGGATAAGAGTGATGTTCCTATTATTCCTCGTGTTCCTTTCTTTAATGTGTGCGGTGGAGAAACCTATTGCTCTTGGGAAGAAAATGAAAGCATGCTAGGTGACAATATAAGCCTACGTAATGAATTGATGAAATGAATGTTGTTTCTAAGAAAGGAAGATGTGATATTCGTTGTGAAAAATTATCACATCAAAAATAAATATGATTTCATTGTTTGTGAATCATCAAAATCAATTTGGTTTGTGATTTATACGGAAAAAGATAATGATTGTAAATGGGGATTACGGGCACTTCGCCGGAAAATTGATGGACAATTTATGATTGGAATTTTGGACGGACCACACACTTGCATTAATACAAACAAAAATCAGCATCATCCACAATTGGATTATAATTTCCTTGCGCATTCGATAGTCAATCATGTTAGAGATTCTCCAATTATAAAGATCTCACATCTGAAGATAGCCTTAAAGGATAAGCAAGGCTACCAGGTGACATGGAGAGTTTGGGATGCGAGAAGGAAGGCCATCAAAGTTGTGTACGGTGATTGGAAGGCATCGTATAATGACTTGCAATACTTCATGCTATAAAGGACAGGAATCTAGGCACCTTTATTGATATTGCACATGTGACATCATATGAGGATTCTACCAAGGAATATTTTGTGGGACCCTTTTGGTCATTCAGACCATGTATTGAAGCATTCAAGTACTGTTGCCCAATGATTAGCATTGCTGGGACATTTCTGTATGGAAAGTACAAGCAGAAGTTACTTATTGCATGCAGTATGGACGATGATAATCATATTGTACCATTTTGCGCAACGGACACGTTGGGGTGGTTCCTAATTGCACAACAATCATAGGACTTAAATGACCTAAATTAAGTTAGAACTTAGCATAATTGTAGTATAATTCATGCATAAATAGCATACATTGCATCTTTTCCTACTTAGATATTCATGAAATAATGTTATAATGCACTGATTAGTGCATTATTTGGATTGTAGGCAATAAGAAGCCCAGGAGATGGCCTGAAGCTAGAACTTAAGAAAGGGAGAAGCCAGAGCTGTAGCAGAGCTAAAGCAGAAGCCCTGGAATAAAGATGAAGGAAATAAAATGGGGATGAGGTATACTACCTTGTTATGTAGAATCTTAATGTAGAATTAAATTATGAAGAACATAGGACCCTTCCTAGACCTAGGATAGCCCTAGAGACCTTCCTAAACCCTAGCTACTCTTAGATTAGGTCACCTTAGCCTAGGATACCTCAAAACCCTTATTCCAGCCCATATCTGGACGTCCAGAACCCTTAGACACCACCTGCAGACTTAGAACCCAATTCTGCTAGAATATTGGACGTCTAAACAAGTTATCAGACGTCCAATTTCTGCAGAATTCCAAAGCAGAACCTCAAAACCACTCTGACTCAACTTTGAACGTCCAAACCAGAGTTTTGGACTTCTGATTTTGAAGTATAAATTGTCTGATTGTTAAATCAGATGTCTGGAACCCCTCTCCAGTTACTATTTTTGAAATCAAGCCTAGATCTTGATTTCCTATGCCCCTAACCCAATTCTACACCTGAGGGAACCTAAATTAATGTGCCCTAAGCCTAGTACACTACCCCAAGGCCCTCCTAAGAACCTAATTAGGTTCTCACTAATCCCAATTGACTTGGATCTAAGTCAATTACACTCTACCTAGTCAATTGGACTCATAGAGTCCAATTAAGCTCAAATCTTAACCAACACAAGTCTAATTGGACTCAACAAGAGTCCAATTGACTCAATCCTGACCTAATTAGGTATTTTCTCTCCTAATTAGACACACTTCCACTCAATTAAACTTGTAACAAGTTTAATTGCACTTTCACATTAGTATTAGGGTTTACAACCCTAGTTCTAGGAACCTACCTAAACCCAATCACCTAGACCTATAGGACTCAACCTAGACTACTTAACCACACCCACATAGTCACGCACACACACCCACACACACACACCTAGCCGCCCACTCTAGCGATCTCTAGAACCCTCTACAAGTGGCGCCACCTTGTAAGACTATTTTTAGTCTTTCAAGGAGTCCACCAACCAACCCATGAAATGTGGATCTATGAAGACCCATTTCAAATGTGGTGGCCGGCCATAAGGGAGGATCTTCTAGAGAACTCCACACTTCTCTAGAGGATCTCTCCCTTAGTCTATATAAGCACACCCTTGGATGGCCATGGACCGCCATCTAGCCTTAGTTTCCATTCATGTGCACACCATCTCATGAGCTCCATCACCTCCATCACTTCCACCTTCACGTCCAAGGCTGGAGCATACCTCCACCACCTTCTCAAGAGACCAGCCAACCACCTTGGCCATCCCTCTCCTCCTTCCTACCACCTCAAGCCACACGGCTATTGGAGACCACCTCCAATGCCCTAAGTTCTATTAGCTAGCTAGATGTTCTTCGTAGTTAATTTCTACATTAATTTTCTGATTAGTAGCATAGTAATCCTCTGCCTAAATGATGCATGCATAATCTTTCTTAGAGACAAGCATGCATCCATTTTCTGATACCTAGAATTACTTTTTAAGCTTTCATGTACAAGCTTCCCTCTACCTGTGATTGTAATGACAATATCTTTACAGTAATGAAATCACCACTTGTTTGATTTATTCGTATCTATTGCAATCATCAATTGCTTGAGTTATATTCTTATTATATTGCAACAAAATGTCGGTTCCTGAAGATATCAATGACCTTGAGATTGACACGTTTTCCGTTAATAGCCATCGAGAAGTTAGAATGGTGCGCACTAATACTCACACATTCACGTTTATTGTTTATCTAACACACGCACATGCAGTTAGGGTTTAACAATGCCACAAGCAAAACTTACATTCGTAGGCTTGAAACCAGCGTACAATTTTAAGCAAGTAAAAAGAATCAAAATCAATTTTGTATCTTAATGCCTCCTTGAGATCAACTGGGACTCACCGTCTCATTAATTAAATTTTTGTTTGAGTCGTAATTCGCACTATACTACGACGGTTTTCTTAATCAAATCCACATTTTACGATTACAACAAATGACGTCGTTGCTGGGGAGGCAATGCGATTTTGATTTTTGGTTTCTTTGAGCTTAACACTGACACATCTGTTTCTACTTATTTTTTGATGTGTAGGAACAAAAAAAGTGGATTCTGCGTACACATCAAGCGTAGTTGAAGAATCAGGTGCACATCACCATCTTAGCTTTAGGTTTTCCCTTTAAACTCTAGGTAGATTTGATTTCTAAAAAAAAGAATTCTGCATATTCTTATGCAAAAAAAGAAAAGGCTTTAGAATTAGGGTTCTTTTGAATCTTAGGGTTAGAGATTTGTTTGAAAAAAAAAGGAAAAAAAATTGACAATTTTCCCTCCAAAAAGAAAAAAAAAGTTTGAAAAAATTTTTGAAAAAAATCACAAAAAAATAAGAAATTTTTTTTTTTGGGTGAAAAAGGCTTAGTTTTGGCTTTCAAATCTTTTCAAAAGCCTCTTCACCATTACTTGAATTTCGGTAAGACTTTATTTTCGACTTAAAAATTCTATTGTCGAATATTTATTGAGCCAAAAATTCTAAAATTCGAGCAAAAGCATTATTTTCAAATCAGCTTTCAAACGGTACCATTCATTTGAAAAAAAATTTGAATCGTACGATTTTTAAAAGTTTGCAAAATACAAGGGATCAAAGTGACTTAGATTTGAAAATTTTTTAATTTCAAAAAGTGATTCCAAACAACTCACGAATTAGATTTGACCAAAAATGATGGAGTTTGAAAAGTTATCGAACTACCTTTCATTTCCATATTTTCCTCAAATTTTTGGAGTTAAATTTAAAGAATTAAATTTCCTAATAATTATATTTTGAAATATTTTTCCACTCCACTATGTGTAGTAAACCATCCAACAGCTCATACGAAAGACCCTTTCTCATTCGTCTTTTAGCGAGCAACCCCCTGCTGCCTCTCTTCGATCTTTCCTTGGGTGCGTAGGAGACGAGAGGGTGACGAGGGAGAGGTCGGGGGAGAAAGAGAAAAAGAGAGGAGCAAGGGTGGCAGCGTGATTGTTAATTAATGGTGGCCTTGGAAGTGTCAATGATAGAAGGTGATGCGTCATCTCCTACGTGCATGTGAAAAGATTAATTACAAGGACGAAGAAGACACACGACTGCACAAGGGGAGTCCAGCAGCGTTGGTCGACATCAACGGCGGCTTGTTGGGAGGCTGGAGAGCAAGCTACAGGTTCGTGTATCGCCAAATTAAGGACGTGCGGCAAGGGGCTTAGTGGCGAAGTTGCAGGTGCTCTCCTTTACCTTGATGTTGAACCCAACAACAAGAATATGTCATCGGAGGCTATAGGAAGGACTGCCAGAGAAAGTGCAGGACCCGACGAGGGCGGCGATTGCTTGGACAAAGAAGGAGAAGAACAAGAGGTGAGGCGTGAGCGAAAGCGAAGAAGAAGTTGCGGCAAGAAAAGTTTGGCGTCGACGACCAGCGTCGAAGGCCACCAAGGAGACCATCGGTGGTGGTGATCAGCAGTTAATTAGTGGGGACCATTAGTGGTTGCTGATGGTTACGATTGTTGATGGGTTCTCGAAAAGTTTAAGAGAGCTTGTTTCTAGACAAAACGTAGTGAAACGCAAACTGACGCAGAAAGTGACATAGGGTATTATTTTCATATTTTAAGTATTGTTGAGAATGTTGATTTAATTGATAATTGATATTTAATGTAAAGAAATAAAAGAACCTAAGGCTTTTTAAGTGGTAATCCTCATCATATTTTAAAAAATCATCACACCACTTTAACCAAAAAAATGTATAGGTGAAAAAAATTTTACATCGGTGATAAATTACTTTGCACCGGTGATAAATTATTCTAACGGTAGTTTCCTTTGTCCAAAGTAATTTTGTATCTGTTTAAAGTAATGTTGACCTATGAGTTTATGATTTAGGGTTTAGGTTTATGGAATGTGCTTTTACGTATGAGAAGTGATTTTTCACCTTAGGGTTTAAGGTCTAGTCTTTATCACCTTTCAAATGTGAAATCACTTGTCATACATGAAGAAACACTTGGAATTTAATTTTACACCCGTGCAATAAAATATTGCACCGATGCAAAGTAGTTCAAAGTAAGGTGCAATCTTACTTTGCACCCATGCAAAAAAATATTACACCAGTGCAAAATAGCTCAAAGTAAAATTACACCGGTGCAATCTTACTTTACATCAGTGTAAAATTTTTTTGAATGTACAAAGTGATTTTACATAACTACTCACCTTTACGAAAGTGATTTATTGTTGATTTTAGCAATGGTGACCCTCACCACTTGTCAAGACTTTTTTACATAAAAAAGAGGAACAAACCACATTTACAGCTATGCATCAGCTTTTGTATTTTTTAACTCACATTTTTTTGTTATTTGGGAGGTGAGAAGGAAGGAAGAAGGGAGTAACAAAAAAAATTATTTCAGTTAGATTGACATGGAATTTGTAGCTTAAAATTCAAAAGTTTTAACTATTGCCAGTTGTCGTCAAGAAGAAGAAATGATATTATTAGTTAAAATCTAATTGTTGTGAATGTTTTGTTCGGATCTGGATCGTCCAGAATTGAATCCGACAATCTAGGTTTCGAAATATTTCAAATGCAACTAAGGCATCTAATCAACCAGATTCTTGGTTCGATCGTTGAGCCACCGGGTAGAGAGCCTGATCACGCCTGATTGCACGAGGAACAAGATCAATGCGCGTGCGTTCTTATACACTTAAGATAAAACACCCCTTCGTGTTATATTTATTCTCCCTTGCACGTCCAAACACTTTTCTTTGGAATCTGTGCACATAGGTTGGGGGAGTTATATTGACGGACTCGACATTTATTATCCTGAATGGCACCACCAATAAATTAGATGACATCTTCATACCCCTATAATCCGACAAAGTGGTTACAGCCACAACAATTAACCATGCCCCCTTTCTGTTATGAGGCTACCTATAACTATATTTGGGCAGCCCCATTCCATTGCTGCTGTCCTCATCCATTCTTCACCATGTAATCTGCAGGTTTACATGATATCAGAGCTAAGGAACAAACATGAAAAGTTCCATTTCTACTAAAAGCTCCTCCAATCTAAAGAGCTCTACCCTTCTCTCATCCACCATATCCCTTCCACCAAACATCCAGCAATTCATCTCTTTAGAGATAACTTGTGCCAATTACTCTATCTGGAAAGCCCAAATCACTCCTTTACTCTATACCTATGACCTTTATGGCCTAGTAGATGGCTCTCATATGGCTCCTTTGAAAAAAGATGCTTCAGGTAACTCTGTTCTCACCGATGAGTACCTGCAGTGGAGACACAAAGACCGACTCTCATTGAGTTGGATTTTTGTGTCCATCTCAGAGGACATTTGCACTCAAAATTTTCGTATTTCTTCTTCACGTGATGCTTGGCTGTTCCAAGAAAAGTATTTTGCTCAACAATCAAAAACTCGAATACAGCAGTATAAAGCTGAACTAACTTCGATTCAGAAGGGAGATTTTCCCATCACAGAATACGTTCAGAAAGCTAAAATGCTCGCTATTAATCTGGCCACATCCACTGGGAAACCTTTTGATATTGAAGAACTGGTTATTGCTATATTAAATGGACTTGGGTCTGATTATGAGTCCATTACTGTTCTAACAACCTGATCTGATTCTCTCTCTCTTGAGAAGCTCATAGGCCATCTTCTCACACATGAACAACAGATCCTTCGCTACCAATCAATTTCAGATATATCCACCAACACTGCAATCAAAGGGCACAGATCAAACAACGAGGTCGTGGTGGATGGAACGCTCCTGGCAGAGCAAATTTTAGGTGAGGATAATTTGGCCGATCAGGCAAAATTGGAGGTATCCCTTAATATGTGGTCGTACTAACCATATTGCCTTCCATTGTTATCACAGATTTGAACAGAATTATCCAGCTCCCTCCCCAACCATTAACTTAGCCAAGATGAATCCTGTTCGGGAACCGTGGTTTCCTGACTTAGGTGCCTCTCATCACCTCACCACTTCACTTGCAAACCTCGATATTCATGCTAAATACCAAGGTCCTGATGAAGTGCATTTTGGTAATGGTCAAGGTGCGCCTTTATCTCATATTAGCTCAAGCACCATCTCTATTCCTGTTAAGGATCTTAAACTCAATGATGTAATGTTTGTTCCTGACGCTGCAAAAATTCTCCTATATATTAACAAGTTTGCCAAAGACAACCAATGCTATTTTAAATTGTATCATGATGATGTTTTTGTGAAGGATCTGGCGACAAAGAAAATACTTCTTCAAGGCAAAGCTATAGCTGGGCTATACAAGCTATGGATCCCAACGTAGAAACTGCAGTCCCTTCCAAGCACCTCACGCAAATTTCAAATACTTCTAACTGAAAAAGTCCCTCTTACAATTTGGCACCAACGTTTTGGACATTTCAACTATGATACTACAAAAATACTTGTAAATAAAATGGCCTTGCCTTTGTCAAAAGTTACCTCTTCGTCTGTCTCTGATATATGCCTTCAAGCCAAAGTACATCAACTGCATCTTCAACAACCGTCACTCTAAGCAAACGTCCTTTTCATCTAATATTTACTTTCACCTGTTATCGTCTGAAGGATATAAATATATTGTCACCGTATTGATGGCTACACAAAATTTTTTCAGGCATATCCTCTTGTACTGTTTTTATCCAATTCCACGCCCTTATCAGTAATCAATTCAACACTACCATCAAAATGGTTCAATCAGACTTGGGGGTTGAATATAGAAAACTCTATGAATGGTTCAAACTTCATGGCATTCATCATCAAGTGCCTGCTCCACACACTCCACAACAGAATGGTTTAGCCAAACAAAAGAATAGACATCTCATTGAGCTCACTCAAGCCTTATTATTTCAAAGTTCCACTCTATTGCGTTTCTGGTATTATTCCTTGCATACAACTGTCTGTATTAGTAATCTCTTGTCATCTTTAGCTATTAATTGGAAAATTCGATTTGTACTACATGCCAAGAAACCAAATTATAATTTTCTTCATGTTTTCAGATGTGGATGTTACATCCTCCTAAGGGCATATAATAAACACAAGCTTCAACCATTATCAACATTGCACATTTTTCTGGGCTATAGCCCTGATCACAAGGCATACAAGTGCTATAATCCTTTAACCTCCAAAATTCTCATCTCCCTACATGCCATTTTCAATGAGCATTTATTTCCTTTCAAAGCTACTCCACCCTCCACTCCACACCAACCACAACTACAACCTTCGCCCTTTCCTATCGACCCCCACCTACTGTCCACCACCACATCATCTCCACCAACACTCTCCATCCCATGAACTAATCCTGACATATCAACTTCACAACCAGAAATCATACCTCCACAACCAGACCTCATATTCCCCCAGCCAGAGCCAACATCCTCACATCCAGCATCTCCATCACAACCAGAAACATCTCCCCCCATACCTGATCCACCACAACCACCATGAATAAATCCAATGCAAACTCGTTCGATGCATGCCATTTCCAAGAAAAAATATCTACCATGCCACTCGCCATCCTTTTCCATCCTCTTTGCAATCATTTTATGAGGAATCTGAACCAACCACACCTACCCAAGCCTTTAAAAGTCCAAATTGGGTGGCAGCTATGAATTCTGAATTTGATGCTCTGATTAACAATCAAACCTGGTCGTTGGCTCCACGCAAGCTTGAAATGAAAGTCGGCGACAACAAATGGGTTTTTCGCATCAACAGAAACAAGGATGGCACTGTTGAATGATATAAAGCCCAACTTGTAGCCTAAAGGCTTTCAACAACAAGGAGGTATCGACTATTTTGAAGCTTTTAGCTCTATTATAAAGACCACTACCATCCAATTATTGCTTGCCTTGGCCACTGCTAACTAGTGGAGCATGAAACAAATTGATATTCGAAATGCCTTTCTACACAGTAATCTAACACACTCAGTCAAGTAATGCATACATCCACTGACATTCATTTTGACACACTCAAACATATCTTACGCTATATAAAGGTAACCATTGATCTCACCCTTTTTATGCCCAAGGATACTTCAATGGCCTTCTCCACTTATTCAGATGCAGATTAGACCTCTTGCCCAAATGACAGAAAATCAACAAGTGCCTTTGTCATTATTCTCCCGGTCATGTAAGAAATAAGTAACTATGGCTCGCTTGTCGACTGAGGCAAAGTATCGAGCCCTTGCCAAAGCATCTGCTGAACTTGTTTGGCTTCAAGCCTTGCTCACTGAACTAGGCTATTATATCCATCAACCTCTAGTCCTTTATTGTGACAACCTTGGTGCCAAATATATGTCTGCCAATCCTATATTTCACTCACTAACAAAGCATGTTGAAATTGACTATCATTTCATTTGCAATCACATTGCAAATAAACAACTCTATATCAGCCACATTCCAACAGCATATCAACTTGTGGACATTTTAACTAAACCTCTACCATATACACGATTTCAGCTGCTATGATGCAAACTTCAACTTCTTCAGAAATCATCAATTTGAGGGGAAGTATTATCCTGAATGGCTCCACCAGTAAATTAGATGGCATCTTCATACCCTTGTATTCTGACAAAGTGGGTATAGCCACGACAACTGTAAGGGTTTGGAATTTTTATAGCCATTTTGAAATCTATCCAACCCTCATTAATTCCTTAAAATGAGGGATTTGGAACCTCTTGAAATTTGATCACCTTGAATGGCCTTCACAAATTTTGGATTACGAGCCTTTGGTGAGAAAGTTTACTTGGTGGACCTTCTTGGAACTCAAGTAATTGGGTGGAAGGACCCTTGCATAAAACCCCACCCTATATATAAGAGTAAATAGCTTGCATGAGAAGCCATTTCTCCTCGTCTTGTTTCAACCGTACGAGAGTGAAGTGCACCACCTCCTCCAACTATACCACTCCATCTCCTCCCTTTCGTTGGCCCTCCTACCTCCCCTCCCAAAATCAAACTTTTGCAAGGTCCACTATTTAGGGAACAATATCAAAATTTCCTACCTCTTCACAAGCTACCTATACTAGGAAGTTTGTAAATAATCTTGATTCGGCTCCACCTACAAGCCTTACCAAGACCTTTGACCCCAAGGATTATGATTCCTACTCTAAATCCTCAACCTATGAGGATGTTCATGCTATCCAGACCAACCCAAGGAACAACCTTTACTCTAATGCCTACAATATGGGTTGGAGAAATCATCCTACTTCTCCTAGAAACCTCAAGCATAGGCTTAGACTCAATTGACTGAACCTAGACCCTACTATCAACAAAACCAACAAGGAACAATGGGTCAAGGTCAAACCAACCTTGCTATGCCTTCTACTCAATTCACCCAGCTTAACCAGACCAGCCCGAACTAGAATAACCAAGCTAAGTTGAATTAAAGAATGGTTGATATGCAGGCAACTACGTTGTAATTGATGCAACAAATGAAGGTCTCCATTGATGACATTTCTAAGAGAACTGGGTTTAGTAACCGAAAACCTGGAGCCCTACTTGCACAACCCATCCCAAACTCGAGAAACATGCCTAGTTAGGAGCACAATCCCTAAGGGTTCGCCTAAAACAAGGAGCACCAAGCACATGTGATTCACACAGCTACCTTGACCCCCTGGTTTTAATGCACCTCAAGTTTCACACCCAACTCCACCTATTTTTCCTACTCCTTTTAGGGTATGAACCCTAATACCACTATTAATGCCAATACCCTGATGACACAACCACTCAGAACCTTATGCAATCAAATCAATCAATCCACCAGGATCCTGATTTACCAACCTTGGTTAATGTGCCTGAGGTGGAGGAAGAAATTCAGGCTCATGATTCTGAGGACCTAAAGATCCAAATCCCTTTTCTTGATGCCCTGAATAGGCCTAAGAAGAACCCTGAACATAATAGTGAGACATGGTTGGATGTGTTCAAACAAGTTCATATCAATATCCCACTTTTGGAAGCAATTGAATGATTGCACAGCAATCATAGGTCTTAATTGACCTAAATTAGGCTAGGACTTAGCATAAGTTAGGGTAGTTTATGCATGCATAAGCATTATTTGCATCTTTACTATTTTTCTGTAGGTATGCATAAAATAATGCTATAATGTACTGATTAAATGTATTATATAATTTACAGGTAAGAAGAAGCTCAGGAGCTAGATCTGAGACTGGATCTAAAGTTGGACCTAAAGCTAGAGTTGTAGTAGAGTTAGAGCAGAAGACCTAGAGTAGATGTAGTAGATAATAATGTAAGGGAGTTGAGGTATGCTATTCTGTTAAGTAGGAATAAAGGAGTAAATTGTGAAGAACTTAGGTCCACCCTAACCCTAAAACAACCTAGAAGCTTCCCAAAGCCTTAGCCACCCTTAGATTAGGTCACTGCACCCTAGAAAGCCCTAAAACCCTAATTTCAGCCTATTCCTAGATGTCCAGATGAGTTATAGGACGTTCAGAACCCTTAGCCACAACCCGCACACCTCAAACCCACATCTGCAACATTATTGGACGTCCAGACACTTGGTTGGACGTCCAATTTCTGTAGAATACCCAAGACAGAACCCAGAATCCCTCCTAACTCTGATTGGACATTTAAACAATAAGTCTGGACTTCTGATTTTTCATTATAAGACGTCTAATAACTTTATTGGACGTTCAGAACTGTTCTCCAGTTCTTGTTTTGGAATTCAAGCCATGATCTTGAGTTCTTAGGTCCCTAAACCCAATTCTAAACCCCTAGGAACCTAAATTAAGGTGCCCTAACCCTAATACATCACCTTTAAACCTCCCTAAGGACCTAATTAGGTCCTCACTAAACCTAATTGACTTGAATCATAGTCAATTTCATCAGCCTAGTCAATTGGACTCAGTGAGTCCAATTGAGCCCTACTCTCAGCACACACAACCCAATGGGACTTAGTGAGAGTCCAATTGACCTAAACCTAACTTAATTGAATTATTTTACTCTCAATTAGGTTTTTACACACCCAATTAAACTTGTATAAAGTTTAATTACATTTTACCTTAGTGAATTAGGATTTGCAACCCTAATTTGAGACCTACATTGACCTAAACCCACTAGAACCTAACCTAATCAACCTAGCCACCTAGGTTTTGACCCACACACACCTACACACACCACCTACATGAAAATAGCCTAGCTAGAGTTCTCTAGAACTCTCTACCATGTGTTGTTGCCTTGGTTGCTAAAAATAGCAACCAAGATGCATTCAATTTTAGATCCACCAAATGTGGATCTAAAAATCACCCATCCATCCTATCTCTCCCTCCCCCACGAGCTCCCACCATAGGCCTCTCTAGAGAATTCCATAATTCTAGAGAGCATCCCTTAAGCCTATAAAAAGACCTAAGGGGTGGCCATTTGGTCAATCTTGGCTCTTTGGCTCCATTCCACTCATTCTACCTACACCTCCACCTCCAGGTCTCATTATTATAAAAATTATTTTTGACGAGTGGATTTCCCGACTATACTACGACGTTGTTTTCCTTAAACTCGTGATTTCCATGCCTTGTCAAATAGCGTCGTTGCGAGGGAGGCAACGCAATTGATTTCCACGCCTGGTCACCTTGTGGGCCACTCACCCCAAACCCCAGTGAAGAAAAAAAGGGTTAAAATAAACTCTAAAACACAAAATCAACCCGAATTCATTGTTATACTACTGGGCATTTTTAACCTCTCTGGCTAAATCTTGTGATTGAGTCTGCGGGGTAGTGTCAAACGACCGCTGCTTAGGGGTCAACGGAACGGGAGGCACGAGCTGAAGGAAGAACCTTCCCCTTAGTCCCCTCGTAACCAAATTGGCTGGGTTAGCTTAAGAGGTGGGAATCACTTTTTGTCGATTCTCAATGAATTTTTCTTAAGGAATTCGAACCCAAAATGAAAAAATCTAGTCACCTGATCGTAAGGACCATCTAATTGACAAGGCCTTAGCCATGTTTGGCTGGCTGCACCAACCCAAGGGTTGGCTGGTGTATGCAAGGAAGGAGGTCACTGAGACCTCAATTAGCTGGACCTTGGGAGCCAATCCCAAGGAGGCGAAGGTGATTCGTCGCATCGCTCGGACCATCTTCTCACCATTCTTCTATCCTCCTAGCTGAGATGGTTAATCCTGGATCTGGACCTGGTTAAAATCCACGTAATCTGGACCCAAGGACTCATCTGGGAGCCCGGGTTACTGAAGCAGAACAGCCTTAGGAACCAAACCCAAGGCAGCAAAGATGACTTTCCGCTTCTCCTGATCCTTCTTCTTGGGTTGCCGAAATGGTTAACCCATATCCTGACCCTAGGTATTATATCCTTCTCCTCAAGGGACCTCATCTTATAACCCATGGTATGAATTTCATACTCCTGCATCTCACCCATGGAATATGGGTAGATATGATTCACCCCCTTGAACCCCTGAGGAACTACCAGTGTATATGCGACCACATTATAGATTACAGCGAGCTATAACTAGGATGAGAGACAGAGTCACATCCTCTCTGCATGGAATCCAGGCTATTACGAATCTGGAATAAAGACAAGGCTGGATTCCCTATCAAGAAACTTTAATGGAAGCCCTTCAGGAAGCAACATCAATAACAAGGGCACTTAAACATAATCACACACTTTAGGAGATGCTGCTTTTGCATCATCAAGTGGAAAATAGCCTGAGCGATCCCGAAGAACCTGAATTGACCAAGCCTGAAGACAATTCATAGGAGCAGATACTTGAAAGAAATTAAGGGGAAGAAGAATAGGAGCAGGAAACATTTCAAATGGATTCAGCTAGAAACTCCATTCGAGAAAATGATGAGGAAAGGACTGATTACTCTGGACCCTAGGAGACACATTATGGGTCAGACAACCTGCCTGAGACAAAGGATGAAGATCCATCTGAGGATATGGATCTGGAGGCAAGCATTCCATGTAACACCACCGATCAATTTATACCTGTTATTGACCCAGCATCAGCCGATTTGCACCCTTCTTTCACCTATCAAGGCGATGTTGGAATCTCTGAGACTACACCTTTCGATTTTGATACCCAAAGAACAGAGACAGTCAGGGACATCTTGCCTGAAGAAATGGACATGTTATCTGAAGTAGGAAGTAATGGGGAGCTTACAGCATATGAGGGCGAAGCACTGAGCAGAATGAACTGGGGACTTACCTACCATCCTAGTCAGACTAATGGATGGCTCGACTCAGAGCCGGAAGAGTCAGCATCTGATGAGTCAGAGATAAGTACTGATGAGGACGAAGTGATTTCTAATGAGGATTTCAGTGACCTCCCCACTGATCTTTTATTTTCACGGATACCCCCATGCCTAAACGATGATTTACTTTTCGTGACGAGGATTTCACGAAAGTATTCATGGACGACTTCTCTATCTTTGGAGATGATTTCGCATCTTGTCTTGATAACCTCACCAAGATCCTAAAATGATGTATTGAGGTAAACCTAGTACTATCCTGGGAGAAGAGCCATTTCATGGTGAGGGATGGCATTGTATTAGGGCACAGGATCTCTGGCAATGGACTCGAGGTCGACCGAGCTAAATTTGAAGTCATATCCTGATTACCCCCACCTAGCTCGGTCAAGAAGATAAGATCATTCTTGGGTCACGTCGGATTTTACTGGAGGTTTATACGTGATTTCTTAAAAATTGCACGACCTTTGACGAATCTCCTGGTGGCTGATACCCTATTTCAATTTAACACCTTGTGTCTCAACGCCTTTGAGACTTTACAAAGTGCTATCTCTGATTCCCCGATTCTCCAACCACCTGACTGGCCTCTTGATTTTGAGATGATGTGCGACGCCTCTGATTTCGCCGTCGGAGCTATTTGAGGCTAGCTCCAGGAGAAACAACCCTTCGTCATATACTATGCTAGTAAGACGCTGAATGAAGCTCAGTGTAATTATACTGTCACTAAAAAGGAACTGCTAGCAATAGTATTCGGGCTGGAGAAGTTCCAATCATATATGTTAGGGTTTAAGGTCATCATCTTCACAGACCACTCCGCCCTTCAGCATTTGTTGGCAAAGAAGGATGCCAAACCTTGTCTTATCAAATGGATCCTTCTATTGCAAGAGTTTGATATTGAAATACACGACAAGGTCGAAAAACAAAATGTTGTGGCGGATCACTTATCCAGACTAGACCCAGCCCACATCCCTAACTCCCTGTTTCAAATCAATTTTCAGATGAATCTCTTTTGGCAATTCACTCCGTTGAGTTCCCCTGGTACGCGGATATCGTGAACTATCTTGTCATAGGCAAGATTCCTGCAAACTTAGCTAAGGACCAGAAACTCAAATTCACAGCAGAGGCCAAATTCTAACTCTGGGATGATCCACTGCTCTTCTGCATTAGAGCTTATCTGATCATCAGAAGATGCGTCCCAGATTCTGAGATTCCTAGTGTGTTATCTTTTTGCCACAACGATGCTTGTGGTGGTCATTTCTCGGGATGGAAAACCGCTGCAAAAATTTTGCAGTTGAGATTTTTCTAGCCAACTATTTTTAGAGATACACATGAGTATGCCCAGTGTTGTAAACGATGCCAGTCGGTCGGTTCTATGACTAGGAGAGACATGATGCCTCTCCAACCCATCTTGGTTGTAGAAGTGTTTGATGTTTGGGGCATCAATTTTATGGGCCCTTTTCCGAATTTGCATGGCTTCGAGTACATATTGCTTGCTGTTGACTATGTCTCGAAGTGGGTCGAAGCCATCCTGGCAAGATGGGCTGATCATAAAACTGTCATTGCTTTTGTACGGGAATACATCTTTGCAAGATTCGGAACACCCCGCGCTCTAATTAGCAATGGGGGAAGCCACTTCATCCATGCCCAATTTAGGTCATTACTAAAGAAATATGGGGTACATCACTGTATAGCCACCCCGTATCATCCGCAGACTAATGGGTAGGCTGAAGTGTCTAACCGTCAAATCAAGTTGATTCTCTAAAAGATGGCTAGACCGGATAGGGAGGATTGGGCCGATAAATTAGTTGATGCACTTTGGACATATTGGACCGCCTACAAGGCCCCACTTGGAATGTCCCCATATCGCATGGTATATGGTAAGGCCTGTCACCTTCCTATTGAGCTGGAACACCACGCCTTTTGGGCAGTGTGAAAATGTAACCTTGACCTCGATGCCGGAGGTCATGAAAGAAAGCTCCAGCTCAACGAATTAAAAGAAATCCGGCGGGAGGCTTATGAGAACGTAGCGATATACAAGGATAAGACCAAGGCTTTTCACAACTGCCACATCTGGAGGAAAGCATTCACGCCCAACTAGCAGGTCTGGTTGTTTGATTCAAGACTGAAACTCTTTCCAGGGACACTCAAGTCTAAGTGGATTGACCCATTCGTTGTGATTCACCCCTATCCTAATGGGGCGGTCCAAATCATGGACCCAAAATCTGGGCATGTTTCTATAGTAAATGGCTAATGCCTCATGCCATTAATGGCCCAGGAACCTCCTACAGCTGACGAAGTCATTCATCTTATCGAGGACGTGTGATTGAGTTTTCAACTAGCTGGAAGCGTTAAACTCAACATCTATCCACAATTTTCATCACCCTATACATACTCACTTTATACATAGCATATTTTTCATTTAGCATATTTCCTTTTCGTATATTGCATACTATCAGGTTGGCTGGTGCTGAACATTAAAATTCATGAGCAATTCCAGGTGATATCTACCCACTTACTCATTGCTGTATTTATTTTCGTTTATATTCATGCATGAGGACATGCAAGAACTTAGGCATGGGGGTAGATATACAGAAAAATTGAAAAATTTTTATGCCAACACTTAAAAAACCTCAGAGTAGCATGTCAAACATACTTTAGGATCTTAAATAAAAGAACAACCGACTCTACCTCCAATGCTCGCATTGGAGCTAGAAATCATCCGCAACAGCCATTTCCGACTCACCCTCTCACCCTTTTGTTCTAAATTTAGGATCAAGCTGAATGTAACCCGATAAGGGAATTTATGAAGTACAAATGAAAGGGGTTACTTGTTTATAGCATATATACATAGTGCATTTATGAATAAGATTATTTTTATTAAAAGAATGCATTAGAGATTTTATCCTCTAGTTGATTCCTGTAATTTGGAATTCAGTATAATTTTCATACCCACACGTAGAATTTGCAATAGATTCACGGTGAAGACTGATATATGTCTTTAGTCTGTCAAGAAGAAGCAATGCTTCTTTTCCTGAAGCACTAGACAATGTTTTGGGAGTTAGGCAGATTTTCTTCTAAAAATCCACCAAATAGTGTGAGATGAGAGTAGAGTGTACTGGTGCTCTAAGATTAATGCAAGGAATGTGGAATTCTGGATAATTAGGTAATGATACTTAGAGAATAGGCATAGTTTCTGCTCTCGGATCTTGGGTATACATTTTGTGTGAAACATTGAGAGCCACCAATCAAGGCAAATACACGGAGAGTGAATTTTCATAAAACTAGGGCTAAGGTGGATGGTTGTGACCATTCTTTATAGAATCCTCGACTGAAGGAGGGTATTGATATCAATGTCAGAAATAAACAATCCTATCCGTCCTTCCCAGTGCTGTAAGTAGGCACTTCTACCAAATAAGATACCCAATGTCTCTTGAGTACCACCAATCTCTAATAATGCCTTCTCAATAAAATTCATGAATGTGTTGCATTAGAAAAATTAAATATATAAAAAATGATGAATGAAAATAAATGAAAAAAAAGAGAAAAAAAAAGAAAAGAAAAAAAGGGAAAAAGAAGAGAAAAAAAGAGTTTGTGAGTCTTTAGTGTTTATTTCATTTACATTGAGGTAATACCACTAAATAAAATTGAAATCCACCAAATATGGCCTTAACCCACTTTTCTGTGTTTCTGACTGCTCAAATACTGGCTGAGGAATTTTGACTTAGTGTTAGGGTTATTGGAACTCAATTAAAGTGTTAATGCCGTGTGAGACCATCAAATATGCAACATATGTGTGAATCTAGTGAGATTGTGAGCTCAAGAAAAGAAAAAGAAAAGAAAAGAAAAGAAGAGAAAGATAAAATGAATACAAAGGAACCAAAAGAGAGCATAGTTTTTTCTTGTCTTTCTTTGAGTTGAATTACCTAATAATTTGGGAATCTAGATTTTATAGTACTAATCTCTATGTAACACCAAATGAGATCGAGCCACAAAATAAACAATCATTTCCCTTAGACATTCTCTACCCAAGCTTAAAGCCGAGGGGGAATTCATAGAATATCTTGAATGCACTGAGGGAAGAAGTTTTCCTATCCTGCTATAATTTTACTAAGGGTCAAGTACATGCTTTAGAGATAAATTAGGTTTTTCACTCAAATTCGTTGCAAAAGCTACATAGTTGCACTTTCATGATTGTCTGGATTTTAGGATGAACACAAAAAGGAAAAGAATCTCTAGGAATATACTTGATAAAAATAATCAATCCCTTAGGGACCCTTCTACAAATAACTTAGTCTTGCATTTGCTAGGGACTAGCAAGATTTAGGCATGAGGGTATGATTGCACAGCAATCATAGGTCTTAATTGACCTAAATTAGGCTAGGACTTAGCATAAGTTAGGATAGTTCATGCATGTATAAGCATTATTTGCATCTTTATTATTTTTCTATAGCTATGAATAAAATAATACTATTATGTACTGATTAAATGCATTATATAGTTTGCAGGTAAAAAGAAGCTCAGGAGCTAGATCTGAGACTGGATCTGAAGTTGGATCTGAAGCTAGAGTTGCAGCAGAGTTGAGCAGAAGACCTAGAGTAGATGTAGTAGACAATAATGTAAGGGAGTTGAGGTATGCTATTCTATTAAGTAGGAATAAAGGAGTAAATTGTGAAGAACTTAGGTCCACCCTAGCTCTAAGACAACTTAGAAGCTTCCCCAAGCCTTAGCCACCCTTAGATTAGGTCACTGCACCCTACGAAGCCCTAAAACCCTAATTCCAGCCTATTCCTGGGCATCCAGATGAGTTATAGGACGTCCAAAACCCTTAGCCACAACCCGCACATGTCAAACCCACATCTGCAGCATTATTGGATGCCCAGACACTTGGTCAGACGTCCAATTTCTGCAGAATACCCAAGATAGAACCCAGAATCCCTCATGACTCTGATTGAACATCCAGACAATAAGTTTGGACTATTGATTTTTCATTATAAGATGTCTAATAACTTTATTGGATGTCCAGAACTATTCTCCAATTCCTATTTTGGAATTCAAGCCATGATCTTGAGTTCTTAGGTCCCTAAACCCAATTCTAACCCCCTAGGAACCTAAATTAAGGTGCCATAACCCTAGTACATCACCTCTAGACCTCCCTAAGGACCTAATTAGGTCCTCACTAAACCTAATTGACTTGGATCATAATCAATTTCATCAGCCTACTCAATTGGACTCAGTGAGTTCAATTGAGCCCTGATCTTAGCACACACAGCCCAATTGGACTTAGTGAGAGTCCAATTGACCTAAACCTGACTTAATTGAGTTGTTTTACTCTCAATTAGGTTTTCCCACACCCAATTAAACTTGTATAAAGTTTAATTGCATTTTACCTTATGAATTAGGGTTTGCAACCATAATTTGAGACCTACATTGACCTAAACCCACTAGAACCTAACCTAATCAACCTAACCACCTAGGTTTCGATCCACACACACCTACACACACCACCTACATGAAATTATCCTAGCTTGTGTTCTTTAGAACTCTCTACCATGTGTTATTGCCTTGGTTGCTAAAAATAACAACCAAGATGCATTCAATTTTTAGATCCACCAAATGTGGATCTAAAAACCACCCATCCACCCTCTCTTTCCCTCTCCTATGAGCTCCCACCATAGGCCTCTCTATAGAATTTCATAATTGTCTAGAGAGCATCCCTTAGGCCTATAAAAAGACCTAAGGGATGGCCATTTGGTCAATCTTGGCTCTTTGGCTCTGTTACGAACGCGGCCTCAAGACGATTTTAAGACGTCTGGGAAGTGGCCCAGACGTCTGGGACCCTTTCCAGACGTCTGGTATTTAATTTTTGCGGCGTACGGGGTTGCGTCTGCGCACATGCGCCCGCAGACCTGCGCCCGCCACTCTATTCCCTCTTTTTCCCTCTCTCCTCCAGCAGGGCACGGCGTCTCTCTCTCTCTCCCCGCGTGGCCTTAAAAAAGGCCCCTCGCCCTCTCCCTCACCCTCATCTCCTCCGTGTTCCTCTCCTTCTTCTCCCAGCTGGTGAGAGAGCGCGAGCGAGCGGCGGCAGCAGCGGCCGCGGCAAGTGTGCGGGAGGAGGTGTTGCGCGAGGGAGGAGACACTCGACCGTGAGGACTCGAGCTTGCCGGGGCAGCTAGAGCCGGCCGGCGGGGGAGCAGCGGGCGTGGAGTGTCGCGGAGGGGCTGCTGCAGCTCGAGCAGCAGGCGGACAGGGCGCGGTGCGGCCATGCGTCGCGGGCGGAGGGCGAGTTGAGCTCTGGTTCTGGAAATTTTTCCAGAATCAGACGTCTGGGCTTACGACCAGACGACGGTGAAGACGTCTGGAGGACTTCCCAGATGTCTGTCAGGTAAGATATTTCTATCCTCTTCCTTTTTCGCGTGTACGGCCATGCGGCCGTTTGCCGCGCCTTCGTCTGCGACTCGTCGTACCGAGAACAGGTGTGGGTGCGTGCAGGTTCTGCTCGGAAGGGCACGAGGGCTCGCCATCCCACGTGAATCGGATGTCTGGCCGTAGTGCCAGATGACGAGAAGGACTTCCAGACGTTCGGGGTAACTATCGGACGTCTGAGAACTAAGCCAGACGCCCGCGCAGGCTTCTGGACGTCTGAGGGATTACACAGAATGAAGGTACGCTCTGACCCACCTTTTAAGACGTCTGGAAGAGGTTCCAGACGTCTGATTTTGGACAGTTTCATAGTTTTCAACCCGTTTAGGGCCCGTTCCGAGTCTGTTTTCCACGTTTCGAGTTGCGTTCTTTCCGAAATAAAATCCTCTACCTGTTTATAGTAATTATATACCGTTCTGAGAAAATCCTTGTGTTTGATCCTTGTGTTAGGACCCCATTCCATTTCAGTCTTGGGGATTGCGGAGGCGCGCGGGATTTCCGACCACGCCCCCAGTACTCCCATTGTAGCTGGTAGAGTGGCTTTTAATTTACTTAATCAAATTTGTTACAATTGTGGAATAATTAATAGAGTCTAGGGCACTGCATGAACCCTATGATTGAGAAACTAGATTGAATGATAGATCATAGGGTATTGCATGAAACCTAGGACTGGAAACTAGATTGAATGATAGATCCTAGGGTACGGCATGAATCCTAGGACTAGAAAACTAGTGATATGTATATAATATTGCAGTCTTGGAAAGGTGGAAAGGAAATAATAGCTGCCTGTAAATTGATTTAACCGCTGCCTGTTATAAAGGAATAAATATGATTGAGAACATGGGTTGTATGAATGTAAAACTGGAACGGTGGAACCTAAATGTGCTGAGTTAAAAGAGCTGGAACCCTACGGGGAATTAGGAGTAGAACTCCTGGAAAGAGAATGGGTGGAACTGAGAAAGAAAGACGTGGAAGTGTGTTGTCTCTGGGGTACGTGGTACCAACGAGAGCACACATTACCTCTTAGTGTAGAGGGGAGCTTGCCGCCCTCAGGTTGAGATCGGGGTGGGTTTGGCCATTGTACACCGACTTGTTGGCCCTCGCGTACGCAATACCGAGGAGAGCTACTAGTGTAGGGAGAGCACTAGCTACCCCATGGGCCACGGGGTTCTGCTAGCCTCCTACACCGACTTGTTAGGCCCACTGGGCAAACCAGGGTAGTCAGGTGAGGGTGCGCGGACTGTGGAGGGGTTGGACCCCTGTTACTGAGAGGGCTCTGCCCTATACTGGTTCCGTGCTGTGCTTTGGGTGCACCCGTTAACGGAAACGACTGACCGTGTGCCAGTGCGGGGTAGCTACCCGTGTGTTTATCGCGCGTGCCGTATCACCGTTACGTCTGTCAGCGACCTTAGGGTGGTTGACTGAGAGTAGGATCACCACAGGGGACTCTCCCAGCCAGGAGAGCACCACGTGTTACTTCTACTTTTCGGAAAAGACTGCAATTAAGATCATTCCCACAAGGAACATTCGAGATCAAGTGAAGGATCTGAGAAATAGATAAATTGTGAAACAATAGAAAGATGTAAATAAAGGAAGAAAGAAAATAAAACAGCTACTGTACACTTACTGCTTCTTTAGTTTTAGCTGCCACTCTACTCAGCGTTTCGCTGACGTGTTACACTCGTTACTTTTCAGGACCAGGTGTTGAGCAGCCAGGGTCAGCGGCTGCAGAGGACGCTGGGCCGAGTAGGGTCCAGTAGAGTTACCGCAGTTCTTTTTGTACCCCTTTTGTTCCACTGTAGTGAGTAGTTCTTGTTACTCTCTGTACTTTTTTCTTGTAACTTCATGTTATGTTATAATTGTTGTTATACTGTTGTGGTGGTATATACTGTAGTAGTTCCTTTTCTTACTGCTGTATTTTGTTACTGCTAGTTATATTCATGCTGAATGTGGTTTATTTTACTGCTCTTTTGGTTACTTCCTCGTTGGACGACTAGGTGTTGGGATTAGTCTAGTCGGTCCGGTTCTCGTGTCTCGTAGGGACTTGGGAATCGGGTCGTTACAGGCTCCATTCCACTCATTCCACCTACACCTCCACCTCCATCTCCACGAGTACACCATGGCCATCACCACCTCCATGCCAAGAGCCTAGATCACCTTCTCCAACCTCTCTCCAAGGGCCGACCTAAGTACCATTGGCCGCCCTTCTTTCTCCTCTCACCCACTCAAAGGCCATTGGAGCCCACCTCTGAATGTCCTTCGTTCTGTTAGCTAGATAAGTATCATAGTTCTTCGTAGATTTATAGCTTTATTTACTGCTTAGTAGTGTAGCTATCTCTTGCAGATCCACACGTGCACACATTTTCTATTACCTAGATTTAAATTTCCTTGTACAAGCATTCCGCTACCTGTTGATGGGAACACCATCATGAGCCTAACTAGCTCATTTTTGACCTAGAAAAGAGAACAAAAGCTCCTACATAACCAACTAGAGGTCCTAATTCACTGAATAATCACTCTGAGAGAAAAATAAGAAACAAGGGGTAAAACTATAATTTCACCATTGCAGTACAGCAATGGGATTTCTCATGGGCTAAACATAGGCCAAATGGTCTTAACAAGATAAAAAGTGGGTTGGTTCAAACAGAAAAGAGTTCATGTGGATTCTAAGAATTAAATGACTTCTTATAACCCTAAAACAGACCCACTTGATTTAACAAGGTTCTGGTTAGAATGAAATTTACTTAAACCGTATAAAAATCATGAAAAAGTATTCTCTAGGTTTAGAACCTTCAATTTGGCCCTTGGAACCTATTTTGACCTAAATTGGGGTCTCAATCAAATATTTGCCCTAAATTAGGTTTTTGTGTAAATTTTACAGTCAAATGAGGTTAAACCCAAAATCGAACTTCACCATTGGATTCCTTAGGTCCAAATTAGGTTTGTACCAAAATTTTGACCTAAGGGAAATTCATCTTGACCTACTTTGCAAACAGGTCCAGCCTAATTACATTTCTACCCCTATCTTTTGAAAACATCTACAAAAACCCCCCTATCTTTGTCTTCATTCTTTACAATTAGGTCCCTCCACCATTATAGCGGAGGGAATCCTACTTCGGCAAGGTTTCGAAGGCAAGATCTCTCTGATTTCTCAGAGAATCCCCTTTAAAATTGAAAGGGAGATTCTCTGAGAAATCTCCTTTAGTTTGAACACAATTCAAGGTCCTATTTGGCACCCAATCTCTCATGCGAATTGTTACAACCTGGTTCCCGAATCCCTACAGAACACAAGACCGGCTCGACTCGACTGATCCCAAGACCCAGTCGTCCAACAAGAAAAACCAAAAAGTAGGAAAATAAACCACATTCACAATACTATGCAACTAACAGTAAAAAGAGTACAAGTAGTAAGAAAGTAAAGGCTGCTACAGTACATATCGCCACCACAACAGTAAAACAGAAACACGGTACAGGAACGTAAAGG
This sequence comes from Thalassia testudinum, assembly GCA_037157565.1. Taxonomy (NCBI): domain Eukaryota; kingdom Viridiplantae; phylum Streptophyta; class Magnoliopsida; order Alismatales; family Hydrocharitaceae; genus Thalassia; species Thalassia testudinum. The sequence continues at coordinate 129,767,352 of JAZHRO010000055.1, forward strand.
TACAAAAATGTAAGGGTACAAAAGTCTGAACTCACAACAATAGAAAGTACAATAAGAAGACTACTGCTACTGGGCTCTACTGGGTCCATCACCCTTTGTAGCTGCAGACTCGTGCTGCTCAACACCTGGACTTGAAAGGGTTATGAGTACACAAAGTCAACGAACATTGAATAAAGTGGCAACTAACTAACTAAAGCAGTAAAAGTGAATAGGTAACTGTCTGCTCCAATTACTTTGTTTTACAAGTTATTCCTTTTTCACCCATTGGTTTGTTTATCAGATCTCTTTCTTGATCTCAATTATTCCTCGTGAGAACGATATTGATTGCAATCTTTTTCGAAGAGTAGAAGTCGCACATGGTGCTCTCCTGGCCGGGAAAGTCCCCGTGGTGGTCCTACACCCAGTCAACCACCCCAAGGTCACTGACAAACGTAACGGTGACTACGGCACGCGCGATAAGTGCACGGGTAACTACCCCGCACTGGCACACAGTCAGTCATTTCCGCTAATGGGTATGCTCAAAGTATAGCACGGAACGGTATAGGGCCTAGCCCTCTCAGTAATAGGGGTCTAGCCCCTCAGAACCAAACAGGGGTCTCGCCCCTCCACAGTCCGCGCACCCTCGTCTGACTACCCTGGTTTGCCCAGTGGGCCTAACAAGTTGGTGTAGGGTGGCTAGCTGAACCCCAGGCCCCGTGTGGTGGCTATCTTTCTCCCTACACAAGTAGCTCTCCTCGGTATGGTGTACACGAGGGCCAAGAAGTTGGTGCAGAGTGGCCAATCCTAACCCCGGGTCCCAACCCAAGGGTGGCTAGCTCCGTTCCACACTAAATAGGAGACAGTCGCTCTCCTTGGTACTACGTACTCAAGGGCTAGCACACTTCCCCACTCACATTTCCAGATCCATTCCATTTATTCCCAGGAGCTCTACTCTTAACTCCCTGTAGGGTTCATGCTCAAATTTCTCATACCATTCCATACTAGGTTTCATCATTCACATTTCCATTCTCAGGTTATACACATGCAGCTCGTATTTCTATCATTCACGTTTCCATTCTCAGGTTATACACATGCAGCTCGTATTCTAGCATTTAACGTATACAACAAGTAAGGTCACATGTAACTGTTTACTAGCACGGGTAATTCATATTTCACAGGCAGCTCTTGTTCATTAACAGGCAGTTGTTTTCTATCTACTCATTCAAGACTGCAATCCAATCACGCATACAGACATTTCAAGTGTTTCTTGTCCTAGGATTCATGCCACATCCTAGGTTCTAATCATTCATTCCACACATGCATTCAGGTTTATAATTAAATTAGGGGAAGCCACTCTACCAGACAACCCAGGAGTATTAGGGGCTTGAACGGTAGGCTCACATGCCTCAGCAAGCCCTGAACCCACAACGGAACGAAGTCCTATAACAAGGAACAATCACAATGGAACATTCAGAACAGTATAAAAAGCCTTCTAACAAGTAGAGGGAACTTACAAGGAAAACACTGATATCTTATTTGGGTAAAACAGACCTCAAACGGATGTCTGGCACAATGTCCAGATGTCTTAAAAGTGTCCAGAAACGCACCTCAGCCTTTGCATCGACCTCAGACGTCCAGGACCTCTTCTGGACTGTCTGGACCCAGCTCCAGACGTCTGACCACCTCTCCGGACGTCTAGGAGTGCTTCCAGCCGTCTGGTATGTTGCCCAGATGTCTGAAACGCGTGGGAGGGCATGTCCCATGCCTTCCCGAAGCAAATCCTGCACGTGACAATAAAATCTCAAATTAGCCACGCAAAGCGTAGTTGCGGAGCGGCCTACATGGCTGTATCCGCAAAGGGAACGTACCTTCGCGGAGATCTACCTTCAGACGTCTGGAGTCATCTCCAGACGTCCGCGTCATTGTCTGGACGTCACTCCAAACGTCTGATTCTGGGAAAAACTCAGAACCAGAACCTCCTTCTGCTCACCCTTACCATGCACAGCCGTGCCTCACCCCCTTGCCTGCAGCTCCGGCTGCAGCAGCATCAAGGATAGCTCCCTGACGCACTCCTCCTCCTCCCACATGTGCCGCTTCGACTGTGTGCCCTCCAGTGAGCTCCCACATGAGCTCGCGAGCTCAAGTTCCTCCTCCTCTCTTCATGCCGTTCCTCCTCGTCGCCGCTCTCGCACTCTCTCTCACGCGTTAGCTCCTCTCGCTGGGGTGGAGAGGAAGAGAAGGGGCTGGTGGAGCGAGGAGAACGGGAGGGGAAGAGGGGTTTATAACGATGATGTGTTAGGGTTTGCTGGAGGAGGGGGAGAGAAGAAGGGGAGAAAAAGAGGGTACTGTCTGCGCGTAGCCCGTGCGTAGGCGCGAAGCTCGTACCCAAAAATTTTGATTTCCAGACGTTTGGGAAGGTGTCTAGACGACTGACTAGACATCTGACTGACAGTCTAGACGTCTTAAAAGGCTCAGGACAAAACGGGTCTTAACATCATAACAAACTTAAAGGAAGTTTCGTCCCCAAAACTTGAGCTAGCTAGGGTGTGGAAAAGAAATATATACGCATAACAAACTTAAGGAGGACTGAAGCCAGTTCGAAATGACGTACCCTCAAAAAACTCCGGGTTCCGCTCTCGCATCACTGCCTCAGGCTCCTAGGTAGCCTCCTTGTACCTCTGGCTCCTCCACAAGACCTTCACCAGGGGTACTTGCTTCCGTCTCAAACTCCGGACGGCTCTGTCAAGTATCTGTACTGGTCGCTCGAGGTAGGTCAGGTCGTCACCCACCTCAACACTCTTGTGGCTCAGAATGTGACTGGGATCGGCGACGTACTTCCTGAGGTTAGACACGTGGAACACGTCGTGCACACCAGAAAGCTGGGGAGGAAGGGCAAGCTTGTAAGCAACGGGTCCTACCTGCTCCAAGACCTCAAAGGGCCCACAAATCTTGACACAAGCTTCCCTTTCACCCCAAACCGCTGCAGGCCCTTCATGGGCGAAACGCGAAGACGTGATCCCCAACCTAGAATTGCATCTCTCTGCGCTTCCTATCGGCATAACTCTTCTGTCTGCTCTTGACAGTGCGAAGTCGTCTATGAATTTGCTCTATCACCTCCTGACTCTACCAGATCAGCCTGGGTCCAACCTCCCACTTGGTCCCCACCTCAACCCAACTCAAGGGCACAGTACATCTCCGTCCGTACAGAGCCTCGTAGGGTGCCATGCCGATACTCGAGTGATAGCTATTATTATATGCAAACTCTGCTAGGGGTAAGTGCTCCTCCCAAGAACCCCTCCAGTCCAGTACATAAGCGCGTAAAAGGTCCTCAAGTGTCTGCATTGTGCGCTCTGACTGTTCGTCCGTCTGGTGGTGGTACGCCGTACTGAACCTCAACTGTGTCCCCAAAGCCTGCTGAAACTCAGCCCAAAACTAGGAAGTAAAGAGGGTATCCCGATCGGATACAATCTCACGCGGAACTCCGTGCAGACGTACTACGTCACGAATATACCTCTCGACCAACTACGCTGGTCCTAAGGTGACTCAGATCGGCAAGAAACGTGCCGTCTTCGTCAATCTGTCTACTATCACCCAGACTGCGTCGTATCCTCGATGGGTAACGAGCAAGCCCACCACCAAGTCCATGGTGATGCTCTCCCACTTCCACTTTGGCATAGGAAGTGGCTGCAATGGCCCTGCAGGCCTCTGATGCTCGGCCTTCACCTGTTGGCACACCAAACACTACTAAACGAACTCACCTACATCCCGCTTCATCCCTCTCCACCAAAAGTCACGCCTCAAATCATGATACATCTTCATGTTTCCGGGATGTATGGTGAACCTGGACCCGTGTGCCTCAGTCAGGAGCTCTCTCAACAGCTCCTCATCCTTGGGAACACACAAATGTCCCCTCATGCATAGTACCTCATCTGAAAAAGAGAAGTCTCCTGGGTCCCCTGACAGTACTTTGTCTCTCAACAACTGTAGATACGGATCTGTCATCTGTCCTGTGATGATGTGGTCTATCAGCTTTGGTCTCATCTGTCGTGTCACTGTCACTGCCCCATAATGCCCCTGTAACTCTAGGGGTCGCCAACTGCCCAACTCCTCCATAAGTCTCCAACTCTGTGCTTGTAAGCTGGCCAAGTGGGCGGGCACCTTCCGGCTCAAGGCGTCAGCCACCACGTTGGCCTTCCTTGGATGATAGGAGATGCTGCAGTCATAGTCCTTCAGGAGCTCTAACCAGTGTCTCTGTCTCATGTTAAGCTTCTTCTGATCAAACAAATACCTGAGGCTCTTATGATTCGTGAATATCTCAAAAGTCTCACCGTAAAGGTAGTGCCTCCATGTCTTCAGCGTGAAGATAATAGCTACCAACTCTAAGTTGTGGGTAGGGTAGTTATGCTCATGGGGCTTCAGTTGTCGCGAAGCGTAAGCGACAACGTGACCTCGCTGCATGAGCACACCCCCTAACCCCTGCAACGAAGCGTTTGTGTAGACAACGAAACTGCCGCTGCTGTCTGGGATGGTAAGTACAGGAGCCGAAGTCAGCCTCTCCTTCAACTCCTAAAAACACGCCTCACAAGTATCTGTCCAAGCAAAGGGCATGTCCTTCTAGGTCAACTGAGTCATAGGATGCACAATCTGCGAGAAACCCCTGATAAACTACCGGTAGTAACCTGCCAGTCCCAAGAAACTGCAGATCTCTGTCACTGTACGTGGCCTCTCCCACCTGAGTACTGCCTCTACCTTGGCTGGATCCACAGTCAAGCCATTCCCTGAAATCATATGACCCAAGAAGGTCACCTGCCTCAACCAAAACTCGCACTTGCTGTATTTGGAATATAGCCTACGTCGTCTCAACGTGTCCAGAATCATCCGCAAGTGCTGTTCGTGCTGTGCCTAATCTCGTGAGTAAATGAGCACATCAATAAATACCACCACAAACTGATCCAGATACGGTCCGAACACCCGGTTCATCAAATCCATGGAGGCAGCGAGGGCGTTGGTCAGCCCAAATGGCATGACCAAAAACTCGTAGTGTCCGTACCAGGTGCGAAAAGCTGTCTTGGAGATGTCGGTCTCCCTGATCCTCAACTGGTGGTAACCTAACCTTAGATCTATCTTGGAGAATACTGTGGCACCTTGCAACTGGTCAAACAAAATATCAATCCTCAGCAGTGGATACCTGTTCTTGATGGTGACCCTATTCAGCTGTCTGTAGTCTACACAAAGGAGTAGGGTACCATCCTTCTTCTTCACAAATAACACCAGGCCTCCCCACGGGGACGCACTGGGCCTCACAAAGCCCTTCTCCAATAGGTCCTACAACTGGGACTTGAGCTCTCGCAGCTCAAGTGGTGCCATCCTATAAGGTGCTGTAGAAATGGGGCTAGTCCCTGGTACCAGTGAGATCTCAAACTCGATCTCACGCTCAGGCGGTAGTCTTGGCAACTCCTCTGGAAACACGTCGGGGTACTCTTTGACCACCGGGATGCTCCGAAAATCTGCCACGGGACTGGGCACTATCACTACACAAGCCAGAAAGCCCTCACACCCCTGGCCCAAAAGTCTCGCCGCTCGAAGTGCAGAAATGCACCTGAAGTCTCTGTCCACCGGCTGTCCGTGAAACTCAAGGAAGGCATCTCCGGTATGGAGAAGGCGATCTTCCTCTCAAAACAGTCCACCAAAGCATGGTAAGCGGATAGCCAATCCATCCCTAGAATCACGCCAAAGTCCTCCATTGGTATCATAATCAGGTCAGCGGGGAGGCTGTGCCCCCCAACACTGACCTCACAGTCTGTGTAGACCTCCTCAGCTACAAACAACTAACCACCCGAACCTCTGATCACAAATGGATCCTCTAGCAACACACAGTCCTGTCCCAAATTGATAACAAAACTTGCAGCAACAAACGAGTGCGTAGCGCCGAAATCAAAAAATACGTAAACTAATCTACCAGAAATTGTAACCATACCTGACACCACTGAACTTGATGCTCTGGCATCTCTGTGTGTCAAGGCATTGATACGCCCCTCAGCTCTCGGTGCAGAAGAAGCAGCCACACTCTGCGTCGGACGGGTAGTTGCTGGCCGGTACCCTCCCCGCGACTGCTGTCCTCCCCCATGCGCCTGGGAACCACGGCCACCTGCTCGGCCTCCAGCGCTCGGTGCGGGGAGCATCTGCTGCGCTCCGACCCTAGACGGGCAGTCCCTCCTGATGTGGCCTGGCTGGCCACATTAGTAGCAAAGGGGGACTCGACTCCCTCCCTCAGTAGGTCCCTGTTGACGGCTAGGCGGGGGTCCAGTGAAGGTAGCTGGCCCCTGTCAGGGGCCCCCAAAGTCCACTGATGGCCCCGTAAAGCGAGATGACTCTCCCACGGGCATCGCATGCCTCCTCTCTTACCGGCCCTGTGAGTACTCTAGCTGGTAGGGCCTCTTCCGTGCATTGTCAGTGTCTTGTGCGGCTGGGTTGGTCTCCTCATATGTCATAGCTGCCTTCACCACTCTCGAGAACGTGGGCAGCTTCAGGGGTTTGACATACCGCCGAATGGCAGGCCGGAGCCCCTTAGTGAACCTCCACAGGCGCTCCTCCTCAATAGCCATAGCTGTCGCAATGAAACGGGATAGCTCCAGAAAATGCATACGATACATGCTAACAGTCATCGCCCCCTAACGGAGAGTGTGGAACTCCCGCCTCCTCTAATCCTGCCACGTCTGCGAGAAGTACTGCTCGTAGAAGAGGGTCACAAACTGGTCCCATTCAGCTTTGCCCTCTCTTGGCCTCTGATTGCCCTCCACCACCTGTGTGCCGCGCTCTCTAGCTGGTACGTGGCAAAGGCCACGCGGCACTCCACAGGGGGGCGAAGGGTGTCAAATACCTTCTCGATCTGCTCGAGCCAGTCCTCCACCTCAGTCGGGTCCTTATCCCCCTTGAAGGAGGGGGGCTTTAGCTTTTGGAACTGTCCGAAAAGCTCGTAGTGTCGCCGTAGTGGGGAAACGGGCACACCTCCAAGCAGGGAGGGCTCGTGCTCCAAAGTGTCAGAGTGCGGTGGGGGTAGTGGAGGACCACCCCCTCCCCCACGTCCAGCGCTGCGTCGGTCTTGTGGTCCCATAGAGGACTCCCCCTCCACGGCCCTAGGGAGAGGCGCTCGTGGAGGCAGGTGGAGCTCCTCTCGTACTATCTCCCGTATCAACTGGGCGAGGTCCTGGGCCTGAACTCCTGGAAGAAGTGGCTGATCCATTCAAACCTCGGGTCCAGCACGTCCGCGTCCGTGGCCAGCCTCAAGAACTCCTCGTCGAGGCATCTCCTGCAAGGAGATGCGAAAAACAAAACAAAAGACGTCAACTCTAACGGACATTCAGCAAAAGATCCTCCGAACAGATGTCAAAAGGTACGTTGTGGTGGTTACTCTAGTTACATGCACGTGAATTGGTTATTCTCAAGCTAGTTGGTCCATTTCTCGGGACGACCTTGCTCTGATACCATCTTGTTACGACCCAATTGCCGAATCCCTATAGGACACGAGACCGTCCCGACTCGACTGATCCCAAGACCCAGTCGTCCAACAAGAAATAACCAAAAAGCAGGAAAATAAGCCACATTCATAATGCTATGCAACTAACAGTAAAAAGAGTATAAGTAGTAAGAAAGTAAAGGCTACTATAGTACATATCGCCACCACAATAGTAAAATAGTAACAAGGTACAGAAATGTAAAGGTACAAAAGTCGGAACTCACTACAACAGAAAGTACAACAAGAAGACTACTACTACTGGGCTCTACTGTGCCCAGCACCCTCTGCAGTTGGAGACTCGGGCTGCTCAACACCTGGATCTGAAAGGGTTATGAGTACACAAAGTCAACGAACGTTGAGTAGAGTGGCAACCAACTAACTAAAGCAGTAAAATTGAACAGGTAACTGTCTACTCCAATTACTTTATTTTACAAGTTATTCCTTTTTCACCCATTGGGTTTGTTTATCAGATCTCTTTCTTGATCTTGAATGCTCCTCGTGGGAACGATCGTGATTGTAGTCTTTTCCAAAGAGTAGAAGTCGCACATGGTGTTCTCCTGGCTGAGAGAGTCCCCCGTGGTGGTCCTACACCCAGTTAACCACCCCAAGGTTACGGACAGACGTAACGGTGACTACGGCACGCATGATAAGCGCACGGGTAGCTACCCTGCACTGGCACGTGATCAGTCGTTTCCGCTAACGGGTACGCTCAAAGTACAGCACAGAATGGTATAGGGCCTAGCCCTCTCAGTAATAGGGGTTTAGCCCCTCAGAACCAAACAGGGGTCTCGCCCCTCCATAGTCCGCGCACCCTCATCTGACTACCCTGGTTTGCCCAGTGGGCTTAACAAGTAGGTGTAGGGTGGCTAGCTGAACCCCGGGCCCCGTGGGGTGGCTATCTCTCTCCCTACACTAGTAGCTCTCCCCGGTACGGTGTACACGAGGGTCAAGAAGTCAGTGTAGAGTGGCCAATCCTAACCCCGGGTCCTAACCCAAGGGCAGCTAGCTTTGCTCTACACTAAACAGGGGATAGTCTCTCTCCTTGGTACTACATACTCAAGGGCCAGCACACTTCCCCACTCACATTTCCATATCCATTCCATTTATTCCCAGGAGCTCTACTCCTAACTCCCCGTAGGGTTTATGCTCATATTTCTCATACCATTCCATACCAGGTTTCATCATTCACATTTCCATTCTCAGGTTATACACATGCAGCTCGTATTTCTATCATTCACGTTTCCATTCTCAGGTTATACACATGCAGCTCGTATTCTAGCATTTAACGTATACAACAAGTAAGGTCACATGTAACTGTTTACTAGCACGGGTAATTCATATTTCACAGGCAACTCTTATTCATTAACAGGTAGTTATTTTCTATCTACTCATTCAAGACTATAATCCAATCACGCATACAGACATTTCAAGTGTTTCTCGTCCTAGGATTCATGCCACATCCTAGGTTCTAATCATTCATTCCACACACGCATTCAGGTTTATAATTAAATTAGGGGAAGCCACTCAACCAAACAACCCAGGAGTATTGGGGGCTTGAATGGTAGGCTCACGTGCCTCAGCAAGCCTCGAACCCACAACGGAACGAAGTTCTATAACAAGGAACAATCACAGAGGAACATTCAGAACAGTATAGAAAGCCTTATAACAAGTATAGGAACTCACAAGGAAAGCACCGATATCTTATTTGCGTAAAATGGACCTCAAACGGACCCTAAACTGGTAAAAAACAGGGCTATTAACTCAAATCAGACGTCTGGCACAATGTCCAGACGTCTTAAAAGTGTCCAGAAACGTACCTCAGCCTCTGCGTCGACCTTAGACGTCCAGGACCTCTTCTGGACCTAGCTCCAGACGTCCGACCACCTCTCCGGACATCTAGGAGTGCTTCCAGCCATCTGGTAAGCTGCCCAGATGTCTAAAACGCGTGGGAGGGCATGTCCTGCGCCTTCCCAAAGCAAATCCTGCATGCGACAGCAAAATCTCCTCAAATTAGCTACGCAAAGCGTAGCTGTGGAGCGGCCTGCATGGCCGTATCCATAAAGGGAACGTACCTTCGTGGAGATCTGCCTTTAGACATTTGGAGTTGTTTCTAGACGTTTGTGCCATCGTCTGGACATCACTCCAGACATCTGATTCTGGGAAAAACCCAGAACCAGAACCTCTTTCTGCTTGCCCTTGCCGCGCGCAGCCGCGCCTCACCCCCTTACTTGCAGCACTGGCTGCAGCAACGTCAGGGACGACTCCCTGACACACTCCTCCCACACGAGCTCGCGAGCTCAAGTTCCTCCTCCTCTCTTCACGTCGCTCCTCCTCGTCGTTGCTCTCGCGCTCTCTCTCACGCACTAGCTCCTCTCGCTGGGGTGGAGAGGAAGAGAAGGGGCTGGTGGAGTGGGGAGAACGGGAGGGGAAGAGGGGTTTATAATGATGGTGTGTTAGGGTTCGCTGGAGGAGGGGAGAGAGAAGAAAGGGAGAAAAGGAGGGTACTGTCTGCACGCAGCCTGCGCAGACGTGAAGGTCGTACCAAAAAATTTTGATTTCTAGACGTCTGGGAAGGTGTCCAGACGTTTGACCAGACGTCTGATCGACAGTCCAGATGTCTTAAAAGGCTCAGGACAGAATGGGCCTTAACACGAATGCGTGAGCAATTTGGGTCTCCTGCAACCTTCATCTTCGGTGAGCCTGCTATCTTGGAAGCTTGGCTTCCAAGCACAAATCCTTCCCCCAGGGCCTATAAAAGCATACCCAAATCCTTCCGCATCCTCCACGCTTGAAATTGGCTTGAGAATCCCTCTATTTCGTCTCTTCTCCCTCCGGCCAGTAACTCAACAAGCTCCGGCGACCTCCCTCTCTTTCCCTCGTCGACCAGCCACAATACCAGTGACAGGGTCCTCTTCCTCCTCTTCATCCGCGTCACACCACACCAGCCGACGCCCCTACAACCCCTTCATCGTCGCCATCCTCCCCCCACTGAGTGTTTCGTCTCCAGCGACGGCAATATGAGCCAGTCGCCATCTCTGCCTCCCCCTTCATCCCTCTATATCCAGCTAAGCCCTCTCTCTTTTCTAATCATTTTTCTCTCTTTATTTCTTAAAAACACGCATCGACGCACGCTATCACCTTCTTCATCTTCGGCCAGACCTTTGACGAGGCATCCTCGCCTCTCCACACCTCTATCCGCCTTGCCAACCACCCCATAAGCACCGCAACACCTCACTGATCCTAAACCCTCACTGCACTCACTACGCAATGCCCCCAGAACACCCCCCGAACACACCCACTCTCATGCACACAGGGTGCCCTAGGCATGCACACTTTGGCCACCCCATGAAACGCTGACCCCCACACTACGTTCGTCGTGTCTCGACGAAGCTGTCTGAGCTTTCTGACGAGGTCGCGAGGCCGTTTTCGTGTTGACAAGTGTTGGAGGTCTGACACCATTGACGTACGCAAGCAGCTAGCTTGCAAGCTTGCTCCAGGTTTCCCTGCTCCAGGCTAAGAGTCCTAGGGTGTGCGGAATCCTCTCGTGCATAGCTCCAGCCAAGCAATTGGCACTGAAGACTGAGGTAGCTGCTGCAATCAAGGGAAGCCTCTTGTTGCAGACACTCGCGAAGGAAGGTGGGACGTTTAGTCCCACCTTGGAAGCTGTTGAGCGGGCGTAGTGGAATAAAGTGAAAAAGTGACTAAAACTTATCGCCTCCTGAACACGGGGTGAGGTCCCACTCACCTCTCACTGCCTCATCCGTGACTCGATCCCCGCGGACCTGGCTTAACCCGTATACTCGACCTGCACTCCTTGCCCACCACCGCACGCCGGTGGGCTTGGTCTCGGGCGCGCATACCCGACCCGATTACCCGAGAAGTGGCTCTGGGAGAGTGAGCCTAAGAGAGAAAGAGGAAGAGAGATCATGGGCGGGTAGGGGGTAGGTTTTGCTCTCTCGCAAGCAAGAAGAAGAAGAAACCAAGGAAGAAGGAGGTGGAAACCATAAAAAGGCTAAGGGAGGAGAAGGTAAGGACTGAAGAGGAAGAAGTTGAAGGTTGAAGGGTTGAAGAAAGAGAAAGAGAAGGAAAAGGAACTGAAGGCAGAAGTGGAGTTGCCAGAAGGAAAGAAAAGAAGAAGAAGCCAAAGGCAAAGCCCAGAGAACTAAATGCCAGAGAACTAAAGGAAGAAGGAAAAGGCACAGGCACGAGAGCAGAAGAAAAGAGAGAAAGAAGAAGAAGGAAGGAAGCAGCCAGAGATAGGGGTCAGAGAAGAGAAAAAGAAAAGAAAAGCACAGCACTGTAGCAGCCATATTTAAGATGTCTGATTCACAAAATCAGATGTTCATTTTTTGTGTTTTCTTTATATACATTGACATTTTGTGTTTTTGCACTATAACTTTGATTTTCATTACATATTATATTCAATTTTAAAGTTGTGCTCTTGATTTTTAAACCCGAATTTGCTCCCTGTGTTCGACCTCAGACTTAAAACTTCGAGTAATAAAATATATTTATTTTTGAGTGATTTCAACTATACTATGACGCATCGATTTTAAAACACTGATCTCACTGGACAAACACCTGTGCTGTAACCACCATCACACCTCAATGAAAATATTTATATATATATTTTGAAAATCACCCTGTGCCTGATTATCATCTTTTGATGTGATTAAAGTTGCATGCTTTCAATTTCTGATATTCTGGCAACAACATGTCGTATATCAATACGTATTTAGTATAAATCCACATGCGATTTTGAACGAGTAGAGTGAGCGAGATCAAATTTGAATTTGCATTTCCAAAACGCCTCCCAAAGACGAACGACTGGGACTCCAAGTCTCGTTATTATAAAAATTATTTTTGACAAGGGGATTTCGCGACTATACTATGACGTTGTTTTCCTTAAACTCGTGATTTCCACGCCTTGTCATTGAACACATCCCAGCTTGTACCAAGATTTAAAGGAACTAACTGATGATGAACTCATCATGGCTCCTAATTCATCAATATTAGCTAGTTTCCCTAGTTAAATTACTAGTTAATGACATTATATTAGGGTTAATTATATAATTAAAGTAGTATTATCAAGGACCCTATTTATATGCTAAAATACCTAAATTAAAACTTAATAAACATTTATTTATGTTTAATTAATAAATGGAACTCAAATCCATGCATTTAGCTATATATAAGTATTAGATTTAACTTATATTATTTATAACACCTAAGTTGTTAATTAACTTAATAATGTTAAATACTTAAATAAATATAGCTAAATGGGCTAAAAATGCAATCTCATGTCATAAATATATTATTTACAGTATTTATAATTATATATAAAAAGTTGAAAAATAAATAATTTAATTTAAGCCTTACAACTCATTGTTTGCATTTTAGTCCCTAGGTTTCATGTTAGTTAAGCCCTTTCCTTAAACCTAGTTACTTACCTATTTACACTTAGGTTCCCCTATATACAATTTCTTCTCTTCTTCCTTTTGGACGGTTGACGACGGTCGGTTTCCACACTTCTTGATGACTGCCCATCTAATGCTAGACCTTCAAGCCATTAATCGTGGAGCTTATCCTCCTTTCTCATTTCCCATCTAACAGCTCAAATGAGCCATTAATCCTACTTCTAATAGGAGAATAGCCTCATCATCATCGAAGATGACAATGGTGGTTCTGATGTATCTAATCATTCTTCCATCTAGGTTCAAGCTCCTAAAGCTTCGCTACCACCTATAAATACTCCCTTAGTCCTCCGATTTAGGTTAGCGACCCCCTTCCCCAACAGAGTTTGCTCGTTAGGTTTCTTCCTAACTTCAGTGTCTCCCCCTCCTTTTCTTGGGCATTTTCCACCGAGGAATGTTGTCTCCCTCAACTCTTCTTCCTCTCCTCCACCCTGCCAACGACATTGGAGTGCACCACAGCTCTCTTTCTTCTCAATTTGATTAGCTGGAGCTGTTGTTCTCCCTCAACTATTTCATCTTGATCTCACCCTACCCACGGTGAGATTCCTTACCTCTTTTATCTAGGTAACTATAGAAGAGTTAGGCATAGCTCTTAGGATACTTTTTAGGTGCGTAACTAGTAGTTTAGATGTAATTAGTCTTCTTCTTCTCCAACTTCAACGAGCCATTCCCAGCCTCATCAGACCTCAATTCATTTACATTTCACTTCAATCATCTTCTCTAGCACATAATGAACATCATCCACTTCTCTTTACACTTAATTAAACATATATCCGTCTAATCCATTTCTACCTTCACCTGAGAGCTCCGCTGTCCATGGCAGAACCTCAAAATTGATCTCGCATCTAATTGGAGCCCTTCATCATTATTTCACACCATTAGGGCCTCATTCTACTCTTCAATTTTACTTAACATCACTTATACACTAAACACCCAATCCACCTCAACCTTTGGCTATCCTGTCTGTGGCAGAAGTCGGAGGAGTTTCTCCATTTAATTAAACCACCTCACAACCATTGCATCACTTTAGCTAACATTTTGCCAAAACTAATTTAAGAATTCATTGTTCCTTGAGTTTTAGCAAACTCAAGTTGTTCTTTACTTCAATTTGAATTCATATAACAAATTCAAGCTTCCTTTTATCAAATTGATACGATCCTGAGCTTCATGAGAACCTCATAAAGCTTTTGAATATGTTCTTGGGTTGTTCCATGGAGTCTTTAACTTTGGCAGCCAAATTCATTGGTTGCCGAAGCTTCAATGAACTTTGACGACCTTCATAGTGAAGAACATTGATTGAAACACGCTGAGAAACTCCAGATCACTTAATTAGATTTCACTGATCAATTTCCACTACTTCAATTTGAGTTTCATTGATTTTATCTCTCTGATCATCTCCTTCTTCCCTAGCTCTGGTGGAGCTGTGCATGTCAATTCTTTCATCCTCAGACGTTAGAAATAGATCCTTAAGCTTCACTGTGACCTCCTGAGTTTGGAACAACCTTCAGGTAGCTTGTTAATTCTTTGAGTTGTTTTGTCGAAAACCTACACTTTTAAGTTCAAGCGAAAGGCCTAGACCTTAAAGCTCTAAATATCAAAAGATAATCTTTGAGGTTGTTACAACTTCTTGAGAGTCAGCAGAGTTGATCTGGATCATTAGTTTAGTCTGGAAATCTCTCAAGCTAAAAGGCAACCTCTGAGCTCGAGTGGTCAACCTGAGCTAGTTAATTGAGTCCTGAGCTCTTGAATTAGATTCTAAGGTAGATTTAAATTCCTCTAGTTGTTACGAGTTAGTTAGGATTAATTTCAACAACTTTTGATGATGATTTTAGTTTAATTCCGTGAAATGTTTTGGGTTCAATCTGAGCTTTAGACAAATTCATAGAGCTTTTAATGAGATTCTGAGTTTGATTTAACCTAGATCAATAGCTTTCAATCTCTTGAACCTATCTAGAACAACTCTAGAGTATTTAATCTATTGTTTGAACTAATTGAATCTTCATTCCACCTATTCTGATGTCCAGTGTTGAGGTCTAAAACTCCTTGAGCTTCAGAAGCTTCTCCAAACTCTCTTTCCATCACCAAATGGTGCAAATTTGTTTTAAGCACACTAAGTGATCCTTATGCACGAGTGAGAGAGAGGAAATCAGGGTTAATTTTAGGATTGAAGGTCACAGTTGCAGCTGCTATTAGCAATCATGGCGTCAGGCAACATTGGAAGCCTGCTTCAATGGAGCTCCTGTGCTCCACTCATGAAATTAACGTGTGGAATCAGAAGATGGATGATTGAACTTTAGATCTAGAGAGTTATTTTGACATTTGACACTGAAGCACGGTGAGAATAGAGCATTGAGTCTGGCACCAAAAATAGGCACTACACAGAAGAGAAGAGGGCACTATTAGTCCCACATTGGAAGATGCAGAGCTGCTAAAGTGCTACTTAAAGAATAGCACACTTGACTGCTCAGTCATCAGCACAGGGCACATGTGAGCGAGCGAACGTGCGTGTGCATGTGCATGTGATGATGTGCTCTGGGAGAGTGGCCTTTGGGTGCCAGGTGGAAGGCTGAGATGGTGACACGTGGTCTAGTGTGGTGCCGATTCGACTCTCTGAGCCATTGATCCTACGAACGACTGCATTGATCCTGATCTCCTTTGGTGTTGAGTACTTAAGTGCTTATGTTAAAAAAATTCTAAGTGTTGAAAACAATTGATGGGTACTTTGTGAAGGCTTTAAATAGCCTATGTATTAAATGAGAAGAGCCTAAGTTGAAAATAATTAATGGTGGATTTAATGTGTTGTTATAAAACAACATTTTTTTGCATTTTATTTTCCTCAATTCGTTTATGAAATGATTACAATGTTTTTAATGTTCATTCTTATGCAATTATTCATGCAGATAACATATTGTAGTAATTAATTAGTTAAGTATGTAATTTATTATTATATTTAACTTATACTCTAGTTATATTAATAAGTAAGTATTAAGTAGTAGTATAATCTAAGTAGTAATCTTAAGTAACTTAGTAATTATAATGTATTTAGTATAATAATTAGGTTAGTAATTTGTTTATAGTTTAATTAAGTAAATCTAGCGTCTATTAGATGAATTAATTAAAGTAAGTATTTATTAGTTATATAGCTTAAGTATTGAAGTAAATTATAAGTTAAGTTAATTAAGTATGTACTAATTAAGTAACTATAATTTAAGTAATTAGTAATATTTATGTTATTAAGTTATAAATAGTAAGTATATATTTAAGTAAGTTATATAAGTACTATCTATATAAGTTAAATATGTAATAGTAAATTAATTATTATAATTAAAGATAAGAATAACTTAAGAACAAATGGTGAATGTTATGCTTAAATTAGCCTCCCAGTGAACGACCTGGACTTAACTAGTATAAATTTATAAATGTGTTCATTACCTTGCTCGTTATACTATAACTTAACAATGACTAATTAACTATGTAAGGTAGTTGTATATCATTTCTTAGTACCATTGCCAGGGAAGCAACTCGAATAAATTATATTCACCATTATCATTTAATCTATTCCTATTTTTGTATTACCCATTTCTGACTTATTGTGTTTTCCTTGTTTTCTTTGAGGTATCTGTTTGATAGATACTTGGGTAGGAAGAAAAGTTTTTCTTTCTACATTTCACATTTTTCTCCTGTTTTTACGATGTGAGATACTGATGATAATGTCATCATCATCCATAACTAGCTTTAATTAGTCAGAATCAATAGACAAATACTCCTACATAACCGCCGGAGAGTCATAATTCATTTCATATTCTTTTTGAGAGATAAATAATAAAACATGGGTAAATCTGTAGTTTTAACATCATATCTTAAATGCAGAGCAATCATGGGATTTTCCAGGGGTTAAATGAAGGTCAAATGAGCATTAATGACTAACAAGAGGGTCCGTACAGACAGAAACGAGTTTTCATGCATTTCAAGAATTAATGGACATCCGAAACCCTAATTTCAGATCTTCTTAATTAATTGAGGTTATGGTCAGGATAAAATTCATCTAAACATTCTAAAATTCATATAAAAATATTCTATAAGGTTTGGTACCTTTGATTTGACCATTGGAATCCATTTTGACCTAAAATAGATTCTCAGACAGATAGTTGCCCTAATTTAGGTTTCTACATAAATTACCCAGTCAAACTTGGTCAAAACCAAAATTTGACTTCACCATCAGATTCCTTGGGTCCATATTAAGTTTGTACCAAAATTTGGGCCCAATAAGAGATCATCTTGACCTACATTGCATTTTGGTCTAGTCAGACTCTTTCTCTTTCACTTAAACCCCTAGCTTTCAAAATCTATTGCAAGGACCCCCCTAACTTTGTCATATTCTTCACCAACAAGTCCTTGGCGCCATGACCGTGTGAACGCATCAAGCGTCGACCTTTCAATCAAGGACTTCTCCCTAATTTCTCGCCCAATCTCTTCCAAAATTGGAAGAACTCCTGAAAGAATCCTCTTCAATTTGAGCCGCATCTTGGGCTCCGGTTTGTACCCAAATCCTCATGTGAACCTTTCAAAGGTTTGGGTATCCCTTGTGTGCGAAGCTTCCAAGCTTCCAATCTTGGTTTCCAAGCTTGGAATGCCTCTCTAAACCTTATAAAAGACCCCCTGAGGACAAACCATCCTCTTTAGCTTGGTTTGGAGGTTGGAATCCCCTTCGTCTCTTCTCCCCGACTGCCATCTCCACCAACTCCAGCGACCCTCTTCGACCACCTTCTTCGCTTGCCGTCACAGACAATAGCTGGCAGGTTCTCCTTCCTTTCTCTCCTTCGCGCGTCGTAATACTAGCGAGCGCCGCCTACCTCCCCTCATTGTCGCCGCTTCACCCACCGGAGAATTCATCTTCCCCATGTCTAGCGTACCACCGACAGGGGAATCCTCCCCTTTCGTCCGTTAGAATTAGGTTAGTTAGGTTTCTCTCCCTCTTTACTCTCTTTCCCTCTCTTTTAAACCTCACGTTGACCCTCAACTCCACCATATGCCAACTTCGTCTCCATCTCTAGCCACGCCTCTGGCGAGTCTGCCCCACCTCCACAATCCACCAAACAACTCGCCATCAAGTCCAAAAGCTCCGCTGTATGCCTTCGCACAAAACCCTCCTACCTATTTGCCATTCCATTCACCTAAATGCATCCTCGACCAACCCACCTTTGCACGGTCTTCGCCGACCTTCGCAGACCACCTCACTCACTCCTTCATCTCGCCACCACCACCATCACATTCGCCAACACTTGGCGAAGCTCTTGAAGTATTTTAACATGGCTGTGAGGCCATATTGCTTGTTTCAAGTATCCCACTGGAGCTCCGTCGTTGCCGCCATCATCTTTGGCTTGTTCTGCACACCACGGCCGTGTTCTTCATCTAATCCACCTCTAGGCAGTGCGGACACTCTCTAGGACCCTTCCCAGGTCCTCAATTAGAGGCTTCATCTATGACTTCAACTCCAATTAAAGAAGGCTCTATAGCAGTGCACGTGAAGGACGGGGACTAGGATAGTCCCACCTTGTGGATTGAAGGGCGCATGTCCACACATAAATTGGATTTGTGCACTGGCCTTATCGCCTAGTAACACGGGGGTTAGGTCCCCATTACACCCACTTACCCGCTACCCGCCTATGCCTCACTCCTCGCCTGCGACACCATGCACGCAGGCTTGGACCCAATACTGCTTAACCCGGATCCCTGAATACCCAATTATGACCCAATTATTTGAGAGAGAAGAGGAGGAAGAATTGTGAGAGAGCAGGGGAGGGCTTTGCTGTGTGACTCTCTACATTGTGCTCAAGAGAAGAGGGCCCTGTGCGACACTTAGTCGCTGAAGGGATTTAGATCCCTTGTGTTTTGAAGGAAAGAAGAAGAAGAGAAGAAACAAAGGAAGAGGCTTTGAAGAGCACTGTAGTAAGGCGACGTTTAAATCGTCTGGTGGAAAGACCCGATGTCTGATTTGGCATTTGAAACTTGGGCCACTTAAGCTTGCGTGGCATTTCCAATTGAGGATACTGTAGCATTATTTGAATAATTAATATATATGTGCTTAGACTAATAATTGGTGATTTAAATCACTATTATTTTGTCTTAGGTTTCTTTTTGTCATGTTAAACTTTTGAAGTACTCATGTTTGCCATTGAATATTAGATTTGAGTAGTTATTATGCATTGAATATCATCATTATGCTAATTTCCTGTGCTCATTTATATTTTGATTAAGATTAGCGCGTCAATTTTATATTTATTCCCTATGTTTGATCTCGAACTTCAATTTAGATTTTGACTAATAAATTTTATCTATTGATTAAGCTACTTAGAAATGTACTATGACGACAAAACATTAAACTCCCATATGATCCTATCAATAGATACTTCTTTCCTTAGTCTCACTGTAAAATAAATGCCTTATAGTGACGATACATCTATGCCGATAATCAACGTACGTCACTAATTATCCCTTCTTCGATCGCTGGTTGCCACCCATTTCTTTCCCGACTAACCTCCCTCGTCGTCGTCTCTCCCTCTCTAACTCGCCCTCCTTCTCCTTCGACATCTCCACCGAGCTCCACCTCCTCTCCCTTCCTTTCCCCCCTTCCCTTCCCCTTCCCCCACGACGACAACATCTGCCTTGATGCCTTCCGCCCCATCGTCCACCTCAACAGCAACTCGCGAGACGGCAATGGCGGAAGAGATCCCCCTCGTGACAACATGGATGGTGGCGTAAGGGCATGGTGCATGGCAGAGTGATCACCGGAGGCTGTGCTTCTTCAATCTTGTGGGGGCTCCATCAATCGAGATCTCCTTATTGGCGCACAAACAAGTCTCAGGTACTCTCTATTGATCTCACGATCTCAATTGTTCTCATTCTCAATCATTCTCGCTTAGGCACTCTCGATCGATCTCACTCCCAATCGATTTCACTGGAGCATTCTTGATCAATCACCGATCTCTCTATGATGCTCTCGTTCGATATCTTTCTCGACTATCCTCCTTAGGGTCCTCTTTATCAATCTTGCAATCCTTCAGGGTTGCTTTTGATCGATCTCACTGGGTTTCTCTCATCGTGTGTGTAAGCATCGTCCCTTGTCCTCCCACAATTGATTGGATGGCAAGGTGTTCAACAAAATGGCACGGTGGGAAGGTGAGGGTGACACTGCATGCGAGATGTTCGACGAAATGCCGCAGTGGGATCTTCATCCTTCTAATTTGCTCGTCTCCACCAGGTGCACTGTTGCCTCCCACTTCCGCCTCCTTACGAAGCATTACCACTATTACTCATCAAGGTTAAATCTTAACCTTTCTCTCTCCCATGATTTATGCTCGATAACTTATCAAGTTCGATCTCTCAGACGATTTGCAACACAATCTCCCACATCCATCTCTCAAATCTCTCATCCACATTGATCCCTTTTAATTAATCATTCTCCTATGATCTCCGTTACTCGATTTTTAGCACAATTAGTGTTTGGGATCAAACTGAAGCTCAGATCTACATTCCAACTTTTTTGCTCAATCTCTTTCTTGATGCTTGACCTTTCTCTCAATTTGTATTAATTTACTCACTATCTTGACTTATGGTTAGGTATTAGGTTTTGATGTGTGATTTTTTTAAAATGATCTATGATCTTGTATGCAGTGGCTTATTGTTGCAATGTCAAACCTACCTTATTCATATGACCTACCTGCTTGTTTCTTGGTTAATCAACACAAACACACCTCTAGTTTCATAGCATGCTTAACTTATCCTTTGTGATGCCCGGGCATTCATTTTGCATCCTAGAAGTTTGTTGGAATCTTTTACTATGTTAAACTTTGAGTCTTTTGGACCACAATGTCCCTGCACTGGCTTCTAATTTATAGATCCATGTCCTCGGTCTCTATCTTGATTCCACTCTTCATTGCCTTGCCTATTACCTGTCTGAGCCTATATGATCCCCACAATGCAGTCATTGAGGTTTGGGGCAAGCCCCCATATGTAACTGCTGTGAACATTTTACTTGTGTTGAAGGAAAGGTATATTACAAATCAAAAGGGTGGTTTGGGTGGGGGAGTGGGTTAGGATAAGCATGCCATAAGAATGGCTTTCAAATAAGTGTTCCTAGGATGGGACTTATAGACTAAAAAGTGTATGAGACCAAAGAGTCCCAAATATCTAGTGTGTCCTATGATTGGTTTCAATACAAGGACATTCTCACCATTGCTGATCTCACATCCTTGTGGCCCTCGCCAATCTTTTCATTTAATCTTGATGTTGGCCTCCCTATTTATCCAACTGTAAAACGTTAGTCTTGGAACAAGAAAAATAATCTGTGACAGTTTGTTTTCATCAAAATTCTAAATGCTATACTAGAATGGATGTGGTATTTTGTTGGATGTATATAATAGATTGCAAACACAATGAATGTCATAAACAAGCCAGAAGCTACACAACAATTAAGAACGATTCTATTGAATGATGGACATCTGAAAAACTAAGGACCCTTTTTTATCATTGATGTCCTTGAGGCTTGAAATCCCCAAAGTTCCCTTTTTTTTCCTTGCTTCGGGGAAGTTGAGACAACGACCTTTACCACTGGATTTAATTTCCTTGCTTCTTTTCTTGCATCCTGTAAATCCAAGATTCGACAATTTCATCTAGTGCTTGTTACTCCCACTCCCTAATGACTCCTCATCCTCTTTGTTAGCCTCCTATACAACCTCGATGCCGTCCTTAATATAGGAAGTACAAGTTCCCCAACTGAAGTGCACCAATGTAGGGCATTCAAAGACGGTGCTTGTGATGCTCTAACCATGCTTTTGTTACAGGATCTCCAGAATATCTTGAACCAAAATTTCTATGCATGTTATCAACTGTTTCATCTAGCCATGTTCTGTAGTAATATGCTGACTTGCCTTTGGTAATATTCTAGTTGCATGTTCATTATGCTTTTGTTGCTTTTTTGTGCTGAAACACATTTATGAGAAATGGAATTCTTCTTTCTGCAAAGTACCTGTTGATGGCCACTCTACTAGAGTTTGACAGGTTGTGAAACTTACAATACATTTTGGTGACTAGAAGGGTTTTGCCTATACTATGGAGAATCTTTATAGTAAAAATTTTCTTCTCTATTTAAAGCAGACTTTATTCAAAATAGAAAAGGTATTTATGTTCTTTGGAATGATAATATCTTATTCCAGCTTATGAATTTTAATTAGATTGTTATTAAAATGATTAAACTGGAGAGTTTGACAACTAATTTTTATCACAAAGATGAGATGCCCTTTATTTATTTATTTGTTTTTCTTTTTCCATAGTAGGGGGTGGGGGGGTTTAGATGCCCTTTAAGAAAAGATGGTTAGCTTCACCCAAACCACAGAGGAAGCTTTATAATTGTTTTTATTTAGCTAAGCATGCAGATTGAAGTTCTTTTCGATTATTCGTGAACACAATGTTCCTTATGGTATTGTCTTTCCTTTTTCTTTTTTGTCAAACAGATTTCTTGGAAGTTTGAGCTTGATCAGCAGTCAGAACCATAGGTGATCATAGTTGTTATGCTTGTGTCAGCTTATCACATGATTTGTTCCAAAGTTTCTGAATTTTAACCCGTTCCTCTAGATTTCTACTAACGGCTTCACTAATGATCTCCTCTTTGTGTCAACATTAATTAAGTGACTAATAATGGTGGCCCCCTTGTTCTCCATTGGGCGATAATTAGGAAGAATCAAAAGTGAGTACTGTCATTAAATTCATGAAGTTTTAAATAGAATTTTTTCCCATACCTAATATTAAGATTATACATAGACACACATAACTTGCGCCATGTGCATATAAATATATTATACATAGTCACTTCAAAAAAAAAAGTTCATCTTGCATGGGACACTTCAAAATAGTTCATCTTAATTTGTGTAATAGGAAAAATCTTTTTTTTTTCTTTGAGAGTGTAATGGGAAAAATTATTCTACGTTTGCTTCTTAATGATCTAGTAATTGACATTTAGCCATTTATCCATGATAAAAAACCTTAATCCTTCACTTGAAAAAGTTGCTTATAAACTGTAATATCTTCTTGATATTTCATCGCAGGCCACATTATAATTTAAACCTCTGGAGTATTGTCGTTAATGGACAAATTTTGCCTATTGATCCATCAGTCTTTACAACATCAAGTACCCAACGAGCTATAATTGATTTTGGGACAACATTGGTTTACTTGGTAGACCAAGCATGTGATCCATTTATAAATGCTGTAAGTGCAATAACCAACTGCTTGTTTTGATTTTGCAGCTATTAATATATGGATACGTTTTTGCAACTTTGTATATCTTATGTTAAAAGCTTGCATGTGATATTCCTTCAATAAAAACTTAGAGAATATTTATCTAATACTTATAACACCAAGGATTTGCTAATATGGTTGTATGTTAATCTTAACGTGCCAAGCCAAGCTTACTTCCGATTGGACTCAAAAAGTTTAGGACTAGCTGCATACAGTTCGAGCTAATTGGGCTTTTAATTACTATATGTTTGGAGCCCTCTTAATTGAATGTTTCCTGCCTGACACTGGGAGAAATGACAAAAAAGTGGATGGATTGTAGAGTTCCTAGGGAGGATGAAATAGCTCAACATCAGCTGAATGGCAGGAATGCAATTAATAATATATTAGGGGTCCAACTTACACCTTACGCAGTTAGCACAAAATATATAATTAAGTTGTATGCTTGTAGATAGGCAAATGTGATTATGATAATTAAGTTGTATGCTTGTCAATTGTTCTTTATAATTTTGGACTTATCACATTGCAAGAAACCAAAGACTTACCACATCACATTATTGTTATGTTCCTGATAATTTTGGACTTACCACATTGCTTTGTTTCTTGCCATTGTTGTGGTTTATTATAACCTGTATCGCTTTGGAAACTCTTGACACATTATGATTCCATGCACACACTGGGTATTGTGCTTAAAAATTCTATACAATTTCCCTCTATTTGCTCCTTAAAGATGTGCTTATATTCCATCAATATCCTCCCATAACTTTGGGACAATCCTTCTATTATGGGATGTGATTTTGCCAATAAGTATTAAGGTTGTAAACATGCAGAAGCATTGCAGATAAGCCCATGCATGTAGACAAACATCCTAACACCATGTTTGGTTTTTAATTGTCAAAGTTGTAATCCAACCCCAGACAAACATATGCTTTTATGACCCCTTTCAGCAACTCCAAATCAAGTAAATGCTATGTCATTTCTATATATAATGCATGTTAGGATATTTATAGTTATAATGAAGAGGTTATTATTTTTATATTTCTTACATATTTCATGGATTGGTTTGGGCTAAATTGGGCCAAAGCAGGCCTTCATGTAAAAGTTTGATATCTAAGGCCATGCCCATTTATTAGTTGGTTGGGCTTGGCCAACTTGTTATCTTGTTGACAACCTAATTGTCTATCCAAGTTAGGCTCAATCATGTTGGTCTTGGCCAACTTATTATCTTGTTATTATGTTAACTACTCCATTCAATGCTCATGCTACTTTATTGATTTAAAACAACTATAGAGGTTTAACAGAATTTCGATTCATAGCCATCTCTTCATACGATTCAGCCTACTGAACGTGGTCATGATTCTTTTTCGTATCTTTTCTCATTCATGCAGGTGATATTCATGGGCAATATACTGATCTTCTGAGGCTTTTTGAATATGGAGGGCTTCCTCCTACTACAAATTACCTATTCTTGGGAGACTATGTAGATCGAGGCAAAACAGAGTTTCGAGACAATATGCTTGCTTCTGGCCTTGAAGATTAAGTATCCGGAAAAATTTCTTTTTATTGCGGGGAAACCATGAATGCACATCTATAAACCTCATATGTGGGTTTTATGATGAATGCAAAAGAAGATTCAATGTGTGGTTGTGGAAAGTCTTTACAGAATGCTTCAATTGTTTGCCCATTGTTGCTCTGATTGACGAAAAGATTCTTTGCATGCATGGTGGCCTTTTCCCTTATTTAAATAATTTGGATCAAATAAGGAATTTACCACGACCCTCCGATGTGCCTGAAACTGGACTTCTATGCGACCTTTGGTTTGACCCTAATCTTGAAATTGAAGGATGGGGATCGAATGATAGGGGTGTTTCCTATACTTTTGGTCAAGATGTGGTGTCAGAGTTTCTCCATAAGCATGATATAGATCTTATATGCCGTGCTCACCAGTTATTAGATTTTCATCCACTTCCTTTCTCTTTCATTTTTGTCATTAGCACCTATCAGCTTTTATAACCTTTGGATTTTCATTTTTATACAAGGTTGTTGAGGATGGTTATGAGTTCTTCGTTGATCGACAGCTTGTGACAGTATTCTCTGCCCCTAACTACTGCGAAGAATTTGATAATGCAGGTGCCATGATGAGTGTTGATGAAACGCCAATGTGTTCCTTCCAAATACTAAAGCCTACACAAAATAAATCAAAGCCACATTCTCAAGTACAACGACAGTACAATCAAAAACTCCCCCAGGTATCAAGGTACAGAAAACATTTTCTTATAATTTGTTATGCACAACTTTGCATGACTATCGCCAGTAAATTATTTTAATCATGACATGGTAGATATACAAGAAATGTTGTCAGTGGTCGTATCCTTTCAAGAGTGCTATCATGACACAAGTCAAATTTCTTTTGTTGGCATTGCATGGAAAGTACTAACATGGTATGTCTGCCTTACTTGGGATCTATTAGCAAAGGTAGGACTTTTGGAATTTGGATAGTCAAGATGGGCATTCATTGAGCTACACTTTTGGCTGAATGTTCTAATAGTACTAGTGGCACGGTGCCCAAATGTCCTTAACTAACATATTACCCTACATAAAGAAACATGGAGTGGCAAGCGTAATTTTAAGCATTTCTGACCCTGAACAGGGAGTAAAGAGACGTCCTTTTTGCCAATGCATCTAGTATTGAAGCCTCCACAGGAAAAAACCATTATGACTTGAATTCAGAATTAGTCTAAATCCATAAATGGCAAAGAATGTGATGGAGTACTACTCCGTTTTTCTGAGTCCTAAAGCTGCTTTCTTCTCTTGAAGACCTATATGTAAATGATGCATTTGGAACAACACACTGGGCTCATGCTTCTACTAAGGGTGTTACAAAGTTCTTGAAGCCATCTGTTGCCGGTTTCCTCTTGCAAGAGGTTATAGTCTGGATTCTAATTTGTCTATATTGTTGAAATTTGCATTTATTAGCAAATTTTAATCATATAGGTAGGGGCAGAACAAATAGAGGTATTCCATTATTTTATTTGTATAAAAGGCATGAACCTTTTGTTATCTAATTATATAATTTGATCATGTTTGGTAACTGTCTGTTGCTTCA
This sequence comes from Thalassia testudinum, assembly GCA_037157565.1. NCBI lineage: Eukaryota > Viridiplantae > Streptophyta > Magnoliopsida > Alismatales > Hydrocharitaceae > Thalassia > Thalassia testudinum. Next base: position 129,793,720 of record JAZHRO010000055.1, read on the forward strand.
CAAGTTCCTCATGCTGCAAGTGGACTTAGCAACTCCCATAGAGAAAAAGGGTCATCCTCATTGACCTATCAACCATAAGGTATATGATTCAATTTCCATTTGTTACCAACCATTTCTTTAGGTAAAGTACAATTTTTCTCATTCCCATATGCTACAATTTTTCTCATTCCTCATGTGTTATGATCCTTGTAAATTTTGAGATTTTCCACATTTGCATCAGATGTACATGTGTTTGGGCTTAATCTATATTTTTCATTATCAATGAACTATCTCCGGTTGGCTGGTTACATTGGATAAGTATATGAAAGTTAGAGTTTTTATGATACAATTGATGATCAAAATTGTTTGCTTGAATAGAACCATTTGTCCCTTTAAGCAAGGCATAGGAGGAAACTATAAGGCTTATACTACAAGATAATGTCATGCATTTTTAACTGCTAGCGACTAACATTGTGCATCGTTATTTGCAGCAAGCATTATTTGATTGTTGAGGAATATACTCTCTATTAATTATTCAAACTATAGCTCCTCATTTCTATGATGTTAAATATTGATCAGTTTAGGGAGGGTCTCCCTTTTAGGCAATTTTGACAGTGTAAAATTTAATAAGATGGTCAATATATGTTGTTCTACATTTCTAAGTGAATAGAGCTTGTATTTTGAAACAGGCATGTAAAATATCTTTATTGACCCTGTTAACTATTCATGTAAAAGGTGCCTCCCCTGCCACATGGACATGTAGAGGTCATGGGATTTACCCTCTCAAATTTTAATCTAATTTTTGGTTTCTTTCTTCTCCATTTTGTATATATAGTTTTTGGAATAACAAGATTCTTGTACCTTCTCTCAATAAAAGAAAAAAGAACAGGAGGCAATATTTTTTCTCTTTCTTTTTTACCAAAAAGATGGAGAAGGGTTACGATAATTAAGGATTCCTAATTGATATATATTTTTTTCCTTTGAAAAGCTGCTTGATTTGGAGATAGTTCTCCACTTTCCAATTTTGTTTGTTGCTTCCTGTTCTTTTATGGTTTAGCTAATCTTAATTAGTTAACTTTATTTCTTTAATTTCTGCAAAAGCTGCGAAGGATTTGCGCTATAATTGCCTATGGGTCATCTTATTTTTGCCAATCCTAGCTCTATTATTGCCTTGCTTCATATTGAAGGGCTTCATTTACTATTTGCTAGTAGAAGATTGCTAGTAGAAGATGTTACTCATCTTTTTTTTTTATCTTAATGAATAGGTTAATGTTAATTTTATTTGTGTATAAGTAAATTATAATATCATCTTTTTTTTAGGAGCTATAACATCATGTTTAATGATTTGTAGTTGTGCATCACTTCAAGTTGATCAAGAACCTTTGCGAGCATGCAAGATCTCATAGTTGAAGCACTTGACTGACAACTAACAAATTATGAGAATAATTAGATACTTGTATATAGAGAGAGAGATTGATGGATAATTGTGACTTATGTCACTTATAGTATTTGTAGATAGATAATTTTCTTTTAAAATTATATAAAAAAATTGTTCCATTGGATGTACATGTATGGTTTTATTGATAATTTAATTTGTTATTTCAAAAGAGTTATATCTTATATATTTTTCTTTAATCTTACTTGAATAAAGATAAACATTGTTGATAATAAGATTAAATCTTAAATCTATTAAGATATTAAAGGATCACAAAATTAAATATGATTTAATAGTGAAGATTTTGATATCTATATTAACAGATCTAGTGACAGATAGTTATGTTGGTGTTATGTTAAAAAAATTGTAGTTATTACTTATGAGGATGCTTTTACCAACATTTTTTAACCTAGAAAAAATGATTAGCTTCGAAAATGTGACCGTCATTGTAGCTCAAGGTGCAACATCAACGGTTTTTACCATCGGTGTTGCTTACAGCAATGCCTCTTAAGAGAACAGCTCAAATGACCTTTGGAATAGCACCTTAGATCTACAGCAACGGTCATTTTGATCTATACCGATGGTTATTGATTGTTGGTGTAGGTGTAGACGGTTGCGGTGCCTTAGATAGTTTGCTTTGTTGCATTTAGTTAATATATTAAAAAAAAACCAAAAAGACATTCTTCTGACTAACAACTGTATCCATTAGGTATACATTCTTAGGAGTGCATTATTTTTGCTAGATTTCTAATTTGAAATTCTTTTTTAGAGATAGAATATATTTTATCACGTAGATCCCTATCTTGGACTTAAGCAAGACCATATTTTGATTGAAAAGATCTATAAATCAAAACACATCTTGTTATCTTCTTTTCATTAGAAGACATTTTATAAAAAGAGGAATTCATTAAAACTCATGACATATCTATTTTGCAAACTTATGTGTAGGTTTTTATATCGCTATCAGTTGCATGCTATTGTGCACACAACGCAATCACTAGAGTCACACGAGTCTGTCCTTCTTCTCTCTTCTTTTCATCTCTTAGGGCTTTGGTCGAAGATCAACAAGTTTGTTTCACCACTAGAGCCTCGAGGAGCTAGTAGTGAGTAGTCTCAATCCTAGACCTTCGAACCTTAAGGATACACACCACGTAGACACGTAGGACATGTGTTTGTACTTATACGGTATCTATTTGATTCCTAATATTTTACTCGTATTCTAGGTCATCTTTTCTCTAAAAAAGAAGAAAACCCACTTTCGTTTCGGGTTTTGCTTGTCACTGTTTCTCGTAGTGGTGTGAGTATGCCTTTGTACATTCTTTTTGTTTATGCATGGGAGGCGATCGCTGAGATTGCCCCTTGTCCCTTTGTTGATAGGTTTACTAGAACTGTTGTTCCTGTGCAATACTCTATCCCCTCTACTTCTACTGCTTTTGCGTTTGATCACATGGATCAACTGCACAATCCTGAGAACCCCCTGGTCAAGAGGATATCCCACCTTTTGATATCCACAAGGTGTTCCTGAATCAGAATCTTCAGATGCTCGAGCAGAACCGTCAGATCAATCTACTCACAGCTGCTCTGTAGAATCTCTAGGCTCGTCAACTTGAGGTGGGTCCTAGCTTTGCACCGCATCCTCCACCTAACCCTTTGCTTAAAGATTACTACAATCCTTCCAATGCTCAGGTAGAGCCATGTGATAGGATTCTCGTTGGGGAAAATGACCCTGAACTTAAACCGAATATCATTAGTCTTATTCCCAACTTTCATAGAAATAGTTCTGAGGATCCGTTTCAACATATTAAGGATCTTAAGAATCTATCTTAGACTTTGGGTCCACGGAATCAGAGTCGGGAAATTCTACTCATGACGATGTTCTCCTTTAGCCTTAAGGATAAGGCTGCCTATTAGTATCTATCACACAACCTATTACGACTTGGGTCGACTCGAATTTGCTTTCCTAAAGAAATTCTTTCTTATAGGTCTCACCAATTCCCTTAGGCGAGCAATCATGACATTCTCTCAGAATCAAGGAGAAGCAATTCATGAAGTGTGGGAGCGCTTTCATGAATTACAAAGGAAATGCTCACGTCACGACATCCCTCGTTGGCAATTAATGCACATCTTTTACTATGGATTGCAAGAGAGCGTTCACAATCTAGTCGACGCCTCTTGTGGAGGAAACTTCTTAAACTGTGATGAAGAATCCGCCTTAGAACTTTTCAAGGAAATGGCAGAAAACTCAATCAACAATGCCTCCATGACACAATTCACCAGAGGGAATCCACATCAGAGCCTGCATCACAAGGGCATTCACGAAGTTGAGAGCCAATCCAATTCACGAGACCTTGAGATTATTGTGGTGAAACTGGATAAGGTTGATATTGTAGCAAGCATCTTGACGAGGTCAGGAACACGATGAAAAATCTTACACCTCTACTTGCTACGAATCCTACGCCTCAAACTGTTTCGCAAATTCTTGTGGGGAGGGAGTTTGTATATAATTTGGATTTGCGAAATCCATCTTCCTTGGGTTATCTCCCAACTCATGCACCAACACAAGGAGGGACCTTGTTCCATCTTTTCCTCATCTTTCCTTACTTCTTTCTTACCCTTTAATGGAAAACATGATGTATCCTCATGATTTACACTCCATCCAGGGGTACAACACGAGATCAAATCCATACTCCAATACCTACAACCCTAGGTGGAGAAACCATCCCAACTTCTCCTCGTTTGATCATTCACAAAGACCTACCTATCTGAATCAGACTTGTCCAAACTCGACGACATTGCCTTTTCAACAATCGCATGCGAGGCCCACCCAACAGAGTATGCAGAGCTACTCAGGGCTGAATAGAGATTCGCAACCTATTTAAATTTTGTGAGCTGTGAATGAGAGCCAGCAACAGAATGTTGAATCTCTCGCTAAAGTTCAAAGGCAATGTGTGGTAGAATTGGTTGACCTTAGCGGCCAAATCATGTTGTTGGCTGAGTCTCGTCAGCCAAGGGCCCTTCCATCCCAGCCAGTTCCAAACCCTTGGAACATTCACCCTAGGTTTAATCCAGGAGGTCACAATCTAAATTAGGGTCATGCTCATCCATACATCAGGCCAATCTGAATCCAAATCAAAACCCACCCTTCGCACCTCCCGAATATTACTTCTTGAACCAAGATCAACAACAATTCGTAATGAATCAACCTTTACTCCCAAATCCATCGATCTTCCAAAATTCATAATCAACTTTGCAATCTTCTTCGCATGTGGGTATTAACTCTGTTACAACAAGCTGAGGGACTTCTATTAGGGATGCCATAGATCCATGTGTACACCTTTTAGACCCTAGTACATCCAGAATCGCTTCTGTACCTACACATATTAGAGCTGATTCACCTAATCTCGTTAATATTGCCACTACTTCTGATCAGGCTCACACTCTCGTAGGACAGGAAAACCAAGTCCCTTTTCCCGAAGCCTTAAATAAGAGATCTAAGAAATAAAAGAAACCTGTTACCATTGATGAGGATTTTTTTTGTTTGAAATCAAAAGGAAAGCTATCGTCTTACGATAGTAATCCGGGAGAACAATTTATTGGTAATTGACTAAGAAAATTTACAATTCAGATCCCCATCTATGTATGAGGGACCATCACTCATTTACAATTTGCTCACAGCAAATTGGTCTCTCCTGAAAAAGCTCTCATTTCTTGCTCTCCACACACACCAGAGAGTTGCAGTCATGTGCAGATGCGGCCTCTCCATCACTACAAAATTATGCCATAAGGAGTTCCACGAGAGGAGTGGTTCCTGGCAGGTCCTCCTCCAAATTACATCAGTAATTAGGCAAGAAGAGAAAATGTGGCTGAGGTTATCAGTGTGCATTCCACATAGGTGACATTCATGAAGAGCTGCTCCCATTCTTTTGTGCCTTAGATCACCTGTTATCAAGCCCTCCCTCCTACACAGCCAAAGAAAAATTTGCACTTTAAGGGGGATCTTCAAGAGCCATATTTTTGTGTCAATATAATCATAGCTCCCACCTCTACCTCCTTCCATAATCTTTCTATACCCACACTGCACTGTATATATCCCATCCCAAACATAGCTATCATCCACTCCAGGCCTGGGTTTAAATCTTTCCAGGTCGGAAATCAGGTTCCTTCTTTCTTCCCATAGCCGGGTGCCCATCCTGGTGGACTCATCTTCATTCAGCTGCCAGCAGTTCCTAATTTCAGACCAGTAGCAGCTGACAGTTCCTGCTTTGTCTCTTGATGTAGCAAAGACCCTTGGGTAAGCCTCCTTCAGAGAACCCAGCAGAGACCAGTGTTCACTCCAGAAGTTGAAAGTTCTGCCATCTTCTAATATCGGCTGCAGCAGGTGCCAATTGTCTTTCAATGCTCGAACCACAGACTTCCAAAAGGGTGATGGTCTGATAGGGTACAATCTCTTTAGCACACTGTTGGACTGACCATATCTATCCTTAACCAATTCAGTCCAAGGTTTCTCTTCCCCTTGCAGAATTTTAATGGCCCATTTGAGCAGCAAAGCCTCATTGAATTCTTTCAAGGATTTGATTCCCAAACCCCCACTTTCCTTGGGTAGACAGATTTGTTCCCATTTTAGAGGTTGCATAAATTTTCCTTCATGCTTGAGGCCTTTCCAAAAGAACCTCTTCCTCATTAAATGCATGCGCTTCCACACAGATTTTGGAGCCTTGAAAATAGAGAAATAGAAGACAGGGATGGAAGTAATAACAGAGTTTAGCAAAATGAGTCTACCACCCTTAGAGAGAAATTTGCTATTCCATCCAGCTAGCTTCACAGAAATCTGCTGTTCCAATCCCTTTTTTTCATTCTTGAACATCTCAGGGGCAACCCCAGATATCTGATGGGGAGATTAATGTGAGGGGTCCCCAAAGTAGCAGAAATATCTTCTTACTCTGTCTCAGTTAATCCAAAACACACCAGATTGGACTTCTCTCTATTTAGACTCAGACCTAAGATGTCCCCAAATATGTTAACCATATGGCCAAGTGCATGGGCTTCATCTACTGATCCTTCCACAAAAAAGACCATATCATCTGCATATTGAAGAATAGGGCCTATAGCACTCCTGTTAGAGAGGGAGTATCCTCTGATAATTCCTGCCTCAACAAGTTTGCAAGCATACCTTGCTAAATTATCAATAGCAAGATTAAAAATCAAAGGTGCCAAAGGGCAACCTCGCCTCACCCCACATTGAGGTTGGATCCCAGCTCCACAAGGCTTCCCATTGATCAAGGGAGTGAAAGAAGTAGTTGTAATGCACCTTTTCATCCATTGAATCCAGAGAGGGGGAAATCCTCTTCTCTCGAAAACTTCCCACAACTAGGGCCAAGAAATAGAGTCATATGCTTTACGGAAATCAACTTTCCACATAAAAGCTCTGCACTTCCTTTTTTGCCAACCACACACCATCTCTTGGGCCATGATGAAAGACTCTTGTAGGGATCTATTAGGAAGGAATGCAGATTGAACTGGATGGATCACCTCCTGCAAGATTGGTCGTAGCCTATTTGCCAAAACTTTGCTAATCACCAGATAGATAGAGTTCAAGAGAGCTATAGGTCTGAAGTCCTGAAATGTCTCTGCGCCTTGTGTCTTTGGCAACAAGAAGAGGAAGGACCTGTTGATTTTATCAAAGCCAAAATTTCCCTCAAACTCCTTAATCACATCCATTACCTCTTTGCCCACTACACCCCACATCTCTTTGTAGAAGAAGACTTGGATACCATCAGGACCAGGAGAACCTTCATTGTTTAGGTCTTTGATGGCAATCATTGTTTCTTTCTCAGTAATGGTTGCAATCAGGCTAGATACTTGTTCCCTAGATAATTTAGGTAAATCACTCGCTGCCATTCTCCATTGGCCTCTCCCTACAGCCCTTGATAAATCTCTAAAATACTTGATGGCCTCAGCTCTTATATCTGATATTGATGAAATTCTCTGCCCATCCTTGAGTATTGATGAGATTAAGTTGAACCTTCTGCGAGAGCTGGCAGCCAAGTGAAAAAATTTGGTATTGGCATTCCCCTCTTTAAGCCATAATTGTCTAGAACGTTCCCTCCAATCCATCTCCAATTTCAGACCTTCTTCAGCCACCACATCCTACCACCATCTTCTATTTTTGAGTTCCTGTTCTGTTAGTAGGCCAGTGGCCTCTTTTGAATCAAGGCCTTGGATTTCCATTAAAGCCTCATTGCGCCTCTGATGTCTCACAGCTGATACAACAACCCCATATTCCTTTAGCATTTTTCGCATAGCTGTCATCTTGGAAGCAAGCTTGATAGTGGCAGTGCCATCTACATGTTTGGCCCTCCATCCTTCAAGCATCTCTCTGAACCCCGGTTCTCTCAACCAAGATTTTTTAAACTTGAAATAAGAGCCGGCAAGTACTTGTTCTCCACTATCCCAAATGAAGGGTGTGTGATCAGAAAGGGGTGTTCCAATCCACACACAGAGGATAATTGGAAAATATCCATCAGCCCAGCATTACCAAAGAATCTGTCAATTTTGGACATTAGGCCACTACCATTCCCCCATGTGAATTCAGTGCCAGAAGAAGGGTACTCACTCAAGCCTAAAGTCTGAACCATCAGTTGGAATCCAGTGGTTGCACTATCTACCAAGCCATTTGGTCTGTCACTCCCCATCAGTACATAGTTAAAGTCTCCTCCTACGACTCAAGCAGCTCCATTCACAAAGTCAGCAGCCACACTCTAGTCATCCCACAATTGTTACCTTCTGTAAGGGTCGCAGGGGCCATAGACTCCTATAATGTAGAGGTCACACCCCCCTGGGTTCGTTCAAACTTACAAGTCAGCATGTGTCTAGCAATAGAGACCTCAGCCATTTGTAACACATTTTTCTTCCACCATAGCGCGACACCCCCAAACCTGCCATGTGAATTAAGCATCACACAGTCATTCGCATCCCCAACCTTCATATCAACCCAAGCCCTATCATCTTCACTTTCTATATGTGTCTCTTGGATAATAGCACAATCAATCACCCATTCTCTCATATACCTCAGAAGAGAAGCCCTCTGACTTCTATCACGCAACCCACGCACATTCCAAGATAGAATCCTCATTTAGTTTCTTGGGTGCCCCCCTTTTTTGCAGTCGAGATTCTGCTGACCTTCATTACAGCTACAATGGCACTTTCATCAATTTTTTGCGCAGTGTTTTGTTTCCTCTGTCTGAGTTTATAGGGGGGTCTACCCACACTGGTCTTGGAGACTGTCCCTGAACCAAACTTCAGGCCCTCAGCTGCAGGCAGGCTATTTTGCATATTCAAGGTGTTTACAGAGATCTCTTGTAGCACACATTGATCAGGAGTACCGGCTCTTGGTACACTTACCTTCATATTCTCTACCATACCACCATCTACCAATGCCACATCCATCCCTTCCTTCTCTTTCTCTGCCATACCACCTTCTACCAAAGCTACATCCATCCCTTCCTCCATTTTCTTTGCCATACCATCCTCTACCAATGCCACTTCCGTCTCTTCCTCCATTTACTCAGTGCAGTGATGATCCTTGCGCTTTTTAGGCTCAGGCGCCTCACCAGGTGTCACACGTCCAGGCTGCAGTGTTTTTGCCTCAGTTTGCAGCACCTCTGCATAAGACGGATTGTTATGATGTGAGCCCCCATCCATGCTGTCCATAGAAAAATTCAATATCAACAACCAAGAGCTCCCCCCACATCAGAGGATCACCTTCTCTGGAACAGAACCTGCCCTGAACACATCAACCCAGACATTCATCACATTGCCATCTCCTTCAAGCTGACCAACCTCAGCATCATCTGCCAATGTAGCAAACCCTGCTACCATAGTGGCCACCACCTCTTTTGATCTTAAATGCAACGACAGACCCCTGATTCCTAGTTTGCCCGATCTTGAGGCTGCTCTCTGGGGCGGTTGCTTAGGCAGTGAGCCATCAAAGGGAGAAACCAACCTCCAAATCACCATCAGTCCACCCAAATCACTCGAGCAAAAGCGCAAACACTCTACAACCATCATCCCCAAACCAAAAAAGCACAAACCGCGTAGGGGATAGGGACGTAATCTTCCAACCATTTGTTGACAAAGATAAAGATCTTACCAGCTGATAAACCTTCTCCAAGGATGGGTTGCTCGTCATCACCTCTCCAATTAAGGCCCCTTGTAGCACCATCTCCACCACCCTAATGTCCTCGTTCATAGGTATTTCCACGTCCACTGTGTGTCCCCCATAAGTAGATGGAGTTAAAGGCGGAGGTGGTTGCATTTCAGCCCTCTTCGCCCTATTGCCTATGCTCGTCCTTCCCCTTGGTAGTCCGTTGTTGGTCGTGCAGATGTCTCGTTTGTGACCATGTCCCCGACAAGTCAGACAGACCAGAGGGAGGCGGCACACCGACGCCATATGTCCTCGGCGCCGACACCGAAAGCACACGACTTCCCTGTTGCTCCATGGCTTACCACTGTTAGCCCATCCTCTGTCTGCAGCCCTAGCTCCATCAGCCACCGGGAAGCTTCTCTCCTTTCTCCTCCAAGACCTTGATCTCCAGGTCGTCTACCCTCCATCGCCATGGATTCTCTCTCCTGTCGCCCTAGGGTTCGCCTTAGGGTTCTCCATCTCCTCCTCAAAATCTTGATGAGGATTTAATTAAGGTCTTTGAGTAGGTTCAAAGAAACATCTCACTCCTAGATGCTATCAAGCACATTCCAGCTTATGCGAGATTTTTAAAGGACTTGTGTACTCCAAAGCATAAGTCGAAGAAAGGAGGCATTGAAGTACTTTCCGAGCAATAGCTCGTTAATATCCAATTTTCTTCCTTTAAAGAAGAAAGACCTAGGTTCTCCTTTGATCTCATGTACTATTGGGGACTAGTGCTTTGATTGAGCCCTCTTAGATTTAGGAGCATCTATTAATTTGATTCCTACTTTCCTCGTCGAGTTGTTTGATGTTAACACACTTAAGCCTTCTGACGTGACTTTGTAGTTAGCAAATAGATCCATCAAGTCACCTAGGGGAGTATTAGAAGATGTTATAGTGAGAGTTAAAGATTTCTATTTCCCTGTAGACTTTATTATTTTAGATGTGGAAGTCCCTGAATAAATCTAAGACACCCCAACCATTCTAGGGAGACCTTTCCTAGCCACTGCTAAGGCCAACATGGATTACAAATTAGGATCGATTAACTTAAGTTTGGGGAGAAGACGTTGAAACTCAATATCTTTAAAGCTTCTCAAGGAATCGATTTTAAATTGATCGAGGAAATTAGATCTATTTTGACTCTTGAGGATGAAACCACTTTTCTAGATTTGATTGAATCATCTTTTGGCAAATATCCCTTAAGATGAAAACCTGCTCTATGACTCTGTACTCGATCATGAGGTCAAATCATTTGACACATCTTTACCTCTATTCTCTATTGAGAATCCCACCCCTGTTATTGATCCTCACCTAAAATTGAACTCAAACCTTTGCCTAACATGCTGAAATATGTATATCTCTAACCCAATCAATCTTATCATGTAATTATCAATTCTCATCTTTCTAGAAAGTAAGAAATAAAATTGATTGTAGTCCAACAAGACCTAAGAAGGCAATCGGGTGGACATTGTACAACCTAACTAGGATTAGCCCTAATTATTGCACTTATTGTATCTATATCGAGGATAAGGCAGGACCTTCTCGCGAAGCACAGCGGAGACTGAATACGAACCTTAAGGAGGTCGTAAAGAAAGAGATAATCAAGTGGCTAGATGCAGATCGCTTATCCTATATTAGATATTCCTTGGGTGAGTCCAATTCAAGTGGTGCCTAAGAAGGCAAGGCTCACCGAAATCAAAATCGAATTTAGAGAACCATTCCCATGCGAATTTCGAATTCGTGGTGGGTTTGCATCAATTATCAAAAATTGAACTTCGTAACCAAGAAGAGCCACTTCCCTCGACCATTCATTGATCAAAACCTCAAGAAACTAGCTGGTAATAGTTCTATTTTCTAGATGGTTACTCCGAATATAATTAGGTTGCAATTCACCACGAAGACCAAGAGAAAATGACTTTCACCTGCCCCTTCAGAACCTTTTTTTTCTGAAGGATGTCATTTGGGCTTTGCAATGTACTCATGACTTTTCAGTGGTGCATGCTAGCCATATTTTTCAAGATGGTGGGTGATTATATGGAGGTAGTCAAGGATGATTTTTCTATCTTTGGGGAGACATTTGATATTTGTTTAGAGAACTTGTAGAAGATTCTAAAGCTTCGTATAGAAGTTAATCTAGTCCTTAGTAGGGAAAAAAGCCACTTTATGGTACCTGAGAGTATCGTACTTGGCCACCTCGTGTCTAAGAGAGGTATCCATGTAGACCGAGCAAAGATCAATCAAATTTCAAATCTACCTGTACCGAACTCGATCAAGGGCATTTGATCGTTTCTTAGGCACGTTGGTTTTTATTGGAGATTTATTCTCGATGTTTCAAAGATTGCCCAACCTTTGACAACCTCCTCATGAAAGACACGACTTTTGAGATGGACGAGGAGTGTATCACTGCATTTCATACTTTGAGAGAAAGAGTTACACATGCCCCTATCCTGCAACCTCCTTACTGGAACTTACCCTTCGAGATCATGTGCAATGCATTTAACTACGCAGTTGGAGCTATTTTAGGGTAGAAAATCGAGAAGAATCCTATAATTGTTTACTATGCTAGCAAGACATTGAATGACACGCAAAGAAACTATACAGTTACAGAGAAAGAATTTCTAGCAATAATATTTGGATTAGAGAAATCCAGATCCAATATCCTTGCTTCTTGAAGTATCGTGTACTCTGATTACTCTGTGATCAAACACCTTCTTTCAAAGGACACAAAGCCTAGGTTGATCAAATGAATCTTACTCTTGCAAGAGTTTGACCTAGAAATTCGTGACAAGGTGGGATGACAGAATGTCATTGCCGACTACTTTTCCCACCTTCCTTTTAAGAGTATTGAGACTTCTCCACCTATCATAGAACACTTTCCTAATGAGCATCTTTTGAGTATATCGACCGATCTTCCTTAGTATGTTGATATCGTAAACTATTTGGTCATACATTAATTCCCATCTGACTGGGATAGGAATTGCAAAGCACAACTCTTTTCAGTGGCCAAATACTATTTCTGGGAAGATCCTTATCTTTTTCGACTTTGCAATAATCAAATCATTAGGTGATGTGTATCATCTTCAAAGATTGAGTCTATTCTCTCTTTTTGTCATGATTAGGCCTATGGCGGTCATTTTTCGGGATGTAAAACTACCGTGAAGATTCTGTAAAGCAGGTTTTATTGGCCCACTCTTTTCGCAGATTCACAAACATATTGTAAGGCATGCAGTCACTGCCAGACTCTTAGTAGCATGACATGTAGAGACATGATGCCTTTGAACCCGATACTTATTTGCAAAATCTCCGATATCTGGGGCATTAACTTTACGGGTCCATTCCTTTCTTCTTCTGGCTTCAAGTACATTCTACTTGTTGATTATGTATCTCGTTGGGTCGAAGCCATACCCACATGCATTAACGACCACAGAGTTGTCATTCCTTTCATTCATAACCATATCATCTCTCATTTTGGGATACCACGCGCGATCATATCTAATGGCAAATCCCATTTCAACAACGCCCAGTTTCAGAACCTTCTTAGGAAATACGAGATTACACATCATATAGCTACACCTTATCACCCCCAAACTAATGGGCAAACCGAGGTCTTTAATCGAAAGATCAAGAACCTTCAAATGACAATTCGACCTGATAGGAAGATTGGTCTTCTCAGTTAGACGAGGCTTTGTGGGCATATAGGACCACACACAAGACACCCATAAGCATGTTACCATACAGACTTGTTTACGAGAAACCCTATCATCTTCCCATAGAAATCGAACATAAGGCCTATTGGGCTATTAAAGCCTACAATCTTGACCTTGCAAAGGCTGGTGATCATCACCGTAGGTTACAGCATAGTCAACTTGAGGAGATAAGCAATGATACCTATGAGAGTTCCAAGTTGTATAAGGATAAGTTAAAAGCCTTTCACGATAAACCCATTTCCCATAAATCTTTCACACCTAGTCAGAAGGTGTTGCTCTTTGATGCCCGTCAAAATCTCTTTCTAGGAAAACTTAGGTCTAAATGGATTTGTCCATTTGAGATCACACGAGTCTTTGACAATAAAGCTATCGAAATCACCGAACCTAACAAGAATCAACCCTTCAAAGTAAACGGACAACACCTTAAACCTTATCTTGAGCCATACTCCTTGGGTCTTGTTGGAGATTGTTACATTCTCCACTAGCAATTTCACTAGGTTTATGCCTAGCTGAAGGTGTAAAACTTAGCACCTGCATATAGCTGCTTTCGGTTCTTTCTTTTCTGTTTTTTCCATCTTTGTCTAATTCTACACTTGAGTCTGAGCTTTATTAGATCACTTCCTTATTTCCTATCTTTCACTTAGTTCGACTGACCCCTCTGACTTTTGTCAAAGTAGAAATCGTCCTCCTGAGATCTTTTGATCCCCTCTATCCAACTCCTTTTGTCACCCTATATTAAGTGAAGTGTAGAGTCTTTTCACCCTTTCTTTACAATGAGGACATTGTAAGATTTTGGCATGGGGGGTGTAAAGTGAATCTTAATACTCTTAAGTGTAGTATTACAAAATAGAAGAAAAAATTTGAAAAACCCTAAAAATTTAAAATTTGAAAAAATTATACAACAATAACAACCAAGCCTTTTCCCACACTAAGGGGGGTCGGCTATATGGATTCTTTGCCTCCACACAGATCGATTTTCAACCATTTTAGGACTTAAATTAAAGTAATTGAGGTCATACTTAATAGTTTCCTTCCAACACTTGTTTGGTCTTCCTCGACCCTCTTAGCGGGTTCAGCTTCCAACTTCTCGCATCTCCTAACTGGAGCATCTAGTGGCCTTCTTTGTAAATGTCCAAACCATCTTAGACGGGCCTCTCTCATTTTATCCTCTATCGGTGCCACCCTAATCCTGTTTCTAATAAACTCATTTGAAATACGGTCCTTTCTTGTATAACCACACATCCATCTTAACATCTTCATCTCTGCCACAGACATCTTCTGTACATGCCTATAGTTTATAGCCCAGCATTCAGAACCGTACAACATGGCTGGTCTTACCACAGCTCGATAGTATTTTCCTTTGACTTTTAAAGGAACCCTCTTATCACAGAGAACACCAGAAGCACCCCTCCATTTCAACCACCTTGCATTAATTCTATGTGTAACATCTCCATCAATTCCACCATTATGTTGGAAAATGGATCCCAAGTACTTAAAAATATCTTTCATTGGAATGCACTCTTCTCCAATTTTTACATCAATCCCTTCATTGTTCCCTCTATTACTAAACTTGCATTCCATATACTCAGTCTTCGTCCTACTTATGCGTAATCCTTTATCTTCCAGGGCTTCTCTCCAAAGCTCAAGTTTTCTGTTTACTCCATCTCTTGTCTCATCAACCAACACAATGTCATCAGTAGAAAGCATACACCAAGGCACCTCAACTTGGATATGCTTCGTCAACTCATCCATGACCAAGGCAAAAAGATAAGGGCTTAAAGTCGAACCTTGATGTAGACCAATGGTGATATCAAAGTAGTCTGTCAAATCATCCTTAGTCTTTACACAAGCTGCTGCTCCATAGCTAAAGAATTATTAAAACCATAAAAATAAAAAATTAAAAAATAAATATTTTTCTTTTGTGGGGGATTATATTCATGAGAGAAATCCTTTCATAAGGAAAAGAATTTTTCGAAGAAAATCATTAAAGGACCTTATTTAATATTTATAAGTAAATTAAAAAGCTTAAAGAATGTGAATTTCTTAAGTAATCTTTTAAATCCCTACCTTGGACTTTGTCTTAAATACCTTTCAAAACAAATACTTATGTTTTGCTATTAACATGGGATCTTTTTAGTCAAGAATCTGAAACCTAAGTTTGTGATTTGTATTCCCGCTCTTTACTTTGAAAATAGAGTAACTAAGATGTTATCAATTCGTATACAAGACTTAATTTTGGAATTAAATTGTAACTTTCTTGGTAAATAAGACTAGGTTATGTCCTTTTGACTTTGAATTTCTATTTTTATCACTAAGTTGAGTAAAAAGACTAGATGCTTTAGAGTTAATCAAGTAAAGAGGTTAGTTTGGAACTTAACCATAAGGTCTAACGGGCTATAGGTAGCTTAATCAGTCGAGGATGTTTTGTTAGACTTGGCGAGTGATGAGAGATTCATCATGGAGCCTAATTAACACTAACTAGTTGGTTTCCTTAGCTAATTATACCAAAGAATAACATAAATATAAGGTTAATTATAAGATAAAGGTAAAATAGTAAGGACCCAGAAAATATGCTAAAATAATGTAATTAAAGTTAATTATTGTTAATCTGAGTTTAATTAAGAATTAGGACTCAAATCATAACCATTTATCCATATATTAGGTATTTAATATAACTCATATTAATTAATAAGTTGTTAATTAACCTACTTAAGTTAATCACTTTAATAAATATAGTTAAAATGGGCAAAAATGTAATTTCAAGGCATAAACATTATATTTACATTATTTATAATTATATATAAAAAGTTGAAAAAGAAATAAATTAAAATAAGACTTTAATTCCATTGTTTGCATTTGTGCCCTCAACTTTCATTTCGTTCAAGTCCTTTTTGTTTCGTTTAGGTCCTTATATATTTTCATATGGTCCCTATGAACACCTCCTTCCTCAACACCTTCTTCTTCTTGGATGGCTAAGGGCCTCCGATAACTGTACTACCTAATGACTAATTATGTAGCAATCATAAGACTTAAAAAACTTGAATTGAGTTGGAACATAGCATAATTGTAGTATAATTCATGCATTAATAGCATACATTGCATCTTTCATGCTTTACTTAGATAATCATGAAATAATATTGTAATAATGTGCTGATTAGTATGTTACTTGGTTTGTAGGTAATAAAGATGGCCTAAAGCTGGATCTAAAGCAGGGAAAAGGCTAGAGCTGCAACAGAGCTAGAGCAGAAGCCTAGGAATAAAGCCACTCAAGATGAAGACATAATGTAGGGAAGAGGTATACTACATTACTTGTAGGGTTTTAATGTCTGAATTAAATTATGAACATAGGACCTTCTCTAGCCTTAGGACAACCCTAACTACCTTCCCAAACCATAGACACCTTCCCATTAGGTCACCTTAGCCTAGAATACCTCAAAACCCATCTTCCAGCCCAATTTTGGATGTCCAGGTAGGATGCTGGGCATCTAGGCCCCTTAGATACTACTCACAGAACCTAGAACCCAATCTGCTGGAATATTGGGCATCCAAACAAGGTGTCAGATGTCTAATTTCTGTAGAAACATAAGACAGAACCTAGACTCCACCTTAATTCAGCATTGGACATCCAGACTAGAGACTTAGACTTCTGATTTTGAAGTATAAGTCGTTTGATCACTAAATCAGAAGTCTGGAACCCCTCTCCAGATGTTGTTTTTGAAATCAATCCTAGATCTTGATTTCTTAAGCCCCTAAACCAAATTCTACACCCTAGGGAATCTAAATTAAGGTATCCTCAGCCTAGTACACTACCCTAAGACCCTCCTAAGAACCTAATTAGGTTCTCACTAAACCCAATTGATTTGTATCTAAGTCAATTACACCCTACCTAGTCAATTGGACTCATAGAGTCCAATTGAGCTCAAATCTCAACCTGCACAAGTCTAATTGGATTCAGTGAGAGTCCAATTAACTCAAGCCTAACCTAATTGGGAACTTTCTCTCCCAATTACACACACACCCAGTCAATTAAACTTGTGGTGAGTTTATTTGCACTTATTACTTGGGTATTAGGTTTTATGAACCTAGTTTTTAGAAACCTAACTAAACCCAATTGCTTAGGCCTATAGAATTCAACCTAAACCACCTAGCCACCACCCATACTCATGCACACACACACAACCCCTTAGTCTATTTAAAGACCCCCTTGGACGACCATGCCCCCCATCTCGGATGCCATCTCCATAGTCACAACTTCCTCCACAAGCTCCACCATCATCAAGCATCACCACCTTCACATCCAAGATTTAAGAAGCTCTCCACCACCTTCTCAAGAGGTCGGCCATACACCTTGGCCATCCCTCTTTCCCTTCCTACCACCTCTAGCCACACAACCATTCTAGACCACCTCCAATGTCCTAATTTCTAGTAGCCTAGAATTACTGTTCTTCTTAGTTTAATTTTAGCATTAATTTTCTACTTAGTAGTGTAGTATTCCTGCCATACAGAGTGCACGCATAAATGCTTCATGGGTTCCATGCATGCATCTCTATTATGCTAGCATAGCCCTTGTTATTTTCAATTTTCTGTATAAGCATTCCTCTAAACTTGATTGTAATGACATTATTCTTGACGAAATAAAATCAAAAGTTTCCTGTAATCTGCTTCATATATTTATTGCAATCAAGATGTCAATTCTTGAAAACATCAATGATCTTGTGATTGATGTGTTTTCCGTTAACAGCCATCGTGAAGTAAGAATTGTGCACACAAGTACCCACACCTTCACATTTATTGTTTATTTGACGCACGCACACGTAGTAAGGGTTAACAACATGACTAGTGCAACTTACATTCGCAGGCTTGAAACCGAAGTACAATTTTAAGTAAACAAAAAGAGGAATAATTAAGAATCAATTTTGCTTTTATACGCCTCACTGAGATCGACTGGGACTCATCATCTCGATATTAAATTTTTGTTGGAATCATGATTCACACTATACTACGACGCTTTCTTAACCAAATACGCATTTCGCGACTCTAAACAATGACCGCCCATCCGACATCGTTTGACCACCAAACCTTGCTTCCAAGCTCCGCTGACCTCCCTCTTTTCATCCACCAGTCCTGATACCCTTTTAATCCTATTTTTACTAGGGGATTAAGCTCATCGACGTTGGAGAAGACGCCGGTGCTTACATCGAACCTAGACTCTAAATCATCCTGATACATCCCCCTTGAGCTCCTTCTGGACCTATATAAACCCTTACCTTTGATTTGATCTGTCGACTCCCTATCCCTCTTCCCCAAATCGAGCACGATGATGGCTATTCCTCTCCTCCGGTGACCTTGTTCTCCCTCCTTGGAGCATCTCCACTGAAGAAGCTTGTCTTCATCTTATCATGTTGTTAAGATCAGAATCCACTATTTAGAATTGAGTTTTGATGATTGATGAGCCGTGTTTCACGAATTAAAATTAGGGTTTGGAGAACCCATCGTCATAGCTCGCAAAATGCATCTATCAAATAAAATTTATAATTGAAACTCCAAGGGAGTCCCGGATCGAACACAGAGAGGTGATGTTTACTTTGTTTGAAATCCGTACTTCATTTCGTTTCTTTTTGGTGTTTTAGGATTTTGTTATTTTTTCTATTGTTTTTATGGAAGAAGCAAGCAAGATAGATCACAAGAGAGATGGAACAACTATGATATATCACACAAATGTTTATTACAACAATCTATGAAAGCATAAAAGAGATAGGGGTGAGAGGAAATCTCCCGATTCGGCTGTTTGGCGAGACGACTGCGCCTGGAAGAAGTGTGGATGAAGGAGTTGAGATGCAGGATGATGGAGGTGAGATGTAGGAGGACATCGGGTAGAGGAATGCTTCCCTGAGGCTCTGGAATGGAGGTGAGGAGACGGAGGCGATCTTCTACTGGAATGGAGGTGGGAGGATGGCTCCAAGGCTTCTTATGAAGGTGGTGGGATGAAGGGCGAATGTTTGGTGGGGAAAAGGATCATTATACTAATAAGAGGCCTTTGGAGCTTGAGAATAAGCTCTAATGGAGCTTTGGTAGGCTACTAGAGCTTAGGAGTAGGTGGGAGTAGAGTAGGTAGAGATGAAGATGAATGGGGGGTGTAGGGGTGTTTATATAGTGGTGGAATGGAGATGGTTTGCACTCACAGGTCTTTAGCAACATTTAAGACATTGCAAAAGACCCATCGAAGGTGTTGCTGTAGCATTAATGAACCTTGACTAACACTTGGAAGCACGACTGCAGCTGGCGTACGGTGCGACGATTGTCAGCCGTAGGATCAGGCGTGGACGGCTGTGATCGTGAGGAGGGAACTCGCGCTCTCCCGCATTTGAATTCCACACCGTTGGTGCATGCATTGGCAACCATCGGATCATCAATCGCACGACTGAGATTCGCTCGCAGATCGTACCTCATTAATTTGAATTGTGCGCCTCGTGCGATTGCGAGGATCGGATGGCGGATGTGGCTCGGTCGTCTTAATTGCATGCTCTTGATGGTGAGCGTGCGATCTGGCATGTGTCCTCACGTCGGTGGGCGACGTCAGATCGTGCGTGAAGAATCTCAGCCTCTTGATCAAGATCGAGCGACCCTATTTCAGCCGACGCTGTAGTGGGAGGGTGGATTGCAGCTTGAACCCACACCTCTCAATTGAGGAGAGGGCGCTTCACCGTTTGGCCAAAGCGCTGCTTTGTCGAGTGGAGGGTGGTGCAGTTGCACGCGCCTTGATCGTTGGATGAAGATTCAACGGTCGAGGCGAATCCTTGCTTGAGGCTGGGTGCCCTTCAGCCATGGGAGTGCGTGTCTCAGCCATTGGATTGAGATCCAACAATTGGGATCTCTTCTTGCGGTGAGGCTGGGGACGCGATGGATTAGGTGGGGCAGCCTGGATGGCATGACGTGGCACTATCTAGGCCGTCCGTCTTCTTTTTGTAGAGGGTGCTACGGATCTCTGATCAGGGTGATTTTTGTGTTGATGGACTGCGATTATCGCTCTGGATTCATCCGTACGGTCGGATTCTTCATCCGAAACCTGTAAAGATGTTGTACTACCTTCTGGCCATAGAAAATGGAAGAATTAATGTACATAATACACAACTATCCTAAATGCCATGCACTGGATATTATGCAGTATTTATAACATGATATGCAATGCTAAACTAGGAACTATCATAAATAAGTATTTTATCATGAATTCATGTGCGTTTATCATACCCCCATGCTTACTTTTTACTAGTCCCTAGCAAAATTAACCTAAATGCTATGTATAAAAGTAGAATCAGGATTTGAATACTTAAGTAAAATTTGTTGATTACTTTAGAAAATCTCAACCCCAAGACCTAATTACAAAAACTCGACAGTGCCCAGGTGTCTGCCAGAATACAACCCGTCCAAGCCCTCACCTTATTTGAAAAGGGAAGATACACAATTTTTGTTTTTCTTCTTTTCTTTTTTTTTTTGTACTTTTGGAGTTTAAGAGTTTTGGGATAACTTTTTATGGCTACCCGACTCGCCCAAGACTCGAAAAGGACTCTAAGTGCTAAGAATCTAGTGCAAAGAGTGAAAGACTCACTAGGCGGCTGTTAAAATGGACTTTGGGTTTCTACGACCCTAGGTGACCTTACCTAAAGGTTTATCTTTTTGAACTATAGCTTTCTCCCTACTTTTATTTATAAGGTTAACACAAGGGCGAACCCAGTGTATATCTCCTCGATTTATTCTACTTCCCTGCTTCTTCCCTAAGTGTTTTGGAAATTATTGTGTATTTTTGTGAGTTGGGCTCTAGACAATCGGCTAATGGGCTATTACCTAAGGCAACTTGCCAGCCATACTCGTGCAGTGAAATGTGGTTTTATTTGTTTATTGTTTAATTTCTCCTTTTTCTATTTTTTTTCTTTTTCCTAAGTAGGTGGCTTTCCTGATCTAAGATTTACCTAAAGGCAGTATGAAGAAAATGATCTCGTGGATGGGCTTTAGATAACCGGCCAATGGGCTGTTACCCACGATAACTTGCCAGCCATACCACCCTAGATAGTTCATCAGCTACTCAATTTTCGTAAAAACTATCGAAAAGTGAGTCAGTGCGAATAGTGTGTAGATACTTAGACTTAAAATCTCCTCAAATCAAAGGGCGAGTTGATAAGTTGTGTACTTATCATCCCAATTTATTTACTAGATTAAAGATGAAATTGAATTGGAGAGGACTCGCGGCTAAGTCCACATTCGAGTGGACACCCGAGATAATTAAGCCTGAAGACCTGAAGAGTCTAAGTATTCAGGTCCCAAAGTATCAATTCCTAAAGTTTGCAACTCCTAATGCCTAAGTTCTCGTCTCCTAATTCTCTCTCTTTTTGTTTAAGAATAACAGGAAATTACTATTATGGTTGACAAAAAGATTACTTCATAAGCTATATCCACCCCCCCATGCTTAGCTAATGTAATGTCCTCATTGTTAAAAATGAAAGCATGTAGGAGAGTAGAAGTGGAAGAATAGCACCTAGTTTTTGCGAGATTTTGGTCAGCTCAAAATAGTCATTACATGTGCTGAGTTTAATGCCTTCAGTTAGGCGATGATCAGCCTGTGGTGGTTAAGGCATGGTAAGAGCAACCTTGTTTGAGACGGGTTCAGGGAGCACATGGTCAATAAAGGGTTTGAGACGCTGTCCGTTGACCTTGAAGGAATTACTCGTCTTTGGGTCAGAGATATCGATGGCCCCATTAGGGAAAATTTGTTCAATAATGAACAGGCCGTCCCACTTAGACCTAAGCTTGCCAGGGAAGAGCTTTAGTCGAGAATCGAAAAGCCACACCTTCTGGTTGGGCTCAAAGCTCTTATGTGAAATCATCTGGTCATGGAGAACTTTGGTCCTTACCTTATAGATTCTGGCATTTTCATAGGCATCATTTCTAAGCTCCTCCAACTTAGATAGTTGGAGTTTCCTGGTCTTCCTGGCCAACTCTAGGTCAAAATTACATTTCTTGATGGCCCAAAATGCCCGGTGTTCTAGCTCTACAGGTAAGTGACATGCCTTATCGAATACTAGATGGAACGGGGACATACCGATAGGTGTTTTGTATGCCGTACGGTAGGCTCGAAGAGCATCATCTAGCTTTTGGGTCTGATCCTTCCTATCAGGCCTTACGATTTTCTGCAAGATGTTTTTGATCTCTCGATTGGAGACCTTGGCCTATCCGTTCGTCTGACGGTGGTAAGGTGTGGAAATCTAATGATTCACCCCGTATTTTCCCAGTAAATTTTGAAATTGGGCATGAGTGAAATGTGTGCCACCATCACTGATAATTGCTCGTGGAATCCCAAAACGACTAAAGATATTTTTCTTTACAAAATCGATGACCACCTTGTGGTCATTGGTTCGGGAGGGGATTGCCTTAATCCATTTGGACACATAATCAACAGCGACCAGAATATATTGGTGTCCAAATGAAGGAGGAAAAGGTCCCATGAAGTCGATGCCCCAAACATCGAAAATTTCGACAGAAAGTATTGGATTTAGGGGCATGATATCTCTCTTAGCCATGTTCCCGAGTGTCTGGCATCAGGTGCATGACTTTGGGAATTCCTAGGCATTCTTAAATAATGACAGCTAATAGAATCCAGATTGCAAGATTTTTGTTGCCATCTTTTTTCCGGAAAAGTGTCCACGACACGTAGATGTATGGAAGAACTCAAGTATACTATGAAACTCAATTTTCAGGATGCATCGATGAATAATCTGGTCTGCGCCGATGCGGTACAGCTCAGGATCATCCCAAAAATAATATTTGGCCTCAAACACAAGTCTGTCTCATTGTTGTTTGGTCCAATCTTGGGGGATTTGACCAACGGCCAAGTAATTAACGATATCCGCAAACCAGGGGATTCGGATACCCGATATTGTAAGAATAGTCTCATCCTGAAAAGTGTCTGAAATAGGGATATCCGAATGAGGAGAATCAAATAGGATTCTCGAGAGGTGATCCGCCACTAGATTTTGTGCCCCGGCTTTATCCCTGATTTCAAGATCAAATTCTTGAAGTAACAGAATCCAACAAATAAGCTGGGGCTTGGCATCCTTTTTGGCCAAGAGATGTTTCAAGGTTGAGTGGTTAGTATAAATGATTACATGAGAACCTAAAAGATAAGCCCTGAATTTTTCTAAAGCGAAAACTACAGCTAGCAATTCCTTTTTAGTAATGGTGTAGTTCCTCTGGGCCTCGTCCAGAGTCTTGCTAGCGTAATAAATCACAGAGGACTTTTTCTCAATCTTTTGACCCAAGACAACCCCGATGGCATAATTAGATGCGTTAGCCATAATCTCAAATGGGGTTGTCCAAACCGGTGGTTTCAACACCGAGGCATAGGTGACTGCCGTTTTTAACAAATCAAATGCCTTAGATTCATCAAACTCGAATGGCGTGCCTTTGGCCAGAAGGTTACTCAAAGATCGAGCAACCTTCGAGAAGTCCTTGATGAATCTTCTATAAAAACCCACATGCCCAAGGAAAAGAGCGGATCTGTTTTACAGATGTGGGTGGAGGAAGTCTAGAGATAGCATCCACCTTAGCCTTATCAACCCCAATAGCCCAATTAGAGACCACATGACCCAAGACAATGCCTTCCCAAGTAATAAAGCGGCTCTTTTCCCAGTTAAGGACCAGCCATGTCTTGATGCATCTCTGGAGGATCAATTCCAAGTTAGTTAGGTAGGACTCAAAAGAATCTCTGAAAATGGAGAAATCATCCATGAACACCTCAAAACAATGTCTCACCATATCAGAAAAGATGGCCAACATGCACCTTTGAAAAGTCGCGGGTGCATTGCAAAGCCCGAACGACATTCTACGGAATGCAAAGGTTCAGTAGGGACATGTGAAAGTTGTCTTTTCCTGGTCTTCGGGATGGATAGGGACTTGGTTATATCTCGAATAACCGTCTAGGAAGCAAAAGTATTTTTGCCCAGCTAACCTTTCTAGGATTTGATCGATGAATGACAAGGGAAAGTGATCCTTTTTGGTGGTTGTGTTCAGCTTCATATAGTCAATACAGACTCTCCAAGCAAAAGCTGAACGAATCGTGAAGGTTTCCCCTTTCTAGTTGGTCGTAACGGCTATTCTCACCTTCTTGGGTACAATTGGAATGGGGCTAACCCACGGACTATCTGAGATTGGGTATATAATTCTAGCATCAAGTCACTTGATTATCTCCTTCTTGACCACTTCTCGCATGTTCGGGTTTAGTCTCCTTTGCATTTTGTGAGAAGGGAGGGATCCATCTTCCATAAAAATACGGTGATTACAATAAGATGGCTCGATCCCTCTAAGGTCGTGGATGGTCCAACCAATTGCCTCCTTATTGTTCTTAAGGACCTTAATCAACCTCAATTCTTGCTCCTTAGTCAAATAAGCACTAATAATCACAGGAAGCGTATTCTGAGGTCCTAAGAATTCGTATTTCAAATTTTTAGGCAATGGTTTCAATTCAAGCTGAGGTGGGTTTAGTATAGAAGGTAGGGAGGATGCCGATGAAGATTCATCAGGATGATCCAGTGGAAGAGGCTGGGAATGAACAAAATCAACAGCCTCTTTAGGATGTGGAAGGTCTGCCATGGAGGGTTGTGGGTTGGGTTCGTTGAAGCTGGTGGAGTCCTCGAGTGCACTGATCATCATACAAGTCTCAAAATCATGATCCTTGAGCTCCTCAATGAATCCACAATCCTCAAATCCTCTTATCGCCATAAAAATATCAAGAGTTAGCTTCCTATCCCTAAAGACAATCTTCATACTACCGCTCTCATAGTTTATGTTGGCCTTGGCAGTAGCTAGGAACAGGCACCCCAGAATGATAGGCGTGTTCCTCAAATCGTTAGGTACATCCATGTCAAGGACCAAAAAATCTACAGGAAAATAGAAATCTTTGACCTTGATGATTACATCCTCAATAATGCCCTTCGCTGTGGTAACCGAGTGGTCTGCTAATTGTAGCGTTACTGAGGTTGGCCTAAGTTCACCTAACCCAAACCTCTCATAAAGAGAAGTCGGGATTAGGTTGATGGATGCACCTAGATCCAACAGTGCCATATCAAAAGTGTATTCCCCAATAACTCATGAAATTAAGGGGGCACCAGGATCTTTCTTCTTTTGAGGATGGTGATGTAGGATGACAAAACTTGCCTGCTCAGAGAGAATCACCTTCCTCAGAGTGGGTTCTCTCGACTTACGCTTTTGGGTACATAGCTCTTTCAGAAATTTAGCGTAAGCTGGGATGTTCTTAATAGCATCAAGGAGCGGAATATTGATCTCTACGCTCTTGAATAAATTCAGGAGCTCCTCGTTGCTATTTAAGGTTTTCTTCTTCCTGGTTTTCAATAGGGCTTTAGGGAACGGGATGTGAGTGGTATTTTCAATTTTTGGTCCCTGGACCTTATTGTCTTCTTCAATCTCCTTCTCTCTCTCAAGCTCCCTAGGGTTTTGGCTTCTAGAAGGTAATTTAGGGTTCTGGGTCTACTTTCCACTTCTCAAGGTGACGGAGTTTGCAAAGACATATGGGTTTGAGTCTTGAGGTGGGTTAGTGAAGATTGGAGGGCCTTGATTGGTCATGTAACCATAAGAAGAAGAGGAACCTTGCTCAACCACTTGAGCATGTGCATGTGGGTCCCTTTGATTTCCGTACCCTTAGGCTCTATTGCCCTGATTTTACACATTGCGTGGGTTGGGTATGAGTTGGGATGGTAGAGATCTGGGTTGTCGAGTGTTAGCAATAAATCCAGATTGCAAGTTGTCCAATGATGTCTTCATTTGCTGCATAAGTTGAAGCATGGACCCTTGCATTTCCACCATCTGCTGGTTTAAATCAGCCTGCCCTGCAGATTGTTGGGTATTCCACGATGGTTGAGTAATCGGTCTTGAGGGCAACTGGGTGTATACTTGACCCTGACCCATAGGTCTTTGAGATGCATAGTTGTTGGGTCGTGTTTGGGTTTGTTGCCCCTGACTTTTCCAGGAGAAGTTAGGGTGGTTCCTCCAACCCGAGTTATAAGTATTGGAATACGGGTTGGACCTAGCATTCTCCTGCATTGCATACGCATCCTCATAGGGTGAGGATGGAGAGAAGGAAGGATCAGAAAAACTGGGATCAAAGGCCCTAGTTTGGAACCCATAAGGTTCCAAGAAATCCTGGCTCATAGGTTGAGCCGATTCAAGTTGGTTCATGAACTCCTGCCCTGTGGGAGCTCGTGAGGAATGAAATCCCGAATTCTAGGATTGAGTGGGTGTAGATGTGTTTCCCGAATTCCCAAACATCCAATCTTCCATTCTTTTAGCAACCAAGTCCATCTTATTGAGCTTACTACAAATCAATTCCATGTCAAATGAATGAGAATTCTGGCTCTCATTAGCATTTGACCTAGGTTGTTGGGACTGGTTGAATGCATCCATGGAGGCATGATTAATTGAGTTCTTGCTCATTTCCTCAAACAAGTCGTATATGCTATCTGCATCCCTGTTGAGGAAATTACCTCCGCAGGAGGCGTCCACGTGATTACGGAGTTGTTCAACCAGCCCGTGATAGAAAATTTGCACGAGTTTCCATTTCGGCACCTTGTGGTGTGGACACTTCCTCAAAAGTTCCCAGAATCGCTCCCAGGCACCATGAAACGGTCCCCTGGCCATTGGGTGAAAGTGGTAATCGCCCATCACAATGCATTGGTCTGTCTGATTGTGAAGAATTTCTTCAGGAAAGCCGAGTTAAGAGCAAGCCATGTTTCTATCGACCTTCCGATGGTTCAGTACCAATGTGCAGCCTTATCCCTGAGAGAGTGGGAAAAGAGCCTCATGATCATTTGCTCTTCGTTCACATTCCTTGCTCTAGTGGTTTGAACCAAAGTGGTCAGATCCTCTAAGTGTTGGAATGGGTCCTCCGAGCCAAGCCCATGGAAATGCTTAATCAAGCTTAAGACTTGGGGCTTGATTTCTATGTCTTTGGGGGGAATCATGATGCCGGGACATTCCCCATAGTTCGAAGGATCATAGAAATCCTTCAAGGCCGAGCGCCCTGACCATTCATTCGTTGGAACCATTACTGCATCTGCTGCAATTCTTTCAACTGCCTTTGAATTAGCTCCTACTGGTTCGGGGGTGGGGGAGGTGGTTGTTGATCAGCCATGGGATCTGCTTGGCTATAGCTCAACCTCCACCTTCGGGAATGGTATAAAGGTCCTTCCAATCTAGGGTTCAATGACCTCCTTCCAAGCATACACTGGAAGGAAGTCGGAAGGATGGGTGATCGCACGGGTTTCGCGTGTTTGAAATCGAGGTTACAAGTAACTTGTCGTTGTAGTTGCAAAACTTGTAATCAAATATAATTTATATGAAAACTCCAAGGGAGTCCCGGGTCGAACACAGGGAGGCGACGTTTACTTTGTATGAAAATCGCGCTTCGATTTGTTTATTTTTAGTCTTTTGAAGTTTTGTTATTTTTTGTTTTTGAAATAAAAAAAGAAGTAATCACAAGAGAGAGATGGAATTGAATATGATATATTGCATGAATGTCAATTACAATAATCTAGAAAACATAAAAAGAGGGGGAGGTGAGAAGAAATTTCCCGAAGCGGTTGTTTGACAAGATGACAGCGCTTGGTGGAAGCTCAGATGAAGGAGTTGGGAAGCAAGACGACGAAGGTGAGAAGCGGGAGGATGTCGGGTAGAGGAAAGCTTCAGTGCAACTCCGGAATGGAGGTGAGAAGGCGGAGATGATCTGCTATCAGAATGGAGGTGGGAGGACGGCTCCAAGGCGACCTATAAATGGGGATGGGAAGTTGGAGGAGTATTTGGTGGGGCAAAGTTTCGTTACACTAATAGGTACCTTGAGAGCAAGCTCTAATAGAGCGTTGGTAGGCTTGCTATAGCTTGGGAGTAGGTGGGAGTAGAGTATGTAGAGATGACTTGGAAGGGAGAGGGTGTAGGTTCTTTTATAGTGGATGAGAAGAGGCTAGAATAGGCATGGGACCATTAGCGACCTCCAGAACATCGCTGTAAGTGTCGCTATAGCTAGCTCATGCCCGCTAGCGCGTGCATCTAGCCTTGCGCCTGTGAGTAATTAGCGATGGCTATAAGCTTCACTAAATGTCCGCCAAGCTATCGCTGAAGATCCACCCACTACTTATGCTCCGCTGGCTCGCGCATCGTGCCTTGTCGCGCGCGCACGCTCATTCATTGGTGCTACGCTGTACGCAGCTGCGCTGCCGCTTAGCTATGCTCCTACGCGCGGGCGTGCGTGTGTGCTTAGCTGCTACGCCGCGCCACAAGCGTCCAATTGAGGGGGCAGTGGGTTTCGAACCTGCGCCCTCTCTTTGTGAGGCACCTTCACAACTAATGCGCTGCGACCAAGAGTTTGTTGTGAAGATGTTTTAAAGGCGCGCGATGGAGATGAATCCTTAGCCATTGGATCAAGATCCAACGGCTGAGAATGGGTGATGCCATGATGAAGAGTGGGTGTTGGCTGGTGTTGGGTGGCCTAGATGGTGCCACGTGGCACCATATGGGCTGTCCATCTTCTTCCTGTTGCAGAGGGTGTCACGGTGTCAGATCGAGATGATTCTCGTGTTGTCGAATTGCGATCGTCACTCTGGATCTATCTGTATGGTCGGATAAGTTAAGCTTGGGATATTGGTGCTTCTAGAATGTGATGGGCCCTTAATGGGTTGTGCCCTTAATGATTTGTTTGAGAATGTGTGTACGTGCAAACCAAACAAGTTTTCAAGCAAGATTATTAAGGATGAAGTGAGTTTTAAGATTCAGATCTTGCTTAGTAGCTTTTAGGATTCAAATATTACGTATATTCAACCAAATTTCCAAGAGGAAAATCAAGTTTGAAATCACGTGTTCAAGTATTTTCCTTTACAAATCTAGAAAAAATGAAGTGCCTGGCTTGACCTAAATGTTGAATTCTATGGAGCAGCTACAAAATGAATCAATTTTAAATTGGGTGGTGCGGTCCAAACAATTCAATCAAGTGACCTAGATGCACCACCAATTAGTCACTCAGAGATGATTGACCTAGACTGATTTCTACTTCTTTATGTGTTGATTTGTGTGTACCGGTTCCACAGGTCGGAATCTCGGTTGAGTAGATAAAAATCAAGTTAGGTTATGTGCCACAAATGTGGGTGTATGTAATGTATATGTTGATTTGTCCCATAAGAAGTATCTTTTTATTTTTTTTTTATAATATGTGAGGGTGAAATGAGTGGAGGTGATAAACAAGACAAACAAATTCTATCCTAGGGTTTTTGCAAACACCTAAGTAGATTAGGTTTTGGTTATGAGTTTGGCAAAATGAAACTAGTGGGGGGAATGTGGGGGACACTTACAGATTAGTCTACCTGCACTTTACTCTGGTTTATCGTACTTAGATCTCCATGCTAGGGTACCTGCAAGACGGTAGATCGGAGACAAGCCGGGTTAATAATATGTAAATGCAAAGAAATGCAGAAAACAAGAAAGTAAATTCTGTTGCCTCCCCGGCAACGGAGCCAAAATGATGAGCCGTGTTTCACGAATTAAAATTAGGGTTTGGAGAACCCATTGTTGTAGCTCGCAAAATGCGTCTATCAAATACAATTTATAACCGAAACTCCAAGGAAGTCCAGGGTCGAACATAGGGAGGCGACGTTTACTTTGTTTGAAATCCACACTTCATTTCATTTCTTTTTGGTGTTTTAGGGTTTTGTTATTTTTTCTTTTATTTTTATAGAAGAAGCAAGCAAGATAGATCATAAGAGAGATGAAACAACTATGATATATCATGCAAATGTTTCTTACAACAATCTATGAAAGCATAAAAGAGATAGGGGTGAGAGGAAATCTCTCGAATCGGTTGATCGGTGAGAAGATTGCACCTGGTGGAAGCATGGATGAAGGAGTTGAGATGCAGGACGATAGAGGTGAGATGCAGGAGGACGTCGGGTAGAGGATGCTTCGCCGAGGCTCTAGAATGGAGGTAAGGAGACAAAGGCGATCTTCTACCGGAATGGAGGTGGGAGGACGGCTCCAAGGCTTCTTATGAAGATGGTAGGATGAAGGACGAATGTTTGGTGGGGCAAAGGATCATTACACTAATAAGAGGCTTTTGGAGCTTGAGAATAAGCTCTAATGGAACTTTGGTAGGCTACTAGAGCTTAGGAGTAGGTGGGAGTAGAGTAGGTAGAGATGAAGAGGAATGGGGGGTGCAGGGGTGTTTATATAGTGGTGGAATGGAGATGGTTTGCCCTCACGGGTCTTTAGTGACATTTAAGACGTCACAAAAGACCCTTTGGAGGTGTCGTTGTAGAATTAACGCGCCTTGGTTGGCGCTTGGAAGCACGGCTGCAGTTGGCGTAGGCGCGACAATCATCAGCAGTTGGATCAGGCGTGGACGACTGTGATTGTGAGGAGGGAACGCGTGCTTGCCCGCATTTGAATTCTGCATCGCTGGCGCATTCATTGGCAGCCATCAGATCATCAATCGCATGGCTGAGAATCGCCTGTAGATCGCACCTCATTGATTTGAATCGTGCGCCTTGCACGATTGTGAGGATCGGAAGGTGGGTGCAGCTCTCAGTCGTCTTAACTGCATGCTCCTGATGGTGTGCATGCGATCTGGCGTGAGTCCTCATGTTGGTGGGCGGCGTCATATCGCACGTGAAGAATCTCAGTTGCTTGATCATGATCGAGCAACCCTATTTTAGCTGGTGCTGTAGCGGATGTGATGGATTGCAGCTCAAACCCACGCCTCTCATTTGAGGAGTGGGCACTTCACCATTTGGCCAAAGCGTTGCTTTGTCGAGTGGAGGGTTGTGCGGTCACGTGTGCCTTGACCACTGGATGAAGATCCAACGGTCGAGGCGAATCCTTGCATGAGGCCAGGTGCCCTTCAGCCATGGGAGTGCATGTCTCTAACGGGCGCAGGACGCATTGGTTTAATTGTGTCGTTATAGCATGCGTTCATAACGTCGGTTTTAATTAAAGATTGGATTTGGTGAGTCCAAGTGTCGAACACGAGGAGGCATGAAATTGGATTACTTTGTTGCTTTTAGTTGTCACAAGAAGTTTGGTTTGCTTGCGAGAAAATGAGAAAGAGAGAGAGAGGGAGAGGGAGAGAGAGTAGGGTTAGAGTTTGTCTTTAAATCACGACATTCATTCGAACAAGATGGGAGCTATATAAGAAACATCAACATTACCATTTAGCATGCAACTTGAGTTTGTTCGCAAATATAACAATAGCTAAAAGCTTAAACAAAAGCAATATAAAACTAGGGTAAAGAGAGAGAGAGGAGGAGGCAAGGCGGCCACAGTTGTGGAGGAGGGCTCCGTTGGCGGCTTGACAACTCTAAGGTGTATGTGGAATGCTTATGGAGCTAGGAGAAGGCTAGTGTTGTATGGAGAGGGTGTGTGAATTGATTGCCTTTGAATGGGGTGGTTGAAGGGGTTTAAATAGGAGAAAAGGGCTTCTAAATGAGGTAAAGGGGGTTTAGCGACGTTCTGGTTTAGCAACGTCCAGAACGTCGCTAAACCCCTTCCAAAAACGTCATTGAAGCCCTCTAGTCACCGGTCTGTTGAGGCACGTGTTCTCCTTCTCAAGCCGCGCCTGCGATTTGTGTGCTTGCGCTGTGGGCCGTTCGATCGAAGATTGGACGGTCGAGAATCTATGTGGGCGCACTCTGTGGATTGCACCTTAAGCGCGCGCATCAGAGAGTGCCACATAGCCACCATCCGCACCGTCCGTGCCTACATCAATGGCTGAATTTCCCTAGTGCGTGCCTTCGCTACCATTTTGAGCTTCGCTGCGGCTCGATCCTATGTCTGGTGTGCGAGGATAAGGCGCTGACCGCTGCACTACCTCCGCTGGTTTGTGCGGAAGCGAGGTTGGGCACGGGGAGGTGTCGACCATTGGATGGAAATCCAATGATCAGAATCTGAAGCTGAGGTTGCTTGTGATTGTGCTGGAGAGACCGTCGGCGAGTTTTCAGCCATTCGATCTTCAAATCGGATGGCTTAAAGTGATTCTTCCCGAGGGCGTGCGGGTGAGGGGTGCGGGCGGGCGTGACGTGGCTGCTTGTGGGTTGTTGATCTGATGATCAATGGCCAGAACTTCTTGGGCTGGTCAAGGGAGCTCCGGATGTCGGATTTGAGTGATTTCGAGTCCGTTGGACTTGATTCGTTGATCTGAATCCATTCGTACGGTCCGATTGCTTATCTGAGGCTTGTTTCAACATGCACTTGTACATATGGCCATTAAACATTGATTTATAAGCAATCTTAAATCGCAATGCATGTAGTGCTCCTATGCCCATCATGACATATTATTAGTGCACATATATCCTCAAAACTAATCCTAGTTGATGGAGTTACCATCAATGAATGTAGAGTTATCATACCCCCATGGACTAGCAAGGTTCATCCTAGCCATTATTTCAGTCAGAATTAGGAATTGATTAGTTAGACTTTGTTGTTGAATTAGTTAGACATTTGTTGCTTGTCAACGGGAGGAAATATACTAGGAGCTTGATCTATAGAGACTAAACAGTAACCGTGTGTCTGCCAAAATGCGAACCTCCCAAATCTTCGCTCTACAGATACATATATATTTTCTTTTTCATCTTTTCTCATTTTTTTGGACTTTTGGAGTTGAGAGTGTGTCGGTAACTTTTTATGGCTACCCAACCCACCCATAACTCGAAAAAGACTCTAAGTGCTAAGCATCTTGGTGTGAAGATTGTGATAGACCCACTCAATGGTAATGAGAACAGACTTCGGGTTTCTACGCCCCTAGGTGACTGGAAAAGGAAATGCTTGCCTAAAGGTGTGTTTGTCTGATCGGTAGCTTTCTCCATACTTTTTTTATGTGGGGTCAACACAAGGGTGTTTCTAGTGTATATCTTCCCGGATTGCTCTACTTCCCCACTTCTTTGTTAAGTGTTTTGGGCTTTTTCATGAATTTAGTGAGCTGGGTTCTGGAAAATCGGTCAATGGGCTGTTACCGACGACCACTTGCCAGCCATACTCGTGCGGTGAAGTGTGGCTTATTTATCTTTTTTTTTTTCTTTTTCTTCTTTTTTCTATTTGTTTCTATTTCTCCCTTTTTCTTTTTTTCTTTTCTTTTTCTTTTGTTATTTAGTAGGTGGCTTCCCTGATCTCAGATTTACCTAGAGGCAATAAAAGAAAGTGGTCTTGTGGTTGGGCTCTAGACAATCAGTCAATGGGCTGTTACCTACGACAACTTGCCAGCCATATCACCCTAGAAGGTTCATTAGCTACCCAATTTCTATTAGAATCTCTGAGAAGTGAGTCAGTGCAAAAAGTGTGCAGATGCTTAGACTAAAAGTCCCTCCAAGTTAGAGGGCAGGTTGATAAGTCATATACTTATCACCTACTTTATTGATCAGATTAATGTAAATTAAGGTTGCAAGGATTCAAGGCTAAATCCGCATTTTAGTGGACACCTGGGCTGATTAAGCCTGAAGGCCTGAAAGGTCTAAGTGTTCAGGTTCTTCTCGTATTATTTCCTACGGTTGACAAACTCTTAATGCCTAAGTTCTCTTTCCTAATTCTTTTTTTTTGTTATATATATATAATTCAAGTTGATAATAAGAACTCAGAGAATGTGAATTACCACCCCCCTATGCTTAAGTTGGACAATGTCCTCATTGGCAAATAAATATATGCAAGAGGGTACAGAAAAAAATCACCTGAGTGTAGCTGTGTACCTGATCAGCTTGAATCTTCTGGGTTGCCTCCCAGGAGGCTCTGCGTTTAGTGCCTTCAACTGGACATAATGCACAAACATGAATTGTCTGGGTCAAGAAGGTGCAGACGAAATCAGTAAGACAAAATCAGAAGTCTGTAGATGCGAACTAGGTTATGGTGGAGGCCCGTCCTGAAGGGGCGGGAACTTTGCAACAGATGTAACATGCATGCCCGTGTTTGTTCCTCTCTTAGTCTGCGGGCACGAAGAGAAGTTGATGTGGACGAGTGCACCCCAAATCTAAAATGCTGGACACTGAAGATGTAGGTTTTATACTTAGCTTGTGTCCCTATAAAATTGTAATTCCTCAAAGGTGTATCAATTCTAGTGCATTCGGGTTGCGGGATTTTTTTTTCTAGTAGAGCATGTAACAAACAAGAGTTTCCAAATGAGCCCTAAAATCAAGCATGAGGTCGCTCTCCAAAGAAAAATCCACCTCTTCTTCAACTAGGGTTTCATGGCTTATTCCCTCGAAGTCCTTGACCCCAAGAGTATTCTTTGCAACCTCTTTCACATCAGACTCAATGTCCAAGGTTGCTTTAGAGGTAGGGCTATTTTCATCATCTAGCTCAGATTCCCTCTCTTGGCCCTCCTCTAAATTTGTGACGGGGGTTTCAATTGATTCAAAATCAATTATTTCGAGATTGCAATCCCATTCCCCATCTCCAATGTTGGATGTCTTTTCCACCGAATCACTTTCCTCAAGGAGATTAGATTTGGCTTCCATGACATTGCTCTCCAAATTCTCAGTTTCCTCCTGATGTGTGTCCTCAACTCTCCCCAAATCATGTTCTGAGGAATCCTTAATGATATTTTCTATGGAGTTGTCCAACTCTTGGGGAGTATCAATGGTGGATTGAACCAATTTTGGGTAAATAGGTATAGTCCAATTGATCACGGTAGGGCCTTGCTTGACAAATTCCATAAACAGAGTTGTTTCCAACAATTTTCTTTGGCCCGCTTCCTCCAGTTGTTGGAACATATCCATCATGGCCTGTTGCCCTTTAATCAATTCTTGATTCTATCTGTGTAATTTTAATTGGAGGTTATCAAGAATTGACAGGGTGTCATTTGGTTTCCCTTGGATTTCTTCCTTCAAATTAGGGCTAGGAAGGTGTGGTTGAGGATGTGTACTAGAATCTACATTAGGTTTTAAGTTCTTGGGTGGGTTCTCTATTCTATCATTTTCAGGGTCCAATTCTTCAAGAGGAAGCATTCTCTGTTTAGTCATACTCTAGAATAATTGAGGTTCTAAGTCTTTCTCCCAATCGAATTCTTCATCAGGGGACCAAATCAAAGGTTGGTCATTCTTGATTTGCCTAGGTTTCTGATCATCTTTTGATTTCCATTTGTCTAGAAGCCCTTCCAATCCAAAGGTCAAGTAAGAGAGATCCTTGAATTCAGATGACCTTTCTTGGTTATAGTCCTGTGAAGGGTAGGGATCTTGGTGTTCTCCTAGAGTCTAGGTCCCATCAAATTGGTTAGTGAGTGGGAGGGACCAAACTAGAGAGTCGTCATGAGGCGAATCGGGATAAGGATCCCCAAGGTTTGGATCATACCCCAGGGTGGGTATGTTGGATGTATCCCAATAAGAGGTTGGCGCAGGTTGGTCATAATTGGGATAGTTGGGACAAGAGGGATATCCCGGGTTGTACCTCCAACTCGGTGGTTGGTTATCCCAGGTAGGCTGTGGATATGGTATACTTGGGTTAGCATACAAATCATGTTGGGTGTAATTTGGGTAAAATGGATAGGCATTGAAATCCGTGGTTTGGAAGAAATGGAGGGATGAGGGAAGAACATATAAGAGAGCTATGTGTGCACAACCAAGCAAACAAATCTAGGCCCTACAGTATAGACCTAGGTGACCTAGAAGCCTCCAAGGGAATGATTAGATCCGCAGGTACTTAACCACCCTTCCCGATGTTAATCTGGCCAGGTTAATTACGGGGGGATTAAAGGGAAGGTTCTTCCTTTGGCTTTCACCGCCGGCTCCGTAGACCCCATAACCGTGGTCGTTTGACACTTCCCCGCAGCCTAGACACCTGATTCTACAAAGGGAATGAAGGCCAAGTGTTTAGCAAACCTAATCACACCTCCAAGACTTAGACTAGTCCTGCTTAGGGCACGTCTACTCCATTTTAATGAGGGCTAGGTCAGTGCTTGTGCTCAGGATATGTGATGAGGTGTTGTTTGGGATCATGCCTCTTAGTTAGCCGATTGAGCGTGCATGTGCACTTAATCAAAACATGGTTCTCAAGCAAGGATTTTAGGATGTGGTGCCTTTTAATGATTTGTCCTTGCTTTAGTACTTTTTAGGGTTGAATTTCCTTAATATTTTCAAACAAGGTTCAAGTGGGCATACAAAGTTTTGCACACAATGAGCGAAAGTCGATTTCCTTTAGAATAATGTGGCCCTAGAGAAACAACCCTAGTGAGTTCACCCTAGTGTTCATGTAGTTCTACCAGGTGAGTTGATTTTAATTATGGTGAGTGGTGAGGCCCAAGTCAAATCACGGCGGCTTCGCAAACACCACTTAGAAGAAAGAAGAACACTCCAAAAAGATTATCTCTTCAAGAACGTTAGTGTTTTTTTTTTTTGGTTGGGTGTTGAGTTTGGAATGTGGGTCAAGTAGCCATTCACCACACCAATTTTGATTTTATAATTTTTTATATTTTTTTTAAGCAAGAAAACACTCAATGGGTAAGGGGGACTCACAACAGGTCTTCACAGCACTTGACTCCTCTACCATCTCAGATCACGCTCCTTCATTGCCCAAGCGTCGAGTTCCTGCAACCAATCAAGTAGAGGGAGAAAATGAGTTAGAAGATGTGAATATGAATGAGGGCGATGAAAGCAACAAAAGAAATCCGTTGCCTCCCTAGCAACTGCACCAAAAACTGATGGGCGTGGGATGCATTGGTTTAATTGTGTCGTTATAGCATGCATTCATGATGTCGGTTTTAATTAAAGATTGGATTTGGTGAGTTCATGTGTCGAACACGAGGAGGTGTGAAATCGGATTACTTTGTTGCTTTTAGTTGTTACAGGAAGTTTGGTTTGCTTGTGAGAAAACGAGAAAGAGAGAGAGGGAGAGGGAGAGAGAGTAGGGTTAGAGTTTGTCTTTAAATCATGACATTCAATCGAACAAGATGGGAGCTATATAAGAAACAACATCAACATTAACATTTAGCATGCAACTTGAGTTTGTTCGCAAATACAACAATAGCAAAAGCTTAAACAAAAGTAATATAAAACTAGGGTAAAGAGAGAGAGAGGAGGAGGCAAGGCGGCCACGGTGGTGGAGGAGGGCTCTGTTGGCGGCTTGACAACTCCAAGGTGTATGTGGAATGCTTGGTGGAGCTAGGAGAAGGCTAGTGTTGTATAGAGAGGGTGTGTGAATTGAATGCCTTTGAATGGGGTGGTTAGAGGGGTTTAAATAGGAGAAAAGGGCTTCTAAATGAGGTAAAGGGGGTTTAGCAACGTCTAGGACGTCGTTAAACCCCTTCCAAAAACGTTGCTGAAGCCCTCTGGCCACCGGTCCGTTGAGGCGCGCGTTCTTCTTCTTCTTAAGCCACACTTGTGATCCGTGTGCTTGCGCTGTGGGCCGTCCGATCGAAGATTGGATGGTCGAGAATCTACGTAGTCACGCACTGTGGATCTCGCCTTGAGCACGTGCGAGAGATCGCACGCATTAGAGAGCGCCATGTAGCCGCCATCCGCATCGTCCGCACCCGCATCAATGGCTGAATTTCCCTCGTGCGTGCCTTCACTGCCGTTTTGAGCTTTGATGTGGCTCGATCCTGTGTCTATTGTGTGAGGATAAGGCGCTGACCACTGCGCTACCTCCGTTGGTTCGTGCGGAAGCGAGGTCGGGCGTGAGGAGGTGTCGACCGTTGGATGGAAATCCAACGATTAGGATCTGAAGCTGAGGTTGCTTGTGATTGTGCTGGAGAGACCGCTCGCGAGTTTTCAGCCGTCTGATCTTCGGATCGGACGACTTAAAGTGATTCTTTGCGAGAGCGTGTGGGTAAAGGGTGTGGGCAGGCATGACATGGCCAGTTGTGGGCAGTTGATCTGATGATTAACGACCAAAACTTCTTGGGCTAGTTGAGGGAGATCCGGATGCCAGATTTGAGTGATTTCGAGTCCGTTGGACTTGATTCGTCGATCTGAATCCATCTGTGCGGTCCGATTGCTCATCTGAGGCCTGTTTCAACATGCACTTGTACATATGACCATTAAACCTTGATTTATAAGCAATCTTAAATCGCAATGCATGCAGTGCTCCTATGCCCATGATGACATATTATTAGTGCACATATATCCTCAAAACTAATCCCAGTTGATGGAATTATCATCATTGAATGTAGAGTTATTAGTTTGAGACGTTGGATTGAGATCCAACGATTGGGATCTCTTCTTGCTGCGAGGCTAAGGATGCGATGGATCAGGTGGGGCGGCCTGGAGGATGCCACGTGGCACCATCTGGGTCGTCCGTCTTCTTTTTTTAGAGGGTGCTACGGAGCTCTGATTGAGGTGATTTTTATGTTGACGGACTACGATCGTCGCTCTGGATTCATCTGTACGGTTGGATTCTTCATCCGAAACCCGTAAAGATGCTGCACCACCTCCTGGACATAGAAAATGGAAGAATTAATGTACATAATACACAACTACCCTAAATGCCATGCAATGGATGTTATACAGTGTTTATAACATGATATGCAATGCTAAGCCTAGGAACTATCATAAATAAGCATTTTATCATGAATTCATGTGTGTGTTATCAATGATTAATCATCTCTGTCGGACATCGTCTTCTCCATCTCTGGCAGAGTTGGAGAGACATCATCCTTGAGGTTTAGACTCAAGAAATAGGTCTAAAATATTGAGAAGAACATCTAGAAGCTAGATTAGATTTCATACAGGTCTAAAAACACCCGATTTATTTTGACAATCACATCACCGTTGAACCTCAGGCAGAGGTGCCTAAAATCACCTAAGGAGTGCTTAAAACATGAATTTATGTATGCAATCGATTCTTAAGGTTGATTTTAGTTTATATAGGTTGGTAATTTGTTATGATCTGCTTTGATTTTAAAAGTCAACATTTGAGCTTCAAAAGTCAAACCTGAGTCGATTTTGATGCATTAGGGATTGAATTTCAGATTTAATGAGTTGTTTCAGTTCCTACTTGTTATATGAACCGCTTGGAACAAATTAGAATGAGTTTTATTGAGGTTTAAGAAGGATTTCAACCTCTATCCATTTTGGGTTATTTCTGGAACACACTATTGTTCAATGTGTGTATGTTGAGTTTTAATGCCAAATCCTACCCAGATCAGTCCTTTTTAACTCTTTAAATTGACCCAGATCACTTCTAGACACTTATATTTATCTACTAGACCAATTCGACTCTAAAATCAGAGTCCTGTGTGTGATGTCCCAAAATCTAGGTTTCAAGTCATTTCAAAGTGGTTCATGTCAGTTCGAACCTGAAAACCCGGTTAGTTTTTGGTGTTGCTGCCAGAACCCCTTAAATTACCAAAAAATGCATATTTCGAGTCAACCCTTGGTCAAAATTTGTCAAAAGGGTGCCATATGTAGTATCATTGGATTTCTCTCATCACAAGCTTTCCAACGACGCTTTTTTCATGCGATTCCAAGTTGTATAGCTCAAGTTATGGCCAAATGAAGTTACTAGGGACCTAAATGTAAGGTGAACTCAACCCTAAGGTCAATTTGGGTATCTCACCCAACTAAACCTATTTAAGGACCCAAAGTTGAGGATGGATGACAACTCAAAGGAGCCCTTGGATCCTTTCGGTCGTCATTCATCCTCAACTCTCTCTAAGCAAGAGGGAGAGGGAGAAGAAAAACCTTAGTTTTTCTTTTTCAAAATAAAAAATTACTTTGTAGGGTCCTGGGTGTAATTCCACAAAACCTGGGATTCCCGCTGCAAAAGATGCCACTGTGGTGGTGGGGCGTAGTGAGCGTGTGACACGTGGCAGCGGCGACGTGTGAAAGGGTGATGCGTGGTGTGGGAGTTCGCGCAACTTCGTATGCATGCATTCGCAAGCGGGGGTGCACGGGATCGCGCCACGTGGCGCGATCTAGTGGTTTGGGTGTGTACGAGCAGCTATTCGTGGGTGAGCACGCAAGCGAGTAGGTGCACAACGCGTGGCATGTGTGGAGGTGTGTGCACGGGTGTGTCGGGCTATGCGTGCGAGGGCGTTTGGTCAGACTCTGGACCCCCTCGCGCTATTTCATCTTATTTGAGACCTTCCCAACGTCGGATTTCGACAAATAAGGTACCGTTGGAATCGTATTGATGCGTACTACCCGTTGGTATGATTTATTTTCATTTTGAGTATGTTTAACTTATTGAAAAATTAGAAACGTAAATTGGTGTCCCCAACCCCGTCGTGGGTCCAATTGAACCAGGTTCTCTTTTCAGTGCGTGCACGAACTCGAGGCAGGCATGATGACTATCCCCAGGAATAGTGCACACGGTTTGGACTCACCATGACCCTCCTGTGGCATTAGGTAAAGTAGTCTACCCTTCTTTCAATTCAGTCATTTTTTTTTTGAGTACTTATGGTCCCGTCATGAGCTATCTTTTCGTATACTGCCTCGGTCGACGTGTATCCTTTTTGTGGAGTTTAGAACCTTCCAATACTTTCTCTGATTTATGGGCACTTAAATGAGAAATAATAGGTTTTATGTAAATAATGTAGATTAATGAACCCTTGTTATCGCATGTATGAAACAAACCCCATTTTCCATAAAAAGAGTTTTGTTATTTCCAAAAACATCTAAGTAACACAGAGCCACTGTTACAAGATTGAAACTACTTGGAAAAGGATAAGGATAATGTGAATAATTACAAGGCTTGGAATTAGTAATATGAAATTACTAAGGATTGTCTGAATTAACAAAATATGAGATACAATTATATGGAAATTGATTGTATAATACGATAGATATGTCAGAAGGGATAAAAGGATTAGATAAATGGTTTCAGCCCCGCTACTTGTCAGGATTTCGGCCGTAGCTTTAGGTTTTTTCAGACCAAGTCAAAGGCTGGTTTAGGGAGTTGCTGGCCTCCCTATGACTCTTGGTTAGGCTTAGCGACCAATTGGGATAGCAGATTCACAAGGCTCGAGGTTTGGAGCAATTCTTTCGGCCAGTGGGTGGGACATTGGCTATCTATAGTTCAGCGTACACAGCGCTTGTACGTGTTCACACTACACGACGTAGCCGCCACCCCTTTCCGTGATGACCCCAGGGTGACGGAGCGTGGCGACTCGATGGATATAAGCAACCCTCCCGGCCAGGAAGGTGGCTTATATTGATCTTGGACCACGGGAAGTTACATGAAATCGACTTGTGCCCGAGACATTGATTAACAATTTGAGAATAATAAGAAGATGGGAAAATTGCATAAAATGGACTGGATATAAAATAAATTATAAACAGACAAACTATTAAGATAGTGCCTTTATATACTATATTCTGTACTTGAGTTACTTGTACTACTCTACTCAGTTTTCACTGACGCTGTCTTAGGTTCCATACTCAGGTGTTGCTGAACAGCTGGGTGTTACGGCTGTAATTGGTCAGACCTCCACGGAATCGGGTCTTATCTGAGGAGACGGTCCGTACCGAGCCGATGGCTCATAGTTGTAGCTTCTTTCGCACTAGTAGAATTTTATTTCTAGTTTTCTTGGTAGTTGTATTAGACTCATTTATTTCTGCTCTAGGAGAACTTTACTTTTATTGTCAGCACTTTTGTTTATTTCATTTAATGCTTTATGAATGAATGTTGTTTATGGATGTTTTATGACTTATGTTGGGTGACTACGATCCTGTGGAATTTTGTGCTAGTTGTTAGCACATGACGACTCAGGTCTCATCGATTGGCTGGACTTGGGTTGTCACACTGTGCTTGAATTCAAAGCTTTGAAGCTCCTTGAGCTTTCCAAGCTTCCCTGATCTCTAATATTCTCCCCAATCCATGTGGATTGGTCTGATATAGCTTCCTAAATCCTCAATTGAGAGGATTATCATAACATATAGCTCATTTGACCTATATCTCTTCATCTACTCTCCAACAAACATGTAGTTTGAACATGGCAAACAGTCCATGTTTAGTCACTTATTGCACAGATCAAATATGATCCAAACTTCAAATTGGTTCGTTCAATTGAAAGAGGAACTCAAGAGCATGAAATCACGCCCTTTCTTGCTCAATTTGGTTGTGTGTGTTGCGAGGAATCAAAGCTTGAAGATCAACCTGGTCGGACACTACACGTGAAGGAAACAGGTGGACATAGCCCCACATTGCTGGATGACAGAGTGCCGTACACCTATTTAAGGAACTGCGCCAGCAGACTCGTTGGTTTCAGGGCTCGGGGCATATATTGAGCATATGGGTGTGTGCGTGCATGCCTGTGGGCATGTGTGTGGGCTAGGAGCCATAACTATTGTGGGCCTATTGGGCCTAAAGCTAACAAAAATATACCTAATTGAAGTAAGGCTTACCTAGTAATGGGTTTGATCCAGTCCCAGTGGGTGTAGATCCTGTGAAAGGCAAGCCTACCCACCTAAAACCTAAATTTTGTATAAGAAAAGAAAGAAAAAGGCTCAAAATGGGGAAAGCATGTTCCATTTTCCTTCTTCATCCAAACTCTCCAGTTCGGTCGATTCCGATCTCGTGTCCTCGACCTCACTGCTCAAGGTGAGAGGCGGATGGCATCTAGGGTTTGGGAGGGGGGCGATGGCTGGAAGGTGTGGAGATCCAGGAGATGGCATCAGAGAGAGAGGAGGGAAGAGGCAAGGACAACAAATCGGGCGGCTTACGGGGTAGGTGATCTCTGGAGATGGAGGAGAGGAGGAAATGTTGATATAGTGTGTTTTAGATGCAGAAGGGGGCATATGGTGGCAGTGTGCGGCAATCCGATTGTTTGGCGTATGGGGGAAGGGGACACAGGAAGGACTCATGTAGAAGGGTGGGGTTTACAGTTCAGAACGGAAAGAAGCAACAAAGAAGACACGGAGCGACGGGGATGACTCCCCCACCACCGCCAGCGGGCATGGGACAGGCCTATGATATTGAAATCCCTCATTCTGAAGACATCAGGGAGGCGGAGATTGTGATAAGGGGCACCCTTGTTGAAGAAATACTGACCGGAGCTTACTCACCAGAGAACATCCATGATATGGTTAGATCTCTATCTTTATCCTCTAAGGGTTGGAAGGTAGCATACTTGGGGAGGTGTCGATTTGTATTATTCAGCTTAGGCATGCTGGATGTGGAAGGACTTCATTTTTGGACAAGTGTTTTTGAAGGGATGACTGCTTTATGGCAGCTAGTATCGCCGTTTGATGGTGCGTTACAGGATCGTCCCCCTCAGAGAGCGGAGAGCGGATAGGGTATCATGGAAATACGGGGTATTCCACTTCATCTTAGGACCAGAGGAGTGGTGGCCGGTGTGCTAGCAGGGTTTGCTTCCCTGACAAAGAATGCTAGGGTTGGCCTCAGCGAGGGTGATGGTAGAGCGATTAAGGTGGAGGTATCGATCCTGAGAGGGGGCCTAATTCCGGATAAATTAATCCTTAGAAGTGGAGGTAGATCCTGGCTTCTCAGACTGAAGCTTGTTGTGGTGCAAGAAACAGGCATCAGAAGGGGTCTTCTGAAGTACAAGAGGAAATGAACACTGTGCCAAATGCTGACAGTGAAGGTAATACCATGCAACCTGGCTAACTGGAGGCTAAGAGGAGGAAGGAGATACATGTGTCTGAAGTGCTAGAGGAAAACTTTAGCAAGATGGATCACACACCTGCGAACGAAGCCATGGTTCAGGAAGTCGGAGTGGGAAGGGAGTTGGTGATTAGCAATATTGGTCGGCAGGGGGAGGAGCCTGAAAATCAGTCAGCAACACAGAAATATGATCAATTCTCCCTCATGAAATCAGGGAGAGTGGAATACGTAGTGGGAGTTTCATCGAAAGGTAAACTGGTGTGTTCTCCCTATAAATTAAGGAAAAGAACTACTAGTGTTGGATAGGAATTCATGGAAGGAAAGTTGGCTGCCATTCTGAAAGTTGAGAAGAGGGCTGTGGGAAAGCTGAGGAATTCCTGTTCTAGGGGATGAAATTCATCACGTGGAATGTGCGTGGGTTGCGTGACGAGGTTCGAAGAGCATCCTTGGCTTAGTATTTTCGTGAGTGGGAAGTCGACTATGCACTGTTGCAGGAAACACATATAGGAGGAGGAGAGCCTCTTTGGCAGTCTCTTTTGCAAGGTGGTCAGACTGACATTAGGGCAGTGGATGCACAGGG
This sequence comes from Thalassia testudinum, assembly GCA_037157565.1. Classification (NCBI taxonomy): domain Eukaryota; kingdom Viridiplantae; phylum Streptophyta; class Magnoliopsida; order Alismatales; family Hydrocharitaceae; genus Thalassia; species Thalassia testudinum. The sequence continues at coordinate 129,838,182 of JAZHRO010000055.1, forward strand.
AAGGGCGAGAGGTTTGGCATTATGGTGGAAAACTTCTAAACTGATGTTAAAAGAGGTCTGGAAGGGATAGTTTCAAGTGTCATGCGAATTCCAATCGATGGGGATAATCAAGATCTGATTATATCTTGTGTATATGGCCCCTACGCGGATAATCTAAGGAATGATCTTTGGAATGAACTACGGCAGATGGCAGATAGAACTGAAGGGGTGCCTTGGCTTCTGGGTGGAGATTTTAACTGTGTACTCTCTGAGAATGACAGAGGGACTAGAAGAATGGACCGAGCATCACTTGGCTTCTAGATGCTGATTTCAGAGCTAGGTTTGAACGAATATCCATCTGCAAGAGTGAAATTCACATGGAGGAGTGGTAACGGGTTGGCTTCAAAACTAGATAGGTTCTTCAGCAGTGTAAAGCTGATGGAGAGATTTTAGCTCTCATCGGTGATTGGATTGCCCCGGCCTTTCTCAGACCATACCCCACTGCTGTGGGATAGTGGGGAGGGGTCTCACACCAATACGTACTTTAAGTTCAAGAAGTCTTGGCTTAAAGAGGAGGGGTTTAGAGAAATGATCACCAGTTGGTGGAATTAGAAGCTGATTCATGGGTCAGCAACCTGCAGGTTGGCTGGGAAATTGAGGGAATTGAAGTCTATGCTGAAGGAGTACAGGCAGATTACTGATATAGTGAGAAGTCAAAGAAGAACTAAAGCTCTTGCAAATATACGCATACTGGATCAAAAAGAAGATGCTGGAAGGTTGAACGAGGCTGAATTGGAGCAGAGAAAGCAATGTGAAGAGGTGATTCGTGTCGAGGATGTGGTGAGAGAGATGGACTGGAGGGAAAAGTCCAGACAACTATGGCTGAAAGAGGGTGATGAGAACACAAAGTCTTTTCATATGGCTGCAAGTGGTAGAAGGAGGGTGAACCTCATTTCCTCACCGAAGAAAGACGAAACCATGATAACCTCTGAAGACGATATTTGGAGGGAAGTCATACAGTATTTCAGGGAGGCCACCAGAGCGGCAGCATCTGGTTTTTCTCGGGTGGGGGACAGTAATCAGATTGATAGCTGACATAACAGAGCAGGAGGTGATAGAGGCTATGAATGGGTTCAATGCGGAAGGGTCTCCAGGACCAGATGGATTTCAAGTGTTTTTTTACAAGGAGTTTTGGCAGGCGGTCAAAGGTGATGTCATGGAAGTCATTAAAGAATTCCAAGGTGGGAATTTTGGGGTGGAAAGATTAAACAAGTTGTATCTATTCTTGCTTCCAAAAAGACATGGAGCTGAGAAACTATCAGAGTTTAGACCAATTGCCCTTTTGAATTCGATCTACCTAATCATTAGCAAAGTGTTGTCCAACCAGTTGAAGGGAGTTTTGTCAGATCTGGTCAGTCCTGTACAGTCGACTTTTCTCCCCAATAGATCACTACAAGCGTCTTTCATTGTAGCACAGGAGATGGTGGCAGGGTGGAGTGGAAGAAGGAGTAAAGCATATTTGTGGAAGGTGGATTTTAGTAGAGCCTATGACTCTGTTGCATGGTTCTATCTATGGGAGACCTTTAGAAGAAGAGGCTTCCCTGCACTTTGGGTTCAATGGATGAAGAGATGTATCGTGACTTCTTCCTTTTCACCTCTAGTTAATGGAAGGTCGTGTAGGGTGTGGATACAACCACAATGTGGTGTGAGACAAGGGTTCCCACTGGCCCCTTTAATTTTTAATTTAGCGGTGGATACGTTGGCTTAATTTTCATGTAGGTTGCCCAGTGCAGGCTTGGTGAAGGGTTACTCGTCAAATTCTAGGGTGTTGGTGCCTATCCTACAGTATGCTAACAACACGGTCTTTTTTGTGGAGGGGGGGAGAGAAGAAGCAAAGATTTTATATACTATGGTCAACATTTTTGGGGAGATCTCAGGTCTTAGATTAAATGGTGCGAAGTCTTCATAGGTTTGTTTTGGCATGGCTATACAGGATAGGGAAGTAATTAGTTCCATCTTACACACGCCTGAGACCACCTTGCCTATAAGATATTTGGGTCTACCCCTAAGAAGTGGGAAGTTGAAAAAAAGCGATTGGGCCACTTTATTCGAGAAAATTTTAGCGAAGTTAGAAAATTGGAGTAGCAAATTTCTGTCTAAGGGGGGAAGATTGATTCTTCTCAATTTGGTCATCACCTCTATCTCTGTCTTCTTTTTTTCTATGTTTAGATCGTCGAAGGCGGTGTGGAAAAGGCTGGACACAATGAGGAAGTGGTTCTTTTGGAAAGGCACAAAGGCTGATGGAAGATTCTTGCACCCGGTTAAGTGGCAAAAACTGTGTAAACCTTGATCACAGGGTGGCCTGGGGGTGCATTCTCTCAAAGAATTCAACGACGCACTCCTACTGAAATGGCCAGTGAACTGTCCTCTGATGATGGGAAAATATGGTAGCAACTGACCAAGGATGCTCATGGATCCTCGATTGTGCAGCTTTGGTCCACTCCACCCCAACGCCCCTCTCCATTCTAGCATTCAGTCTGGAAAGCGATACATGACAATCGGACTGAATTCGATCCAGTTGTGGGAGACGGCAGGAACTTCAAGTTCCGGATAGACTATTGGTCAAACCGGGGAAGTTTGTGTGAGGCCTTCCCGAGGGCATACTCAGCGATAGCAAATAGCAAGATCACCATCAGTGATTGCTGGGATGGTAACTGCGGTAGATGGAACATTGCAGGTGCTAGATCGCGCTATGGAGGGTGCACGTAGGCTGAACAGGAGCACCTGCTGTCTGAAATTGAGGCTTTCCAGCTGGTGGGAGGGACAGACTGCTTTAGGTGGAAATGTGGCCTTTTCACCCCAGCCAAGGCATACAAAAAATCTGATAGCTAGCTCTAACATTGATTAGTCGAGGGAAGACAGGGAGTGTGCCAAAATTTGGTCCTTGAAGATTTCGCTGAAGATCAAAATCTTCTTGTGGTTGTGTAGGCGCGATGGCCTGGTGACCGAAGATTTGAGAACAAGAAGGTTGGGCAGTCCCTCTCAAAATTGCCCTTTGTGTAACCTCCCTTTAGATAGTAGGATACATTTATTTTCCTCATCTCTTGACAGATCAAGTTTGGAGGAAAGTGTGTTGGGAAGCTCTCCCCACATGGGAAGAATTATGAAGAAGAATTCTGACGAAGGGGGAGTGGCAAGTGAAGATGGCTGGAGTAATGTGGTGTGTGTGGCATGCTCGAAACGAGCATTTGTTTAAAGGGAGCTCTATTAATTTTGGGAACGTGTGTTGGGAGTGTTGGAATTTTGTAAAGGAGTGGAGTGATTCATTGTAACTTTTTTAAAAAAAGAAATTTTGAATAAAATGTTCCCGGTCTGCTATCGTCATTGATAGCATTCCTCACTTTTTCAAAAAAAAAAAGGGCTCAAGATGGCTAAGTGTTGAGTTGGACGTAATAAAGGCTGAAGTGGAGGCTTAAAAGGGAAAAAATGGCTAAGTATTGGAGAATGAAGGCTGATATGTGAAGATTAAGGCTAAGAAAGGCAAATGTACTAAGTGATTATTCATTTTAAATGCCTTAATTGTATTCTATTTTGTTGTAATTCTTTCTTGCATTAAGTTGTAATAACATTTCTTTTCATATAAGGAATGACTATCAAGTTTAAATGTTCAATTTTTATGTAATTATTTATGTGGTTAACATATTTAGTAATTATGAGATAATTAAACCATTAATTATGTATATTAGTGTTGTTAAGTATATATAAGTATAATAACCTATAGTACAGAGTAATGCAAGATATTTAGCTAAGTATAAGTAGTTAGTAATTAAATAACTTAAGTAGAGTAGTAATTAATGTAAGTAATAAATCATAAAAGAAACTTAGAATAAATTGGTGAATAATTAAGGTAATATGCCTCCTAGTGAATTACCTGGACTCAACCAGTTAAAAGTAAAAATTCTAAATGTTAGGTTTTTTTGCACCTTTTACTACAATTAACAATGACAAATTAATTAACTGAGGTAACCTAAGCATCAATTTTAGCACGATTAATTAAGGCTAATAATCTTAATTAACTGTGTTGAGAAATGCTACATCAGCGAGTTGTGTCTTGACAGATCCTACGGACTGATACTAATGGTTTAAGGGACTTGAAATTATAGGGCTTTGTTGTTCGCTCTCTGGTTTGTGAGCTAACCTAAGTGTCCAAACTTTACACACAATCGAATTGTCTAACAAGCATCTGAGACTGCGAAAACACAGAGACCAAGATATTGGTCTTGTATCCTTTTTACCCCAAGGATTTCCACAGGGTGGCTCTTGAAAGGATGAAAGATGTCCACTTACCTAGAAAAAAGAACTAGAATTTTACTTAGTAGTAAGAAAAATGAGGAGATTATATATATATATATATATATATATATATATATATATATATATATATATATATATATATATTACACCCTGCAATAATGCATCTCGGTACAAATGGTGCTTATGCATTTATCCACCAAATAAAGCATCTCATTACAAATGGATGCTACCCTCCTCCATCTAATAAAAAAATACCTCAATACAAATGGGTGTTTTAACCTATGGAAAATGGATTAAAAAATATGGAAATAAAAACTAGGAATAAAAGACCCAGTGGTCCAGTCGAGGAAATATACACATTGAGTGTTGACCTCGGGATAAAAACAGATGAGGAGAAAGCAACTAAGTCTGAGTAAGGCCAAGCCAAAGACTTAAATAGGGATGATCTGGATTGGGATCTTCATGTCTTAAGGTTTGAATTTTTGCAACTTTGGATGCTTGTAGGATGAATATGCATCACTTGCACAGGCATTTTAACCTCATAGCTACTAAATCTTCAGTGGGCATTTAAACCTAAGAAATCAGGTTTTGGAGACTAACAGTTGAGGCTTAAAAGGGATAGATTGACAAAGCCGTGGGTCTAGAAGTCCGTCCTTGACGTTGTGGGCTGGTTGGTTTAGGGGTCCTACTTACTTTTTAAATTTGGTTAATAAAGGGTGTTTAGTTGGTTTACAAAAGCTTAAGTTGATAAGAATCAGAATTCATAAGCTTAAAGACTGAGTTGTCTATAGAATTTTTGAGTTAGAATTTTATTTCTAGTCTTTGCGTCTTGTTACATTATCCATCTTGACCTCTTTGATTTTTAGGGTTTAGAGTGGTGTATAAGTAGCAAAATGGGTATCAGATGTTCTAATTCAGATTTAAATTCCTGTCAAAAGCCTATTTTTCACGAGTATCTATTTTGAAAGATATCTGGGGTTTAAAGTCCTTTGTAAGAGGATTCTCATCAAATGCTCAATTTTATTTATGAATAATTATTTATAAAAACATAAAAAGAAAACAATTTCAAAAGTATTATGACCTAATCATTCTTCTACTTATTATAAGAATTTATTTTATTATATTAATAATCACCCAGGTGTTTAATTCATCATATTCACTAGTTATTTTGCTAGGGACTAGCAAAACTTTGCCATGAGGGTATGATGAGGGACTCATCATGACTCCTAATTCATCAATACTAGCTAATTTTCCTAGTTAAATTCACTAGTTATAATTAGGGTTAATTATATAATTAAAGTAATATTAGTAAGGACCTCATTTATATGTTAAAATACCTAAATTAAAGGTTAATAGACATTTATTTATGTTTAATTAATAAATGGGACTGAAATCCAAGCATTTAGCTATATATAAGTATTAGATTTAACTTATATTATTTATAACACCTAAGTTGTTAATTAACTTAATAATGTTAAGTACTTAAATAAATGTAGCTAAATGGGATAAAAATGCAATCTCATTTCATAAATATATTTTTTACCAAATTTATAATTATATACAAAAAGTTGAAAATAAATAATTTTAATTAAGTCTTAAAACCCTCCATTTGCATTTTAGTCCCCAGGTTTCATGTCAATTAAGTCCTTTTGTTAAACCAAGGTCCTTCTCCATTTACAATTAGGTCCCTTTGTACACAGTTGCTTCTTTCCTTCTTCCTCTTGGATGGCCGACAATAGCCAGTTTCCACACCTATTGATGACCGCCCATCCGACGCCAGACCTTCAAGCCATTAATCATGCAGCTTATCCTCCTTTCCCATTTCCCATCTAATAGCTTAGATGAGCCATTAATCCTACTCACAGGAGAATAACCCCACCGTCGTCAGAGACAACGACGTTGGTTATGATGTATCTAGTCATTCTTCCATCTAGGTTTAAGCTCCTAGAGCTTCGCCACCACCTATAAATACTCCCTTAGTCCTCTGATTTAGGTTAGCAAACCCCTTTCCCCTTCTCCAACAGAGGTTTCTCATTAGCTTTCTTCCTCACTCTAGTGTCTCCCACTCCTTTACTCAGGCCTTTTCCACTAAGGAACACGGTCTCCCTCAACTCCTCTTCCTCTCCTTTACCTTGCCAGCGGCGTTGGAGCGCACTACATCTCTCTCTCTACCCATTTTGATTGGTCAGAGCTACTACTCTCCCTCAATTATTTCATCTTGATCTCACCCTGCCAACCGTGAGATCATTCACCTTTTTTGTCCAGGTAACTGTAGAATAGCTAGGCATAGCTCTTAGGATAGTTTTTAGGCACGTAACTAGCAGTTTAGATGTAACATCCCAAAATCTAGGTTCCAAGTAATTTCAGGGTGGTTCGGCTCAATTCAAACTGAAAAACCTGGTTGTGGTTCGGTGCGGGCGTCAACACCTCCTTAAATTGTCAAAAATGACTATTTCGAGTCAATCATGAGTCAAACATTGTCAAAAGGATAGCAAGTATGATACTATTGGATTCCTCTCATCGTAAGCTTTCCGACAGTGCTTGTTTCGCGCAAATCTGAGGCGTATAGCTCAAGTTGTGGCCAAAGCAAGTAAATAAGGACCTATGTGTAAGGTAGACCGAACCCTAGGGGTATTTTGGGTATTTCACCTACTAAAGCCAATCCCAACAAACCTTGGGCCTATAAAAGGACCTCTTTGGGTCCTTGGGTCCTCATCATCTCTCTAAGCCTCTCAAATTAAGGGAAGAAGAGAGAAGGAAAACATAGATTTTCCTTTGGAAACTTGAAAATTTTCTTTTGGCGACCTATTCGCGATAACAAAAAGTGTAGGGTTCCCACCCAAAATTCTTGTGAGAGCACCAGAGGCGGTGAGCGAGGACCGCTGGATCTAGAGGCACGACACCGATCATCGACACGTGGCACGACGACAGCAAGAGCTACGCACGAGCATTCGCACGAAGAAGAGAAGTGTGCGCGACTCCTCAACTACCTGATTGCCGACACGTGGCCGATCTAGCGGCTATAAGTAGTGAGTGAGTGATATGTGGGTGGGAGCGAGCACCAACCAGCATGCTACATGTGGTAGGAGAACGGTGTGCGTGGAGCGTTGACCGCTCTGGTTGAATTGATTTGGTTTAGGACCCCCTCACACTATTTCGAACGGTTCGAGGCCTTCCCAACCTCAAATTTTGACAAATAAGACTTTGTTGGAATCATATTGATGTGTACTACGCGTTGGTATAATTTATTTTCACTTTTGAGTTTTATTCCTTTAGTGAAAAATCAGAAACGTGACTAGGTATTGCCAACCATATTTCTGGTCCGTATGAACCAGGTCATGCCCCTGGTGTGTGAGCGGATCTCAAGGAAGGCATAAAGACTATCCCAGGCCTTGTGCGCATGATTTGGAGTCACCATGACCCTATGGTGATATTAGGTAGAGTAGTCTACCCTTTCGATTCCATTCGATTTTCGGGTACATATGGACCTGTCTTGTGAGATTCTACGCATGTACCGCCTTAGTTGGTGTGTGATTCTCCTTTTTGTTGAGTTTGGAACCTTCTGGTGTTTTTACTCAATTTATGGGCACTTTAATGAAAAATAAATGGATTTATGTGAAAAGAATTAAGAGTTAATGATTACATGTACCTATGTTGTCACATGCATGAAAAGGACCCTGATTTCCATGAAACCAGTTCCATCATGTTTGTTAATTGGTAAATAGCATAGAATCACCTTCAAAAATTGGAAATTATTTGCAAACTGATAGCATTGAAGATTGATATGAATACTTGTTCATCTTAGGCTAAAGGATGTCGAATTTGTAGGTTCTGACGGAGGGGGATGAGATTTGCATGAAAAGAAATAATGCGGAAATATGAATAAAAAATCTCACAAAAAGAGCAATCACAAGTACACAAAGTATTTTTAGATAAAAATCCAAATCCGAGTAAAAACCACGACTTAAGCCTCTCGACTTAAGATTTTTCGATCGACCTAATCGATCAAATCCCCTAACAAACTACTTCAAACGAGGATAGTTCAACCTCTTATAACCACACTACTTGTACGAGAATAGTGTACCTCAAACCCTCCTTTCCACGAGGAGTATTTTGTCCCACGAAGGAGACAGGAATTCGCAAAGCGAATACCCAACCAAAAACAAAGGAAAAATAAGAACCTATAGAGCCACAAAGTAAATATAAAGCTATGCTACTATAGGAAAGAATCTCCCCTTAAGAGGAAGTGCATAGGCGTGATCACAGTAGAGTATTGATGCTCTTGGATTTGTTGAATGGCGCTTGGAGAGCAAGATCACTTTCTTTCTTGATTATTCCTTCTCTATGACACAAAGAGTGTGGAAGTAGTGTTACTTGGTGTCCTTGGCTTAGGAAGGGTGATCCTCTATTTATAGAGGTCTTAAGAAGGGTTTAGAAGACCTTGGAAGGCTTCTATAGCCCTTGGGAATAAATCCAAGGAAAATCAAGCCAAAATCAGGATCATTTATGATTCTGACAGGGTTATCAGACGTCTGGTCATCATCTGATCTAGGGATCAGTTGTCTGATCTGGAAGGGTGGATCTTCTAGACGGGGTTGGATCAAGACAGACATCTAATGAGGTGTTTTAAGACATCTGAGCACCTAATCAGATGTCTAATTCTAGACGGCTTTCCTTCCTGTTTTGTCGAGACCTAAACAGGGTTCTAGGTTTTAGTTGTTGAAAGGACAGGTCAGATGTCTGGCAATATGTCTAGACATCTGGAAGAAGAAACCACGCGGGAATGGATTTTCCAAGGCTTAAACAGCTATAATCATTTGACAAAAGTGATTTAGGTTAGATTGAGCCTAACGTCTATTTATCAGATGTCTGGGATACTTTATAGATGTCTGAAAGTAGATGAAAAATAGATTAAGGGTTAATCCTCTACGATAAGCCAATGGTCCTCTAGTTGGACGTTTGGCAAGTTCATCGGACGTCTTCTAAGACATCTAGACTAAGGGTTGGACATCTGAAAGTGGTAGACAGGGAGTGGGTTTCCAGCCGAAGTGTTTTTGGACATCTGATCAAACAGTTAGACATCTTAAAGTCTAAGATCAGATGTCTGATGACTAGATTGGTCATCTAATCAGGCTGTCTGCTGCCTACTTTGGTTTTCTGATTTATCTAAGAGTTTGTCTAAGTATCCTAGGGCAGCTTATGTGTTCCTAGGATTACTGTTTGTTACTTTGGGCTCTTTAACAATTAATCTAAGCAAGAAAAGAGCAAAGAACAAATAAAAAGACAAATGCATAGAACAAGAATAGAACGAACTTCTATCATATTCTTCATCTTCTTGTCTTCAAGCTCTCGCTCCACGCAAAGCTCCTTCTCTAATTCTAGACGGGTTTCCTTCTTGTTTTATCCAAACCTAAACAGGGTTCTATGTTTTAGTTGCTCAGACGACAGGTCGAATGTCTGGCAATATGTTTGGACGTCTGGAAACAAAAACCACTGCAGGAATGGATTTCGCGAGGCTCAAATGACTATAATCATCTGGCGAAAGTGATTTGGGTTAGATTGAGCTTAAGGTTTATTTATTAGACATCTGGGATACTCTATGGACATCTGAAAGTAGTTGAAAAGTAGATTAAGGGTTAATCCTCTGAGATAAGCCAACAATCCTCTAGTTGGACGTCTGGCAAGGTTGTTAGACATCTTCTAAGACATCTGGACTAAGGGCTGGATGTTTGAAAGTGGCAGATAGAGAGTGAGTTTCTAGCCTAAGTGTTTTGGATGTTTGATAAACAGTCAGACGTCTTAAAGTCTAAGATAGACATCTGATGTCTGGATTGGACGTCTGATCAAGCTGTTTGATGCCTACTTTGGTTTTTTGATATTTCTAAGAGTTTGTCTAAGTATCCTAAGGTAGTGTATGTGTTCCTAAGACTATTGTTTATTACTTTGGGCTCTTTAACAATTAATATAAGCAAGAAAAGAGTAAAGAACAAATAAAAAGACAAATGCATAGAACAAGAACATAATGAACTTCTATCCTATTCTTCATCTTCTTATCTTCAAGCTCTTGCTCCACGCAAAGCTCATTCTCCTCCATCAAGTTCCTCCAATCCTCCATGGATGCGAGCTTGAGCTCCTCCTCCACACTTGTAACTATTTACATCTATCCTAAAATCTAAAACTCGGTGCAAATGTTAAATAACAAGTATTTTGTTATCATCAAAATTAACTATCGTGGTACCCTTGCACCAACAGAATTAGTAAACAGGACTAGATTTAACGAAAATAAAAGATACAATTATCTGGAATGAATTTAAATGACTTTTTAGTCGAGATTTAAAGGATAGATAACTGGTTTTAACCCTGCTACTCATCGGATTTTGGCTATAGCTTTGGTCTTTTAGACTAGTTTCAAGGGCTGGTTTAGGGAGTTGCTAGCCTCCCTACGACTCTTTGGTTACGCTTAGCGACCAACTGGGATAGCGGGGTGCGTGGCTCGGGGTTTGGAGTGGTTCTTCTCAGCTCGTGGGTTGGTCATTGGCTGTCTATGTTCAGCGTACACAACGCTTGTACGTGTTCACGCTACATGACATAGCCGCCACCCCTCTCCGTAATGACCCCAGGGTGGTGGAGTGTGGTGACTCGATGGGTATAAGCAATCTTCCTAGCCAAGAGGATGGCTTATACCGGTCTTGTGTTGCAAGAATTTGTTGGCGCAAGGGCATCATGATTGTTGATTTTGATGATAACAAAACACTTGGCATTTAACATTTGCATTTGAGTTTAAGTTTTCAGAAATAATGCAAATAGAATCAAGTGTGAAGGAGCTTAAGCTTGCATCCATTACGGATTGAAGGAGCTTGATGGAGGAAGAAGTAGAGACGGAGCTTTGTGTGGAGTAAGAACTTAAAGACAAGAAGAATAGGGTAGATATTTATCTTTCATATATTTTGTATTTGTCTTATTATACCTTGCTCTTTTATTTTCTTAGATTCATGTAAAGAGCCCAAAGTACCTTACCTTAGACTTAGGAACACTATTCCTATACTAGGACTCTTAGACAAACACTTATGTATTTCATAGAAAACATAGAAAACCAAAATAGGCCTGAGACAGCCTGATCAGACGTCCAATTTGGACTTTAGACGTCTGAACATGAACTTTAACATGTCTGATAGTTTGTATAGACATCCAAATACTTAGGCTGGACTTAGTGTTCTCTGTTCATTGCATTGAGACAACCACCCATAGTCCAGACATCTGATGACCTTGATAGATGTCTAACAATAGAACTGTTGGACTGTCAGAACATAATCTTCGAGGATTATCCTATGATTATATTTATATTACATTCCAGATGTCTGTAGAGCCGTCTAGATGTCTGATAAAGAGACGGGCTAGATTTGACCCAAATCGAGATTTGTCAGACCTTATGACCGTCAGAGCCTCGGGAAATTAATTCCCATAGAGAATCTCATTCCAAACGTCTTGACCTTATACCAGACGTCCTATATGTCGTCTGATCCTTATAACACTAGTACCCTATTTCGATCTAGTTAAAATAGGAAGAAAGTCGTCTTAGAATTAAACGTCTTAAAATGACTTCTTAGACATCCGTCTTAATCCAACCTATTCTAGATGATCAACCTTTCTAGATCAGACGATCGACCTTTAGATCAGACGATGTTCTAGACATCTAACCTTAAGTCCAGACGTCTGATAACCCTATCAGAATCATAAATGGCACTAATTTCGTTGGGATTTTAGCTTGATCTTTTGTGATTTGTTCCCAACAGCTATGAATGTCACACCCCAAAACCTAGACCCCCAAATATGGGTTAGAGTCCTGAGGGACGGAAAAGAAAGAGGTGCTGGTTTATTTAATTCATGTTGTACCTAACTAAGTCGATCTATAAAAGGGTTCCATTCACAGCATAAAATGGAAGAAAATTCGAAAAGAATGGCATATAATTGATACAGGAAAACAGTAACAAAACATAAACTTGCTGTAAACCAAAGCATAAAATGTACCTATCAACAGAGCGCATACAAACTTGTGTAGCGAAAAATTCCGTACATCGATGATCCGCGATGACAACCTGAAAGCAGGCCACAAAGCAGGGATGAGCCAATCGGCTCAGCAGGGAACAATCATCTATTGTATCTCAATCAAACAGGATAGTGTACAGTTTCAATTACTGGCTAGTTCCTAGCCTAAACCCACACTCTAGGTTCTAGTTTCTTGAACCCTACTTGGTACGACCAATCACCTTGGTCCAGTAACCCATTAACAAGTTACCCAAGTTCCTTCCTCAATTTGGTGTAATAATTTATTCTCTCACTCGCCTCAATGATCAGATTCTGGAAATTCATCCCTCTCTACTAGAGGAATTTGGGACGCATCCTTTCCTTTGAATCCCAGCCTGATAGTCTTACCCTGGCCAAGGGAGAGATTACCAGTCTGTTAATCCTCTAGAAAGCCGTGCCTATTCTTGATGTATCAGGAACATTGCTGACTTCAGTCAGAAAAGTCAGGCCTCTTGGAAGATACCCAGGCCTATGGCTTGTGATTACGAAACACGAGCCCAAACGGTTTCCAACAAGGACTAGTCATAGAACAACCAAATCATTATCGCATGATTGGCTAGAATTGCTGAGCCACACCAACACTCTCGCTAGGAGTAGCTCCCTATAGGTGCGTAGTCCTCGGGTGTGCCCTATCAATCCGCCGTCAGATGAGATCTCAAGAAATCCATCTCAGTACCCTGGCCATCTTCACATATGCAGGCGCCTAGTGAGCCTCTTGCTCGAGTACCTTCACATCGAGTTGGATTCGGGTATGTCCAAGTACCAAACACCAATGACAGCCCCAAGGCTTGTCACCGAACTTAGGAACCTACCTGGTTCAGGTAAATCTCCTTGGTATTCTCTTGCTACCACAATAGCTCGGGTCTTCTACCTGAGTAGTGAACCCGTGGTTCACCTAGTTGACTTACCATCTCTTTGATTTCATTTGGGTTCCATGCCAGGAATGTAATCCTAAGGACCTAGTGGATCTCTTGGGGTCTAATTCAAGACCTTAGGATTCGAGCATTTCCTCTTATTAGACTTGAATTGAGTCATAGGCGTCATCTCGTCATATTCAAGCCATTACTTAGTCAATTCAGTTTGCGTTTAATGTGTTTAGGGGGCTTCATGCTCAAATAATACGTGTACACAAACACACACCCATACATGTGCTTCACCCCTCTAAGGTTTTAATTGCATTTTCCCATTCATCCTTATCCATTGGGGTACCTACTAGACTCCCAATTAAGTTCTAACTTTTCACAGGATTTCTAATTATCAGAATCACACAGTTCAATACAATCATTACATTTAAAAACTATCAAACATCAGGGACCCACTCCCTATCATTAATACACTCAAAAAACATACCTCTGTTATCAAGTAATCCTGACCTATTGCTAGGTCAAGATGCTTGTCCAAACTAGGACTGCAAAAGTCGCCTTTTGTGCCCGAAACCCGGGTTTTGTGCCACCAAGACCCTCTGTAATCCAGGCCACCAATACATGCTCATGTATGTAATATGAACCCAAGAGATCCCTGATCTCAAAGTTCGTACTTCAGCCCTCAGCCAAGTTAAACCAAATTTTTATCCTTCTTTAGAGTTCAATGATGCAGAATGAGTACACCAGTATCGGTCCTAGTCTTAGGCACCGGTGCTGGGGACCTTCTTCACCCACCAAGCTGTAGAGTACCAGTACCGATCCTAAGCTTTAGTATCGGTACTGTGCACCTGCAGCACAACCTCCAATAGGTTGGCCAGTACCTGTACTCAACCTTAGTACCACCACTAGGCAACCCTAGTACAATTTCCAACGCCAGCTAGTACTAGTACCAAGCACCGATGTCGGTACCCAGCACCAACCACACCTTTCCAAATGATCCAACCCATACCAGTACTGAGCATCAATACCGGTACTGGGCGCCCTCTGTCATGGCTACTGAACCCATCCAGTATCGGTATGGGTCGCGGTTACCGATACTAGGTGCCCTCAGTACCTGACTTAAGTTCCATTTCTAGCTTATGCTAAGCCAACTAGTACTGACATAGGTTACCAATATCGGTACTAGGTGTCTCCACCATCAAGTTCTAGCCACTTAATCCCCCATTCAATTTTCTCATACTTTATTATTACTAAGGTTCTTGACAGAACCCACACTCGATTATCCCAACTTTATGCTTATTCTCAGATTAGGGTTTCTATATCCTTCCACATTTTATATATATATATATATATATATAATATATATATATATATATATATATATATATATATATATATATATATATATATATATATATATATATATATATATATATATATATATATATATTAAACCTTGTTTAATATCACACATCAGTTCTGATTATATCTAAAATCCACGTTTCTAACATAAGACGCTAACATGGGTTTAATACCTTCCATCCCTGGCACTAGACAGGGATTTAACTAATTATTTTAAGTTCCCAACCCACGTGGGGAAATTCCAAACATAACAAGACCACATGTATCTTATCGGACGTCCAACACAAGGGTCAGACGTCTAAAGGTAAAATACCAGGGAGACCTGTCCCAAGCCAACAACATTGGATGCCCAAACTCTTCCTTGGGTGTCCAGAGACTAGTCTGGATGGCTAACTATAAGAACAGACGTCCAACAATGGCTTCACACCAACAGCCACATCAGTTACAGACGACTGTCTGATTCCTTGGCTAGACGTCCAAATGAGCACATTAGGTGTCCGATGCAATGTCAGACCTCCAATCGCTAGGGGGCTTAGTCCCTGGAACTGTAATCGAGTTGTAGGGACATCTAACCAAAAGATTAGATGTCAGGATTAGGGATATCAGATGCTTAGAGGATCATCAGACGTCGGATAACCCACTCAGAATTGCATCTGAGTTCAGGGTGGGTTCCTAACATCCAAACGCCACATACAATAACCTTTACAGTTTATAACTGCATACAACCACATCTATTTGCACATTCTGTGCTCAAGCTCAACTTGGCCAAGCAGTACCAGTATTAAGCTTTAGTACTGGTACTAGGCAACCCCAGTACCAAATTCACAAGTTCCAACCAGTATCTGTACTGGGCACCAATATCGGTATTGCGTGCCATCAGTTTTGTATCAATATAATCCAGCTAGTACCGGTACTAAACACCAGTATCGGTATTGCGCACCACCGGCCTTCTACCAAAACCCCAGCTAGTACCGGTACTAAACACCAGTACTGGTACTGGGCAGCCCCAGTTTACCGGCTGGAATCAACCAGTACCGGTATTGATCACCAGTACCGGTACTGGGTGCTCTCAGTCCCCTCTTCAATGCATTACATAGTGGTGCTAGGTCAACTAGTATCGGTGCTAGTCGCCAGTACTGGTATTAGGTTCTCTCAACACCCAGTTCACATTTCCAAACATGCATCAGTTTATCTATAAGCCTACCTGGCTATTTAGATTAAAAGCCTCCCCTTTATCACCCATAAATATGGAAACCAAAAAGGGAAAAACTCTCTCTCATTTCACATGCAACATGGTATCTTTTTATATACAAACCACTTCTTCTAATATCCTTAGGCATATGAACAAAAGAAGGATTCAAAGAGAGAAACCCTACCTCAATTGGAGCTCCTTTCTCTTCTCCTAATCGTAGCAGCAACATCAACAGCAGCAACGTCAACAACAGTTGCAGCAGCAGCTCTCCTCTTCCTTCCCTTCTCCTCCTCCTCATAGCAGCATTAGCAGCAACATCAGTAGCTTCAAAAACAGCTGCAGCAGCAGCTTTCCTCTTCCTTCCCTTCTCCTCATTCTCCTCGTAGCAGCAGCAGCAACAGCAACGCCAACAACAGCAGTAGCTGGCAGGGAGGAAGGGGCACTGACTGAGGGGAGAAGAACATGTGATTTTTTCTTTTAAATTTTTAAATCTCTCTCTCTTATATAAGGGTTGGATATTTTGCATCCAAGCCCTTCAGCTTCTTTATTGAGCCTTAAGAAAGGCCTCCGAACATGTTTTTTCGCAAATGGCCCCTCAACTTTTCATTTATTAACATTTTGTTAATGACTTAGGGGATTTGTTTAATTCCAAGGCTAATAATCACTAAATTAGGGTTCCCTAAACACTTAATCTCACATTAAGCAACCAATTAAGGTTTTTAATTAGCCTATCAGGAGTATTATAAATTCGGGGTGTTACAATGAAAGCCTTCTAAGGCCATTTAAAGCCTTTTTAGGACCTTTATAAATAGAGGAGCACCCTTCCTAAGCAAAATACACCTTGATAGAATACTTTCCACCATATTTGTGTCAAAGAAGAGATAAAAAGGAGTTCTTGCTCTCCATGCCCTATTCAACAAATTTGAGAGCACCGATACTCTGCTGAATTCACGTCGAATCACTTTCAATATAGGGAAGATCGTTTTGCCTATAGTAGCTAAGTTCTTTTACCTATTTGGGCTCTATAGGCTTTTTTTTTCTCTCTTATTTTGTGGTTGGTATTCTCTTGACGAATTCTCATCTCCTTTGTGAGACAAAACACTCTTCACGGAGAAGAGGGATTTGGCGTATGCTACCCTCGGTTCAAAGTAGTGTGATTGTAAGAGGTTAAGTCACCTCAGTTTAAATGACTCAGTTAGTGGATTTGATCTACTTGGTAGATCAGGAAATCCTAAACCAAAAGATTTAGGTGGTGGTTTTTACCTGGGTTTGGGTTTCCACCTAAAAATCAAATGTCTTTTGTGAGATTACTTTTTGTGTGATTGTTCTTTTATATTTCTGTACTATTTCGTATCATGCTCTATCTCACCCCATCTGTCAAAAATTACAATTGGTATCAAAGTAGGTACTTGCATTCATGGAGTCATACCCGACGAGATCATGGAGGGGAGCATCTTCGCCACGAGACACGTGAAGGGATAGTCATCATCTGACCGCCCAACTTCAATAGGAGCAACTATGGCTATTGGAAGTTGAGGATGTGGATGTGGCTTCAAGCCACCGACTTCACATTATGGGGACGATGCGCAACCCCATACGAAGTCCTGGTAGGACTCAAAGGAGGCTACTCGCAGTAGCAGACCACGAGCTTTCTCATAACGCGAAAGTGATGAATACGTTATACTACTCGTTAAGCCTAGAGGAGTTTAACCGGATCTCATAATGCGCTATCGCATATGAGATATGGCACACGCTTGAGGTAACTATTGATGGGAACACCATCATGAGCCCTAACTATCTCATTTTGACCTAGAAAAGAGAATAAAAGCTCCTGCGTAACCAAGTGAAGGGCCTAATTCAAGGAATAATTGTTCTGAGAAGAAAAGCAAGAAACAAAGGGTAAAATTACAATTTTACCATTGCAGTACAACAACAGAATTTCTTAGGGGTTAAACATGGGTCAATTGGTTTTAACAAGATGAAAAATGAGATGGTTCAATCAGAAAAGGGTTAACGTGAGATCTGAAATTAAATGACATCCTATAACCCTAAAACAAATTCACTTAATTTAACAAGGTTCTGGTCAGGATAAAAATCAACTAAACCCTCTAAAATTCATGGAAAAATATCCTCTAGTGTTTAGAACCTTCAATTTGGTTTTTAGAATCTATTTTGACCTAAATAGGGGTCCTAGTCAAACATTTGCCCTAAATTAGGTTTTTGTGCAAAATATCCAATCAAATGTGGTTAAACCTAAAATGTAACTTCACCATTGGATTTCTTGGGTCTAAATTAGGTTTATACCAAAATTTGGACCTAAGGGGAGTTCACCTTGACCTACTTTGCAAAACAGTCCAACCCAATTACTTTTATGCCCTTAACTTTTGAAAACCTTGCAGAGACCTCCCTAGCTTCCTCGTCGTTCTTTGCAATCAGGTCCCTCTGCCATTACAGCGGAGGAATCCTACTCCGACGAGGACTCAAGAGGAATATCTCCCTGATTCCTTAGAGAATCCCTCTCAAATTTGAAAGGGAGATTCTCTGAGGAATTCCCGACCATGTGAACTCAATCATGCGCTCTGATTCGCACCTAATCTCTCATGCGAACGCACGAGATATATGGGTATCTCTCGACCTTCCAAGTCCGGCGAGGTTGCTATGCTTGGAAGCTTGCCTTCCAAGCACAAGGCCCTCCGCCTGCGACTATAAAAGACGCTCTAGATCCTCCCGACGATCCGAAGCTTGATTTGGCCGAAGAATCCCACAGAATTCCTCCTCTCCCCTCTTCGGCCAAGATGCCTGCAAGCTCCTGTGACTCTTCCTCCCTCTTCTCATCGCTCTGCCACCATACCAGTGGTAGAGTCTTCTCCGCCTCATTCTTCCATGTCGTGCCATACCTACGCCCGCATCTTTAGCCCTCTCGTCGTCGCCGCCTCTTCATCTCAGGGCCTTCGTCTCCGGTGACGGCAAATATGCGCCATCTGCCCACTGCCTCCCTCCTTCGTCTAGCTACTCTCAGATAATACCCCTCTCCCTACTCTTCATTTTCCCCCACTTTATTTCTATTTTCGTGCCTCGACAGCCATAGACCACCCTCATCTTCCTTATCTCCGGCAGACCACCGGTGAAGGCGCATCCATCACTCCACACACCCATATGCCTTGCCAACTACCGCAGAAGCTTCGCCATCTTTCACTGATCATCTTCCACCTCTCCATCGATCGCCACACGCACCCTCCACTGCCCCCGAACAACCCCACATTCCTGGCTACAGACTGACGTAGGCATGCACGCCTAGGCTGTCACACACCATGCCACCTTCACCGTGACACGATGAAGCTTTCTGAACATTTTGATGAGGCCGTGAGGCCGTGTTCATGACTGACAGGTCTGACCACCGTTGCCATTGGAGAGGAAGCGAAGCTTGCTTGCAAGCTTGCTCCAGGCAGCCCCGCTCCAGGAGATGGAGCCCCAGGTGCGTGAAACCACTTTGCGATTCCCTTTCACCCAGTAATTGAAGCCAACGCACTCCGCTGTTGCAGTAATTGAGCGACATTCCCTGCAGGTGCACGCGAAGAAGCGGGTGGGACTTTAGTCCCACCTCAGTAACTTTAGAAGCAGGTAAGTAGTATAAATTGTTTTTGTGTTTTAACTTCGTTGCCTCCGAACAAGGGGTGAGGTCCCCTCGCCCGGGCATCACCCATGCCGGTGCGCCTAGACCCGGGTGCACTGACCTGACCCGTTTACCTGAGAAAGTTTCTGGGAGAGCAAGCCCAAGAGAGAGAAGAGAGAGAGCGTATGCGGGGGAGGGTAGGGGTAGGTTTTGCACTTTTGTGCAGGGAAAGGAAGAAGGAAGAGGAAGCTGAAGAAGGAAAAGCTAATGGCTGGAGGAGCCAAAGAGGAAGCTGAGAACCTGAGGGCAAATCTGAAGGAGAAAGGAGATCAGAAGCTGAAGGAGAAGAAGCTAAAGGAAGGAAGAAGAAGGCACGACTAAGGAAGAAGCTAAGGAAAAGAAAGAACCAAGGAAGGAGAAGGTACTGCTGCAGAGAAGGTAGAGAGTAGAAAGAAGCCAAGGCTAAAGAAAGAAGGAGAAATCAGAGAAAGAAGCCACAGTCAGGGGAAGAACTAAAGTCAAGGAAGAAAAGGAAGAGAAAGAACATGACAACAGAAGAAGAAAGAAGAAGAGAAAGCTCAAAGCATCTGAATTTCTTTTTACATCTCTATTCATATCTTTGAAGCATTTATATGCATTGAAATTAGTTCTATTGCTTCAAAATATTGTTAAACATCACATTTTATTAAATTAAAGTTGTGTTCTTAGTTTTTAAATACCAATTTGCTCCCTGTGTTTGACCTCGGATTCTTAGTTTTTCGAGTAATAAATTCTTATTTGTTTTTCGAAGCGATTTCAACTGTACTGCAACGCAATATTTACAAACTCGATTTTGCTTTCGCTTAAACACTCACAAAGGTACCTCCAAGGTAAAATCTTCTAAGGTTAACATTCTCTCTCAAGAATTTGAATCCTTTTATATGAAAATTAATGAATCCTTGAGTGAGATGTACACTAGGTGACGAGATGATTTTCACTTTCAAAGTAGTTTTGCACATAAAATGATGCGTCGAAGTAGTAAGTGATGGAAAATTGCTAATCAAAATAATTAAAATATCTACTCGAGAGGAGAGCAGGTCGTGTCCACAGGGAGGCATACACCTATTACAAACTCATAAAATGAGAGAACTAATGTTTACAAATAATTTCCATAAAGAATCAAATGAAACCCCTTTTTCATCAAGATAACAATGCATGAAATAGTTGAAATCGCATTTGTATGAAAGTGGAGGGGTATTCTCGTAAAGCAGCCACATTATAATATTAATTAAATGGAAAAATGACAAGAGTCGAAACTAACGTTCCCACGTGATTTCACCAAGCAATGAAGTCAAGATCCCCTTTCAATTAAGCTACTAATGAGAGTTCCAGTTAAATTAATATTAATGCAAAAATGGAAGGGCATTCTTATAAATTCACCTTAATAATGAAATGCAAAAATGAATGTGGCAATGGCATCAATCGTAAATAGAAATGCAACCCAAAATAGGGGATTTCTTCCCCGAGCTTGTGTGCAAGGAGGGAATGGCCAGAGGTGCAAAGCTTGCTAGAGGTCCATTGGGTTGAGCTGCACCCGATGGCAATGGCAGCTCGGCGTGAGGTGGCTGGAGACGGTGGAACGGAGGAGAGGAAGTTGGTGGGTGGTGGTGGCTGCAGCTTTGTTTGCTGATGAAGTTCACAGAGAGGAGAGAGGCGCGAGGCTGGTCGCGCGCTGGGCGTACACATGGTGAGGGGGTGGCATCGATGGGCACGAGGCACGTGGAGGAGGGGCAAGCACGGTGGGTGGTTGTTCTACCCAACGGTTGCAGGAGCAACCATGCGCGGTTGCTTGCGGGAGCTGCTATGCATGGGCAAAGGCATGGCTGGCCAACCGTGGTGGAACCGCGCACAGTGGCTGGACGTCTCTGTTCGCTGGTGTTACAGTGTAGAGGTGGAGATGGCGAGGTTGCTGGTGGCGTGAGGGGTCTTGCTACGGGCTAGATGCTATTGGAGAATGAATGATGGTGGTGGTGGTAGGTTCGTTGAAGGGGGTTGCAGAAGAATAACGAAGAAGAAGATGATGAGATATGGTCTAACGTGGTGGTGTTTGGTGGTGGAGGGTAATGGTCATGCACCAATAGGTGCACTTACGGTGGAGCAGCTGCTCCTATTTGGCGGTGCATCCTGTCACAATGCATGCCTGCGGTGGTGGAGTGAACTGCCATGGTCGAGGCCTACAGTGTGGAATGGATGAGCTCGAAGCTCTACTCGGTGGTAGAGTAGGATGATGGCCTCTTGAGCTTAGTGGCCTTGCTCCTCCTTTATAGTCGCAAAGATGAATTTGAATGGGGCAAGAGGAGCGTCGAGGTCATTAAGGTCAGATCTGCTCCTTTCGACTCTTTGATTGCTCGTGAGTGATGGTGCTTGGCTGGCTGGCGCATGGAAGAGTAAATGTCTGTAGGAACTGTTATTTCTACGCGATTCCAGTAGAACAGAAGAAACAAGTAAATAATTAATTATTGGGTTTTTTATATACAACACTTTAAAAGAAATCCTATTTGTAATGCATGCTATCATATTTACTTGAACTATGCATATTAGTGAGTAAATCACTTAGTGCTTCCTATATGATGGAATGTGTTAATCAATCAGATGTATGAATTAATTATGTACATCCTAATGCATGCTATTTATATATTATTATTAATATAAAGTTTAGGCATTTAAGTAACCAAATACCCACAAATATGAGCTCATCACTAGGTTTAATCTTAAGTCTTTAGGGAAGACCTTTATCGAGGGAGAGCTTCAATCAAAGCTCTTGTACTCTGTTGGACCGGAGTGGGAACAAAAGTCACCACCATTAAGGAGGCCAACCAAATAGAGGAGCTCAACATGGAAGACCTCTTAGGCAACCTTATGGCCTATGAGACGAAGTTGGAGCAAAAGAAGGATACAACAGAGCTAAAGCCAAGAAAAAGCTTAGCCTTCAAAGCCGCATTAGATAGTGAGGTAAGTTCCGATGATGCGGACTTGAATTTTTAACTAACAAATTTGTCATGTTTTTTAAAATTAGGGAATCAAAGAAGGAGAAGGAGAGAGATAACCTAGTATGTTGCTATCATTACAACAAAAAAGAGCATCTTCGACCCGAATGCCCTCTTCTCAAGAAGGAGAAGAAGAAAGGGAAGGAGAAGTGATGCAGGAAGGCATTCCAAGCCACTTGGGATGACTCAACCTCAGAGGAGGAAGAAGGGGAGGATCCTAAGATCAATAACGAAATTGCTTGCATGGGTTTCACAGCCATTGCGAGTGATACAAGGATGAAAATGACAAGAAGGTAAATTCATTTAATGAGTTGCAAGAAATATTTGAAGAACCATATGAACTTAGTAAATCACTAAAGATAAAGAATAAAAATTTGAAAAAAGAAACTAGTGTCTTAAAAAATGAATTAGATAATCTTATTGCTAAAGATTTAGATCTAAATGCCTCTTTTGATTCAATCAAATGTGAAAAGAATAGTCTTGCTTTAGATAATAATGAACTAATCTTAAAGAAAAAAAATTGATTGAAGAGAATATATTGCTCAAATATGAAATCTCTAGCTTGAAAATCAAAATGAGCTTTATGGAAAATGAGCTTGCATGTCTCAAGGATAACTCTAATAACTTGATGGGTAAATTAGATAGATTTTCTAATGAAAAAGTTAGCACTAGACAAAAAGTTGAGAAAGGCTCCCCTTCAAGGATACCCGCTAACAAATACGGATCCAAATTGACTTGGATACCGAAGAGAGAACTTGAATCTTGTTTTGTAGGTTTAAATGAAGATTTCAATGTAAAAGATTGGACCTACAAGATGAAGAATGGTCAACTCGAATTGGGAGGACCAAAGAGTAGATCAAGGAAGAAGACAAGAAAACCAATGAGATGATCAGCGGGGTGATCGAACCGCCATGCATCAACCATTTGGTTGGAGACTAATACCGATGCCCGAACCTCCAAACTTCGGATAGGAGCCCCATTAATTTTGACATCCACCTTAAGGGCCATTTTATTAGCCATGGTAACTGAGGTAAACCCTTTACCCTATTCCCTTTAATAACATTTAGATAGAGGGAGTTTATATGCTATTTGTCCATCATTAAGGGGAGATAGATATACATTTCCTATATGCTTGAACTCTTTTAATAAGTGGGAGAAAGATTTCCTTCAATTAGAAAGGGGAAGATCTTAAAAGATATACATAAGTACATTTCCATTAGAAAGGGAGAGTTAATGGATAAGATGAATAACTATCTTGTTATGACAAAAGGGGGAGAATGTTATTCATGATTTATTTTGTCAAAAAGGAAAATTAAACCAAATTAAAAGAGCATGTATTAAGGGAGAGTATAGGATAAATAATTAAACCTTTTTGATAATGTCAAAAAAGGGGAGAAATTTTTTATTATTATGTGTGATTTTGCAATCATCAAAAAGGGGGAGATTGTTAGTGCAAGGGCACCACGATTGCTAATTTTGATGATAACAAAATACTTGGTGTTTAACATTTGCATTTGAGCTTAAGTTTTCAGGAATAATGCAAATGGAATCAAGTGTGAAGGAGCTCAAGCTCGCATCCATGACGGATTGGAGGAGCTTGATGGAGGAAGAAGTAGAGACAAAGCTTCGCATGGAGCAAGAGCTTAACGACAAGAAGAATAGGATAGATATTTATTTTTCATGTATTTTGTATTTGTCTTATTGTACCTTGCTCTTTTATTTTCTTAGATTCATGTAAAGAGCCCAAAGTATCTTACCTTAGTTTTAGGAACACTATTCCTACATTGGAACTCTCAGACAAACACTTAGGCATTTCATAGAAAACTTAGAAAACTAAAATAGGCTTCAAACAATTTGATTAGATGTCTAATCTGGACTTCAGATGTTAAGACGTCTGATTATTTGTACAGACATCCAAACACTTGGGCTGGACTTAGTGTTCTCTGGTCATTGCTTTCAGACGACCAGCCCATAGTCCAGACATCTGATGACCTTGACAAACGTCCAACAATAAGGCCATTAGACTGTCAAAACATAATCTTTGTGGATTATCTTATGATTATATTTACATTACGTTTTAGACGTTCATAGAGTCATCCAGACACCTAAGAAAGAGATGTTAGGTTAGATCTGACCCAAATCGAGATTTGTCAGACCTTGACCGTTAGAGCCTCGGGAAATCAATTCTTACAGAGAATCTCATTCCAGATGTCCTGACATTATGCTAGACATCTGATGAGACACTCATCATGATCTCTAATTACCCCTAATTAACTAGTCTTCATAGTTAATTAGCTAAGATTATGAATCTATAAGGGTTAATTATAGAATAAGGGATATATAGTCAAGGACCTTAAAATAAGGTAAAAATGACATTTTATCATTCAATTAACATTATTAATAATCTAGATAATAACTGGACTCAAAATTCTATTAATCATTCTCTTTAATTAATAAGTTAAGTAACTTAAACTTAATGTAAACCTAAGTATATAATAACTTAAGTGATTTTACTTAATCTAATAAATTAACCTAAAAAGGTCAAAAATGTAAATTCAAGGTGTAAACATAATATTTACCTTATTTACTAACATATATAAAAAAGTTGAAAAAGATCTAAGTTAAAATAAACCTTCAAAACCTGGGTTTACATTTTAGGCCTTAGAATTCATTACAGTCTGGTCCTTATTTCTCACACAGGTCCTTAAGTTTTATTTCATTTAAGTCCCTCTTCATCTTCTTCTTCTTCTTCTCCAGCCAAATGAACGGCTGGCGGCAGAGAGTCACCCCACCACGCGATCACCGCCTTGCCGACATCATCCCTCTTTGCCCAAGCTCTTGCAGCTTGCGCTCACCACCTCCACTTCATCCTCCGATTTGGATTAACCGAAAATCCTATTTTTCAGTGGGAGATAACCTCACTGTCGTCGGAGATGACGTTGGAGGTGAGGCTCCTCAAGCTCCTTCTTCGGCCGACCCCGCCACTCTCTTCGCCCCAAACTGCTATAAATACCCCCTCACATCTCTGATTTCACTCAAGTTGGCTCCCTTCCCTCTTCTAATACTGCAGCCGACCCAATAGGCTATTTGTCCAAAACTCCGGCGACTTTCCATTCCATTTTCCGACTTCCACTGTCCATCTTAAGCAGCTGAGGAGATCCGCCGTGGTCTTCCACACCTCTAACAAAGGTGCCGACCCAAGGAAACCTCTGCTCCACCTCACTTCCGCCCGCCAGAGATCTTTCAACCACCCTCTGATTTCGTCGTCCACCATGAGACTTCGGCGGAACCCTATTGACCCCTTCGTCCAGGTAACAGTAGATTAGGAGTAGGAGTAGGCTAGCTTAGTTAGTTAGTTTAGTTAGTTAGATTAGAGTAATGTCAGATTTTATTTTCATCTCCTCCAACTCCGGCGAGTCCCTTGAGCTCGCCAGAGATTTAATTTTGTCATTTTAATCACTGTACATCTTCCTGTATCTTCCATGATCACTTCTAAATCATTTAATTGCTTAATTGAATCACCTATTCGCCTAATTCATATTCCACCTTCACTGATTATTATCACTATCTATGGTGACAGTAATCAACCTAATTCCACCTCCATTGGGTTCTTTCATCACCTATCACCACTTATGAACCCTAATCGACATCATAATACCTATTATTATCATCTATAATTAAATGCCCAAAATTTAATTTAGTTCCTGAGCTCACTGTCCATGGCGGCTCAGGAACAGTTCAAACTATAAATTAAATACATATTTATGAATAATAACATTTGTTGACTTGATTTAACCTCTCAATTGAGTGGTTAAACAAGTCCTGAGCTTTAACCACTCAGATCTTTAAGAAAATGAACTTACTGTCAAATCTTATATTTTAATGAACAAATGAGGAATTAAATGTGATACTGAGGTTCCTTGCAACCTCAGGATCCCTTTTGAATAAAAAATGGCAAGTTTTAATAATCTATACAAACTTTTCCAATTTTCTGGACTCACCGAAGCTTCGGCGAGCTCCGGCGAGCCATTCTTGAGTTTCAGCCTCTAAAACTTGTTGAGAAGCTTCAGAATGGTATAATGTTGATCACTGACTGTTTTAAGGATGCTAAATTTAGATTTTAATAACTGGAGCTATAGATTGAACTTCATCTTCCCCAACTCCAGTGGAGTTGGAGAAGTCTGTTAGAAAAGTTCTGAAGAACATTTAATGAGCTTAGAAGCTTCAGTGCGATGCACTGAAGCTGTTTAAGTCTTTAAAACACTGTAACAATCTTCCCATGATTCTGTCGAACAAACACCTTTTTCTGTTCAGGCGGCGAGCCTGAAACCCTAGGAATCAAGGTTAGAACAACTTCCTGAAGATCTGAATAAGTTCTAGATGATGAGAAGACTCTATTGGAGGCTTTGATTTCTTGGGAGAAGGATTGGAACAAAAAGTCAAAATTGAGGCCTTTACAGTCAAACATGAGTCTGATAATGGAGATCTGAGCTTGAATTGAGATTTTGAGGAGTGTAAACTGTTTCTGAGAATTTGTTGAATGATGTGAGAGTGAATTAAGTGAGCTCAGGTTAATGAATGTTTGAGAATTCAGTTCCTGTCAATTTGGGTTACTTTTGAACCCAAACCAATAGGATAACTATTCTGATGAAATTTGAACTTAAAACCTGCCCAGATGAGTTAGTTATAACCCTTAGAATTAATCTAAATCAATCAGAAACACCCTTAAGTGTCTGTTACACATATTGATGTCTGAAAAATCAAAATCTGAAGCTTTCAGAGAAGTGAAGAGCTTCTCTACAGGTTCTGAAGGTTTTAAGAGCTTAAAACCTATCCTAACAGATGCAGAACCACTTATAGAACATGTATAGACCTTTAAACAAAAGAGAGAAGTCCATTTGAGGACTCTGCTGATGTAAAACCATTTCCAGGCTAGTAAAAACCTCATAGGAACTCCTGATTTCACATTTCAAATTGAAAAGGAAAACATCATTAAAACATTAAATTGACCCTGCAATTGTGTAGATTACCCTTAGAGCTTTCCAACGAACTTGAAATCATTCGATTTGGAGCTCTGGGTAGAAAGTTCTGGTCATCTGAAGTCAGGTCTGGAAGGGGTATGTTAGTCCCACATCATTTGTTCACGAGCGCGCGCCTGGGGATAAAAGTAATTTGTTGCATTGGCTTCCCAATTGTCATCGCTCGGCGCACCGGTTACCGATTCCATCTGAGCATCTGAACATGAGCATGTGTGTGTGTGTGTGAGCTTATGCTTGCGGGTGTGTGCCCTTGGGGGCGTGAATGTGATTGTGCCCTGGGAGGGTGAGAGAGGCCTGGGAGGCTGAGTTGAGCCGAATTGGCTCGAGACTGTGAACCAATAAGCAAACGAACCGAAAATAAACCTAACCGAGGTTAGGCGAGGACTAAGTATGGTCTGGTCCGACCCTAGTCTCAGGGTACTGTGTATCCTTGAAAGGACATAGCAGTAAATTAAAAATATTTTTGGTTGAAAAGTGAAAAACACCCGGTTCAGCTGAAGGACTTAAGGATTGAAGCTGCTGAAGGATGTCAAGTTAAAATGATAAGTGTTGAGCAAAGGAAGAAAGGAACACAGGCACTAAGGAAAGAAGGAGCTGAGTATTAAAGAAGAAATACGAAGAGGCAGGAGAAGACTTAAGGGAAGAAGAGGAGAAGGCAGGAACAGAATAAGAAAGGTAAGAAAAGAGCTCGAGATAGAGAAGGAAATAAGAAAAGAAAGAAAGAAGAAGATGAGAGGCTGAAGAAGATAAAATGAAGGATATTATTTTTCCTGCATAATTACTTTTTGTTCTTTCTGTTCAAAGGCATGTTGTAATTGAATAACTTCTTAATTGCCTTAATTTCTCTGAAATGAAATAAAATTGAAAAACTAGCATGTTTACCTGTTAATGAAGTAGATCATTTTGAGTAAATATGTTTGCATATGGAATTTTGTATATTCTTTATAGTTTAAATATTTTGATAAAATTCATGTTTTAAATCCATTAGTTATACCTCCTAAACTTAAAGAGATAAAAGAAAACTGGTGAATTTGGAGAAAATTATTATACCTCCTAGTGAACGACATGGACTCAACCAGTAAAAATTTCTAAAATGTTAGGTTAATTCGACCCTATACTACACAAACGACACAACTTCGAGTTAACCTAAGTGATTTCTTCTACTCTTAATTAAGTGAAATTAACTTAATTACTGAGTTGAGTGGAAACCGCACATCATTTTAATGGTGCCGTTGCTGGAGAGGAAATATTTTGATTCACTGGAATTTAGTTGGATTAATTGTCTAATTAGGAGGTATTTTGTAAATATTTTTTGTTTTTACTAACTTTTGTTCTAATTAGCGTGTTTTGTTTTGTTTTTGTTTTCTGTCTTCTTTTCAGGTTTACCTCTGCAGGTAATCTCAGGAGAAGGCGGGAATTAGTTTTACTGTTTTTGTTGTGATTATTTCTTAATCTTTTGTTTTGTTGCATTTAAAAAAATAAAAAATAAAAAAATACAAAAATACATCTCTATCTGACTGCAGCAGCATATACATAGGCATACACACTTAGGAGTTCATATTCTTGCTAGTATTTTTGCGATCTGACTCGGGAAATTTTTAAACTATTTTTCTCGCATCAGCAGGAAAACAGGAGAAAACCCACGTATATCCCTGTCCTTTGAGAGTTAAAAAGACCACATATATTTGTTTGAAAAGATTTAAAAAGCGGCCATTGTAGTTTACTTGATATATTTTTGAAAATGATTAACTAAAAAGAGGAAGTAAAATTGGTGACTTAAATCTGTTTGCAGAATGCATGCGGGTTTTTCAATCGATATCATCTGTTGCATGTTATCGCGCACACAGCGCGATCACTAGAGTCACACGAGTCTATTTTTCTATCTCTCCTCTTTGCACCTCTTAGGGCTTTGGCCGAAGATCAACAAGTTTGTCTCACTACTAGAGCCTCAGGGATCCAGTAGTGAGCGGTTGCGATCCTAGACCTTAGACCTTTGAGCTTTAAGGTACGATCTGCGTAAACACATATTAGGACGCGTATTTTGATACTATTACTCTATTTGTTTGGGTCAAATTACTTTGCGTATCTTAGGAATTTCTTCTTTCCTTTGAAAGAAGAGCAAAACCTACGTCTTTTGCGCTGTTTTGTGGGTTTTTGTGCCGCTATTTTTCTATTGGTGGTGTGCGTGTGCACTTGCACATTTATTTTCCATTTATGAACGGGAGACGATCTATGCGTCCGTCTCTTGTACCACCGTTGATAGGTGATCCTAAGCCGGTTGCAGATAAGCAACCAATGGTTTTCCCGTCTGATCCATCTACTTCTATGGATCCAATGCAAAATCTTAATCCCAAGATCCCTTCTTCTTCTGGTCAGGGGGAGATGCCGCCTTTTGATGTTCATGAGGCGCTCCTGAACTAGAATCTTAGGATGCTAGAGAAAACAAGACAAATCATTTTATTAACAGCAGCCTTAAATAATCTACAAACTCTTCAAACCCGTTCTTCACCTCAACCTGAGGCGGGTTTTGGAAACTCTGATTTACTGATCAATCATCCAAGGCCTCTACTTAGAGATTATTATAACCCATCTAATACACAAGTAGAGCCTAATGTTAGGATTCCTATTGGGGAAAATGATCCAGAATTAAAGCCAATTATTATAGGTTTAATCCCTCACTTTCACAGATTTGCATCCGAGGATCCATTTCAACATATAGATCTTAAAAATTTATCCGATCCATTTCAACACATAGAAGATCTTAAAAATTTATCTCAAACTCTTGGTCCTCAAAATCAAAATAGGGAGATCCTACTAATGAAGATGTTCTTTTTTAGCCTTAAAGATAAAGCAGCATATTGGTATAGAACTATAGCAAGACCAATCTCAACTTGGGCTGAACTTGAATCCGTATTTTTGAAGAAATTCTTTCCCATTGGTCGAACCAATGCTTTAAGGTTAGCTACTACTACTTTCAATCAAAATCAAGGAGAACCAATTCATGAAGCATGGGAACGTTTTCATGAATTGCAAAGGAAATGCCCACATCATGACATTCCTCATTGGAAACTCATGCACATCTTTTATTATGGTTTACAAGAGGGCATTCGCAATCTAGTCGATGCCTCTTGTGGAGGGAATTTTCTAAATCGCGACGTAGAATCCGCTTCATAATTATTTGAAGGAATGGCAGAAAACTCGATTAATAACGCATCAATGTCGCAATTTATGCGGGGAGCAAATACGAATCATCAAAATCCGCATAAGGGCATTCACGAGATAGGTAATCCGTCTAGTTCAAAGGATTTAGAGATTATTGTAGAAAAATTGGACAAAGTAGATATCGTAGAAAGCATCTCGACGAGGTCAGAAATACAATGAAGACTCTTACTCCTCTACTTGCTACGAATCCCACATATTCACCTGTTTCGCAAATTCTCACGGGGAGGGAATTTGTGAATAATCTGGATTCTAGAGATCCATCTTCCTTGGGTTTTCTATCTACTCCTTCACCAACCCAAGGAGGGACCTTTGTCCCACAATCTTACCTACCCTTTTCCCCACCCTTAACTGTTGCAGAAAACACGCCATATCTTTTTAGATTACACGCCATCCAGGAAAATATTACAAGACCAAACCCTTATTCAAATTCCTATAATCTTGGATGGAGAAGCCACCCAAACTTTTCTTGGGCTGATCAAAATCAAAATCAAAGACCAAATTATCTGAATCAGGCCCATTTTAACCCACCTCCATTGCCTTCTCAGCAATCAAATTTAAGGCCTAATTCGATGAGTATGCAGAATTACTCTAGGCCTATTAGAGATACACAGCTAGACCAGATTTTAAGAGCTGTGTCAGAGAGTCAGCGACAAAATGTTGGAGCTCTCGCTGAGATCCATAGGCAATGTAAGGTAGAGTTGGCTGATTTACAAAATCAAATCACACTCTTGGCTGAGTCTCGTCAACCAGTTACTCTTCCATCTCAGCCAATTCCGAACCCTAGGAATCTGCCAAATCCTAGGCAAAATCAAGGCCAAGTCCATTTCATTAATCAGGCCTTTGATTCTAATCATAACCCGACCTCCATATTACCTAAAAATAGTCTACCAAACCCGCATCAGCAACCTATTTTATGTCAAAATGACCGACCTATTATTGAGAACCAAAACTGATTTTTGTTGATCTTCTAAACTTGGTGGAATCATCTTTTAAAATTGTCTTAATCTTTAACATTCTACATCTCAACCTAAATCAGATCTAATCTTTATGAGATTTACTTTGATCTTTCTGAGACTTTTCACGAGAATTTGATTCTAGGTTCTGCGAGATCTATTCTAGGCAATTTTTGGACGAGTTGTACCGAGTGGTGTTTAATCTGTTTTTCTATTTTTGAATCAATTCTTTCATAACTCCTCTATTTTTACCATATACCTATTCTTTTTAGGAGTTTTTTACTAAGGTTTACGCCTAGTTGAAGGAGTAAAACTTAGCACTTGTATATAGCTGTTTCATGTTTCCATCTTTTTGATTTCCTTATACACTTACTTTTAAATTTTTACTTCATATCTTTTCACCCTTCTTACAATGAGGACATTATAAAATTTTGGCTTGAGGGGTGTTGAAGTGAAATTTTCATTTTAAGTGTGGTTAAAAAAAATAAAAACACATAAAAATTAAATATCCACGAAGTTTAAAAAAAATAGAAAATCTAAAAATGATAAAAAATTTTTAAAAATTGAAATTTTCATAAAAATTTGAAAAATTTTTGAAAAAAAATCATAAAAATTTGAAAAATCTTATATACATAAAAATAAAAATATATAAATACAAAAATTTAAAAAGAAAATTTATAAAAATAATAAAAGGGGTTTATTCATTTTCAATAACGAAGAAAAGAAGAAGAATATATATATATAATTAAGAGCGTAATTTTCTTTTAGGTCAAAAGTTTAAAATGTGTATAGAATATTAGTATTTAAGAGCATTCAATTCTTCATTAGATTTTTACTTAAACATTTTGTAAAATCACACTTTTGTGTTTAAATTTTTAAAACAAGATTTTATTTGAATTAGGAATCTTTTAAATCTTTTAAAAATTTATTTTTTTATTCTTACTTGAATTAAGAAACTAAGTGTGTGAAGATTTAAACTTAAGTTTTAGAATTGAATTATAACTTTTTAATCAATTAGATTAAGTAATCCTTTTGCTTTTTGAAAATTTGATTTTATCATAAAGTTAAGTAAATGGCTAGATATTCAGAGTTAATTAAATAGAGAGTTGGTAGAATTCTAGCTTACAAAACTTACAAGTTAGAGATAAATAACTAGACTTGGTAAATTTTGTCTTGACGGATCCTATAGGAGGAAACTAAAAATTCGAAGAACCTAAGAGTAAAGGGCTTTGTTGTCCAAACTCTGGTTTGAGAGCTAAGTAACCTAAACATCTAAATTCACACACATAGAATTGTCTTATTGACATCTGAGACCGCGAAAACACAGAGGTTAGGAGACCAATTCTGAATCCTCTTTAGTCCAAGGATTTCCGCGAGGCAGTTCTTGAAAGGGTGAAGGATGTGCCACTCACCTAGAAAAAGGATTTGGAGAATAAAGGTAATAAGAAAAATGAGAAGGGGAGAAAAGAAAAGAAAAAGAAAAGAAAAATAAATAAAACACCCTGCAGTTAAGTGCCTCGTTACAAAAAGGGTACTTATGTAGTTTTTCCACAAATAAATAAAAGCATCTCAATACAGATGGATGCTACCATTCCTTCCATCAAATAAAAAGAACACCTCATTACAAATGGGTGTTCTAACCTATAGAAAAAGAAAAAAAAATATGGAGGAAAAAATATTAGGAATAAGAGACCCAGTGGTCCACCGGGGAGAGATACACAAAAAGTGTTGACCTCGGGATAGAAAACTGGTGAGGAGAAACCAACCAAACCTGACTAAGGCCAAGCCAAAAGCTTGAATTGGAATAATTGGGATTGGAAAGCGATGTCTTAAGATCTGGATTTTTGCAACTTTGGATGTCTTTAGGACAATTCTCTTCACTAAGCACAGATGTTTTAAAATCATAGCTACTGAACCTTGGTATTGGGTAGTGAAGCCTAAGAAATTGGGTTTTGAAGATTTTAGGTTGAGACCTAAAGGAGAAGAATTGACAGAATCCTAGGTCTAGAAGTTAATCTTTAGTGTTGTATGCTAGTAAATTAGAGTTTTACTACTCTAAGTTTAATTAATAATGAGTATCTGGTTAATTTGCTTAAACTTATATTGATAAAAGTCAAATATCATAAATAAGGGATTGACTTAAATCTATTTGAGTTTTTAAGTTAAAATTTAATTCTCAATCCTTAAGTTTTGTTTTTCTTAAAACACTTTGTATTCTAATTTGAGTTAAGAATAGTTACAAAGATTAAAGAGATTTTTGAAGAATTCTAATTCAGAGTAAAATTCTTGTTTACAAATTGTTTTTAAGTGTGTTTTGAAAATGTCTAAGTAAGAAAATTTTCACATGTGCTCTATACATTAATCATTTATATTAAACTTATTAAATTTCTGATGTAAGCTTTCCTCTACATAGTTACTATTTATAATAATTTAAACCCAAGTGCTTTAAATCATCATACTCTTAGTTAATTTTGCTAGGGACTAGCAAAACTTTGGCTTGGGGGTATGATGAGACACTCATCATGATCTCTAATTACCCCTAATTAACTAGTCTTCCTAGTTAATTAGCTAAGATTATGAATCTGTAAGGGTTAATTATAGAATAAGGGATATATTGTCAAGGACCTTAAAATAAGTTAAAAATGACATTTTATCATTCAATTAACATTATTAATAATCTAGATAATAATTGAACTCGAAATCCTATTAATCATTCTCTTTAGTTAATAAGTTAAGTAACTTAAACTTAATGTAAACCTAAGTATATAATAACTTAAGAGATTTTACTTAATCTAATAAATTAACCTAAAAAGGTCAACAATGTAAATTCAAGGTGTAAACATAATATTTACCTTATTTACTAACATATATAAAAAAGGTTGAAAAAGATCTAAGTTAAAATAAACTTTCAAAACCTGGGTTTACATTTTAGTCCTTAGAATTCATTACAGTCGGGTCCTTATTTCTCACACAGGTCCTTAAGTTTTATTTCATTTAAGTCCCTCTTCGTCTTCTTCTTCTTCTTCTTCTCCAGTCGAATGAACGGCTGGCAGCAGAGAGTCACCCCACCATATATGTTGTCTGACCCTTATAACACTAGAAAGTCATCTTAGAATTAGACATTTGATTAATTTTCCAGACGTCTTAAAATGACTTCTTAGATGTCCCTCTTGTTCCAACCCAATCCAAATGATCAACCCTTCTAGATTAGATGACTGACCTTTAGATCAGAAGAAGTTCCAGACGTCTGACATTAAATCCAGACATCTGATAACCCTGTCAGAATCATAAATGACCCTGATTTCGTTTAGATTTTAGCTTAATCTTTTGTGATTTATTCCCAATGGCTATGAAAGCCTTCGAAGGCCTTCTAAAACCTTCTTAAAACCTCTATAAATAGAGGAGCACCCTTCCTAAGCAACATACACCTTGATAGAATACTTTCCACCATATTTGTGTCAAAGAAGAGATAGAAAAGAGTTCTTGCTCTCCAAGCCTTATTCAACAAATTTGAGAGCACCAATACTCTATTGAATTCACCCTGAATCACTTCTGATTTAGGGAAGGTCCTTTTGCCTATAGTAGCTAAGTTCTTTTACCTATTTAGGCTCTATAGGCTTTTATTTTTCTCTCTTATTTTGTGGTTGAGTATTCGCTTGGCAAATTCCCATCTCCTTCGCGAGACAAAACACTTCACAGAGAAGAGGGATTTGACGTGCACTACCCTCAGTTCAAAGTAGCATGGTTGTAAGAGGTTGAGTCACCCTCGTTTAAGTGGCTCGACTAGTGGATTTGATCTACTACATAAATTAAGAAATCCTAAACCGAGAGGTTTAGGTGGCTGTTTTTACCTGGGTTTGGGCTTCCTCCTAAAAATCCATTATCTTTTGTGAGATTGCTTTTTGTGTAATTGTTCATTTATATTTTCGCACTATTTTGTATTAGGCTCGATCTCACCACCTCCATCAGAAATTATAGAAGTTATAAGAGATCGTCTGTGCCTGAGACATTGATTGACGGATTAAGAACTGTAATAATATGGGCAAATTACATAAACGGAACTGGATATGATATAAATTGTAAACAGATGATCTTTTGGCATAGTGCCTTTTCCTGTACTTTTGTTACTATTACTACCTGTCTAGTTGTTCTACTCTAGTCAAGTTTCACTGAGGTTTTGGCTCAGGTTTCGTACTCAGGTGTTGCTGAGTAGTCGGGTGTAGCGGCTGCTATCGGTCAGAGTTCTATGGAACTGAATCCTACCTGAGGAGACGGTTTGTACTGAGCTAGTGGCTCATGGTAGTTTCTTTTCGCTGTTAGGATTTTATTTCTTGCCATTTTGGTAGTTGTACCAGACTTTCTTACTTTTTCTGCTTTTTATGGTGAATTTTATTATCTTGTTAGCACTTTACCTCATCTTTTATTTAATGCATTATGAATGACTGTTGGCTATTGATATTTTATGGCTTTGTATTGGATGACTGCGACCTTGCGAATGTTTGTGCTAGTTGTTAGCACGTGGCGACCCAAGTCTTGTCTCTTGGCAGGACTCGGGTCGTCACAGATAGCATTAGAGCAAGGTCACCCCACTAAGTCATGAAACGGTTCAAAAATGCCATACGGACAGTCAAAATGTATTAAATGATGGGTACCCATCTGCTGATTGATGGGATATCTGATTCACATGAGTTCCCCATATTCTAGTTTTGTTGTGGACTTAGGGTTGCTGATAGTTGATTTTCATCATGTAGAGAGATGGTGTAACGACCCGATTCCCGAGTCCCTACGAGACACGAGAATCAGACCGACTCGACTAATCCCAAGACCTAGTCGTCCAACGAGGAAGTAACCAAAAGAGCAGTAAAATAAACCACATTCAGCATGAATATAACTAACAGTAAGAAAATACAGCAGTAAGGAAAGAAACCACTACAGTATATACCACCACAACAGTAGAACAACATTCCTAACATAATATGAAACTGCAGGTAAAGAAAAGTACAGCAGTAACAAGAACTACTCACTACAGTGGAACCAAAAAGAGGTACAAGAGAACAGTGGTAACTCTACTGGACCCTACTCGGCCCAGCGTCCTCTGCAGCCGCTGACCCTGGCTGCTCAACACCTGGTCCTGAAAGGTAACGAGTGTAACACGTCAGCAAAACGCTGAGTAGAGTGGCAACTAAAACAAAAGAAACAATAGAGTGTACAGTAGCTGTTATGTTCTGTTACTTTCTTTAATTACGTCTTTCTATTGTCTCACAATTTATCTATTTCTCAGATCCTTCACTTGATCTCGAATGTTCCTCATGGGAACGATCTTGATTGCAGTCTTTTCCGAATAGTAGAAGTAGCACGTGGTGCTCTCCTGGTCGGGAGAGTCCCCCGTGGTGATCCTACTCTCAGTCAACCACCCCAGGGTCACGGACAGACGTAACGGTGACTACGGCACGCGCGATAAACGCACAAGTAGCTAACCCGCACTGGCACGCGGTCAGTCGTTTCCGTTAACGGGTGCGCCCAAAGAACAGCACGGAACCAGTACAGGGCATAGCCCTCTCAATAACAGGGGTCCAACCCCTCCACAGTAACCAAACAGGGGCCTTGGCCCTCCACAGTCCGCGCACCCTCGCCTGACTACCCTGGTTTGCCCAGTGGGCCTAACAAGTCGGTGTAGGAGGCTAGCAGAACCCCGGGGCCCGTGGGGTAGCTAGTACCTCCCTACACTAGTAGCTCTCCTCGGTACTACGTACACGAGGGCCAGCAAGTCGGTACAAAGTGGCCAGTCCTAACCCTGGGTCCCTAGGGCGGCTGGCTCCGCTCTGCACTAAATAGGTACAGGTACTTCCCTTGGTACTACGTACCCAAGAGACAGCACACTACCACGTCTTTCTTTCCCAGTTCCATTTCTTTCTCTTTCCAGGAGTTCCACTCCTAATTCCCCGTAGGGTTCCAGTTCTTTTAACTCAGCACATTCAGGTTTCACCTTCCCAGTTTCACATTCATATATCCCATATTCCCAGACATGCTCATTTATTCATAGCAGGCAGCTGTTAAACCAATTTACAGGTAGCTATTATTTTCTTTCAACATTTTCCAAGACTGCAGTATTCATATATTCCACTAGTTCTTCCCATCCTAGGATTCATGCCATACCCTAGGATCTATCATACAATCTAGTTTTCCAGCCCTAGGATTCATGCAACACCCTAGGATCTACCATTCATTCTAGTTTCTCATTCCTAGGATTCATGAAATGTCCTAGGTTCTATTTATGGTTCCATAATTAACAGATTATACTAATAAACTTAAAAGCCACTCTACCGGTTACAACAGGAGTACTGGGGGCGTGGTTGGGAATCCCGCGTGCCTCCGCAACCCCCGAGACTGCAACGGAACGGGGTCCTATCACAAGGATCAAACACAAGGAGTTTCTCAAAACAGTATACAACTACTGTAGATGGGTAGAGGATGCAATTCCAAAAAGCACGCAACTCGAAACGCGGAAAACGGACTCCGAACGGGCCCTAAACGGGTCAAAAACGACGAAACAGTGCAAAATCAGACATCTGGATCCTCTTCCAGATGTCTTAGAAAGTGGATCAGAGGTTACCTTTGCTCTGCGTGGTCTCTCAGACGTCCAGAAGCCTGCGGGGGTGTCTGCCCTAGTTCCCAGACGTCCGATGGTCACCCTGGACGTTTGGAAGTCGTTCCCGTCGTCTGGCACTGCTGCCAGACATCTGATTTGCGTTGGATGCCAATCTCAGAACATGCGCGTACCCATTTCCTCTCTCTCTTAGTACGGTCAGTCGAAGAAGAGGAAGAAAGACGGAATAACTCACCTTTTAGACGTCTGGACAGTCCTCCAGATGTCCTCCCCGCCGTCTGGTTGTAAGCCCAGACGTCTGATTCTGGAGAAACTTCCAGAATCAGGGCGCGACTCGCCCTCCACTCGCGACGCTCGGCCGCGCCGCGACTCGTCCGCCTGCTGCTCGAGCCGCAGCAGGCCTCCCGCGTCACCCCGCGTCCGCTGCTTCCCCCGCCGGCCGGCCCTAGCAGCCCCGGCGAGCTCGCCCTCACGGCCGAGCGGCTCTTCCCACGCGCAGCACCTCCTCCCACGCTCACCGAGGCTGTCACTGTCGCCGCTCACTCGCGCTCGCTCTCGCGCACCGGCTGGAAGGAGAAGAGGGAAGGGGGCGGAGGTGATGGGAGTGATGGGGAGGGCGTGGCCTTTTAAGGCCGCGCGAGGAGGAGAGAGAGAGCGGGACAGAGGGCGCAGGAGGGAGAGGGAAAAAGAGAGAGAGAGACGCTCGCAGGTCTGCGCGCTCAGGCGCGCAGACGAAACACACGTGCCGAAAATAACCGAATCCCAGACGTCTGGAAGGGGTTCCAGATGTCTGGTCAGACGTCTGGGACACCTCCCAGACGTCTTAAAAATGTCTGAAGCCGCGCGTTCATAACAGATGGCTCCACGTAGGTCCAAGCAGGCGATTGCTACTAGTCGGACTGATGAAGATCGACAGATAGATCCTGCTTCGCAGGCTCTGGATCTGGCCGTCTAGTTTCAGGCCTTTACAGGTGTTAATAGAGCTTCTAAATAGGAGTTTTAAATGTGTCTCGTTGTAGTAAAATCTCCTAAATAGCTCTCTCAACAAATAAAATTTATAACTCGAAAATCTAAATGAAGTCCGAGGTCGAACACAGGGAGCAAATATGGAATTCACGTGCTAATCTCAAACAAAATAAATGAGCACAAGAATTTAAGCACAGTAATGATATTCAATGAATACTAATCTGTCACACTAAATACTCAATGAAGCTCAATGTATTTCAAGACAAAAAGAATAGAAAAGCCAAAAATAATGTTGCTTTAGATCAACAATTATTAGCCTTCGTTAAGCACATATCAATTACTCAAATGTTTCAAATAAATGAACAGTGATCAGACGTTTGATTTGGTAATTATACGACTTAACCGTTGCCTGCTACAGTGCCTACAAAGCTTTCTCTGTTGTTCTTCTTCTTCTTCATAGCTTCTTCTCTTCTTCTGCCTTTCCTCTTCCTTTAGGTCTTCTCCTTTAGCCTCTTCCTCTTCAAAAGTCTTCTCCTTTATCTCCTCATGCATAAGGGAACTCACCTTCTCAGCGACTAAGTGTCGCTGAAAGACTTCAGAAGCAAAACCCTCCCCTCCTCCGCTCCCTCTCTCCCTTTCCTTTCTCTCCTCTCCTCTTCCTTAAATAACCAGTCTTAATCAAGTATTCGGGTCAAACAGTAATCGGGTCCAAGGCTACTGGTAGTGGGTAGTATCCGAGTGTATAGGCCTAGGCGGGTCGGGTATGTGCGGGTGTAAGTGGGGACCTCACCCCCAAGTGTTCTGAGGCAACCAGCCGAAAGCAGAAATTCAATTTATGCCGCAGCGATGCCTCCAAATACCACGATGTGGGACTAAATGCCATAGCCCTTTCTCGGGTGTGTCTGTTGCTGCGATGCTCTCCCAATTGAGGTAGTTGTTGTGGTTTGTGCCTTCAATCAAGGATCTAGGAGTGATCCTGAGCCTTGTCCGCAGCACCTGAATGTGGCACCTGGGGTGTGCGTGGCCTAGAACATGAAGAACGTCATCAGAAAGAATGGCGCAACGGTGGAGTGACGGTGAGACCCGTATATCATGAATATGGGTGCTAGGCCCCAATTAAAATAGTCTAATAGCTTCTCCTAGATATAAGGAAGGTGATGGTAGTGGTTTTGTGGTGATTGGTGAAGCATGGAGGTCGAATGAACTCAGAGATGAAGGTAGGTGATGGGTGTGTTCATGGGGTGGTTTGGGAGGTCAAGAGGATGAAATAGGAGAGGGGTTTTGTTTGTGGTGATGTGGCGGAGGTTGTGGAGTGGGTGGCGAGGTGTTTGGTCATGTGTGGTGAGTGGATGACCTCACCGGAGGTGTGGCCGGAGTGGAGGAAGAAGGTGGTTGGCGACAACGTTGAGGTGTTCTTTTTGGTTTTTCGATAAAGGAATTTAAACTAATAACCTAAGGGGACCTAAATAACTAATCTAATTGGTCAAAGGGTGTAGGATGGCACCGGTTATGGTATGGTCGACGTCGGAGAAGGGAATGCCTCCGGTGAGGGAGAACGGCGAGGAAGAGAGGGGAAGACGACCCTCGCTGGTATTACGAGCGGCGGAGGAGCTTGAGGAAGAGCAACTGGCTGGCTATAGTCTGTGACAGCCGGCGAAGAATGTAGATGGGAAGCTCGCCGAAGCTCGCAGAGCTTTCGGCCAGAGAGAGGAGAAGAAGGTGGAGAAACCGGCTAAAATGAGCTAAGAAGGTAAGGCATGCATCTAGGGTTCTTTTATAGGCCCTAAGGAGGAGTTCTAAGCTTGGAAACCAAGCTTGTAACTCCATGGTTGTCGCAAGTAGGACATGCAAATTCAAGGAGTTCTCATGAGCTCCATGAAGGGATTTGGAAGGTAGGAGTAGGTCCAAATTGAAGAGGATCTTGTCGTGAATCTTCCTTCCAATTTTGGAAGGGTTTGGCTGCGAAATCAGGGAGTAATCCCTGATTGAAGGTCGCCGGTGATGGGTTTAGGTGTTTGAAGGTGGTAGGGACCTGTTGGTGAAGATGATGAAGTTAGGGGGGGTATTTGCAACATATTTTGAAAACTCGAGGTTTAAGTGAGAGAAGAATCAGACTAGACCAAAATGCAAACTAGGTCAATATGATCTTTGATTGGGCCCAAATTTTGGTACAAACCTAATTTGGACCCAAGGAATCTGATGGTGAAGTTGGATTTAGGTTTTGACCAAGTTTGATTTGGTAATTTGTGTAGAAACCCAAATTAGGGCAACTGTCCAACTGAGACTTTGTTTTAGGTCAAAATGGGTTCCAATGGTCAAATCAAAGGTAGCAAACCTTAGAGAAAATTTTTCTATGATTTTTAGAAGGTTTTATCTTGACCAGAACCTTAGTTAATTAAGCAAGTCTATTTTTAGGGTTTCAAATGTTCATTATTTCTTGAAATGCGTGAAAACCTGTTTCTCTCTACATGAACCCACTTATTAGACATTTATGACCATTTGACCTTTAATTAACCACTGTAAAAACCTCGTGATTATTCTGTATTTAGGATATTCTGTTAAAACTACCATTTTACCCCTGTTTTAATGCACTTCTCTCAGAATGAATCTATAGTGAATTACGATCTTCTGGCAGTTATGTTGGAGCATTTACCAACGGATTCTAACTAATTAAAGCTAGATATGACTGATGATGATGTTATCATCAATAGGGACCTTCTTCAGGATGCTAAAATAGAGACTACTACCCACATCTTAGGCGGGGGGAGGGGGGATCAGGAGCAACCCTTGATTCTGAGTGTACACGTTCCACCATAGGAGGAGAGCAAGGAGAACCATGGGCCTCCCCTACCAAAGAACGAACCGGTGGATCCACTGCACCAGTATCGATAGATTTTCATGGAATTCTAGAAGTTGAGGCCCCCGACCTTCAAGGGGGATGAAGATCCTATAGGGGCGGAGGACTGGATGTAGCCTTCGATACTATCTACCCATCGGAGGACTGCAGGGTGTCCTTTGCAACATATCAGCTGACTAGTGTGACACACCGCTAGTAGGTGTTCATACGCAAGCAGAAGGGCACTCGGGTGGTGTCATGTTTATCGCGTTTGAGTCGTCTCTTAGGAAATGTATTTGCATTGTAGTATAGTTGACCAAAACGCACAAACACTTAAATTTACATAGCTCAAAAACAATGTGAGTTCGAGGTCATTCGCAGGGAGCAAATATGACAATTTCAATCCACTAATCACAATAGCAATAATAATATGCAATTGAACCAATGAAATGCTCAAAATAATATTCCAATAAAGAACAGAGAGTCAGTGCAAAAAGATAGGGTTAAAATGGTGATTTGAATCACCAAATTAACCCTTAAGTTTAAGCTCACAATTATTTCAAATAACTGAATAGTATGCCTTAAGCCTCACAGAAGAGACATAGCAGTAGCACACCAACAGAGGCACATGGGACTTGC
The DNA here is from genome assembly GCA_037157565.1 of Thalassia testudinum. NCBI lineage: Eukaryota > Viridiplantae > Streptophyta > Magnoliopsida > Alismatales > Hydrocharitaceae > Thalassia > Thalassia testudinum. The sequence continues at coordinate 129,880,878 of JAZHRO010000055.1, forward strand.
ATAAAGCCCTCAGAGGCTAAGTGTTTAGATAGGAAGATGGCACAGATCCCAAGGCAGAGTAAAACCCTCCCCCTTTTCTCTCTGATTCTCTTCCCTTTCTCTCAGCTTAAACTCAAATGAATAGTATCGGGTAAACAAGTAGGTAATTAGATCCAAGGGTCCAGGGTCACTTGTATAGGGTAGTGAGCGAGGAGTGAGCGCACGTGCAGTGGGTGGAACCTCACCCCATGTGCTGAGGCGAACAACCTCTATCACAAAATCCACTGATGTGTGGTTGCTTCCTTCAAAATCCACGATGTAGGACTATCCCACTGTTTTCTCTTCGCGCAGTAGCTGCAGGTGAAGGTCGCTCTGATTGAGGTCGAAGGGGGCACCTGCTGCTGTAAATGAGAGCCTGCGGGTGGCCCTAGAACTGGTCCACAACACTTGGAGGTAGTATTGAAGATCAACTCGGCCGGATAGCTGTAGATGGAGCCAGAGAAGGAGGTGGTGGCGACGGCGCTCCGACGTAGTCTTGAAAAGACGAATACGACCTCTTGGTGAAGTAAAAAATGCTCAGGAGGATCGCTTGAGTGTGGTGTTGTAGGGAGGTGTGTGTGTGCGTAGCGAAGTAGGAGAAAGTGGTTAAAGGTGGTGGTGATCGGTGGGGGGTTTGGATGGTTAATAGCCCTAGTGATGTGAGGGATTTTGGTCATAGGGATGCAGTGGTGCTTCTGGAAGTTATGGCGAGGTGATTGGTGCGGTGGAGCGGGCATGCAAGCTCGCTGAAGGTATGCCAGCGTTGAGGAAGGTGGAGGTGGTACGGGCAGTGTGATGTGCGAACCTATGTTCTAAGGGTTTAAGAAGAGTCATGGGAAGGAGAGGAGTTGAGGACGAGTGACTACGGATGAGGAGAGAGCGAGGATGGCATCAGCTATGATTGGCCGGCATCGGAGACGAAGATAGCTTCGGAGAGAGGAACGACGATGTCTGAAGGAGGAAGCATCTCACAGGTATAACGACGAGCAAATGAAGGAGAGGAAAGGATTCCCAGTACCAATGGTATGTGGAAGAGGGTGAGGAAGCCAGAGAAGGAGGGTCGCTAGGGCAAAGTGGAGCAAGTCGGAGGTCGGAGGAGAAGAAGGGTCTTTGGCCTTGAAATTTGCTAAAGAGCACGGCCTTGCAAAGGGGATCCTTTTAAAGGCCTCAAGAAGAGCTCTAAGCTTGGGAAGAAGCTTGAAGAGCTCGAGATTTCAGGGGAGAAGAACCCCAAAATTCCTTTCATTCACCTGATCTGTGGGGTCCAAATTAGGGTTTGAGATGCGGTTCAAACGATTAGGAAGGTCCTCAGGAACAATCCTTCCAAATTTAGAGGGATTCGGTTGAGAAATCAGAGAGGAATCTCTGATTTAAGATCGGTTGCTTTGGTTCCCACTGGCAATGGCGGTGGGGACCTCTTTGAAGAGAAAGATGAGAAGTTGGGGGCCTTTTTGCAAAGATTTTCGAAAGCTAGGTGTTTAAGTGAAAGAAATAGAGATTTGAAGGTCTGAGATGCAAACTAGGTCAAAATGGACCATGATTGGGGCCAAATTTTGGTAAAAACCTAATTTAGATCCAAGAAATATAATAGTGAAGTCATATTTCAGTTTAAGCCAAGTTTGACTGGGTAATTTGCATAAAAACCCAAATTAAGGTAAAATTCTGTCTGAGACTCTATTGAAGGTCAAAATAGGTTCAGATGGTCAAACTAAGGGTACCAAACCTCTCAGACTATTTTTATATAAATTTTAGGAGGTTTAAATGAATTTTATCCTGATCGGTACCTCTTTTATTTAAGTGGGTTTGAAATTAGAGTTTTATGTCCTGTTATGGTTCTCGGAAAGCGTGCAACCCCGTTTCTATATATATAGGCCCACGTTTTGGACTTTTAAGCTCATTTGACCCTCATTTTACCCTTGAGTGACCTCATGGTTAATTTGTGTTTGAGATGTACTGTTAAAATTATAGAATTAACCTTGATTTTCTGTTTTCCTCTCAAATCAGAATAACATGGAATTATGACAGCTAGATGATTATGTAGGAGCATTTAACCCTTGACTAAAAGTGGCCAGTTAAGGCCTATGATGGTGTTCCCATCATACCCCCATGCCTAGCTTTTGCTAGTCCCTTAGCAAAATCCTATGGATCAAACCAAGTCTCTAGACCATGCTTTGATGTTCAGATGCCTGAGTTATGCCACTCTCTAGAAATTAGATCAGAATGTCACCAATAGGCCTAGAGCTACTCAAGTATCAATCAAGATCCATACCTAACCAGCTTCAGCCTGAGTCTACTGCAAAGGTTTCTAAGGCCCGCAAAAACTACCTAGAGGTTTGTTGACCCCAGTGGTTAAAGCACTCATGCGTAGATGTATCATTCCAAGTTCAGTTTGCAAGTGCATTTTGATAAGAGAGATAGAAGGATTTTTTTTTTCATTTGAGAGTTTTCTCTCTTTTCTTCTTAGATTTCCCTAAATCCAGCCTCGGATTGGCTCTAAACACGGTCTGTATCTAATTCCTTGTCCCCACCATCAATCCTCGAAAGGTCCTTGGCTTTCGATGCTTTGGGATAGCACCACCCACGGCAACCCCCAGAACCTTGGCTTTTGACACTTCGGGATAGTGCTGCCCATGGCATTCTAAAGCTAAATTCAAGCCCTGGCAATCAACATTTTGGGATAATCCCACCCATGACACCTGAACTTGCACAAAGTGCTTACATGCCCCCGGTAGGATATTTAGATATCCTAGGAGACAATCACTGAGGAGATTATATGTTAATATGCATCTTCGAGGGGAATTTCCCATCTCTCCATGCCAGGAACTCGTCCAATCAACTTGTGTCTTCGAGCCGCTCCTAAGCTAGATTTCGAGACAGCTTTTCAGAATAAAACACTTTTGGCATGATTTCTTTATTAAGCGCACTGAACCAAATTGGTGTGTGATTTTGGATGCATAGGTTACCAAGTCCCGCAAACCAAAGGACAGGCAATGGGGCTGAATAATCCTAAGCCTTAAACCTATTACATCAGCTTCGCACTTTCCTCAACCCCTTAAGGACTAATCCTGATCTTAATGAATACGTAAATGTTTAAGCCCTAAAACAAGCCCAAGAGGCCTGAGATCATCACTCTTCCTAATCTCCTTGTCTCTAGCACTTCAGGACTTAATCTTGTTTTGATTAGGTCTAAAACTTAAGTAGATCCCAAAATCAATTGCTATGACTATCGATTTTGTTTTTGATTTTTGAACCTTTTTTACATTTGAATTTCCTCCTCTTTTCCTCCTCAAGAAATATTTTCAATCATTTCATCAAAATTTTCCTCCCTTTCTCCTTTTTTTTTCTTTTTTTTTTAATATGTATTTTTTTGTGAGAATCCCTCAGATAATTGAATTTTCATTTCATTTGCACTTTAACACCTCCCCATGCCTAAGATTTGCAATGTCCTCATTGTAAATTAGGCGGGTTCGATTTTAGTTCAGATCGTACATTAGAACAGGTGGGTGGTGAATGAGTTGCAATGACTATTGCGAACAATTTCTAACTCTGATACAAGTGTCAAAGGTGGAGTAGGCTATTCTAACGGACGAACCCTAAAGTGCAATATGATTTCAGCAAAAAGATATGTCAGAAGGGTTTCAAGTTTTCAAAAATGACAGGTTGCCTTTCGTTAAGTGCTAAGTTTAATGCCATCAGCTAAGCACAAGGTGCTAAAAAAGGATGTCATCTGCTGCATTATGATGAACGATAGGAGAAAATATGTGATCGTGGTGGATGAGAATCAGATGGCCACAATGAGTATCAAATTATGATGAAGAGTCATTCTAGAAGGTCTATGATATGGGTTAAATCGATTCATTTTTGGGTGGCTCTTACGGAGTTTTTGCAGAGGAATCACTCGGAAGATGTAGTTATCATGGGGTTCTGAAGTAAGAATGTCGTGGGTCCAGGACCCAATAGAGGGAATCTAGTTAGCATATCCCAAATGTGTGGTTCCTCTTGTGCAATGTGACCTAATGGATCCTTTTCTAACAAGTCATCTTGATTCTTTTCTAATGGGTGTAAGATTAATTCCTCAAAGAATGACTCGAAGATTGGATCGTCTAATGATTCTTGTCTATAGTTTTCATCCCAATCAAAAGTGAATGTTTGGAGAGTGCCTTTTGGATTATCCAACTCCAAATCTATAAAGGATTCATACTCTGGGTTGTGGTCACTCTCGGTATCTACCATGCCCGATTCTTGGATCCTCAAAACAATCATCATAATGAAATGTCTCCATATCCATGGAATAAAAATCCAAATCCTGTCGATTGTCATCCTATTCCCCGAAATGATGTTCCCAAGATCAAAGGTGAAAGCCTCCAATACTCTCAATTCACTGGAATCATGCTCGACTAAATCGAGATCTTCCGTCATGCAGAAACTTCTAGTTCTGGTTCTAGGTTTTCTATTACCGAAATGGTCATAAGATCTTGAATTAAACCTAGCTATTCTGTCGAGCACTTGCTTTTCCTTTAGAAGATGCCTCAAAAATATTGATCTCAGTACTATTATCTCCAAAGGCAATTATCATGTGCCCTGATTCACAGTTAATTATGGCTCCTGCAGTAGCTAAGAAAGGTCTTCCCAAATTCAAGGGCATATCTTGAATTTGTTGTGGCGCATCCATGTCAAAAACTAGGAAATCAGCTAGGTAGCTGAAATCCTTGACTCTAATTACCACATCCTCTACTTGCCTAATCGAGGTGATTTCTGTTCGGTCCGCTAATTGCAGAGTAACATCAATGGGTTTTAGCTGTCTTATCAGTAGTTTCTCAAATAGGGCAGTCGGGATAAGGTTAACTTAAGTGCCAAGATCCAGTACAGCCCGCTTGAAATTTGTACCACCGATCTTGTAGGGGATCAGCATGGTACCTGGATCGAATTTCTTAGGAGGTAGACTATTTTGGATATGGCACTTACACTTTCAGACAGTACTACCTTCCCTTGTGAGGGTTCCTCCACCTTTTTCTTGGATAAGTCAGGCGAGGTGGAGTTGGGAGTGAGGATATCTAGTAACTGGATAGTAACTTGTGCATTCTTTAATGCTCCCGTTATGTCAGATTTAGATAGTCCTCTAGTGTGGAGGTGGGATAAGATTTGGGATAGGGGAATGATTGGCTATCTTCGGGGACAGGTTTCTGTTTCCACCTCTTATTTTGTCCTCAACCTTGTTGTGTTGATCATGGGTTGTGTGAGATTTGGGAGATGGGCCTCAGGGCCTGGTCTTGTGATCTTTTTTTATGCCCACAACATTGATCATAGCAGTCATGATGTGAAGGAGGAGAGAGAATTGGACCCTACTGCTGAACAGTAGGATGAGTCGTGGTATGATTCGGATCAGCTAAGGTGGATGCTCCAAACACGTAGGTATGAGTCGACGGGCCTGGTTGAATGTAGCATGATTGACCTTGGATTTGATTCACAACGTGTTTTTGGGTTGACATGTTTGGATTTGGTAGAGGTTAGAAAGGAGGTGCACCATGCTGGCGGGTCCACGCCATTTGTGCTAATTGATTTCGAACCTCTGTGATCTCTTCTATGTGCTATTTCTGCATAATCGCATTAGTGTTTTGGATGTCAGCCAAGGTTTGTAGAATTAGAGTCATGTGATCTTCCCTTGGTGGCTCGGATTGGTAATTTGGATTGGGCCTAGGTTGAGTGGGCTGATATGGGTGTAGGGCCTGTGGTCAGGGTTGGAATTGAGATCTAGTGTTCTAATTATTTCCCAACCACGTGAAATTAGGATGATTACGCCATCCAGGGTTGTAGGTATTGGAGAATGGATCATTCTGGATGGCATGGAGCTCCTTGTAGGTCTGAGGAACTCCAGAAAAGTCAAAGTACGAGGGTTCAGAGTAACCCCAACTATAGTAGGTGGGTCCGGAGTGTCCTCCGAAACTGGGATCAGATGGGGGTGGATATGGTTCCATCCCCTGGTGAGAGTGGTGGTAAATGTTATGCACGACCTCCCAGCTTGAGGGTGATTGTGCATACATGTTTTGTTGTGCTGCAGTGGCTCTCTACAGATGTCGAGCCAAGTCATCCACCTTTTTCTTAATGATTGAGACCTTATCAAAGTGACTGGCCACAAACTCCAGATCAATAAATGCTGATAGGTGATGGGAACACCATCATGAGCCATAACTAGCTCATTTTGATACAATTAAGTCAGTAAATGCTCCTACATAACTGTCAGAGAGCCATATTTCATTGCAAAGTCATTCTGAGGGAAAGATAAGAAAATAGGGTTAAAACTGCAGTTTTACCATCATATCATGAATGCAGTATAATCACGGATTTTCCCAGGGGGTTATTAAGGGTCAAATGGTCCTAAAAGACTAAGTGGGTTAGAATAGACAGAAAAGGGTTTGCACGTGCTTTGAGAATTATATGACTTTTGAAACCCTAAAAGCAGACCCGCTTAATTAACTTAGGTTCTGGTCAGAATAAAATTTACCTAAACCCTCTACAATTCATAGAAAATATTCTCTAGGATTTGAAAACTTCAACTTGACCATTAGAACCTATCTTGACCCAAAATAGTCTCAGAAAGACATTTACCCTAATTTAGGTTTTTGCATAAATTTCCTAGTCAAACTTGGCCAAAACCTAGATCTAACTTTACCATTAGATTCCTTGGGTTCAAATTAGGTTTTTACCAAAATTTGGACCCAATCTGAGATCATCTTGACCAAGTTTGCATTTTGATCCAGTCAGACTCTTTCTATCTCATTTAGACCCTTAACTTTTGAATTTTTCTTACAAATAGCCCCCCAACTTCTTTGTCTTCTTCACAAGCAGGTCCCTATGCCATTTTGGAAGGTGAAACCTTCACCGTCGAGTTTCAAGCGAGGATTTCTCCCTCGATTCTCAATCAATCCCTCTCAAAATTGATACAAGGATTCCTTGGGAAGTTTCCTTCCATTTAAGCCATTCCTTGGGCTCTAAGTCCTTCCCAAAAGGCCATGCGAACCTTTCGAAGGTTCGGGTATCCTATTTTGCAACTACCTTTCAAGCTTGAAAGCTTCTTTCCAAGCTTGGAAGGGCTTCCTATGGCCTATAAAAGAGATACCATCGCACAACCATGCATTTTCAGCAAGTTTTGGCCTGAGAAATCCCCCTCTACTCTATCTCCGGCCACCTTCAAACTTACCTCTGGTGACTCCTCTCCGCTCTTCTCCTCTAGCCATCCAACCATCAAATTGGATGGTCGACTAGCTTCCTTTCATCCTCGCGAACCTCTCCTGCCAATGAGAGGCCGTGCCTCTACCTCAGTTGACGTCGCTGCCTCGCCGCAACAACCTCCTTCTCCGGCTTCGGTCGACCAACACCGGAGCCCTTTGCCTCCCTATCCTCTCGCTAAGCCCTTCTTTAGCTCCCTCTCTCTTTTTATTTCATTTTCCTACCCTCACAGACACACACAACTGTCAACCACCACCGTTCACCCTCACCTTCTCCGTCTTTGGTCGCTCCTTCGACAAGGCATATCTACCACTACACTCCATCTGCCTCTCCAACCACCTCATAACCTTCGCCACAACTCCACCAATCAAACTCCTCTCTTATTTTGTTCTGCTGCTCACCCAAACACACCCCCGAACAACCCACCTTCTCACGGCCGTCTCCATCACCGTCCAGCCACCTCTCGCACTCTCTCTCCACGCTGCAGCCACCACCACATTTGCCATGCTACGGCGATCCTGCTGAACCATTTGATGTGGCCATAAGGCCATTTTCTTGAAGTTTCAGGTACCAGGTCAAGTCTGCCATTAGCGACAAACTTCAAGCTTGCTAGAAGCTTTGTTCGGCACCTACAGCTCCAGGCGCCACCTCCAGCTGACGTGAATTGGCTTCAGATCTCATTCTAAGGCCTCAATTGGAAGCCATACCCTCAGTGGTTGCCTTGACTGGAAGGCAATCTAGCCACAGATGCACACAAAGAAGAGGCACTATCTTTAGTGCCACCTCGGAAACGAGTGAAGAGGCGACACCGCATAAATTGAAAAAGTCACATGAGCTTATTGCCTCAACTAAACACAGGGGGTGAGGTCCCTGCTCACCTACGCCTTGCCTGTGACCTATCCCCCGCGGGCCTAGTGCAGACTCGACCTGCCTAACCTGACTCCACTCCTCGACTGTGATCACGCCTGTAGCCTTGGACCTAGGTGCGCTCTAGGTCCGAAACCCGATAACCCGGTATTGTTGAAGGCTTTGGGAGAGCGTGACCTAAGGAGAGAAAGAGAGGATCGTGTATGGGGGCAAGGGTTTTTGCTACAGAGAGTAACGGCTAACAGTTAGCCATTTGAAGAACCTTCCCCCTCTGCGTGAAGGAGAGTTGAGAAGAAAGGTAGAAAGGCAAATAGAAGAGGAGAAGACCTGAGCTAAGAGAAGGAAGGAGAGCCGCACAAGAAGGCAAGAAGAAGAAGAGAAAGCAGAGAAGGAAAGAAAAGAAAAGAAGAAAGAAGGAAGGAAAGAAGAGGACCCACACAAACAGAGAAGAGAAAAGAGGAAGAGTTTAAGCAGAGGAAAGTGATTTCTTTTAAATTCTTAATTGATATTGTGCATCGCTTAGCTATCATTGTGTGGAGTAATTGGTGATTCAAATCACCATTTTACTCCATTCTTTTTATCGTATTGACATTAGCTTTGATTGATATATCATTCTTGGTTGAAGTGTCATTATAAATTGCTTATACTGTATTGCAATTTTGAGATTGAATTTCATATTGCTCCCTGTGTTTGACCTCAGACTTCAAATTCGAGTAATAAATATTATTTGTTTTCAAAGCGATTTCAGCTATACTACAACGTAGTTTTTAAAACCTCGATTTCACTTGCGAACATTTTGGTGCCATTGCTGGAGAGTAATGCACAATTCAGATCTCTTGATTGCAATATCCAAGTCAATACTAACTTGCTCTATCTTGTTTAACTTTGATCTATTTTAGGGGATTCATTGAGGAAGATCAGCCGCACATCAACCACTCTAGGGATAGGTAAACTCCATCTACCTTCTTCTAAAACCCCTGAATATGAAAAAAGCTAAAAAAGGAAAAATCAATTAGGGCTACTTGCATTCTATTTTTAGACAAATCATCAAGTGCTTGATTTGATACATTCTATTTAGACAACATCCAAACCTTGATCTGCGCACCCATTTGAAACTAAGGTATCTAGAGCTATCACCTTCTTGTTTGAGTCCTAGGTACCACATTTTGATAAACTAAATTGGACTAAATCAAAGCCAATTAAGGATTCTAGTTTAGGGTTTTAGAGACACTTAATCAAGAATTGATCTTTCCAAAATAATGTGTGCCTAAACCTTGATTGAATTGATCTATTCAAGTAAAACCAGAAAATCAGGCTCTTAAATTCATTTGAACACTAAAAGAGGGTCCTAAATTTCTCAAGAGGATAATACAGGTGAAGTTGACACACCTTGTTGGGTTAACCAATCTTCAAATTAGGTCACTCTTTACAAAAAACATCTTAAAAGTTCAAGTGAAATCATAAGCACCCTTGCTCTTAATTCAAACTGGTAGACTTAAGAGGTTAAGTCTCCATTCTGGTCTACTTGGATCATCAGTGACAAGAGAGGTCGGGTGGGGGAAACCTTGTAACCCGTGGGGGCGCTCTACCGTGGAGGGGTCTTTGCAGGACTCTCCCTCTCTGGCTGCCTAGGTAATTCTCAAGTGGACGACTTTCTGACTAAGGGGTATCATCTGCCCTGAACCTCTATAGTCATCCAAAATTTTTTGGGTGTCTTGATTGGGTCCATCACATTCTACCTCTCATCTACTCCATCGGTGCATGTTCGGGAGGAGGTCTCTAAGACCATCCTTGAGTTCTTTAGCTACTCATTCTCGTTGAGGCCAAGCCTCAACCTCCTTATTTGTGCAACAACCCAATCCAATTGATATCTCTTCTGATTCATCTGAACCTAATTCTCCTTTATCCATCATCATGGCACAACCAGCAGAAGAAAATAATCTTGAAAATCAACTTCAGAGCCTCAATGATCTTTTCCAAGCCTTTGTGAACCCACCGCAGCGTCCAATGATGCGGGATTCATGCCATTCCCAAATTCCATGGGCGTAATTCCGAAGATCCTTTCCAGCATATCAAGCAACTTAAGCATCTGACCCATACCTTCGAGTCAGAAGCTAAAAATCAGGATATCCTACTCATGAAAATGTTCTCTTTCTCTCTCATGGATAAAGCTGCTCACTGGTACCAAACCTAAATGCATCCAATCAACACCTGGGTGGAACTTCAATCTGAGTTTTTGAAAAAGTTCTTCCCTGTTGGTTGGACAAATGCTTTACGACACTAGAACACACATTTCACACAGCAAACAGGAGAATCGCTTCACGAGGCATGGGATCGTTTTTTAGATCTCATGCGAAAGTGCCCCCACCACGGAGTTCCTAAATGGGAACAAGTCCAGTCTTTTTACCAGGGACTCCATGAGGATATTCAATTATTCGTCAATGTGACATGCGAAGGAAATATCATGGGTCAACACGAAGACATCGTGTGGGAGATTCTCAAGAATATGTGCGAGAACGCCATCAATAATGAATCCATAGGCATGTTTGATCAGACGAATGCCCGTGCATTGACGAATCCTAAGGGAGCACATGAGACGCAGGGCCCTGTCCTCTTCCATCAACTTGGAACCGATGGCCAGTCATCTGAACAAGATCTCTATTATTGAGAAGAAGGTGGATGTGCTAACTCGACACTTGCAGCGAGACACCTCTACACAAAACCCATTCGTGCAACTGCCCTTTGGCAGGGAGGCTGTGCACAACATCTATGACCGATCCTCTTAAGGGATGGACCTGTATCCACTCGGTCTGATTCTGGTTTCGAAGGAAACTCTGGACCCACCACTCTAGTTGGGGGAACTCTAAACCCTCGTATTCTGACTTTTCCGAGGTTCCTCAGACCTGCAAGGACCTCAACGCCATTCAGAATGATCCATTCTCAAACACTTACAACCCTGGATGGTGTAATCATCCTAATTTCATATGGTCAGGAAATAATCAAAATCAGAGACCTCAAGATCAGCCCTGACCTCGTCCATATCAGCCGCCTTAGCCTTGGCCTAACCCAACTTATCAATCTGGGCCGACTCATATAGATCAAATGACTCTTATCCTTCAGACTCTGGCTGACATTCAAAAGACGAATGCGGCTATGAAAAAACAGCATAGAGACAAGGTCACAGAGGTTCGCAATCAGCTTGCCCAGATGGCAAATCGTCGCCAACCTGGTGTACTTCCTTCACAACCTTTTCCTAATCTGAATAACATGTCGAACTAGAGGCTCGTTATGAACCCAAATCAAGGCCAAGCTCACTTTGTTTATCAGGCCCCTTCTACTCCATCACTCAACGAGATGGAGGCTTCGACATCATATGCGTGTTTGGAAGTGCTGAATCGGGTTTTTAAAAGTATTGCGTTGTAATATAACCAAAAAAGAGTTCAAAACAGATATAATTTTATTACTCGAATTTGAAGTCCGAGGTCGAACACAGGGAGCAAATTGGAATTTAGAAATCAAGATCACAATTCAGAATTTAAAAGAATATGCAATAATATCAGTATCAAAGTGCAAAAATATGAGAGCAAATGGTGATGTAGATCACCAAATACTCCTACAATATCAACTAAAAAACTCAATGTATATGAATATGAATTAAACTCAAATTGGACGTCTGATGCTACAGTGCTCCTTCTTTCTTTGCTTCTCTTCTGCGACTCTTCTTTCTTCCTTCTTCTGCTTCTACTCCTCTTCTTTCCTTCTTTAACTCTATCTTTCTCTTCTTTCTTTGTTGCTTCCTCTTATCTTCTTTCTCTGCCTTTATGATCTCTCTCCTCCTCTTCTTCTGCCTTTGCCTTCCTTCTTCCTTCTCTTTCTCTCCTTCCTTCTGCCTTTTGCTGTCCTTCTTAGCTTCTCCTTCTTCCTTTAGCTTCTTCCTTCTCTTTCTTTTCTTTGCTGGCTGCCTTCTCTTTCTTTTCAGCTTTCTCCTGCAGCAAAACCTACCCCTACCCGCACGTAGCTCTCCTCTCTTTCCCTCTTAGGTTCCGCTCTCCCAGAGCCACACAGTTATTCGGGTATTCAGGTCGGGTACGTACTCGAGACCAGGCCCACCGGCATGTGGTGGTGGGCGAGGAGTGTAGTCGGGTCGGGTCAGGCCAGGTCCATGGGGCGTGAGCGCGGACAAGACCGGGTCGGGTGAGAGGGACCTAACCTCGTGGTTCTAAGGTGATAAGGCTATGGCACAAATTCAACTTATGTGCCTTCGGTCGCTTTGTAGCCGCCGATGTGGGACTAAATGTGCCTTCCTTCTTTGCGTGTCTGTAGCAAAGGGTGGTTGCCTCCAATTACCTCAACTGCCGAGGCTCTTGTCTTCAATTGAGGTCCTGGGTACGTGCAAGAAGTGATTCCGCGCAACCTGGACTTGATGCCTGGAACTGGCAAGGCCTAGAGCTTGCTTCAAGCTTGGTCACCAATGGAGGATGATGCCTATACATGAAATCACAAATAAGGCCTCGCGGCGCTGTCCAATCTCTTAGGAAGCATCACCGAGGCAGGATGAATGTGCTGGGGTTGTTGGCGTGGCGTGGGGACCGCCGTGGCAAGCGTGCCTAAGGCAAACTGTGTGTGAAGGTGTGGGTGTGTTCGGGGGTGCATTCGGGTGAGTGGCACGATGATATGAGTGAGGGGAAGCTTATGGGCGTGTCGACGAGGGATGGGTTGGCCTGTGGAGGTGTAGCGGCCTCATAGGAGGTGGTGGCCGGAGATGAGGGTGATGGAGGTCGGCAGTGGTCGAGTTCAGGAAATAGAGAGTGGAGAAGAAAGTAGAGGGGAGAAAGAAATTAGCTAGGGTGTTAGGAGACGAAGATGGCATCGGACACGTACTGCCGAAGTCAGAGATGAAGGTGCTCAGAGAGAGATGGTCAGCGAGGATGAAGGGGGCAGGGGCATCAGTGGGTGCTGTGCGACGCGGACGAAAGCAAGGAGGAAGAGTCTGCCACTGGTATTGTGGTCAGATGACGAGGGAGAGTAGGGAAGGTCACCGGAGCTTGAAGAGAGAATCGGCTGGAGGAGGAGAGAAGAATTTGAGAGGTCTCCGGTCGAATTCCAGCTTCAAGGAGTTGGGGCGAACTGGGCTTCTTTAAATATAGCCCTGGAGGTCGGTTTGGGCTTGGGAAGCAAGCTTCCCAAGCAAGGAAGGCTTGCCAGAGTTGGAATCGGTTGGGATACCCATGTCTCTCATGCGTTCGCATGAGAGATTAGGAAAGAATCCGGGATCAAGGATGGGTTCAGATTGGAAGGATTTTCTCAGAGATTCTCCCTTCCAATTTTGGAGGAGATCCTCCGAGCAGTCAAGGAGAAACCTCCTTCCAAAGCTCTCCAGAGTAGGATTCCTCTGCTATAATGGTGGAGGGACCTAATTGTGAAAATGATGAAGAAGCTAGGGGACAGTGTGTAAGGGTTTTTAAAAGATAGGAGTACAAATGTAATCAAGCTAGACCTTTTTGTAAACTTGGTCAAGGAAAATTCATCTTGGGTCCAAATTTTGGTACAAACCTAATTTGGACCTAAGGAATCCAATGGTGAAGTTGGATTTTGGGTTTGACCACGTTTGATTCAGAAATTTATGCAAAAACATAATTTAGGGCAAATATCTGTCTGAGATCCCATTCTAGGTCAAGATGGGTTCCAATGGCCAAATTGAAAGTTATAAACCCTAGAGAATATTTTTCTATAATTTTTAGAGGGTTTAAGTGAATTTTATCCTGCTCAGAACCTTGGTTAATCAATTGGGTCTGTTTTAGGTTTTCGAGAAGTCATTTAATTCATAGGGTACACACAAACCCTTTTCTGTCTGATCCAACCCACTTATTATCTTATTAAGACCCTTTGACCTTTGTTTAGCCCTTGAGAAAGCCTGTTGTTGTACTGCATTGGTAAAATTAAAGTTTTACCCTTAGTTTCTTATTTTTCTCTCAGAAAGGCTATGCAGTGCATTATGCCCTTCATTTGGTTATGTAGGAGCATTCATTCTCTTCATTGGGTCAAAATGAGGTAGTTAGAGCTCATGATGGTGTTCCCATCATACCCCCATGCCTAGCTTTTGCTAGTCCCTTAGCAAAATTTTAAGGTTTTAACTTTGATTCTAGACCATGTAATCTTTTTGATGATCAAAATTGCGATGTGTGCTTTCTTCTGTGGATTAGGTTAGAATGCCGATAGTAGGCCTAGAGGTACTCAAGTCAACCAAAATCTGGACCTAACCAGCTCTAGCCTCAGTTCGCCGTGAAGGTTTTTAAGGTTCACAGGAACTATCCTAAGGTTTGTTGGACTCCGCGGTTAAAGCACCCACGCTTGTAGCATATTTTAGCCTTGGTTCAATTTGCAGTGCATTTTTTGTAAGAGAGAAACAGAGGAATTTTCTTTGTTTGGAGAGTTTTCTCTCTCTTTTCCTTTTTTTTCTAACTTTGGATTGGCTCCCGTTAGGCGCTGAGTTTTACACCATCGGCTGGGCACAATGAGCCCAGGGAGAATGGAGGTAAAGGATGCCTTAGCCAAATTTGTATCGGTAAAGTCAATGAACGGTTTGAGTCTCTGACCGTTCATGACAAAAGGTTCTGAGTTGTGGCTGAGTTGACTGATCTCGATGGCTCCATTTCCAAAGATTCGTCGGATGAAAGGTTCGATCCATTTCGATCGTAGTTTTCCTGAAACAGTTTGAGCTTGGCATCAAAGAGTAGGACTTTTTGACCAGGGTAAAAGATCTTATTTTTCTGGATATTGTTTGTCATAAAAGGCCTTAACCTGCTCTTTGTAAATTTGCGAGTTCTCATACGGGTCGTGGCGTAATTCATCGATCTCGCTCATTTGAAGCTTTCTGTGGGTTCCTACCTTAGAAAGATGTAGGTTGTAGGTCTGTACTGCCCAATAGGCTTTGTGCTCCAATTCGACGAGGAGGTGACATGCCTTCCCGTACACCAATCTGAAGGGAGACATACCTAATTGAATTTTGTGGGTAGTCCTATAAGCTCACAAAGCTTTCGAAAGTCTGGATGACCAGTCTTTCCTGTCAAGTTGAATAGTAACCTGGAGGATTTTCTTGATCTCCCAATTTGATAGCTCAGCTAAACCATTAGTTTGGGGGTGATAAGGAGTAGAGATTCGGTGTGACACCCCGTATTTGGTCATCAGTGACCTGAACTAAGCATTAGTGAAATGGGTCCCTCCATCAGAGATTATACCATGTGGAATCCTGAACCGCGAAAAGATGTTCTGATGAATGAATTTGATAACCACCTTATGATCATTGGTTCGGGTCGAAATAGCTTTGATCCATTTGGACATGTAGTCAACAGCGAGTAGAATATACTCGAAGCCGTCCGAAACAGGAAAGGGTCCCATAAAATCAATCCCCTAGATGTCGAAAATTTCGCATACAAGAATCGGCTGTAAAAGCATCATATCACGGTGTCTCATGTTGCTTAAGATCTGGCAACGAGTGCATGCCCTACAGTGATTGTATGCATCTTTGAAAATTGTGGGCCAATAGAAGCCGCACTGAGGACTTTCGTTGTAGTTTTATGACCTGAGAAGTGTCCACTGCATGCCTATTCATGGCAGGAGGATAAGATGTCCTGAATTTCCACTCTCGAGACACTTCGTCGAATGATTTGATCAGCACTGATGCGGAAAAGATGTGGGTCTTCCCAGAAGTAATACTTGGCATCGGAAAGCAATTTGTCCTTCTTGGCTTTCGGCCAATCGGACGAGATCTGATGTGATGCCAGGTAGTTTACTAGATCAGCAAACCATGGAAACCCTGTACTGATAGTCAGGAGCTGCTCATCAGGAAAATGTTCTGTAATAGTCTGGAAGGGTCGATAATATCAGAAGGAAGGTGGGACAAGTGATCAGCTACCACGTTCTGTTTTCCCGCTTTGTCGCGAATCTCAAGGTCAAACTCTTGCAACAGCAAGATCCAGCAGATTAGTTGAGGTTTCGCGTCCTTCTTTGCAAGGAGATGCCTCATAGCTGTGTGATCAGAGTAAATGATAACATGGGAACCTAAAAGATATGATCTGAACTTTTCCAGGGCAAATACTATGGCTAGCAACTCTTTCTCAGTAACTGTGTAGCTACGCTGAACCTCATCAAGTGTCTTGCTAGCATAGTAGATGACCATGGGTTTCTCGTCAATTTTCTGTCCAAGTACCGCTCCTACAGCGAAATCAGATGCATCGCACATGATCTCAAAGGGTTGAGACCTATCAGGGGACTGTAGGATCAGAGCTTGGGTAACTTGATCACGTAGGATTTCAAATGTTTGAGTGCATTCCTTGGAGATTTCGAAAGGAATATCCTTAGATAGTAGAGTGGTCAGGGGGCACGCGATCTTTAAGAAATCAGGAACGAATCGACGGTAAAAATCGACATGCCCTAGAAAAGATCAGATGTCCTTGATTGAGCTAGGCATAGGGAGTTTGGAAATTAGATTCACCTTGGCTCGATCGACCTGGATGCCTTTTTCTGATATGAGATGTCCCAGGACAATTCCTTCAGGCACCATGAAATGGCTCTTTTCTGAGGAAAGAACCAGATTCACGTTAATGCACCGATTGAGGATATGGACCAAGTGCAGGAGGCAATCATCAAATGATTTGCCAAATACTGAAATGTCATCCATGAAGACTTCTAGATAATCACCTACCATATCTAAGAATATGGCAAGCATGCACCGCTAAAAAGTAGCTGGTGCATTGCAGAGACTGAACGGCATCCTTCGGAACGCATACATCTTGAAGGGGCAGGTGAAAGTGATCTTTTCTTGGTCCTCAGGATGGATTAAGACCTGGTTATAACCGGAGTACCCATCCAAAAAGCAGAAGAACCTATTTCCCGCTAGTTTCTCGAGGATCTGATTAATAAACG
Organism: Thalassia testudinum; assembly: GCA_037157565.1. Lineage (NCBI taxonomy): Eukaryota > Viridiplantae > Streptophyta > Magnoliopsida > Alismatales > Hydrocharitaceae > Thalassia > Thalassia testudinum. The sequence goes on from JAZHRO010000055.1 coordinate 129,897,915, forward strand.
GTAGTGGGAAATGATCCTTCTTTGTGGAGGTATTGAGTCTTCTGTAATCAATGCAGACTCTCCACGAATTCGCCACATGGGTCGGTATGATTTCTCCGATTTCAGTCGTGATCACGGTGAGTCCTGCCTTTTGAGGCACAACCTGGATTGGACTCACCCATCGACTGTTGGAGATCGGGTAGATGACCCCAGCATCTAACCACTTGATGATCTCCTTTTTCACGACCTCCTGCAAATTAGGATTCAGACATCTCTGCATTTCACAGGAAGGTCGTGTGCCCTCTTCAGTGTAGATACGGTGTGTGCAGTAAGAGGGGCTGATGCCAGTCAAATCATCGAGAGTACATCCAATGGCTCTTCGATGTTGCTGGAGAACAGTAATGAGATGGGATTCCTGATCAGGTGTGAGTCTGGAGTTGATAATCACAGGAAACGTCTGATTGGAACCCAAAAAGGCGTACTTTAGATGATCGAGAAGAGGCTTGAGTTCTAAAACAGGGTTATCAGTAGCAGCGGACGGTTCAAGGTGTGTGTCAGGAGAAAGGGAGGGAGTTGATTGCGAACCTCTGTGATCTCGTCTTTATGCTGTTTTTGTATAGCCGCATTCGTCTTTTGAATGTCAGCCAGAGTCTGAAGGATGGGAGTCACCTGATCTATCTGAGTTGGCCCAGATTGATAGGTGGGGTTGGGCCGAGGTTGAGGCGGCTGATATGGACGAGGAGCTTGTGGACGAGGTTGATATGGTGGTCTCTGATTCTGATTATTTCCCGCCCACAGAAAATTGGGATGATTCTGTCATCCAGGGTTATAGGTGTTTGAGAATGGGTCATTCTGGATGGAGTGGAGGTCCTCACAGGTCTGAGAAACCTCGAAAAAGTTAGAGTACGAGGGTTCAAAGTTCCCCCAAGTAGAGTAGGCAGGATCGGAGTTTCCTCCGGCCCTAGAGTTAGACAGGGGTGAATACGGGTCCATCCCCTGAGAAGATTGGTGATAGATGTTATGCACAGCTTCCCTCCTCAAGGGCAGCTATGCGGACGATTTTTGCGCACAGGTGGCTCGCTGCAAATGTCTAGTTAGCTCATCCACCTTCTTCTCAATGATAGAGACCTTGTCCAAACGACTGGCCATTAATTCCAAATAGACGGATGCAGACAGGCCCTGCGTCTCGTGTGCTCCCCTTGGATTTGTCGATGCGCGGACATTCGTCCGGTCGAATAAGACCATGGAGTCATTATTGATGGAATTCTTGTACATATTCTCGAGAATCTCCCACATAGTGTCTTCGTGTTGACCCATGATATTTCCTCCGCAAGTTGCATTGATGAATAAACAGATATCTTCATGGAGTCTCTGGTAAAAGGACTAGACATGTTCCCATTTAGGAACTCCATGATGGGGGCACTTTCGCATGAGATCAGGAAACGGTCTCATGCTTCATGAAGTGGCTCTACAGGCTGCTATGTGAAGTGTATAATCTGGTGTCGTAAGGCATTCGTCCGACCAACTGGGAAGAACTTTTTCAGAAATTCTTATTATAGTTCAACCCATGTGTTGATTGGGTGTGTTTGAGTTTGATACCAGTGAGCTGCTTTGTCCATGAGAGAGAAGGAGAACATCTTCATGAGAAGAATATCCTGATTTTGGACATCTGACCCGAAGGTCTAGGCCAAATGCTTGAGTTGTTTGATGTGCTGGAAAGGATCCTCGGAATTAAGCCCATGAAATTTTGGAATAGCATGAATCATGTTGGGCTTGAGTTCAAAATCAGGACCTCCATCCTGGATTTGGACTCGAGGTTCAATCGCCACTGTAGTGGGATTGTAGTGATCTTGCATCATAAGATGTTGCGGTGGATTCACAAATGCTTAGAATAAATCATTATGCCGCTGAAGTTGGTTCTCAAGGTTATTTTCTTCTACGGGTTGTGCCATGATGATGGAAGAAGGAGAATTAGGTTCAGATGAATCAGAGGAGATGTCTATGTGATGGGGTTGCTGCACAAACACGGAAGTCAAGGCCTAGCCTCGACGGGAGTGAATAACTAAAGGAGGCCTTAAGGATGGTCTTAAGGACCTCCTACCGAACATGCACTAATGGTCTGGATGAGAGTAGAATGTGATGGACCCAATCAAGACACCCAACAAATTTGGATGACTATAGAGGTTCGAGGTAGATGATACCCCTTAGTCAGAAAGCCGTCCACTTGAGAAATACCTGGGCAGCTAGAGAGGGAGAGTCCCACAATGACCCCTACACGATAGAGCGCCCCCATGAGTTACAGGGTTTCCCCCACCTGACCTCTCTTGTCACTGATGTTCCAGGTAGACCAGAATAGGGACTTGACCTCTTAAGTCTACCAGTTTTAATTAAGATTTCACTTGAACTTTAAATGTATTGAGTGCAAAAAGTGACCTTTTTTCAAGGTTGGGTGACCCAACATGGTGGGTCAACTTCACCTATTTGTCCTTTGAGAAGTTTTAGGTCCCTTCTTTTAGGATTCAAGTGAGATTAAGAGCCTGAATTTTAGGGTTTTCTTGAATAAATCACTTCAACCAAGGCTTAGGTACACATCTTTTTGGAGAGTTGATTCTTGCTTATGAAAGTGTGTCTAAAAACCCTAAATTGAAATCCTTAATTTGGCTCTAATCTTGGTCCAATTTAGTTTGCCAAATGTGGTATCTAGGCCTCAAACAAGAATGTGGTAGCCCTAGTTGCCTTAAATGGGTGGACAAATCAATTTTGTTGTTGAAATCAAATCAAGCAACTTGATGAATTAGCTAAGAATGTAAAGCAAGTAGCCCTAATTGATTTTATCTTTTTTTTCCCTTTCAGACTGAGGGGCTTAAGAGAGTTATCAGAAATTACTTGCCCCTGGCGTGTTTGATGTGCGGCTATCTTTCTTTGAATCCTCTTCCCTGAAACAACCACAACAAAGAGATATAGCAAGTTAATACCAAATCAGAAATTATAATCAAGAATTCTAAATCGCCCGTTGCTCCCCGACAACGACGCCAAAATGTTTGGAAGCGTTGAATCGGTTTTTTAAAACTATTCTGTTGTAATATAGTCGAAAAAGTGCTCAAAACAGATATAATTTTATTACTCAAATTTGAAGTCCGAGGTCGAACACAGGGAGTAGATTGGTATTTAGAAATCAAGATCACATTTCATAATTTAAAAGAATATGCAATAATATCAGTATCAAAGTGCAAAAATATGGGAGCAAATGGTGATGTAGATCACCTAATGCTCCTACAATATCAACTAAAGAACTCAATGTGTATGAATATGAATTAAACTCAAGTTGGACGTCTGATACTACAGTGCTCCCTCTTCTTTCTCTGCTTCTCTTCTGCGGCTCCTCTTCTTTCTTCCTTCTCCTGCTTCTACTCTTCTTTCTTTCTTTAACTCTATCTTTCTCTTCTTTCTCTATTGCTTCCTCTTCTCTTCTTTCTCTGCCTTTACGATCTCTATCCTTCTCTTCTTCTTCTTCCTTTGCTTTCCTTCTTCCTTCTCTTTCTCTCCTTCCTTCTACCTTTTGCTTTCCTTCTTAGCTTCTCCTTCTTCTTCCTTCAGCTTCTTCCTTCTCTTTCTTTTCTCTGTCGGCTGCCTTCTCTCTCTTTAGCTCTTGCCTGCAGCAAAACCTACCCCCTATCTGTGCGTAGCTCTCCTCTCTTTCCCTCTTAGGTTCCCCTCTCCCAGAGCCACATAGTTATTCGGGTATTCGAGTTGGGTATGTACCCGGGACCAGGCCCACCAGCATGCGGTGGTGGGCAAGGAGTGCATTCGGGTGAGTGGCGTGATGATATGAGTGAGGGGAAGTGTTTGGTGGGGTGAGGGGAAGCTTATGGGTGTGTTGGCAAGGGATGGGTTGGCCTGTGGAGGTGGAGCGGCCTCGTAGGAGGTGGTGGCCGGAGATGAGGGAGATGAGGGTGATGGAGGTCGATAGTGGTTGAGTTCGGGAAATAGAGAGTGGAGAAGAAAGTAGAGGGGAGAATGAACTTAGCTAGGGTGTTAGGAGACGAAAATGGCATTGGATGTGTACTGCCGATGCCGGAGATGAAGGTGCTTAGAGAGAGATGGTCGACGAGGATGAAGGGGGCAGGGGCGTCGGCGGGTGCTGTGTGATGCGGATGAAAGCAAGGAGGAAGAGTCTGCCACTGGTATTGTGGTCAGATGACGAGGGAGAGTAGGGAAGGTCACCAGAGCTTGAAGAGTGAATCGGCTGGAGGAGAGAAGAATTTGAGAGGTCTCTAGTCGAATTCCAGCTTCGAGGAGTTGGGGTGAACTGGGCTTCTTTAAATATAGCCCTGGAGGTCGGTTTGGGCTTGGGAAGCAAGCTTCCCAAGCAAGGAAGGCTCTCCAGAATTGGAATCGGTTGGGATACCCATGTCTCTCAAGCGTTCGCATGAGAGATTGGGAAAGAATCTGGGATCAAGGATGGGTTCAAATTGGAAGGATTTTCTTGGAGATTCTCCCTTCCAATTTTGGAGGAGGTCCTCTGAGCAATCAAGGAGAAACCTTCTTCCAAAGCTCTCCAGATATGGATTCCTCTGCTATAATGGTGGAGGGACCTAATTGCAAAAATGATGAAGAAGCTAGGGGGCAGTGTGTAAGGGTTTTTGACAGATAGGGGTACAAACGTAATCAGGTTGGACCTTTTTGCAAACTAGGTCAAGGAAAATTCATCTTGGGTCCAAATTTTGGTACAAGCCTAATTTGGACCTAAGGAATCAAATGGTGAATTTAAATTTTTTATTTGACCACATTTGACTGGGAAATTTATGTAAAAACCTAATTTAGGGCAAATAGCTGTCTGAGACCTCATTCTAGGTCAAGATGGGTTCCAACGGCCAAATTGAAAGTTCTAAACCCTAGAGAATATTTTTCTATGATTTCTAGAGGGTTTAAGTAATTTTTATCTTGACCAGAACCTTGGTTAATCAAGTGGGTCTATTTTTGGATTTCGAGAAGTCATTTAATTCATAGGGTACACACAAATCCTTTTCTGTCTGATCCAACCCACTTATTATCTTATTGAGACGCTTTGACCTTTTTTTAGCCCTTGAGAAAAATCATTGTTGTACTTCATTGGTAAAATTACAGTTTTACCCCTAGTTTCTTATTTTTCTCTCTGAAAGGTTATGTAGTGAATTATGACCTTCAGTTGGTTATGTAGGAGCATTTATTCTATTTATTGGGTCAAAATGAGCTAGTTAGGGCTCATGATGGTGTTCCCATCAATGCGGGTTACCAGCAGCAAGCACCGCTTTTACCCACACCAAACTAGAACTAGGCAAGATTGAATTATGTTACTACCTGTAGTGGCAAAACAACATAGGACCCACCTTATCCAAGCCATTCCTAGCCTGGAAATACAAACCCTAACCCTACGATAGTCATCCAGGATACCTCTATTCCAGATCAAGAACCTGGACCCATTCTAGAGGAACCATTTAAGGTTCCATTTCTCGAGTCCTTGACCAAAGGAAAAAGGACAACCAAACCCGTGGCACCTGAGGAGGACTTGGTTAAGCTCTTTGAGAAGGTCCATATAAACATCCCCTTGATGGATGCGATACGCCACGTATCGACTTACGCATGATTTCTAAAAGACATGTGTACACCTAAGCGTAAGCTGCGAACCAAGGGCAGGAATCCTATCGTACTCTCGGAGCAAGCCAGTTCCGTCATTTTGAGCAAACTCCTGCCTAAGGCAAAAGACCCAGGCACCCCTCTGATCTCCTGCACAATCGGTGATATACAATTCGACCAAGCTTTATTAAACTTAGGAGCCTCCATAAATTTGATACCTACATCCCTACTAGACTACTTCGAGGAATCCGAGCTTAAATCAACAGAAATGACTTTACAGCTAGTCGACTGATCAATTAAGTCACCAAAAGGAATTCTCGAGGATGTCATAGTTAGGGTACATGATTTCTATTTTCTAGTGGATTTTATTGTCTTAGACATGGATGCTCATGAGAATGTGAAGAATATACCGATCATACTAGGGAGACCCTTTCTGGCCACTGCTAGGGCCAATATCAATTGTGAGGAGGGCCAAATTGAATTGAAATTTGGGAGCAAGACACTAAAGATTGACATCTTTGAGGCCCAACAAGGAATTAATTGTGGAGTCATAGAACATATTTGCAATATCGAAGCTGTGGTTGACGACTTTATCCAGGAAAACCCGATTATTTCTAATCAACCACAAGAGGATCAAAACACGCAATTAGAGGAGTTCGGACTCAACCTAGACACACCCGTAGCTCCTTCCTTTGTTCCGAACACCCACCCTAAACCACCCGCTGCTGCTGACAACCCAATTATGGAATTAAAGCCTCTTCCCGATCATCTCAAGTACGTCTTTTTGGCTTCCAATTAGACGTTTCCTGTGATTATCAACTCCTGACTCACACCTGATCAAGAAACATGCCTGATTTCTATTCTCCAGCAGCATCGAAGAGCCATTGGATGGACTCTCGATGATTTGACCGGTATTAGCCCTTCATACTACACACATCACATCTACACTAAAGAGGGCTCACGACCATCTCATGAAATGCAGAGACGCTTAAATCCAAATCTGTAGGATGTTGTGAAAAAAGAAATCATCAAGTGATTAGATGCAGGGATCATCTACTCGATCTCCGACAGTCAGTAGGTGAGTCCAATCCAAGTTGTGCCTAAGAAGGCAGGGCTCACCGTCATCACGACTGAAATCGGAGAAATCATACAACCCGTATAGCAAACTCGTGGAGAGTCTACATTGATTATAGAAGACTCAATTCCTCCAAGAAGAAGGATTATTTCCCACTATCGTTCATTGATCAGATTCTTGAGAAACTAGCAAGAAATCGATTTTTCTACTTTTTGGACGGGTACTCCGGTTACAATTAGGTTGCAATCTATCCTGAGAACCAAGAGAAGAGCACCTTCACCTACCCCTTCGGAACATATGCATTCCAAACGATGTCGTTCGGTCTCTGCAATGCACCCGCCACTTTCCAAAGGTGCGTGCTTGCCATATTCTCAGATATGGTAGGTGAATACCTTGAAGTCATCATGGATGACTTCTCAGTATTTGGTGAATCATTTGATGATTTCCTCCTGCACTTGGTCCAAATCTTCAGGCGGTGCATCAACATGAACTTGGTTCTTTCCTAGGAAAAGAGCCACTTCATGGTACCTAAGGGAATTGTCGTAGGACATCTTTAATGAGTTCCTACCTCAACTCAGTTAATTAAGTTAATTTTACTTAATTAAGAGTAAAAGAAAGTAACTTAGGTTAACTCAAATTTGTGTCGATTAAGTAGTATAGGGTCGAATTAACCTAAAATTTTAGATTTTTTTTTTTAACTGATTGAGTCCAGGTCGTTTGCTTGGAGGTATACATTACTTAAAATTCACCAAGCTATTTAAAACAATTCTTAGGAGGTATAATTAAGTTAATTTTAAGAACATGAATTTTGCCAAATAATTTAAACTTAAGGAATATGCAAAATCCCATATGAAAATACATTTACTCAAATGATCTACTTTATTAGCAAGTAAACATGTTAATTTTCTATTTTATTTCAAAAGAAGTAAGGAAAATAAGAGTTTTTCTAATTACAACATGCCTTATTACAACAATTGAAAGCAAAAAGAAATTTAACATATAGCAAGAAAAATGAATTCTTTTCTTTTTATTCTTTAGCCTCTCTTTCTCTTTTCTTCTTTCTTTCTTTCTCTCTTTTCCTTTTATTTATCCTTTATCATTTTTTTCTTTTTCTTTTATTTTTCTCCTATTCTCTCGAGCTTCCTTTCTTTTTCTTCTCTTCTGTTCTGCCTCTCTTCTTCCCTTAGCCTTCTCTTAAGCTTTAACTTATTGCCTGTTCCTTATCTTTTCCTTTCTTCTTCCTTAGCCTTCAACCTTCTTTCTTTGCCCTTCTTCCCTTAGTGATTTTCCTTCAGCACTTAGCCTTCAGCACTTAACCTTTCCTTTGAACCATTAGTTGAACCAGGTTTTTTTTTTCTTCTCAACCAAAAATTGGTTTTTGATTTGCGGCTCAGACCTTTTGGGGATACACAGCACCCTTTACAGGGTGGGACCAGACCCTACTAGGTCCTCGCCTGGTTTGATTTAATTTTGGTTTATTTTTGATTTATTTTCTCGAGTAAACCGGCTCAATGCCTCCTAGGCCTTGCCCTCCCAGGGCCACACAGGCACACACCCGCAGGCACATACGCGCCCACACACACACACACATGCTCAGATGATTAGGGTTCAAATTCGCATCGAGCACTTGACAACTGAATCGCCTATTACACAAATTAGTTTTATACTAAGGCGGGCGCTCAGATTCTTTCGATATGGGACTATTGTTCCCCCCTCTAGTGCCAACTTCAAACGACGATTACTCCCTACTCAGAGCTCCAAATCAAGTGAAATAAAGCTTGATGGAGAGCTCTAAGGTGGCTCTACAGGATTCTTGAGTCAATTTGAAGTTTAGATGATAATTTCCTCTTCGATTTGAAAAGCGAAATTAGGGGGTTCCTACAGGTTTAATATGCCTGGACAGTGGTATGAGGCTTGCAGAGTCGTTAAACTAGACTTTCTCACTTAACTAAGGTTCTAAATAGGTTCTACAAGGGATTCTGCATCTGCTAGTGTAGGTTTTGAGCTCTTGAAGCTTCAGGAAACATGGAGAAGCTCGAAGCTTCTCTGAAAGCTTTAGAGAAAGGATTTGAACTTCATAAAAGGTGTAACAGACACTTACGATCGTTTCTGATCATTTGGAACAACTTTTAAGGGACAAAACTAACTGATCTAGGCAGGATTCAACTTCAAATCTCATCAAAAAGGCACTGCTATCAGTTTAGGTATGAAAACAACCTAAACTGATAGTTGATTAATTCCATCAGATAAACATATCTGAGCTCACTTTAACCTCTCTAAAACCATTCAACAAATTCTCAGAAATGATTTTAACTCCTCAATTCCTCAAATTGAGCTCAAAATCAAAATCTCAACCTCAGTTTGATTGTGAAGCTTGGAATTTTGACTTTCTGATTTAAGCTTTATTTCATGAAATTGACACCTTAAACAGAATCCTCTTAGCCTCAGAAATCTTCCCAATCCCTTAATCAGGTGTTCTAAAAAATCTAGGGTTCTAGGCTTCTCGCCTGAACTCTAAAAGCATTCTATTAGTCAGATTGATTGGGAGGTTTCTACACTAAACTGAGGTCAGGAATCGCTTCAGTGCACTGCACTGAAGCTTATAGGCTCATCAAGTGTGGCTTTCAGGCTTCTATACAGACTTCTCCAACATCGCCGGAGTTGGAGAAGAGACCTCAAACTATGCTCCAATTCTTAGAATTCCAAATAAACATCTTCAAACTTATCAATGATCAAAATTAAATCAATCTGGAGCTTTTTATCAACTTCTATAGGCTGAAGATAAAAAACTGACTTGCCGAAGCTCGCTGGAGCTCCGGTGAGTCCAATAAAAGGTAAAACCATATACAGAAAGATAAATCGCGCCATTTTTTATTTGAAAATGTTCCTGAGGTTGCAAGGAACCTCAGGATCGCAATTAATTCTTCTTTAATTCGTTAAATGAATGATTAAACAGTGCAATAAGTTTGAATAGCTTTTGAGTGGTTAAGGCATAGGACTTGCTCTCCCACTTAAAAGAGTGGTTGAGGCAAGTCAAAGGAAGTCTGCGATCATAAATATATAAATAATTTATAATTTAAACAACTCCTGAGCTACCATAGACAGTGAGCTCAGGAGCTTAGATAAAATTAGGTATTTAAGTTATATATGATAATTAATCAAATTAAGATAATAATTAAGATCGTTTGATGATGAATTGATGATGAAGGATCTGATGAAGGTGAATCTAAGTCAACTACTACCGCCATGGACAGCAGCAGTAGTTGATGGAGGTGAAATTGGATTAGACGATTCAATGATCCAATTAATGATTAAATGAGTTAGAAATGATCATGAGTGGTTTAAGAAGGTGGACAGTGGTTTCAAAACACAAAATTAAGGCTCTGGCAAGCTCAAGGAGCTTGCCGGAGTCCAGGAAGATGACATTTGAAATCTGACATTACGACTAACTACCTACCTAAACTACCTACTCCTACTCCTACTCCTAATCTACTATTACCTGGACGAAGGGGTCAATAGGATTCTGCCAAAGGCTCATGGTGGAAGACGAAATCAGAGGGTTTAAGAAGAAGATCTTCGGCGGGCGAAAATGGATGGAGCAGAGGATCTCCTTGGTCGTCACCTTTGTCTATAGATGCGGCAGACCTCGGCGGAGCTCCTCAGCTAATCAGGATGGATGGAGGAAGTCGGAAGATGAAATGGGGAGTTGCCGGAGTTGCAGAGAGAATAGCCTATCGAAGTCGACTACAGTGAAGAAGAGGGAAGGGAGCCAACTTGAGAGAAATCGAAGGGGTGAGGGGGTATTTATAGTGGATGGCGACGAAGAAGACGGTGGAGTCTGGATGAAGAAGAAGCTTGGAGAGCTTAACCTCCGGCATCATCTTCAAGGACGGTGAGGTTAACTCCCACCAAAAATTAGGATTTTCGAGTAATCCAAACCGATGGATGAAGATGGAGTGGTGAGCGCAAGCTCCAAGAGCTTGGAGAAGGAATGATGTCGACAGGGCGGTGATCGCACGGTGGAGCCACTCTCCGTCGTCAGCCATTCACTCAGCTGAAGAAGAAGAAGAAGACGAAAGGGACCTAAATGTAGTGAAAATTAAGGACCTTTATGAAGATTAAGGACCTGATTGCAATAAATTTTAAGGACCAAAATGTAAACTCAGGTTTTAAAGGTTTATTTTAACTTAGATCTTTTTCAACTTTTTATATATGTTAGTAAATAAGATAACTATTATGTTTTCACCTTGAATTTACATTTTTGATCTTTTTAGTTTAATTTATTAGATTAAGTAAAGTTACTTAAGTTATAATATACTTATGTATACATTATGTTTAAGTTAACTAACTTATTAATTAAGGGAATGATTAATAAGATTTCGAGTCTAATTATTAATTAGATTGTTGATAATATTGATTGAATGATAAAATAACATTTTAAAGTTATTTTAAGGTCCTTTACTAAATATCACTTATTTTATAATTAACCCTTATATATTCATAACCTTAGCTAATTAACTAGGAAGACTAGTTAATTAGGGGTAATTAGAGATCATGATGAGCCTCCCATCATACCCCCAAGCCAAAGTTTTGCTAGTCCCTAGCAAAATTAACTAAGACTATGATTATTTAAAGCACTTAGGTTTAAATTATTTTAAATTGGAACTATGTAGAGGAAAGCTTAGGCCATAAATTTTTAAGTTTAATATAAATGATTAATGTATAGAGCACTTGTGAAAATTTTCTTACTTAAACTTATACTTATGACATTTTCAAAACACACTTAAAATCATTTTGCTAATAAGAATTTTATTCAGAATTAGAATTCTTTAAAAATCTCTTAATCCTTGTAACTATTCTTAACTCAAATTAGAATACAGAGTGTTTTAAGGAAACAAAACTTAAGAATTGAGAATTAAATTTTAACTCAAAAACTCAATAGATTTAAGTTGATCCTTTGTTTATGATATTTGACTTTTATCAATACAAGTTTAAGCAAATTAACCAGATACTCATTATTAATCAAACTTAGAGTAGTAAAACTCTAATTTACTAGCCTACAACACTAAAAACTTCTAGACCTAGGATTCTGTCAATTCTTCTCCTTTAGGTCTCAACTTAAAATCTTCAAAACCCTATTTCTTAGGCTTCACTGCCCAATACCAAGGTTCAGTAGCTATGATTTTAAAACAACTGTGCTTAGTGAAGAGATTTGTCCTAAAGGCATCTAAAGTTGCAAAAATCCAGATCTTAAGACATCAATTTCCAATCCCAATTATTCCAATTCAAGCCTTTAGCTTCGCCTTACTCAGGTTTGGTTGCTTTCTCCTCACTAGTTTTCTATCCTGAGGTCAACACTTTTTGTGTATATCTCCCCGGTGGACCATTGGGTCTCTTATTCCTAATATTTTTATCTCCATATTTTTGTTTCTGTTCACTTTTTCTATAGGTTAGAACATCCATTTGTAGCGAGGTGTTCTTTTTATTTGATGGAAGGAAGGGTAGCATCCATTTGTATTGAGATGCTTTTATTTATATGTGGAAAAACTGCATAAGCACCCTTTTGTAACGAGGCACTTAACTGCAGGGTGTTTTATTTATTTTTTTTTTCTTTTTCTTTTTCTTTTCCCCCTTCTCATTTTTATTACTATCATTATTCTCTAAATCCTTTTTCTAGGTGAGTGGCAAATCCTTCACCCTTTTAAGATCTGCCCCGCAGAAATCCTTGGACTAAAGAGAATTCAGAATTGATCTCTTAACCTCTATGTTTTTGTGGTCTCAGATGCCAACAAGACAATTCTATGTGTGTGAATTTAGATGTTTAGGTTACTTATCTCTCAAACCAGAGCTTGGACAACAAAGCCCTTCACTCTCAGGTTCTTCAAATTCTTAGTTTCCTCCTATAGGATCCGTCAAGACAAAATTTACCAAGTCTACTTATTTATCTGTAGCCTGTAAGTCTCGTAAACTAAAGTTCTACTAACTCTCTTTTTAATGAACTCTGAATATCTGGCCTTTTTACTTAACTTTATGACAAATCAAATTTTCAAAAAGCAAAAGGATTACTTAATCTAATTGATTAGAGAGTTATAATTTAATTCCAAAACTTAGGTTTAAATCTTAATACACTTAGTTTCTTAACTCAAGGTAAGAATAGAAAAACAAATCTTTAAAAGATTTAAAAGATTCCTAATTCACATAAAATCTTGTTTTATAAATAAAAGTGTGTTTTTACAAAATATTTTAAGTAAAAATCTAATTAAGAATTGAATGCTCTTAAATACTCTATATATATTCTATATACATTTTAATTTCTTACCTAAAAGAAAATTAAGCTCTTAATTATAGTAAATATATTTATATATATATTCTTCTTTTTCTTCTTTATTAAAAGATGAATATACCCCTCTTATTATTTTTATGAATTTTCATTTACAATTTTTTGTATTTATATATTTTGTTTTTTTATGTATATAAGATTTTCCAATTTTTATGAAATTTTTTTTTCCAAAATTTTTCAAATTTTTATGAAATTTTTTATTTTTTAAAATTTTTGTCATTACGAATTTCTAATTTTTTAATTTTCATGGATATTTAATTTTTATGTGTTTTTATTTTTTAACCCACACTTAAAGTGAAAATTTCACTTCAACACCCCCCCAAGCCAAAATTTTACAATGTCCTCATTGTAAGAAGGGTGAAAAGATATTACACTTCATTTAGTATAAGGTGATGGAAGGAGTCGAATAGAGGAGATCAAAGGATCTCTGTGCGGACGATTTCAAGTCTGACCAAAGGTCAGAGTGGTCAGTCGGACTAAATGTAGGTAATCAGTATAATATGAAGTGAAAGTCCAGAGTAAGTGTAGAAGAAAATCAAAAGGTAAAAATAGGAAACAGCTATGTACAAATGTGGTGGATGGATGGTAATACAAAAACCCTAGTGGAGCATGTAACATTCTCCAACAAGACCCAAATGATGTGATTTCAAGAATGGTTTTAAACATTGACCATTGACTTTGAAGGGTTGATCCTTGTTGGGTTTAGTGATTTCGACAGCTCCGTTGTCGAAGACTCTAACTACAACAAATGGCCCTTGCCATTTAGACCTAAGTTTACCAGGGAAGAGCTTCAAATAGGCATTAAATAACAATACCTTCTGACCAGGTGCAAAGGATTTGCGGGAAATGAATTTGTTGTGGAAGGCTTTAAGTTTCTCCTTATACAGCTTTGAACTCTCATAAGAATCATGACGTAATTCCTCAAGTTCGCTAAGCTGTGACCTACGATTTTCACCAGCCCTCACGAGGTCTAAATTACAGGCTTTAATTGCCCAATAGGCCTTATGTTCAATTTCTACGGGAAGATAGTAGGGTTTCCCATAAACAAGTCTGTATGGTGACATGCCTATTGGTGTTTTATAGGCAGTCCTCTAAGCCCACAAAGCCTCATCTAAACGGGAAGATCAATCCTTCCTATCGGGTCAGATTGTCATTTGAAGAATCTTTTTGATCTCCTGATTAGAGACCTCGATTTGCCCATTAGTCTGGGGATGATAAGGTGTAGAAATACGATGTGTAACCCCATATTTTCTAGGTAAATGTTTAAACTGGGCATTAATAAAGTGGGAACCACCGTCAGAAATAATGGCACGAGGTACCCCAAAACGAGCGAAAATGTGACTCTGTATAAAAGGAATGACAACTCGATGGTCGTTTGTGCGTGTGGTGGCTTCAATCTAACGAGAAACATAATCTACAGCAAGTAAAATATAATGGAAGCCAAAAGAGGATGGAAACGGACCCATAAAATCTATGCCCCAAATGTCAAAGATTTCACAGACTATTATCGGGTTCAAAGGCATCATGTCTTTTTGTGACATGCCACCAAGTGTTTAGCAGCGACTACATGCCTTACAATAAGTCTGAGAATCAGCAAATAACGTGGGCCAATAAAACCAGCATTGCAAGACTTTTGCAGCGGTCTTTCTACCAGAAAAGTGACCACCACAGGCCTGGTCATGACAAAAAGATAGGATAGAATCAATCTCAAAAGAGGTGACACAATGCCTGATGATTTGCTCATTACAGAGTCTAAAAAGATAGGGATCTTCCCAGAAATAGTATTTGGCTTCTACTTTGAGTAGTGATTTGCAATTCTCGTCCCAGTTTGGCAGGAATTGATGTGTAACCAAATAATTAACAATATCTGCATACCAAGGAAGATCTGTGGATATAGTCAAAAGATGTTCATCAGGGAAGTGTTCTGTGATTGGTGGAGATGATTCAATTGTATCAGAAGGAAGACAGGAAAGATGATCTACAACAATATTTTGCCTACCCACTTTATCACGAATTTCTAGGTTAAATTCTTGCAAAAGCAAGATCCATCTGATTAACCTAGGTTTCGTATCCTTCTTAAATAGAAGGTGTCGGATAGCTGAGTGATCAGAGTACATTATGATTTGAGATCCGAGTATGTAAGATCTAAACTTTTCTAATCAAAATACTATTGCTAGTAACTCTTTCTCTGTAACTGTGTAATTCCTTTGTGTCTCATTCAATGTTTTACTACCATAGTAAATTAGCACTGGATTCTTCTCAATTTTCTGTCCCAAAATAGTTCTTATTGCATAATCTGATGCATCGCACATGATTTCAAATGGTAAATCCCAATTAAGTGGTTGCAAAATTGGAGCCTGTGTAACTCTATCTCTCAAAGTTTTAAATGCTAAAATACACTCCTCATTCATCTTAAAAATCACATCCTTTGTTAGGAGGTTTGTGAGTGGTCGGGCAATTTTTGAAAAATCAAGGATGAATCTTCTATAAAATCCCACATGCCCAAGAAATGATCTAATGCCTTTGATCGAGTCAGGGATTGGAAGATTTGCAACTTGATTGATCTTGGCTCGATCTACTTGGATACCTCGCTCAGATACGAGATGACCAAGTACTATGCCCTCTGGAATCATAAAATGGCTCTTCTCCCAACTAAGGACAAGGTTTACTTCAATGCATCTTTTTAGAACCTTTGACAAATTATCCAAGCAAATATCAAATGTCTCCCTGAACACTGAAAAATCATCCATAAAAACCTCCATATATTCACCCACCATTTCGGTAAAAATGGCTAACATGCAACGCTGAAAAGTCGCGGGTGCATTGCAAAGCCCAAATGGCATTCTTCGGAAAGCAAAGGTTCCGAAGGGGCAGGTGAAAGTCATTTTCTCTTGATCTTCGGGATAAATTGTAACTTTATTATATCCAAAGTAACCATCTAAAAAGCAGAACCTATTACTAGCTAATCTCTCAAGGATCTGATCAATGAATGGTAAAGGAAAATGGTCCTTTGTAACAGTATTCAGCTTATGATAATCAATACAAACCTGCCACAAATTCACAATTCGTGTGGGAATGGTTTCTCCAGATTCAGTTTTGATTATGGTGAGTCCTGCCTTTTTTGGTACCACTTGAATTGGACTCACCTAAGGGCTATCAAATATAGGATAGACAATATCAGCATCAAGCCACTTGATTATTCCTTTCTTAATGACCTCCTTTAGATTCGAGTTTAGACGTCTTTGAGCTTCTCTTGAAGGTCGTGCCCCATCTTCAATATAGATGCGATGAGTACAAAAATTAGGGCTAATCCCGGTGAGATCATGTAAAGTCCACCCAATTGTCTTCTTGTGATCTCGAAGAACTTTGATCAATTTACATTCTTGTAATTCAGATAGATGAGAATTGATTATTATATGATATGTTTGATCAAATTCGAGATATACATATTTAAGATTATCAGGCAATGGTTTCAATTCAAGCATAGGAGTTGAATCAACAACAGAATTTGGGGCGGGATTTTCAATTGTGAAAAGTGATTCAGATTCAGAGTCAGATTCGGGATTGAGTAGAGATTCCAATAATATTTCGTTGCTTTGAGGGTATGGGATATCAAATGATGTGCTTTCTAATTCTAAAGAACTAATGTCATCCTCAAAAGCTTCTATTGATTTTATTTCCTCAATCCATTCACAATAAAATCCACTAGAAGCTCTAAATATATCTAACTTAACTGTTTTCTCCCCAAATTTCAATTCTATCTTTCCTGATTCACAATCAATGTTGGCCTTTGCAGTAGCCAAAAAAGGTCTCCCTAAAATAATTCGGGTGTGGCTAATGTATTCAAGTACTTTAATATCAATAACAATAAAATCTACAGGGAAGTAAAAATCCCGAACTCTCACAATAACATCCTCCAACATTCCTTTAGGTGACTTAATAGATCTATCAGCTAATTGTAAAGTCACATTGGTAGACTTAAGGTTTTCTATTTTAAAGTGTTTTACCAAAGAGAAAGGAATGAGGTTAATAGAAGCTTCTAAATCTAGGACTCTATCAAAACACTGACCCCCAATTATACAGGAAATAAATGAAGATCCTGGGTCTTTCATTTTCAAAGAAAGCGTACTTGAAATAAGAGAGCTCACATGCTCCGAAAGTACAATAGTGCTTCCTTTCTTCGACTTACGCTTAGGAGTACACAATTCCTTAAGAAATCTTACGTAAGTCAGGATGTGTTTGATAGCATTTAGGAGTGGGATATTAATGTGTACCTGTTCAAAAATCTTAATCAAATCTTCATCTAATGTAACATGTTATTTCTGTTTCCTAGTCTTCTTCAAAGCTTCTGAAAATGGGACGTGGATTTCCTATTCTACTGAGGTATTACTCGGATCTCGCGAATTAGCAGGAATTGCGGGATCGGGTTCTGCACCTCTTCCAGGTGTAGAAACAGGGGTTGATCTAGATGTACTAGGGTCTTGGGATAGGTTCCTTGGAAAAACTAGATCCCTAGTGGAAGTTCCACGGCGGGTTGTAACAGAGTTAATACCTGCATGAGAAGAAGCAGCTGACGAAGAAGAAGATGCTTGTGAACTTTGAAAAGATGGATTATTGATTAATGGTTTATTCACAATTGATTGTTGTTGATTTGGATATTCAAAATCAAGATTAGAAATAGGTGGATTCAAATTTGGATTTAAATTTGGATTCAGGGGTAATTGATTAAGAACATGGACATGTCCCTAATTCAGATTTTAAACTTCCGGGTGTTGTCTTTGCTGGATATTCCTAGGGTTTGGAATTGGTTGGGATGGAAGGGTCCCTAGTTGACGAGATTCAGCTAACTGTGTGATTTGACCCCTAAGATCAACCAATTCTGCCAAACATTGTTATTGGACTTCAGCAAGAGCCTCAGCATTTTGTCACTGGCTCTCAGTCACAACTCTTAAAATCTGGTCTAGCTGTGAATCTCTATTTGGCCCTATAAGGTTTTGCAAACTCGCGTAAAATGGCCTCGCATTGAGTTGCTGAAACGACAATGTAGGCAGGTTTTGTCTGGTTTGAGTCGGATATGATGGTCTTTGTGTATGGTCAGACCAAGAGAAATTAAGGTGATTACGCCATCCAGGATTATAGGAATTTGAATATGGGTTTGATCTTGGTGTGTGTCCCTGAATGGCATTCAAATCAAGAGGATAAAGCGTGTTTTCTGCAACAGGACAGGGTAGGGAAAAGGGTGGGTAAGATTGTGGGACAAAGGTCCCTCCTTGGGTTTATGAAGGAGTAGATAGAAAACCCAAGGAAGATGGATCTCTAGAATCCAGATTATTCACAAATTCCCTCCCCGCGGGAATTTGTGAAACAAGTAGATGCGCGGGATTCGTAGAAAGTAGAGGCGTAAGAGTCTTCATTGTATTTCTGACCTCATCGAGATGCTTTGCTACGATATCGACTTTGTCCAGTTTTTTTGCAATTATCTCTAAATCCTTTGAACTAGACGAGTTACTGATCTCGTGAATGACCTTGTGCGGATTTTGATGATTCGTGTTTGCGACCCACGTAAATTGTGACATTGATGTATTATTGATCGAGTTTTCTGCCATCCCTTCAAATAATTCTGAGGCAGATTCTGCGTCGCGATTTAGAAAATTCCCTTCACAAGAGGCATCGACTAGATTGCGGATGCCCTCTTGTAAACCATAGTAAAAGATGTGCATGAGTTGCCAACGAGGGATGTCATGATGTGGGAATTTCCTTTGCAATTCATGAAAACGTTCCCACGCTTCATGAATTGGTTCTCCTTGGTTTTGATTGAAAGCAGTAATAGCTCTCCTTAAAGCATCAGTCCGACCAATTGGAAAGAATTTCTTTAGAAAAGCAGATTCGATTTCAGCCCAAGTTGAGATTGGTCTTGCAATAGTTCTATACCATTAAGCAGCCTTGTCTTTAAGGCTAAAAGAGAACATTTTCATAAGTAGGATTTTCCTATTTTGATTTTGAGGACCAAGAGTTTGAGATAAATTCTTAAGATCTTCTATATGTTGAAATGGATCCTCGAATGCAAATCCGTGAAAGTGAGAAATTAGACCTATAATATTCGGCTTTAATTCAGGATCATTCTCCCCAATAGGAATCCTAACATTAGGCTCTACTTGTGCATTAGATAGGTTGTAGTAATCTCTAAGTAGAGGCCTTGGATGAGGAATCGGTAAATCATGGATTTCAAAACCCGCCTCTGGTTGAGGTGGAGGACGGGTTTGAAGAGTCTGTAAATTATTTAAGGCTGTCGTTAAAAGATTAATCTGTCTAGTCTGCTCAAGCATCCTAAGATTCTGGCTCAAGAGTGCCTCATGAACATCAAAAGGCGGCATCTCCCCCTAACCAGAAGAGGAAGGGATCTCAGGATTTAGATTCTGCATTTGATCTATAGAAGTAAATGGATCAGACGGAAAAACCATTGGTTGCTTATCTGTAACCGACCTGGGATCACTTGTCAACGATGGTGCAAGAGGCGGATGCAAGGATCGCCTCTCGTCCATAAAATGGAAAATAATGTGCAAAGGCACACGCACACCACCGATAAAAACAGCGGCACAAAAACACACAAAACAATGCAAAGACGCCGATTTTGCTCTTCTTTCAAAGGAAAGAAGAGATTCCTAGGATACGCAAAAGTAATTTAACGCAAGCAAATAGAGTAACAGTATCAAAATACACGTCCTAATCTGTGTCTACGCAAGTGCGTAACCTTAAGGCTCAAAGGTCTAAGGTCTAGGATTGAGACCGCTCACTACTGGCTCCCTGGGGCTCTAGTAGTGAGACAAACATGTTGATCTTTGACCAAAGTCCTAAGAGGTGCAAAGAGGAGAGATAGAAAAATAGACTCGTGTGACTCTAGTGATCGCGTTGTGTGCGCGATAGCAAGCAACAGACGATAGCGATAAAACCCACATGCATTCTGCAATCAGATTTAGTCACAAGTTTTAACTTCCTCTTTTTAGTTAATCTTTTAAAAGAATATATCAAAAGAAATGCAATGGCTGCTTTTTTAAATCTTTTCAAACAAAAATATGTAGTCTTTTTAAATCTCAAAGGATAGGGATCTACGCGGGTTTTCTCGTGTTTTCCCGCTAATGCAAGAAAAACAGTAAAAATTCCCAAGTCAGATTCGAACTAATACTAGCAGAAAATGCACTCCTAAGAGTGTATGCCTATTGTATGCTGCTGCTAGTCAGGTAGAATGTATTTTTGTATTTTTTAAAATTTTTTTAATGCAACAAATCAAAAGTATAGAAATACTTACAAAAGAAGAAACAGCAAAATAGATTCCCGCCTTCTCCTGAGATTACCTGCAAAGTTAAACCTAAAAAGAAGACAGACAACAAAAACAAAATACAACTAATTAGAATAATCAACATTAAAAACAAAAATATAATTACAAATACCTCCTAATTAAACAATTAAACCAACTAAATTCTAGTGAATTAAGGGATTGCCTTCCCCCGATGGCACCATTAAAATGGTGAGTTCCTACCTCAACTCAATTAATTAAGTTAATTTTACTTAATTAAGAGTAGAAGAAAGTCACTTAGGTTAACTCGAATTTGTGTCGGTTAAGTAGTATAGGGTCGAATTAACCTAACATTTTAGATCTTTTTTTTAAACTGGTTGAGTTCAGGTCGTTCGTTGGGAGGTATACATTACTTAAAATTCACCAAGCTATTTAAAATAATTTTTAGGAGGTATAATTAAGTTAATTTTAAAAACATGAATTTTTCCAAATAATTTAAACTTAAGAAATATGCAAAATCCCATATGAAAATACATTTACTCAAATGATCTACTTTATTAGCAAGTAAACATGTTAGTTTTCGATTTTATTTCAAAAGAAGTAAAGCAAATAAGAGTTTTTCTAATTACAACATGCCTTATTACAACAATCGAAAGCAAAAAGAAATTTAACATATAGCAAGAAAAATGAATTCTTTTCTTTTTATTCTTCAGCCTCTCTTTCTGTTTTCTTCTTCTTCTTTCTTTCTTTCTCACTTTTCCTTTTATTTATCCTTTATCTTTTCTTTCTTTTTCTTTTATTTTTCTCTTATTCTCTCGAGCTTCCTTTCTTTTTCTTCTCTTCTGTTCTGCCTATCTTCTTCCCTTAGCCTTCTCTTAAGCTTTAACTTCCTTATTGCATGTTCCTTCTCTTTTCCTTTCTTCTTCCTTAGCCTTCAGCCTTCTTTCTTTACCCGTCTTCCCTTAGTGATTTTCCTTCGGCAGTTAGCCTTCAACACTTAACCTTTCCTTTGAACCATTAGTTGAACCTATTTTTTTCTTTTTCTTCTCAACCAAAAATTGGTTTTTGATTTGTGGCTCAGACCTTTTGGGGATACGTAGCACCCTTTAAAAGGTGGGACCAGACCCTACTAGGTCCTCGCTTGGTTTGATTTAATTTTGGTCTATTTCTGATTTATTTTCTCAAGCCAACCGGCTCAACACCTCCCAGGCCTCGCCCTCCCAGGGCCACACATTCGCACGCCACACAGGCGCACACCCGCAGGCACATACGCACCCACACACACACACACATGCATAGATGATCAGGGTTCAAATTTGCACCGAGCGCTTGACGACTAAATCGCCTATAACACAAATTAGTTTTATTCTAAGGCAGGCGCTTAGATTCTTCCGGTATGGGACTATTGTTTCCCCCTCCAGTGCCAACTTCAAATGACGATTACTCCCTACTCAGAGCTCCAAATTAAGTGAAATAAAGCTTGATGGAGAGCTCTAAGGTGGCTCTACAGGATTCCTGAGTCAATTTGAAGTTTAAAGGATAATTTCCTCTTCGATTTGAAAAGCAAAATTAGGGGTTCCTACGGGTTTAATCTGCCTGGACAGTGGTATGAGGCTTGCAGAGTCCTTAAACTGGACTTTCTCACTTAACTAAGGTTCTAAATAGGTTCTGCAAAGGATTCCACATCTGCTAGTGTAGGTTTTGAGCTCTTGAATCTTCAGGAAACATGGAGAAGCTCGAAGCTTCTCTGAAAGCTTCAGAGAAAGGATTTGAACTTCATAAAAGGTGTAACAGACACTTACGATCGTTTTTGATCATTTGGAACAACTTCTAAGGGACAAAACTAATTGATTTGGGTAGGATTCAACTTCAAGTCTCATCAAAAAGGCATTGCTATCAGTTTGGGTACGAAAATAACCCAAACTGACAGTTGATTAATTCCATCAGATAAACAAATCTGAGCTCACTTTAACCTCTCTAAAATCATTCAATAGATTCTCAGAAATGATTCTAACTCCTCAATTCCTCAAATCGAGCTCAGAATCAAAATCTCAACCTCAGTTTGACTGTGAAGCTTGGAATTTTGACTTTCTGATTTAAGCTTCATTTCATGAAATTGACACCTTAACAGAATCCTCTTAGCCTCAGAAATCTTCTCAATCCCTTAATCAAGTGTTCTAACCTAAATATCTAGAGTTCCAGGCTTCTCACCTGAACTATAAAAGCATTCTATTCGTCAAATTGATTGGGAGGTTTCTACACTAAACTGAGGTCAGGAATAGCTTCAGTGCACTGCATTGAAGGTTATAGGCTCATCAAGTGTGGCTTTCAGGCTTCTGTACAAACTTCTCCAGCTTCGCCGGAGTTGGAGAAGAAGAGACCTCAAACTATGCTCCAATTCTTAGAATTCCAAATAAACATCCTCAAACTTATCAGTGATCAAAATTAAATCAATATGGAGCTTTTATCAACTTCTATAGGCTGACGATCAAAATTTGACTTGCCGGAGCTCGCCGGAGCTCCGGTGAGTCCAGTAAAAGGTAAAACCATATACAGAAAGATAAACCACGTCATTTTTTATTTTAAAATGTTCCTGAGGTTGCAAGGAACCTCAGGATCGCAATTAATTCTTCTTTAATTCGTTAAATGAATGATTAAATAGTAAAATCAGTCTGAATAGCTTTTGAGTGGTTAAGTGATAACACTGCATCTTGGGGTGATAAATTTGTCAATTGGGGTTTATCTTAAGAGCAAAAATGCATAAATAACACATCATACATAGGAATAGGAGCATCACATGCATTGCACATCAAGATTTCTTATAATGCATTATTAACGGCCATGTGTGCAAGGGCATATCAAAACAGGCCTAAGATGAGCAATTGGACTGCACGGATGGATTCAGAGCGACGAACGAAGTCCAACGGACTCGAAATCGACCAAATCTGACATCCGGAGCTCCTGCAATGGGCCCAAGAAGTTCTGACCGTTGATCTGATGATCAACAGCCCACGGCACGCCACGTGGTGCCCGCTCATCGCATCTCCACCGATGCCTACTTCTGCCTTCACCCGAAGGATGAATCTCAGCCGTCGATCTTCGATCGAGTGGCCGAGAGCCGCCCGAGCGCCTGCCCTCACTGCGACAATTTGCTGCGACAGCGCAGTGATCAAACGCCTCACACTCGCACAGCTGGCATGGGATCAAATCACGCTGCGCGAAAATTTGAAGGCGAAAGCACGCGCCGGGGAAATTAAGCCGCCCGATCTGCAGTGAACGGCGCAGATGGAGTACACGCGACGCGATCTCGCACGTCTAAAGCCGACGCCCTCGATAACGCGGGTGGCGTGGGCGCGATCCAGGCGCACGCCCCACAAGAGACATCAACCGTCCAATTCGCGATCGGACAGCTCTCAAGCCGTGCACACGGATTGAACGTGAAGAAGAACATGCGTGCGCAAGCGACCAATGGGTAGGGGGCTACACCGACGGATTTAGTATGGGTTTAATGACGTCCCGGACATCGCTAAAGCCCATACTTAAATTAGAAAACCCTTTTGCCTATATAAACTCCATCCAAACTCCCATGGAGGGCATTCAATCCACTTGCAAGTACTCTACCCCACTCCTAGCCACCATTATCTGTCTTTGTAATCGCCAGAGCTGACGAGCTGTCGACGGAGCCCCTCTCCACCGCCATGGCTGCCTCGCCGTCTTCTCTCTCTCTCTTTCCCTCTTTATCTTAAGCTTTACTTTACTTATGTTTAAGCATTTATCTAGTGTTGTAATTGTAAAACCAAAGTTGCATGTTAAATGAAGTTATTTTCTATCTAGCTACTTGCCCTCTTTTATGTTTAAGTTGCATGTTCTGAATGAAAGATTCTAACCCTATTCTCTCTCTCTTTCTCTCTCTCTCTCGCTTTTCACCCACGACTTCTCGCAAGCAAAAACCCGTTGTTTTCGTGACATTAAGTGACAAGAAAAATCTGATTTTCACGCCTCCCTAAGATCGACACTCGGACTCACGTCCATTTCTTCATTTTAAAACCAACATTGCGAGCGCAAGCTATAGCAACTTTCTTAAACATACGCGTCCTTTGCACCGTCAGTTTTTGGCGCCGTTGCCAGGGAGGCTACAGATTTATTTTGTCACTTCCATTTTACATCCACGCTCACATTGTCTAATGCCTTGTCTCCTTCTACTTGATGGTTGTAGGAATTCAGCGCTTGGATGGCGAAACAACGCAACTCGTGACGGTAACAAGGGAGTAAGCGCAACAAGGACCGGTCGTGAGTATTTCTTCACCCACGGGTGTTTGCTTGCTTAAAAATCTAAAAAAATTGTAAAACTAGAAAAAAAATTGGCGTGGTGCATGATTGCCTGATCCACATCCTTAACACATCACCCAACAAAAAAATACACTCTGACATTCTGAATAAACTAAGATTCTTGGAGTGTTCTTTCTTTTTGAGTGGTGTTTGCGAAGCCACCTTGAATTGACATGGCCCGCACCACTCAACCCTAAAATCGACTCATCTAATAGAAGCTGCATGATCACGAGGATGAGTACATTAGGGTTTTAGAGCCTCTACACAACAAAAGGAAATCTACTTTCACCAAATTGTATGCAAAACTTGACGTGCCCACTGAAACTTGTCTGAAAACATTAAGACACGTCAATCCTAAAAGACACAAAAGTAAGGATGAAACATTAAAGGACACCACATCTTAAAAAAAAATCCTTGCTTGAAAACCATGTTTTGATAGGAGCACACACACTGAAATTGGAAAACTAAGAGGCACTACCCCAATCAACGCCTCATCACATAACCCTAGCACAAGCACTATCCTAGCCCTTTTAAAACAGAGTAGACATGTCCTAGGCAGGATTGGGTTAAGTCTTGAGAGGCGGGGTTTTGTTCACTGGGCACTTGGCTTTCATTCCCTTAGTAGAATCTGGTGACTAGGTTGCGAGGCAGTGTCAAACGACCACGGTCTTGGGGTCTATGGAACCGACGGCGCAAGCCAAAGGAAGAACCTTCCCTACAATCCCCTCGTAATCAACCTGGCCAGATTAGCTTTGGGAAGGGGAGTCTAGTGCTTACGGACTTGATCACCCTTTTGGAGATTTCTAGGTCCCCTAAGGAATACACCATAAGGACTAGGCTTGTTTGCTTGGTTGTACACACACTTCTCGCATTTGTCGCTCTCCACATCCCCTCCTGTTCTTCTCTAGTGTATGCACGGGAGACGATCACTGCATTCCGAGTTTGTTTTGGGACGGGAATCTAGGTGACTTGATTCTACTAGAGACATGGCTGAACCTACGATAGATGAGGTTGAGGACCAACCCCCACCAGACACAGTGGCCATCATCCAAGCCCAGATTAACGCAAACCACTGGCTTCAGCAGTAACAGATCCACACTATCATGCAAGCCATACACCGGTTGCAGAACCCACAAGAGCAACCACTACCACCTTTCCAAGGCCCACAAGGGCAATTGCCACTTGATCTACCACCATTCTAGGACCAACCTAGGTCCCTCCGTGACTTCTACAATCCTTTCACTATTCGAGTCGAGTCACACCTTTGGATCCCCGAAGGGGGAGATGATTTTGAGCTAAAACCAAATGTCTTGAGTCTGATTCAGAGCCACTTCCATGCAAGCTCAAATGAAGATCCCTTCCAGCACCTAGAGGATCTTGACCGAATAGCCCGAACGGTGAAACCTAAGAACATTAGTCTTGACATTGTTTTGATTAAGATGTTCCCCTTCTCGCTGTGAGACAAGGCATCTCACTGGCTTAGAACCCTAAGTAGACCCATCACCACCTGGGAAGAACTGAGGCATGCATTCTTAAAGAAATTCTTCCCCATAGGAAAGACCAATGCCCTCAGAAGAGCCATTACTACCTTTACACTCCAAGGTGGGGAATAGTTCCATGAGGCGTGGGAAAGATTTAATGAACTATTAAGGAAATGCCCACACCACGAAGTACCAAGGTGGCAATTGGCCCAGATCTTCTACCACGGTCTAGACAGCAACCTATGGAACTTCATCGATGTCTCATGCGGGGGGAACTTCCTGAACAAAGACGAGGAGAGCGTGTTTGAGCTCTTTGAGTCTATGAGCGAAAATTTGCTCAACAATGCCTCCATGACCCAGTTTAGCCGATTTAGTCAACCCCGTGGTGGGATTTATGAGGTACAAGCAAATTCTGGAATGGTTGACATGGATATCATTGCCAAGAAATTAGACCGAGAGGAATTGGTGGATAAAAAGATAGATGAGCTACTGAGCCAGACCAGGAACCCGTTACAGACCTTCTCCCTAGCAAAGGGAGCTTACAATGTTGACCTGGTCCAGCCCTTAAGCCAACTGAACCTAGAACAACCCTTGACCACGTTCCAGGGAGGGACCTTTGCTCCCTTAACCCTTGATTACTCTCCTCCCTCCCCATGAACATCTGCTACCCTTGAAGATGTACAGGTTGTCCAAGGTTATGCTAAACCTGACCCTTTCTCCAACACTTACAACATCGGCTGGCGTAATCACTCCAACTTTAGTTGGACAAACCAGAAACCACCTCAATTCCAAAACCAGCCCAGGCCAAACCAACAGCCAAACTTGCCCCCTATCAGCAAGGACCACCAGTTTGACCCCCATATAATCCGAATAGGGTGGCCCTCCCCCGCAAAACCAAATGGACACTCTGATAAAGATGATGGCTAAAATGAACCAGAAACATCAGGAGGAAATGGCTTTAGTAAAGGGACAGTTAAGCCAGCTGTTGGACTGTAAACAATAAGGATCCCTACCTTCTCAGCCACAACCAAACCCGTGAAACATGATTAATAGAGGCCCCAATTTGCAAGGGTTCCAGGCCATTCCCAGGCAGGCTCACATGGTCCAGCCAGCCACACAAACACCCCCTGGGTTCGTTGCATCTTCGTCCTTATCTTCTCAAGGATCAACCCATGGTCCCAATGTCTCTGCGAATGTGGTAACCTTGAGAAGCGGCACCAAACCCCAGGATCCCAAATGGCCGACTCTTCCTGAGACTTCACTGTCCGAAACACCCGACTCAGAAGAGTCACTGGAAAAACCCAAGGACCCAGAAATAGATCCTATCCATGTTCAGACACCCTACCCCGAGGCCTTGGAGACAATCAAGAAAAAGAAAAGTGTTGTGGAAACTGAGGAGCTTTTGGAGATTTTTAAGCAGGTTCAGATTAATATTCTGCTCCTCAAAGCCGTCAAGCACATCCCGACTTATGCCAAGTTTCTAAAGGATGCCTGTATACCCAAACGTAAGCCAAGACCTCAAGCACCTAGGAAGGTTTTGCTCTCCGAGCAAGCAAGTTCCGTAATATCAAGCAACCTTCTGCTCAAGTGAACTGACCCAGGAGCACCCCTAATATCCTGCAATATCGGGGACATGACATTTGATAGAGCACTCTTGGACTTAGGTGCTTCCATCAATCTGATTCCAACAACCCTGTACCACCAATTTGGTTTCGGAGAGTTGACGCCTACACCTGTCACCATCCAGTTCGCTAATAGATCTACGAAGACCCTGAAGGGGTTTTTCGAGGACGTGATTGTGCGGGTCAAGGACTTTTATTTTCTGGTCGACTTCTTGGTGCTCGACATGGAAGTCCCTGAAAAACTATAGAACACACTCATAATCCTAGGCAGACCTTTTTTAGCTACAGCTAAGGTAAACATCGATTGTGACACGGGATGTATGGAAATTGCCTTCGGAGACAAGAAAATGCAGTTGGATATCTTCCGGGCGACTAAGTCTCTTGATTGCGACTGTGTCTAGGAACATGATCCCATGGAACCTTTGGTCGAGGAATGCCTCACCCTTAGTTCTGTCTTGGACCACCAATCCTGTAACGACTGTTCTAACCCATCACCATCTCTGCCCATGGACCTCTGTAGGGCTAATTACCATCAAACAACACCATTTGAGGAGATTGATGTTGATCAACTCCCGCCTTTCCCTTTTCCTTCGACTGTTGTTCCACCCGGACCAGAACTAAAGCCACTCCTTGAGAATCTCAAGTATGTCTTCCTGGGACCTGACCAGACCTTCCCTGTGATTATTAACTCTCATCTAACCAAGGACCAAGAACTCAGGTTGACCACGACCCTTTCGGAACATCGGGTCGCCATTGGATGGACCATTTTACACTTAAGAGGAATTAGCCCTGCCTATTGTACTCATAAGATTTACTTGGAAGATGGGGCACGACCCTCCCGCCAGATGCAGAGATGGTTAAACCCAAATATGCAGGAGGTCATTAAGAAAAAAATTATCAAGTGGCTTGATGCCGACATCATCTATCCCATCTCTGACAGCCCTTGGGTGAGCCCCACTCAAGTGGTTCCAAAGAAAGCCGGGCTCAACGTTGTCACCAATGAGCATGGCGAATCCATCCCCACCCTCACCACCACCTCATGGTGGGTGTGTATTGATTATAGGAAGCTCAATGAAGCAACCAAGAAGGATCATTTCCCCTTGCCATTCATTGACCAGATCCTTGAAAGATTGGCAGGGCAAAGGTATTTTTGCTTCCTGGATGGATATTCAGGATATAACAAGTCTCAATTGCTCCTGAAGATCAAGAGATGACCACATTCACTTGCCCGTACGGCACGTTTACATTCCATCGTATGCCATTCGGGTTATGCAATGCACCCGCTACCTTTCAGTGTTGCATGCTAGCCATTTTTTCAGAAATGGTGGGTGAATACCTGCAGGTCTTTATGGATGATTTCTCTGTATTTGGGAATTCATTCGACCACTGTTTGAGCAACTTGGAAAAAATCCTAAAATGATGTATCAAGGTTAATTTGGTGTTAAGTTGGGAAAAGAGCCATTTTATGGTTCAAGAAGGAATCGTCCTCGATCACATCGTATCGCCAGGGGCATTGAGGTGGATCGGGCTAAAGTTGATTTGATTTCCAAACTTCCTCCGCCTAGTTCGGTCCGATAGATCCGTTCATTCTTGGGACATGTTGGTTTCTACCGAAGGTTCATCAAAGACTTCTCCAAGCTTTCCAAACCCTTAACCGACCTTCTGGCCAACGACGCCTTATTCCACATGACCTCTGATTGCATCAAGGCTTACCACACCCTTTGGGACTTAGTTTCCACAGCACCTATACTTCAGCCCTCAGATTGGTCCCAGGACTTTGAGATTATATGTGATGCATCAGATTTTGCCATAGGCGCTGTCCTGGGACAAAGACAAGACAAGAAACCTGTGGTGATCTACTACGCGAGCAAAACGTTGGATAAGGCCCAACGAAATTATACGGTCACAGAGAAATAATTGCTCGCTGTAGTTTCAGACTTGAGAAGTTCCGATCTTACCTGCTGGGATCCCACGTGACCATCTATACTGACCATTCAGCCATCCGACACCTGTTGGCTAAAAAGGACGCGAAGCCCAGGCTCATCAGATGGATCCTGCTCTTGCAGGAATTTGACCTGGAAATCCGCGATAAGGCCAGATCAAAGAATGTGGTGGATGACCACTTATCCAAACTTCACCCAGACCACATTGGACCCTCCCTGCCTTTATCCGACACCTTCCTCAATGAACACATTCTGGCTATGCAAGACAAGAAACTGCCTTGATATGCTGATTATGTCAACTACCTGGTTGTAAGACAGACCCTGCACAGCTAGTCCAGACAGCAACGGGACAAGTTCTTGGCTGAGGCCAAGCACTATTTCTAGGATGATCCCATGTTGTTTCGCCTCTATGCCGAACAGATCATTAGGAGGTGTATCCCTGAGGACAAAATTCAGAGTGTGCTATCTTTTTGTCATGACCAAGCTTGTGATGGCCACTTCTCAAGAAAGAAAATGGCTGCGAAGGTTCTGCAATCCAGATTTTATTGGCCTTCCTTATTTAAAGATGCACACAACTTTGCCAAGACTTGCTCTCGATGTCAAACGCTGGGGACCATGACCAGAAAAGATATGATGCCCCTTCAGCCCATTTTGATCGTCGAGATCTTCGATGTTTGGGGTATTGATTTTATGGGCCCCTTCCCACCATCCAACGGCTTTAAATACATCCTAGTCACAGTAGACTATGTCTCTAAATGGATTGAAGCTGTCGCCACCTGTCAATGCGATCATAGGACTGTCATGGGCTTTGTTAAGCAGAACATCTTTTCCCGGTTTGGAATAAGAAAGGGCATGATCAGTGATGGTGGAAGTCATTTTATTCACACCCAATTCCGTGCCCTACTTAGAAAATAAAGGGTTAACCACCACATCGCTACCCCGTATCATCCGCAAACAAATGGGTAAATCGAGGTCTCAAATAGACAAATCAAAAACATTCTACAGAAAACTGTGAGACCTGACAGGAAGGACTGGTCCACACGACTGGATGATGCCCTGTGGGCATATAGGACCGCTTTCAAGACCCCGATAGGCATGTCGCCTTATCGCCTAGTCTTTGGCAAAGCCTGCCACCTTCCTGTCGAATTGGAGCACCAGGCTTACTGGACCGTCAAGCAGTGTAACATGGATTCCCAGTTAGCCGGTGCGCAGAGGACGCTCCAACTCTCTGAGCTCGAAGAAATTCGTTGGGATGCCTTTGAGAACAGTCGGCTGTATAAGGAGAAAATGAAAGCCATCCACGACCGACTCATCCATAGAAAGACCCTTGAGCTTAACCAGTAAGTTTGGCTTTTTGATGCCCGTTTAAAACTCTTTCCAGGGAAGCTCAGGTCCAAGTGGACAGGACCATTTAGGGTGGTCAAGCCCCACTCCAATGGGGCGGTTGAAACCGCTAACCCGAATACTGGGCACACTTTCACAATCAATGGCCAGAGATTGAAACACTTCCTAGCCCAGGTTCCCCCAAAGGAGATTGTCACCCTCATTGAGGGATGACATGAAGCACCGCCCAGCTGGAGGCGTTAAACTCAGCGCTTCCTGGGAGACAACCCAAAAGATTTAGACTGATCAGGTATTCTATGTCACTCAGGTAATATCTTTTCGAACCCCTATTGCATCCATGTATTTGTCAATGAGGACATTGTCCAACTTAAGCATGGGGGTGGGGGTGGTAAATTGCATGATTCTGAGCTCATTTAATCAGTCTAAAAAGAATAAAATTAAAAAAAAAAAATTGAATTTAGGAAGAAAAACTTAGGCATTAGAAATTTGTCAATAGTGGAAAATAATATGGAAAGAACTTGAACACTTAGACTTTTCAGGACTTCAAGCTTAATCAGCCCTGGTGTCCGTTAAAATATGGATTTAGCTTCAAATCCTTGCAACCTTAATCTACTCTAATCCACTAACTAAATAAGGTGATAAGTATATGACTTATCAACTCACCCTCTAACTCAGAAGGACTTTTAGTCTAAGCATCTACACACATTTTTGCACAAACTCACTCCTCGAAGATTCTGACAGAAATTGGGTAGCTAATGAACTCTCTAGAGTGGTATGGCTGGCAAGTTGTCGTGGGTAACAGCCCATTGGCAGGTTGTCCAGAGTCTAGCCACAGGACCACCTCCTCTTTATTGCCTTTAGGAAAATTTGAGATCAGGGAAGCCACCTACCAAAAAAAAAACAGAGAGAAGAAGAAAACAAAATAAACCGCACTTCACCGCACGAGTATGGCTGGCAAGTGATCGTGGGTAACAACCCATTGGTCGGTTGTTCAGAGCCCAGCTCCGTAAATGCACAAAAAGAACCAAAACACTTAAGGAAGAAGTGGGGAAGTAGAGCAAGCTGGGGAGATATACACTGGAAAAATCCTTGTGTTGACTCCAAGTAAAACAAATGTAGGGAGAAAGCTACCAATCGAACAAATACACCTTCAGGCAAAAGACTTCCTCTTCCGGTCACCTAGGAGCGTAGAAACCCGAAGTCTATCTAAATTACCGTTGAGTGAGTCTATCACAATCTTCACACCAAAATGCTTAGCACTTAGAGTTTTGTCTGAGTTTTGGGTGGGTTGGGTAGCCGTAAAAAGTTACCAACACACTCTTAACTCCAAAAAAAATCTAAAAATAAGAAAAATATATATGTATATACATACATTAAAGTAAGGATTCAGGCGATTCATATTTTGGCAGACACCCGGGCACTGCTTAGTCTTTGTAGATTAAGATCTTAGTATATTTCCTCCTATGGACAAGTGACGAAGTGTCCAAGTAATTACTTCTTAAATTCTGACTGGAAATAAAGGCTAGAATAAACCTTGCTAGGGACTAGCAAGGAGTAAGCATGGGGGTATGATAACACTGCATCTTGGGGTGATAAATCTGTCAATTGGGGTTTATCTTAAGAGCAAAAATGCACAAATAACACACCATAAATAGGAATAGGAGCATCACATGCATTACACATCAAGATTGCTTATAATGCATTATTAACGACCATGTGTACAAGGACATGTCAAAACAAGCCTCAGATGAGAAATCGGACTACAAGGATGGAGCATTATTAACGACCATGTGTACAAGGACATGTCAAAACAAGCCTCAGATGAGAAATCGGACTACAAGGATGGATTCAGAGCGACGAACGAAGTCCAACGGACTCAAAATCAGCCAAATCCGACATCCGGAGCTCCTGCAATGGGCCCAAGAAGTTCTGACCGTTGATCTGATGATCAATGGCCCACGACGTGCCATGTGGTGCCCGTGCATCGCATCTCCACTGACGCCCGCTTCTGCCTTCACTCGGAAGATGAATCTCAACCGTCGATCTTTGATCGAGCGGCTGAGAGCCGCCCACGCTCCTGCCCTCGCCGCGACAATCCGCTGTGACAGCGCAGCGGTCGAACGCCTCATGCTCACGCAGCTAGCGCGGGATCGAATCGCGCTGCGCGAAAATTCGAAGGCGAAAGCACGCGTCGGGGAAATTGAGCCGCCCGATCAGCAGCGAATGGCGTGGATGGAGCACACGTGGAGAGATCTCGCGCGTCCAGAGCCGACGCCCTTGATAACGTAGGTGGCGTGGGTGCGATCCAGGCGCGCGCCCCACAAGCGACATCAACCGTCCGATCCGCGATCGGACAACTCTCAAGCCACACACATGGATTGAGTGCGGAGAAGAACACGCACGCGCAAGCGACCAATGGGCAGGGGGCTACACCAACGGATTTAGTATGGGTTTAGCGACGTCCCGGATGTCGCTAAAGCCCATACTTAAATTAGAAAACCCTTTTTCCTATATAAACTCCATCCAACCACCATGGAGGGCATTCAATCCACTTGCAAGTACTCTACCCCACTCCTAGCCACCATTAGCTCTCTTTGTAATCGTCGGAGGTGACGAGCCGCCGACAAAGCCCCTCTCCACCGCCGTGGCTGCCTTGCTGTCTTCTCTCTCTCTCTTTCCCTCTTTATCTTAAGCTTTACTTTACTTATGTTTAAGCATTTATCTAGTGTTGTAATTGTAAAATCAAAGTTGCATGTTAAATGAAGTTGTTTTCTATCTAGTTACTTGTCCTCTTTTATGTTTAAGTTGCAATGTCTGAATGAAAGATTCTAACCCTATTCTCTCTGTCTTTCTCTCTCTCTCTCTCGCTTTTCACCCACGACTTCTCGCAAGCAAAACCCATTATTTCTGTGACATTAAGTGACAAGAAAAATCCGATTTTCACGCCTCCCTGAGATCAACACTCGAACTCACGTCCATTTCTTCATTTTAAAACCAACTTGCGAGCGCAAGCTATAACGACTCTCTTAAACATACACGTCCTCTGCACCGTCATTATGGCATAGGACTTGCTCTGCCACTCAGAAGAGTGGTTGAGGCAAGTCAAAGGAAGTTTGCGATCATAAATATATAAATAATTTATAATTTAAACAACTCTTGAGCTACCATAGACAACGAGCTCAGGAGCTTAAATAAAATTAGGCATTTAAGTTATATATGATAATTAATCAAATTAAGATAATAATTAAGATCCTTTGATGATGAATTGATGATGAAGGATTTAATGAAGGTGAATCTAAGTCAACTACTGCCGCCATGGACAGCAGCAATAACTGATGGAGGTGAAATTGGATTAGGCGATTCAGTGATCCAATTAACGATTAAATGAGTTAAAAATGATCATGAGTGGTTTAAGAAGGTGGACAGTGGTTTCAAAAGACAAAATTAAGGCTCTGGCAAGCTCAAGGAGCTTGCTGAAGTCGAGGAAGATGACATCTGAAATCTGACATTACGACTAACTACCTAACTAACTACCTACCTAAACTACCCTACTCCTATTCCTACTCCTAATCTACTATTACCTGGACGAAGGGGTCAACAAGATTCTGCCGAAGGCTCATGGTGGAAGACGAAATCAAAGGGTTTAAGAAGAAGATCTCCAGTGGGTGAAAATGGATGGAGCAGAGGATCTCCTTGGTCGTCACCTTTGTCCAAAGCGCAGCAGACCTTGGCGGAGCTCCTCAGCTAATCAGGATGGACGAAGGAAGTCGGAAGATGAAATGGGGAGTTACCGGAGTTGCGGAGAGAATAGCCTATCGAAGTCGGCTACAATGAAGAAGAGGGAGGGAGCCAACTTGAGAGCAATCGAAGGGGTGAGGGGGTATTTATAGTGGATGGCGACGAAGAAGACGGTGGAGTCTGGATGAAGAAGAAGCTTGGAGAGCTTAACCTCCGGCATCATCTTCGACGACGGTGAGGTTCAGTCCCACCAGAAATTAGGATTTTCGAGTAATCCATGCTGATGGATGAAGATGGAGTGGTGAGCGCAAGCACCAAGAGCTTGGAGGAGGAATGATGTCAGTAGGGCGGTGATCACGCGGTGGAGTCACTCTACGTCGTTAGCCGATCACTCAGCTGAAGAAGAAGAAGAAGACAAAAGGGACCTAGATGCAGTGAAACTTAAGGACCTTTACGAATATTAAGGACCTGATTGCAATAAATTTTAAGGACCAAAATGTAAACTCAGGTTTTAAAGGTTTATTTTAACTTAGATCTTTTTCAACTTTTTATATATGTTAGTAAATAAGATAACTATTATGTTTTCACCTTGAATTTACATTTTTGACCTTTTTAGGTTAATTTATTAGATTAAGTAAAGTTACTTAAGTTATAATATACTTATGTATACATTATGTTTAAGTTACCCAACTTATTAATTAAGGAAATGATTAATAAGATTTCGAGTCTAATTATTAATTAGATTGTTAATAATATTGATTGAATGTAAAATATCATTTTTAACTTATTTTAAGGCCCTTTACTAAATATCCCTTATTTTATAATTAACCCTTATACATTCATAACCTTAGCTAATTAACTAGGAAGACTAGTTAATTAGGGGTAATTAGAGATCATGATGAGCCTTTCATCAATCTCATCTCTAAAAAAGGCATCCATGTTGATCAAGCCAAGGTGAATCTGATTTCCAAACTCCCTATGCCTAGCTCGGTCAAAGACATCTGATCTTTCTTGGGGCACATCAGTTTTTACCGTCGATTCATTCCCAATTTCTCAAAAATCGCATGCCCCCTAACTAATCTTCTATCTAAGGATGTGCCCTTTGAAATCTCCAAGGAGTGCGCTCAGGCGTTTGAGATCCTGAGTGATCGAGTTACCCAAGAACCTATCCTGTAGTCCCCTGATTGGTCTCAACCCTTTGAGATCATGTGCGATACATTTGATTATGCTGTAGGGGCGGTACTTGGGCAGAAAATAGACAAGAAACCCATGGTCATCTACTATGCTACTAAGGCACTTGACGAGGCTCAGCGTAACTATACAGTTACTGAGAAAGAGTTGCTAGCCGTAGTATTTACCCTGGAAAAATTCAAATCATTTCTTTTGGGTTTTCGTGTTATCATATACTCAGATCACACTACAGTGAGGCACCTCCTTGCAAAGAAGGATGAGAAACCTTGACTAATCCGTTGGAACTTATTGTTGTAGGAATTCAATCTCAAGATTCACGATAAAGTGGGAAAACAAAATGTGGTAGCCGACCACTTGTCTTGTCTTCCTTCTTCCGTCATCGACCCGTCTGGTCCAATCACCGAGCATTTTTCGGACAAGCACCTACTAGCCATTCACAATCTCCCGTGGTTTGCTGATATTGTAAACTACTTGGTTACGGGGAAAGTTCCGCTAGATTGGACGACTTCCAAGTAGGACAAATTGATTGTTGAGGCCAAGTACTATATTTGGGAAGAACCATACCTTTTCCACATCGACAATGATTAGGTGATCCGGAGATACATTCCTGACGACGAGGTCAATGACGCAATATCACTATGTCACGACTAGGCCTACGGTGTCCATTTCTCTAGGCGTAAAATCGTAACAAAAATTCTCCAGTGTGGATTCTATTGGCCCACTTTTTTCAAAGACGCACAGACATATTGTAGGGCATGCCCTCGTTGTCAGACCCTTGGCAACATGGGCCCGCCAGATATGATGCCCTTGAACCCGATTATTGTGTGCGAAATCTTTAACATATGGGGAATTGATTTCATGGGACCCCTTCTCGGATGTAACGGCTTCGAATACATTCTACTTGCTATTTATTATGTCTCTAAATGGGTCGAAGCCATCCCTACGAGAACTAGTGATCATAAAATTATCCTCTGATTTATCCAGGAGAACATCTTTACCAGATTTAGGGCTCCTAAGGCCATCATCAGTGATGGTGGGTCTCATTTTACCAATGTACACTTCCAGTTCCTGATGAAAAAGTACAGAGTGTCACATCGTATCTCAACTCGTTACCACCCCCAAACTAATGGATTGGTAGAACTGTCAAATCGAGAGATCAAGAAGATCCTTCAGGTCACTGTTTGGCCTAATAGAAAAGATTGGTCTTCTCACCTTCTGAAAGCCTTGTGGGCCTATAGGACCACCCACAAGATCCAATTAGGCATGTCTCCCTTCATATTAGTGTATGGTAAGGCATGTCACCTTCCCGTCGGAGCACAAGGCTTATTAGGCAGTACGGAAGTGCAATCTGGATCTAGTGAAGGTTGGAATACACCGCCAGTTGCAATTAAGCGAGATCGAGGAGCTACACAATGAAGCGTATGAGAACTCGCGTATCTACAAAGAGTGGGTTAAAGCCTTCCATGACAGGCACATTGTGCGAAAATCTTTCCACCCTTGTCAGAAAGTGTTGCTCTTTGATGCCAAACTCAAACTTTTCCCAAGAAAACTCAGATCAAAATGGAATGGACCATTCTTGGTAAGACGAATCTTTGGAAATGGAGCTATTGAAATCAGCCAGCCTAGCCTTGATTCAGAACCCTTTGTTGCCAATGGTCAGTGACTCAAGCTGTTCATTGAACTCACCGATACGAACAAGGCTGAGGTATCTTTTGATCTCCATTCTCCCTTAGCAACCCATCATCTTTTTGAAAAATCTGAAACCCTTCTTGACACATCTTATGCTGAACTCATATTGCACTTTAGGGTTCATCCATTAGAACAGCCGACTCCACCTCTGGTACCCATACCTGAGCTTGAAATCGTCCGCAACAATCATCTAGACCCATCCACCCATCCAACACCTGTTCTAATGAATGATCTAAGCTAAAATCGAACCCACCTAATTTACAATGAGGACAATGAAAATCATAGGCATGGGGGGTATTAAAGTGCAAAACGCTGTGAAAATCACTTCACAAGAACGGGTTTCATAAAAAAAAATCACATATTTCAAAATATATATATATATATAATAAAAATTAAAAAAGAACAAAAATAGGAGAAGGGATGAAATTTTGAATTGATTGTATATCATTTTTGAAGAGAAAAGGAGAGGAGATAAAAAAGTCAAAAAGGATCATAATTTGAAAAGAAAGGAAAAAGCGATAGTCATTATTAAAAGATTAAGGAATTAACTCAATTCTAGACCAAATAAAAAAGAAAGAAAATGAAAGACAAAAAGTGTTAAGAGATAAAAGAGATTAGTAGGAACGCTGATCTTAGGCCTCTTAGGCTGCGATCCTAGGCTTAAAAATTCAAGTATCTGCTAAGATCCGGATAGTCCTCAAGAGGTTTGGGAAAATGCGAAGCTTAAGTATTAGGTCTAAGGCTTAGGGTTTATTCGGCCTCGTTAACTGACCTCTAGTTTGTGGGACTCGGTAACCTAA
The DNA here is from genome assembly GCA_037157565.1 of Thalassia testudinum. NCBI lineage: Eukaryota > Viridiplantae > Streptophyta > Magnoliopsida > Alismatales > Hydrocharitaceae > Thalassia > Thalassia testudinum. The sequence continues at coordinate 129,936,356 of JAZHRO010000055.1, forward strand.
GCACCCCAATCCACACACAGTCTGGTTCAATGCGCTTAAGTATCAAAATCATGCAAATGTGTTAAATCTATTCTGAAAAAGTTACCTAGATTCGGAGTAGCTGATCAACACAAGTTGATTTGGATGAGTTCCCGACGCGGAGAGGTGGGAAATTCCCCTCGAAGATGTGCAATAACATATCGTCTCCTCGGTGCTTGTCTCCTAGGATATCTAAATATCCTATCGGGGGCTTGTAAGCACCTTGTGTTGGTTTAGATGCAATGGGTGGCATTATCACGAAATGTCGATTGCCAGGGTTTGGATTTAGCTACAGAACGCCATGGGTAGGATTATCTCAAAATCTTGAAAGCCAGGGTTTTGGGGGTTGCCATGAACGGTGCTATCTTGAAGCATTGATTGCTAGGGACCCTTCGAGGAATGATGGTGGGAACTAGGAATCCGATACAAACCGTGTTGTAAAGCTAATCCGAGGCTAGAAATAAAAAGAAAAGGGGGAGAAAACTCTCCAAAAATAAAGAAGAATTCTTTTATCTCTCTCTTACAAAAACGCACTGCAAACTAAACCTAGGCTAAAACATGTTACAAGCACGGGTGCTTTAATCGCGGAGTTCAACGAACCTTAGGATAGTTCCGGTGGGCCTTAGAAACTTTTGCAGCGGACTGAGGCTAGAGTTGTTCAGGTCTGGATCTTGATTGGTACTTGAGTACATCTAGGCCTACTATCGGCATTCTAACCTAATCTACAAAAGAAAGCACACATCAGAGTTTTGAGCATAGAAAGGCTTATGGTCTAGAATTAAAGGTAATTCCATGAGATTTTGCTAAGGGACTAGCAAAAGCTAGGCATGGGGGTATGATGTGAACACCATCATAAGCCATAACTATCTCATTTTGATCCAATTAAGTCAGTAAATGCTCCTACATAACTACCAGAGAGCCATATTTCATTTCAAAGTCATTCTGAGGGAAAGATAAGAAAATAAGGTTAAAACTGCAGTTTTACCATCATATCATGAATGCAGTACAATAACGAGTTTTCCCAGAGGGTTATTAAGGGTCAAATGATCATAAAAGGCTAACAAGTGGGTTAGAACAGACAGAAAAGGGTTTGCACGTGTTTTGAGAATTAAATGACTTTTGAAATCCTAAAAACAAACCTGCTTAATTAACTGAGGTACTGGTCGGGATAAAATTCACCGAAACCCTCTAAAATTCATATAAAAATATTCTCTAGGGTTTGGAAACTTCAACTTGACCATTAGAACCTGTCTTGACCCAAAACAGAGTCTCAAACAAATATTTACCCTAATTTGGGTTTTTGCATAAATTAACCAGTCAACTTGGTCAAAACCTAGATCTAACTTCACCATTGGATTCCTTGGTCCAAATTAGGTTTGTACCAAAATTTGGGCCCAATCTGAGATCATCTTAACCATGTTTGCATTTTGGTCCAGTTAAACTTCTTCTATCTCACTCAGGCCCTTAACTTTTGAATTTTTCTTACAGATTGCCCCCCAACTTCTTTGTTTTCTTCACAAGCAGGTCCCCATGCCATTTTTGGAAGGTGAAACCATCACTATCGAGTTTCGAGAGAGGATTTCTCGCTCGATTCTCAATCAATCCCTCTTAAAATTGATACGGGGATTCCTTGGGAAGTTTCCTTCCATTTGAGCCATTCCTTGGGCTCTAAGTCCTTCCCAAAAGGCCATGTGAACCTTTCAAAGGTTTGGGTATCCTATTTCGCAACTACCTTCCAAGCTTGAAAGCTTCTTTCCAAGCTTGGAAGGGCTTCCTATAGCCTATAAAAGAGACACCATTGCACGGTCATGCATTTTCAGCAAGTTTTGGCCCGAGAAATCCCCCTCTACTCCATCTGCGGCCACCTTCAAACTTAGCTCCGGTGACTCCTCTCTGCTCTTCTCCTCCGGCCATCAAACCATCAAATTGGACAACCGACTAGCTTCCTTTCATCCTCGCGAACCTCTCTTGCCAACGAGAGGTCGTGCCTCTACCTCATTCAATGTCGCCGCCTTGCCACACCAACCTCCTTCTCCGACTCCGGTCGACCAACATCGGAGCCCTCCGCCTCCCTATCCTCTCACTAAGCCCTTCTTTAGCTCCCTCTCTATTTTTATTTCATTTTCCTACCCTCACTGACACACACAACCATCAACCGCCACTGTTCACCCTCACCTTCTCCATCTTCGGCCACTCCTCTGGCAAGGCATATCTGCCACTACACTCCTCCATCTGCCTTGCCATCCACCTCATAACCTTCGCCACAACTCCACCAATCAAACCCCTCTCCTATTTTGCTCCACCGCTCACCCAAACACGTCCCCGAACAACCCACCTTCTCACGACCGTCTCCGTCACCATCTAGCCACCTCTCACACTGTCGCCCCACGCTGCAGCCACCACCACATTCGTCGTGCTACGGTGATCTTGCTGAACCATTTGATGTGGTCGTAAGGCCATTTTCTTGAAGTTTCAGGTACCAGGTCAAGTCCACCATTAGCGATGAACTTCAAGCTTGCTAGAAGCTTTGTTCAGCACCTACAGCTCCAGGCGCCACCTCCAACTGACGTGAATCAGCTTCAGGTCTCATTTCAAGGCCTCAATTGGAAGTCATACCCTCAGCAGCTGCCTTGATTGGAAGGCAATCCAGCTGCAGATGCACGTGAAGAAGAGGCACTATCTTTAGTGCCACCTCAGAAACTAGTGAAGAGGTGGCACCGCATAAATTGAAAAAGTCACACGGGCTTATCGCCTCAACTAAACACAAAGGGTGAGGTCCCGGCTCACCCACTCACCTGTGCCTCACCCGTGACCCGTCCCCCGCGGGCCTGGCACAAACCCGACTTGCCTAACCCATCTCCACTCCTCGGCTAGATCACTCCTGCAACCCTGGACCCGAGTGCACTCTAGGTCTGAAACCTGATAACCCGATACTGTTGAAGGCTCTGGGAGAGCATGACCTAAGGAGAGAAAGAGATCATATGCGGGGGTAGGGGGTTTTGCTATAGAGAGTAACGGCTGACACTTAGCCATTTGAAGAACATTCCCCCTCTGCGTGGAGTGTTGAGAAGAACGGTAGAAAGGCAAGAAGAAGTGGAGAAGACTTGAGCCAGGAGAAGGAAGGAGAGCTGCAAAAGAAGAAAGGCAAGAAGAAGAAGAAGAGAAAGCAGAGAAGGAAAGAAAAGAAAGGAAGAAAGAAGGAAAGAAGAGGACCCGCACAAACAGAGAAGAGAAAAGAGGAAGAGTTTAAACAGAAGAAAGAGATTTCTTTTAAATTCTTAATTGATATTGTGCATCTCTTAGCTATCATTGTGCAGAGTAATTGGTGATTCAAATCACCATTTTACTCCATTCTTTTTACCGTATTGGCGTTAACTTTCATTGATATATCATTCTTTCTTGAAGTTTCATTATAAATTGCTCATACTGTATTGCAATTTTGAGATTTAATTCCATATTGTTCCTTGTGTTCGACCTCGGACTTCAAATTCGATTAATAAATATTATTTATTTTCAAAGCGATTTCGGCTATACTACAACGTAGTTTTTAAAACCTCGATTTCGCTTGCGAATAATAGGCCTCGAGTCTTATGCGCCCCCTGCATGTTTGTCAATGCACGGGTGGTTGTCTAGTTGAACACACCCAGTGATCATTGTTTATGGAGTTCTTGCACATATTCTCCAGAATCTCCCAAACTGTATCTTCATGTTGACCCACAATGCTTCCACCACAGGTTGCATTAACAAAGATCTTGATATCCTCTTGGAGCCCATGGTAAAAAGACTAGACTTGTTACCACTTACGAACTCCGTAACGGGGGCATTTTCGTATGAGATCTAAAAAGCGATCCCGTGACTCATGAAGTGGTTCTCCCGCATTTTGCGAGAAGTGCGTGATTTGGTACCTTAAAGCATTTGTTCGACCAACAGGGATGAATTTCTGTAAGAATTCAATTTGGAGTTCCCCCAATGTGTTGATTGGACAGGTTAGAGTCTGAAACCAATCAACAGCTTTATCCATGAGAGAGAAGGAGAACATCTTCATGAGTAGGATGTCCTGATTTTGTATAGTAGGCCCAAAGGTCTGGGCTAAATGTTTCAGCTACTTGATGTGCTAGAAGGGATCTTCGAAGTTCAAGCCATGGAATTTAGGGATAGCATGGATCATATTTGTCTTGAGTTCAACATTAGGTCCTCTAGCTGGAATTTGTACTCTGGGCTCAATTTCCACCGCAGTAGGAATGTAGTGATCTCGCATATGAGGATGCAGCAGTGGATTGATGTGTGCATGGAATAGATCATTGAGGCACTGTAGTTGATTCTGGAAATCGAGGTCTTCTTCGTGATTCTCCATAGATGTGGATGAAGGAGATCTAGGCTCAGAAGCAAATGAGTTGGAAGAGATATCAATCTGGTCGAGTGATAGCACAAACAAGTGGGTTGAGGCTTGGCCTTGACGAGAATGGATTGCTAATGGAGGCCTCAAGGGTGGTCTCAGGGACCTCCTCCAGAACATGCACTATAGAGCCAGATGAGGGATAAAATGTGTGATGGACCTAATCAAGGCACCCAAAAAATCTTTGGATGACTAAGAAGGTTCGAGGTGGATGATGCCTCTTGATTAGAAAGTCACTCACTTAAGAAGTACTTGGGCAGCCAAGAAGGGAGAGCCCCGCAAAGATCCCTACACAGTAAAGCATCCCTACGGGTTGTAGGGTTTCCCCCACCCAACCTTCCTTGTCATTGAGAATCCAAGTAGACCGGAATGAGCAACTTGACCCCTTAAGTCTACCATTTTTAATCCTGAATTATGGTGCTTTGAATTTCACTTGAACCTTAGAATTGATTGTGATTGTGACCTAATTTGAAGGTTGGTTAACCCACAATGTGGGTCAACTTCACCTAACTTGCCCTAAAGTTTGGAATGAATTTGGTAAAGAAGCCCAAAAATCACCCTGTGTGGTTTGCAAATAGGTTATTAAGTCCCAAGTTTTAAGGATTCAAGTGAACGTTAGAGCCTTCTTTTAGGGTCTTCTTGATTAGATCAATCCAATCAAGGCTTGGGTGACACATGATACAAGAAATCAATTTTCTTTTAATTCACGCAAGTATGTTTTCCTCAAACTCTAAAATAGAAACCCTAATTTGTCTCTTTTCCAGATCCAATTCTTTCCAAAGTTGGCACCTAGGGCTCAATCAGGAAAGTGAATAGCCCTAATCACCTTAAGTCCCTAATAGGTGCAGATATCTGAATGGGGATTTCTAAATAAATCAAATTAGGGAAGTCAAGTGATTAATTCTAAGAAAAGAATGCAAGTTGATCCTAATTGATTCTTCTTTTTACTTCTTTCCAGAAATAGGGGCTTAAGAAGTTACCTGCCCCTGGAGTGGTTGTTGTGCGGCTGATCTTCTCCCGTGTACCTCACAAAATCACAACAGACCAGATAATGCAAGTTAAAATCAGATCAGAATTATAATTAGTGAAATGAAACGTCGCATTGCTCCCCGGCAACGATGCCAAAATGTTTATTGCTGATCTTCTCCCATGTACCTCACAAAATCACAACAGACCAGATAATGCAAGTTAAAATCAGATCAGAATTGTAATCAGTGAAATGAAACTACGCATTGCTCCTCGACAACAATGCCAAAATGTTTATCGCGTTTGAGTCATCTCTTAAGAAATGTATTTGCGTTGTAGTACGGTTGACAAAAACATGCAAACACTTAAATTTAGAAGCTCAAAAACAATGTGAGTCTGAGGTCATCCGTAGGGAGCAAATATGACAATTTCAATCCACTAATCACAATAGCAATAATAATATGCAATTGAACCAATGAAATGCTCAAAATAATATTCCAATAAAGAACAGAGAGTTTGTGCAAAAAGATGGGGTTAAAATGGTGATTTGAATCACCAATTAACCGTTAAGTTTAAGCTCACAATTATTTCAAATAAATGAATAGTGTGCTCAATCAAATATCAAAGTCAGAATCACTCAAGTGCCACATTAGATGACAACAAAAGGCCTGAAATGCATTAACCAGCAGCAGCACCTCAGAAGGCAAAGGCCTTACCTTAAGCCTCATAGAAGAGGCACAGTAGTAGCACACCAACAGAGGCACAAGGGCCTCGAACAAAGCCCTCATAGGCTAAGTGTTGAGAGAGGAAGAGGGCATGAATCCCAAGGTAGAGCAAAACCCTCCCCATTTTCTCTCTGATTCTCTTCCCTTCTCCCATCTCAGACCAGGAGGGAACAATACTAGGTACATAGGCAGGTAATCGGATCCAGGGGTCCAGGCTCACCAATGTGGGGTAGTGAGAGACGAGTGAGCGCACATGCGGTGAGTGGAAACACACCCCGTGTGCTGAGGCGAACAACCTCTATCACAAAATCCACTTATGTGAGATTGCCTCCTTCAAAATCCATGATGTGGGACTATCCCATTGCTTTCTCTTCATGCAGTAGCTGTAGGTGAAGGTCACTCTGATTGAGGTCGAAGGGGGTGCCTACTACCATAATTGAGAGCCTAGAGGTGATCCTGGAACTGGTCCGCAACACCTGGAGGTAGTATTGACGATGAACTTGGCCGAATAGCTGCAGACGGAGCCAGGAAGGAGGTGGCAGCAACGGCGCTCTGACGTAGTCCTAAAAAGATGAATACGGCCTCTCGACCCAGTCAAAAATGCTTAGGAGGCTCGCCTGAGTGTGGCGAACGTGTTGGTGGTGGTGGTGTGTTGTGAGGAGGTGTGTGTGTGCATAGCAAACTCAGAGAAGGTGGTCATAGGTGGTGTGCTCGATGGGAGGTTTCGATGGTCAATAGCCCCAGTGATGTGAGGGCTTTTGGTCACGGGGATGCGGTGGTGCTTCTGGAAGTTGTGGCGAGGTGATTGGTGCGGTGGAGTGGGTGACGGAGGGATTCTCGCTTATTTATGAAGATGATAGCAATAAAGTGATATGTCATTGTGTTTTATGTGGTGGAAGATCTCTCAATCAAAATTAAAATAAATATCAAATTTAACCATAATAAAAATGTCGCATTCACAGGGAGGAATAGAACCAATAAATTCACGAGTAGAGGATTATACTGTTTGTAGACACTTTCGCGACTTCAATGCGAGGAATATGCTATTCTAAATGGAGCTTGCAATTTCCTTAAAAGTTCAAGGCTATTTATGCAATTTTCACGTCAGAAATTAAGCTCCCAAAAATATGTATATGATGCATGTGTAGTGGCATATCATGTAAATTTGATTTGCATGCAAATCTAATTTGAATTTCAATGTAGAATGATGCACATAACACAAGTGAAGTAAATTTAAGAAAATATAAGTTCATCCATGCAATGTGACCTAAATAAAATAATAATATTAAAGTGGCAATGGCATGCAATGTAAATTTTAATTGGAGCAAAACAGAGGATTTCTCTTTTCTCTTCCTCGCTTGAACTGCCGTGCGCAGTTGGCGGCGAGAGTCGACGAGATGGTGCACCTCAACGCGTGCTTCGCGATGGTGGTGACTCGGTGGCCGGACGGTGGAGAACAGCCACCGACCTGTTGGGCTCTGTTGGAGGAGAAGAACCGAGGGTGGAGAGGAGTAAGAGCAGCTGCCTACGGGCGTGCTGCTGCGCTATGGGCGCACGTGCAACGGCGTGCAAGGGCGCACATGCGGGCGTGGGCGCCTGCGGACGGGCCTGCCTGCGGGATGCTAGGTTGCGCGCGCTTGGCTGCCTGCGAGCGTGGCTGCCTACAGGCGAGGCTACCTGCGGGTGTAGTGAGGGCTTGCAGGGCGCGGTGAGGCTGTGGCAGTGGCGCTGCGAGGGCTATGGTGACTGCTGGGCGCAGTGAGGTAGTAGCGCGGTTACAGGTGCACAGTGGGAGGTGCTATGCTTGCAGGGCATGCGACTGCGGTGGGAGATGCTGGAGCACGTGGGGTGGCAGGCTAGAGTGCGCTTGGTGAAGGCGCTAGTGGCTGCTTGGCACGGTACAGGCTGGCGAGGGTGCGGGTGCAGGTTGGCGAGGGCGCGGGTGTAGGCTTGCGGTGGGGATGCTTGCAAGGTGGGCAGGTAGTGGAAGCTATTGGCAGTGGGTGGTGTTTGCTTGGTTCCACAGTACACTCCCTCTCCACGGTGGGGAAGGTGGAGATGATCCCCGCCAGGGGGAGAAGAAGAAGACCCCCTCTCTCTCGCCAAGAACCTCTTTTATCTCCTCCCCCATCCGCAAGTCAAGGGATTTTTAAATCCCTTACTAAATTTGGCTGGCGGCTGTTGGGGAGGTGTTGTTGAGGCCGGTCGGTTGTTGGAGGAGAAATTGCTTTTACCACCCTTTTCTTTGCAACATTATTCCTACAATAATAAAACATAAAATAATTACATACTAAGTTATAGAATGCGATAGAATAGATGTAAACTTAAATAATGATGCATGCAATCATTCTATAACTTAATGTAGTTATTAACAAACCTAAAATGTAAGAATAGAGTTAACTTAGGCGTAGCAATAGTTCATTAAAATGGACTCATCAAATACCCCCATGCCTAAGATTTGTTAATCCCTAGCAAACAATGAAAAATAATAGAAGTAATCAAAAGATTTCTTCTTTTCTTATATTAAAACTTTAGAGATCCAGACAAATGTGAAGTGATAATAGCCTAGGTAACAGATCCCCATGAAAATGCAATTCGCATTTGGAGTTCGTACTTCACCCTTGGTAAATATTTCTATCGGGATAGGCAACTACTTCCCTTGGGGATAAAGCAAAAGATAATCTATAATTTGACCCCGGCTTTTGGCTTAGCTAGGAGATATCGAGTTGAATGGATTTGTATTTGGTGGCACACACTCATCTGGTGCTACATGTAATCTAGTACTATAGACTCTAGCTCTCTAGACTATTAAACAAGTCAACTCGGAGAGAGACTAAACAACTGTGCTCTCTTGATGTTCCTTGGCACTCACTCTTTTCTTTCTTTTCTTTCTAAGATCCCAAATCTCGCCAGATTTAGTAAGTGTACTCACTGTTTGGTGGCCTCACATAGCATTCGCACTTCAATTAGAGTCCTAATAACTCTACAACTAACTTAGAGTCCTCAGCCAGTATTCAGGCGATCAGAAATACTGAAAGGTAGGTATAGGTCATATTTGGTAGATCGCGATAAGTGTTTTTGTTGCCTCAAAAATAATATTACAACAATAAAATTATAACCTTGGAGTCTTTTCTTTTTCTTTTCTCTCTCTCTCTTTTTTTCTTTTTTTTTTAATTATTTCTTCTTCTCTTTTTCCTTTTTCTTTCTTTATCAATCAACATAACACAATACAGACTTTTATTTATGAGGCATTATTAGGGATGATGATGATCAAGAGGATATTGTGTGGCTTATTTGGTAGAAGTGCCTATTCTCAGCACCGGGAAGGAATGGATAGGATAGGCGTATTCTGACCTTTGACACTATTACCCTCCTTCAGCTGAGGACTCTATGAAGGACGGTCATAACCATCCACCATAGTCATAGCTTTATTAAGACTCAATCTCTGTGTATCTGCCTTATTTGGTGACTCTCAGGAATTCACACAAAGTACACACACAGGAACAGAGAGCGAAAACTATGCCTAACTCAGAAGTATCATAATCTAATTGTCCAAAACTTAAGAGTCCTTGCACTAGACTTAGCGCACCAGTAATCTCTCTACTTTCTTCTCACAAATATGAGGTGGATCTACTAAAAGATAGTATGCTTGACTCCCTATTAACTGTCCAAGGGTTCAGTAGACTAGAAATACTTATTGGTTTTCTTTGAAGATCCATAACCCAGTCTACGTGCACGTGAAGTAAATGTACTGGATTCTAAACTTAAGAAATAATTCAAGAAGAAAAACCTCCAATGACAAAGATATTTTACTAGGGACTAACCCATTCAGCTCAAGAAAAGAGAATTTTTTTTTATATATTTGCTAACCTAAATGCATGAATACTTCCTAAAATGCAAAATGCACCCCCCATGCCTAAATCCTACCATGTCCTCATTGTAAAATTAAAACAGGAAGAGAAAGGAAAGAAATCACCTGATGACGGTGTTATTCAAAACTCTAGATTGCCTCCCAACAAGCGCTGCATTTTCTGTCAGCAGCTAGACTTACAAGGAACCTGTAAGTCTGGTTCCAGATAGAAAAAGTTAGGCCCTAAAAATATGCGTAACAGTGCAGGCCTAGAAAACAAGTAGCCACGGATGTTGGCGAGCTGATGATGTAACGTAATCCCAAAATCTCGCCAGAAGGTATGAAAGCAGAAAACCTCGTTGGCTACCTAGGGAGGTCTAGGAATAATGAAAGGAATATGAAAAGGGGCCTCCCGAAATGGAATAAGTGGAGGATAACAAAGATCTTCCAAAGCGAGATGGGTTTTAAAAGATATAAACATTAATATTTCAAGCCCTTGAATGGCAAGACTAAAAGTACAAGCATCAATCCACACTCGCCATTCTACTCGAAGATGTACTGGCCTGATATATTCTCCAGAAAGAATGTACATGAGCAGAGATCTGAGCCAAGGATCGATTAGGGAGTGTAAGGGTTGTTTGTAGTGTTGGAAGGTAATGATTAAGTCGAATGAGCACTTAGTCAGTGTCAGGTCCAATTTCAACAACGATTCAGATTGTGTATACTCCCTAACAATTGTAGATAACTTCACATTGCCCTGCTTAGCATTAATGATCGGAGTCATATTTTCACCTTTCAGTATATGTGAATCAAGGGTAGACTCCAAATTATAACTCTTTAATGGCAGGGTCAAAATATCAGAATCATTATCAATAATTTCATCCCTGGATTCGTTTGGTTCACTTGAGTTTTTGTCAAGGTGTATGTGATTCATCAGTAACGGGAGGAGTTGGATCAGTATCCTCAATTATTCCTAAAGGAGGATCAGTCTTAATGTTTTGGAGCAAGCCTATATCACTAAATTCATTATTCTTCTCGGGGTATAAATCCTCAATTGACTTGTTTTGTCCCCGAGAGTCTCCCCTAGGCTTCTCACTATTTTGTTTGTCCTCCTCTAATATCAACTCCTGGTTTGATGAAGGATGACTCTCAAAAGAAGGGAGGAATCTGGATTTCACCATATTATTTATATCCTCTGGAGGTAAATCCTCAAATAATAAATAATTTCCCTGTGATTCACTCCAGATTTTCAATCCAGGTTCCTCCATTGGGGCATCCTCATCATCTGAAATAGACTCTTTATATCCCTGAGACCAAAATTGATCTAATTCGTCCTCCATTCCCTTAGGGTCACCTTCATTGGGTGCATTTAAATCCTCAGGATGCTAAATGTTAGGTGTTGATTCCCTAAGTGGAGGGTCAGGAGTAGGCTCACTAAGGGTAGAATGGGATTCCACCAGATAATCAATAGGGGAAGTGATAGGAACAATACAACCTTCACCCGAGTTAGTAGGGGTAAGGAGAATACTGTCATTGGGGTCAAGGTCCTCAAGAGGTACCATCTTCCCTTGCTTTTGACTCCAATATAACTCGGGTGGATAATCACTAGGATCGTTCTCCTTTAGTGGCCGTGTCTCATTGGGAGAGTTTAAGTGATAGCTACATAAAACTAGATCCCTATTGTCATTGGTTTCCCCAGAATTATTTAGATGATCATGGTCGTATGGGTAGGGATCAGAAATACTAGGAAGAGCGTAGCTAAGCTGTCATGTTTCTTTATTTAATTGTTGACTATTTCTCAACATCTCTCCCATAGATTCCATCATTTCCTTTTGCTGTTTTTGCATTTCTATCATAAAAGAGGAGAGGCTACTATTATCAGGTTGGGGAGGATAGTCAATTTCAGGCTCTAGTTGCCTAGGGGTATCGGTCCAACCTTGATACAGAAAATCATGAAGGGTGGGAGGGTTGGGTGTTTGCATAGTAGGGATTCCAGGGTTGGAAAATCCCACTCCTAGGCTCTGCTCAAAAGTGGGAGTTATCAGGCCAGTACTCCCAGGATAAGAATAAGAATGATCCTATGAATTGTCAATGTACCCATCAAAGGATGAATACGCTCGGGGCATGGGATCTTGGTTAAAAGATGGGAAGTATTGACTCTAATAATCTAAATGATAGGAGTAAGGGTGATCCATTTCTTTAAGCCAAATAGTTTTAACTCTCTTAAAATTTAAAAGAATTTAGAACACAAGCAAAAACATCCTAGAGAGTTCTATCACTGTCAAAACAAATGCAAATCCAGTGGGATTTGTTTTTAGTAGATTCTAGGTCTTAGAATTAAATGTTCAGTTGGTGGCCAAACAAGTTTTGCAAAAATTACAATTCCTAGGCCAACCTTTGTTGGTGCCTATCACCTACTCGCAAGGGATGGAAGTCTCGAATCGAGCCCACACATGAGGAACCAAAGTAACTTGGTGGATAGGCATGTTGATTTCCGACTAACTTCCATTGTGGTGCAAAAGAGAGGTAGAAATTTATCTAGTGACCTTATGTGTGATGTGCACAGTGTCTCATGTGTGCAACACACGTTCGCGTTTTGAGTTTTTGAAATCTCGCAAACAAGATCCTTTTCACACAATTTCAAGTCACAGATTTTAAGGTCCAACCTCTTAACAGTCCCAATTTTTTAAAGTGACCACTGAATTAATTCAATTCAAGCACTTTGGTGGTCTTAGATTTAGGTTCAATGCAGATGCATGACAGGTAATTGATGCTCAAGAGAAAAAAAAAAAACGTACCTTACTCCAGCTTTCTTCGTGCAGGAATGTATGCAATATGGTAAAGATAAACTAGATGCTGCTCATTCAGTCCTAGATGGTCGTCCTACAGATATGCAGCTTCTAGCAAGCAGTTCTAACTTTTCTTTTTTTTTAATAATAATAAGCAAACAAACCTAATCTAACTAACTAACCAACCTGTAGTTCAAACAATTCAAATAATCCTATAATCTAAATAAATGGGAGCACACTCCTGAAAATACGCTCCCGCATATAAGAGTGATAAGTATAAAGAAACACTGGGAACACGTTCCCAAAAATACCCGACAAGGGTCCAAAAGACAGAAATTAAGTTCTAATGTCTATCTAAACTAAATCTAAACTAAGATCTAATGACTAAATCAGAAGCAAGCTCCTCCGTAAGCCTACGTGCATGGGATCAAGGCCCACATGCTCCTGTTGCTGGCCTCCAAGTGCCGTCAAGGTCCACCAAAAAGATCATCTCCGCCATGCGTGCCCGTTGCGTTCATCATTCAAGGTCGATGTCGTCGCTTTGCTGCGCCTGTCACCTCGTCAGATTCCTCGCACAATAAGATAAAGAATGATCAGGTAATTGCACAACTCAGAATATACAAAAATAATAAAGTGAATCTATTGCGTCTGTTGCCTCCCTGGCAACGGTGCCATTTGACGGAGGGATTTTCACTTATTTATGAAGATGAGAGCAATAAAGTGATATGTCGTTATGTTTTATGTGATGGAAAATCTCTCAATCAAAAATTAAAATAAATATCAAATTTAACCACAATAAAAAAGTCACATCCACAGGGAGGAATAGAACCAATAAATTCACAAGTAGAGGATTATACTGTTTGCAGATACTTTCGTGACTTCAATGCGAGGAATATGCTATTCTAAATGAAGTTTGCAATTTCCTTAAAAGTTCAATTCTATTTATGCAATTTTCACGTCAGGAATTAAGCTCCCAAAAATATGTATATGATGCATGTGTAGTGGCATATCATGTAAATTTGATTTGCATGCAAATCTGATTTGAATTTCAATGTAGAATGATTCACATAACACAAGTGAAGTAAATTCAAGAAACTATAAGTGCATCCATGTAATGTGGCCTGAATAAACTAATAATATTAAAGTGGCAATGGCATGCAATGTAAATTTTAATTGGGGCAAAAATAGAGGATTTCTCCTCTCTCTTCCTCGCTTGAATGACCGTGCGCGGTTGGCGGCGAGAGTCAAAGAGATGGTGCACCTCAATGCGTGCTTCACGATGGTGGTGACGCAGCGGCCGGAGGTGGCCGCTGGCGGCCGGACGGTGGAGAATAGCCGTCGGCCTGTTGGGCTCTGTTGGAGGAGAAGAATCAAGCGTGGAGAGGAGGAAGAGCAGCTGCCTGCGGGCGTGCTGCTGCGCTATGGGCACGCGCAAGGGCATGCAAGGGCGCACCTGCTGGTGACTGGGCTGCGTGCACTTGGCTGCCTGCGGGTGGCTGGGCTGCGCACGCTTGGTTGCTTGCTGGAGTGCAAGGGCGCGCCTGCGGGCGTGGCTGCCTGAAAGCAGGGCTGCTTGCGGCTGCAATGAGGGCTTGCAGGGGGCGGTGAGGCTGTGGCAGTGGCGCTGCCAGGGCTGCGGTGACTGCTGGGCGCGGTGAGGCAATAGCGCAGTTGTAGGAGCACAGTGGGAGGTGCTATGCTTGCAGGGCACGCGGCTACGGTGGGAGATGCTGGAGCGTGCGGGGTGGCAGGCTGGAGTGTGCTTGGTGAAGGCATTGGTGGCTGCTTGGCGCAGGTTCAGGATGGCGAGGGCACGGGTGCAAGCTTGCGGTGGGGATGCTTGCAAGGTGGGCAAGCGGTGGAAGCTGTTGGTAGTGGGTGGTGTTTGCTTTGTTCCATAGTACACTCCCTCTCCACGGTGGGGAAGGTGGAGATGATCCCCGCCAAGGGGAGAAGAAGAAGACCCCCTCTCTCTTGCCAAGAACCTCTTTTATCTCCTCCCCCATTCGCAAGTCAAGGGATTTTTAAATCCCTTACTAAATTTGGCCAGCAGCTGTTGGGGAGGTGTTGTTGAGGCTGGCCGGTTGTTGGAGGAGAAATTGCTTTTACCACCCTTTTCTTTGCAACATTATTCATACAATAATAAAACATAAAATAATTACATACTAAGTTATAGAATGCACTAAAATAGATGTAAACTTAAATAATGATGCATGCAATCATTCTATAACTTAATGTAGTTATTAACAAACCTAAAATGTAAGAATAGAGTTAACTTAGGTGTAACAATAGTCCATTAACATGGATTCATCAGTGGGTGTGCGAGCTCGCTAGAGGTATGCCAGTGTTGAGGACGGCAAAGGTGGTACGGGCAGTGTGATGTGAGAACCTAAGTTCTAAGGGTGTAGGAAGAGTTAGGGGAAGGAGAGGAGTTGAGAACAAGTGACTACGAATGAGGAGAGAGCGAGGATGGTGTCAGCTATGATTGGCCAGCATCGGAGACGAAGATAGCTTTGGAGAGAGGAACGACGACGTCTGAAGGAGGAGGTGTTCAGGGCGTAGATCAAGTAAAAGATGAATACATCGTAGTATAGCACGAAATTCGTCTCGACAAATAAAATTAACAAAACTGAGAGTCCCGGTCGATCACAAGGAGGCAGAAAAATGATTTTGATTTCATGCACTTGTTCTAAATCTAATTAGTAAATAGTAGAGATAATGAACCACAATATATATATCACATTATGAATTGCATACATGGAATTGAAACAAATTATAACATGAACATAAACTACTTATGTAACAGAACGAGGGCACCACAGGTGGTTCGTGGTGGCCTTTTGAAGAGGTTGCGGAGAGCAACGACAATCCAACAGGGTGGCCAAATGGATTTTTCAAACGGAGGCAGAGAAGATGGGAAGAAGAAGAGAGAGGTAGAAGAAGGAAGTAGAAGAAGAGAATGAGAGAGAGTTGAGAGAGTTTTCCAAAGGGGGGCCCTTTGGTCCTTTAATAACTTTTTTTCTCGTACAAATCCTTCTTCTTGGTTAGTTTATTCTGGTGCTGCCACGTGGCTCTCTCCGCGCCCTCAGATCCGCATCGCATGGCTCCCGCGCACCCGCACTGCTTCTTCACATTTTCGTCTTCAAGTCTGCCTCATCATCTCAGCCGTACGATCATCGGACGACTTAAGCGCGCGCTCTTCGTGATCCTTAGCGTGATTCACACGCCTTCCTGATTTCACACAACCCGCACAATCGCGCATTCCGCCAGCAGTGTGCTCTAATCGCGCCACGTTGCATGCTCTACACCATCCAATCGCACATGCGCACTTGCATGCACCCACCCGCAACCCACACCAATTTCTGCGCAGCGCAGGGGCTCAAACCCGCATCCCGTGCATACGCGGGCACGCGCGCGAGCCAATGCGCTACACAAAACTTTGTAATATATACTTAATTATATTTATATTAATCTATTCTGTGTGGCGATGTGGTGCATTCGTGGCCATTTGATGAAGATCTAACGGCCCACACTGCGAGGCAAGGTGCCTTCTGGGGTTGGGGGCGCGGCAAGGGGCAGCTGCGATGGTGCCACATGGCGCCATCGTGGTCGTCCGTTCTTCTCTTTATATCTGATGACGTAGGCCTCTGATTAAGTTGATTTCTGCACCGTTGGACTGCAAACATCGATCCGAATCCATCTGTATAGTTGGATTTGTCATCTAAGGTCTGGATCTTCTTCAATTTGCCCATTGACCCTTGCTCTTCTGCGGACTCCCTAAGGTGCTACGGGAGTCTAATTGATGCGATCTTGGATGCGTTGGACTCCCGTCGTTATTCCGAACAGATCCATAAGATTGGATCAGTCATCTGCAGCCCTAGATTACCTGCAATCATTAATACCTCTCAAATAATATAGTTTAATACATAAAATACATATATCAACTACGATGCAAAATACAATGCGTATGCATGTAGAATGTTCATGTTAAGCTAAGTTCTAGCTTAATTCAGGCGAGTTAGGACCTATGATTGCTACGCAATCATACCCCCATGCCTAAATCTGGCTAGTCCCTAGCAAGTGCAAGACTAAATACATTTTACCAAGAGTTAAACTAAAGATTTATTTCTTTTTGCTGCATCCAAAAATTCAAAATCCAGATAACTATGAATATATAATGTAGTAGCTTCTGCAACGGATCCAAGCGAAGACTCGATATACATTTAAAGCTTGTACTTGACCCCTAGTAAAATTCTATCGGGACAGGCGAACCTCTTCTCTCAGGGTTATAAAATATTTTTTGATTTTGGCCTCGGTGTTTGGTTTGGGTAGGAGATGTCTGAGTTAACTGGATTGCATTTGGTGGCTTACTCTCTTCTGGTGCTTCTTAGAGACTAGTATTTCATAATTTAGATTTCCAGATTATTGAATAAATCAACTTAGAGAGGAGCTAAAAAAAACTGTGCTCTCTTTAATCTTTTGTACTCTTCTCTCTTTTTTTCTTTTTCTTCCTGAGCTCACATCTCCCCAGATTTGCAATTGTATTTGGTGGTCTCACACGGCATGACACTTTAATTAGGTTATGATGACCCTACGACTAAGTCAGACTTCTCAGCCCGTATTCAGGAGGTCAGAAATACAGGAAAAGTAGGTTAAGGCTGTATTTGGTGGTTCTTGAGGGTGGTAGGTGTTTTTGCCTCAAAACATTTCAAAACATTTAACTTGACTCACATTACGCAATTGTTTTACATAACACCCTTTTTTTTCTTTTTTGTTTTTTTTTCTTCTTTTTTTTTCTTCTTCTCTTTTTTTTTCCGAGCAAACAACTCTTTTGTTTGCAAATCTAGTGGCACAATGCCACAACATGACATGCTGCTGTATTTATCAGCACAACATAACACGACATACGTATTTTTATACGTAAAGGATTCTTGGGGAATTTTGGGATGACCAAGAGGATTTTGGGTGGCTTATTTGGTGGAAGTGCCTCTTCTAGGCACTAGGTAGAGACGGATAGGACGACTTATTTTTGACCTTGACATCTGTACCCTCCTTCAGCCGAAGATTTCGTAGAGGACGGTCGTGACCATCAACCTCAGTCATAGTTTTATTAGAACCCGCTCTCTGTGTTTTTGCCTTATTTGGTGGCTCTCATATAGAATTTCTCACAAATTTAATACACAAGAACTGAGAGCGAAAACTATGCCCAACTCCAAGTGTCATTATTCAATTATTAAAGATTCTTTATACTAGCCTTAGAGCACCAGTACTCTCTACTCTCACCTCACATATGTTTTGGTGGATCTACTAGAAGATAGTTCACCTGACTCCCTAATTGCTGTCCAAGGGTTCAAGAGAAGAAGCGATGCTTCTTTTCGACAAACTAGAAATGTCTAGCGATTTTCATAGAGGATCCATTGCAAAATCTACATGCAAGTATGAAATTATACTGGATTCTAGGTCTAGGAATTTACTAAAGAATAAATCTTTAATAAAACCTCTTCATAAAACGATCTAATCCCCCCAATTGTTGGCAGAAAATTTTCAGTTTTTTATGAACTACCCCCCCATGCCTAAGTGTTTGCATGTCCTCATGCAAGAATAAAAGAAATTGGAATAAGGCTAGGTGTATGTGGATAGAAATCACCTGGAACTGCTTCTGAGTTATCATTCAGCTCACGCCATTGCTGCAATGCCATACATAATATGCAGAACAATATGCAAAACATTATGCGAAAAGGAAATATGCTATGTATATATGGTATGTATATATGTATACTTGCTGAGTTTAACGCCTCCAGTTGGGCAACTCATCAGTCATATGTCCTCAAGAAGATGTATCGTTTCACCAGTAGGAGGAGGTTCCTGGGCAAAGAATGGTTTGAGGCGCTGGTCATTAACTGTAAAAACTTGCCCAGATTTTGGATCTCTAATTTGGACCGCCCCGTTAGGATACAGGTGGACCACCAGAAACGGCCCAGTCCACTTGGACTTGAGCTTTCCTCCAAAGAATTTGAGTCGGGAGTCAAACAACCAAACCTGCTGGTTAGGTGCAAACTACTTCCTTCGTATGTGTCGATCATGGAAAGCTTTTGTCTTGTCCTTGTATATTTTTGCATTCTCATATGCTTCTCGCCTAATCTCCTCTAACTCACTGAGCTGGAGCTTCCTTTCATAACCTCCAGCCTCGACGTTAAAATTACACTCCTGCACCGCCCGAAAGGCACGGTGCTCCATCTCCACAAGAAGGTGACAAGCCTTTCCATATACCATGCAGTATGGTGAAATTCCAAGCGGGGCCTTGTACGTGGTCCGATATTCCCATAGTGCATCGATCAACCGATCGGACCAATCCTTCCCATCAGGTCTAACCGTCTTTTGAAGGATAAGCTTGATTTGACAGTTTGATACTTCAGCCTGCCCATTGGTCTGTGGGTGATACAGGGTAGCAATGCGGTGCTGCACACCGTATTTCTTCAATAATGATCTGAAATGGGCATGGATGAAGTGGCTTCCCCCATCACTTATCAGGGCGCGGGGAACTCCGAATCTCGCAAAAATAAATTCCCAGACAAAGGATATAACAGTCCTATGATCAGCTTGTCTTGCCGGGATGGCTTCTACCAACTTTGAGACAGTCTACTACAAGGAGTATGTACTCAAAGCCATGTGAGTTCGGGAAGGGGCCCATAAAGTCAATGCCCCAGTCATCAAACACTTCTACGACCAGAATGGGTTGGAGAGGCATCATGTCTCTTCAGGTCATAGAATTGACTACCTGGCATCGCTTACAGCACTTGGCAAACTCGTGTGTATCTCTGAAAATGGTCGGCTAGAAAAATCCCGATTGCAAAATCTTTGCAGCGGTTTTTCGACCTGAGAAATGACCCCCACAAGCGTCACTGTGGCAGAAGGATAGCACACTAGAGATTTCCGAATCAGGGGTGCATCTACGGATGATCTGATCAGCCCTAATGCGAAAGGGCAATGGGCCTTCCCAAAAATAGAACTTAGCCTTTGATATAAATTTGAGCTTTTGATCCTTGGATAATCCTGTAGGTAGCCTACCTGCGACAAGATAGTTTGCTATATCAGCATACCAAGGAAACTCCACAGAGTTGATAGATAGTAGAGACTCATCTGGAAATCAGTCTGATATCGGTGGGGAGTATGGAATGTAGTCTGGGTCTAGCCAAGACAAGTGGTCTGCCACAACATTATGTGCTCTAGCTTTGTCACGGATTTCGATATCAAACTCCTGCAACAGAAGGATCCATCTGATAAGACGAGGTTTGGCGGCCTTCTTTGCCAACAAATGCCAGAGGGCGGAATGGTCAGTGTAGATGATAACTTTGGACTCGAGTAAGTATGACCTAAATTTCTCCAACCCGAATACTACGACCAGCAATTCTTTCTCAGTGACTATATAGTTACGCTAAGCCTCATTCAGCGTTTTGCTGGCGTAGTATATTACAAATGGATGGCACTCCCGACACTGACCAAGAACACCTTCGACAGCGAAGTCGGAGGTGTCATACATCATCTCGAAGTCGAGTGACCGGTCGGGGGGTTGGAGAATAGGTGCACTGGAGACAACGTTTCTCAAGGTCAGGAAAGCGCTAAGACACGAGGAGTCAAATTCAAAAGGTGTGTCGGTTACCAGAAGATTCGTTAATGGACGAGCAATTTTCGAGAAATCTCGAATGAATCTTTGATAAAATCCGACATGCCCTAAGAATGATCTGATTTTCCTGAAAGAGCTAGGCGGAGGTAATCTCGAAATGATTTTGGACTTAGCTCGGTCGACCTCGAGTCCATTAGAGGAGATCCTGTGACCTAGTATGATGCCATCCCTCACCATAAAATGGCTTTTTTCCCATGAAAGTACTAGGTTAACTTCTATACATCTCCTTAGAATCTTTGTGAGGTTATTGAGACAAGATGAGAAATCATCTCCAAACATGGAGAAGTTGTCCATGAATACTTCTACGCAATCCCCGATCATGTCTGAAGAGATGGCCATCAATCATCGCTGAAAAGTAGCTGGTGCGTTGTAGAGGCCGAAAGGCATCCGCTTAAAAGCGAATGTTCCAAAGGGACACGTAAAAGTCATCTTGTCTTGGTCTTCCGGGTTGATTGCGACTTGATTGTACCCGGAGTATCCATCCAGAAAATAGAAGAAACTACGCCTGGCTAGCCGTTCTAGAATCTTATCAATAAAGGGCAAAGGAAAATGATCCTTTTTGGTAACCGAGTTTAGCTTCCTGTAGTCAATGCAGACCCGCCATGAAGTCATGGTGCGGGTCAGGATGGATTCACCCAATTCATTTCTGATTACGGTGAGTCCTGTCGTTTGGGCACTACCTGAATGGGACTCACCCACTGGCTGTCAAAAATCAGATAGATAAAGTCTGCGTCCAGCCATTTAATGATCTCCTTCTTGACTACCTCCAACATATTTGGATTTAGGCATCTCTGAGGTTGTCTCGACGATCTCACCCCTTCATCAGTGTAGATATGGTGAGTATAATATGAGGGGCGAATTCTGTGGAGATCAACAATGCCCCACCTGATAGCAGCCCTATGTGCTCGCAAAATGGAGATCAACCGGTGTTCCTGATCTAGAGTCAAGTGAGCATTGATAATCACTGGATATGTCTCACTTTCTCCCAGAAACACGTATTTGAGCAAATCAGGTAAGGGCTGTAGCTCTAGTAGCGGAGGGTGGGGAGGAGAGTTATGCAAGGGAGGAGAGGAAATAATAGCGAAAATTTGCTGATCCTGATTTATGAAGAATCCGCCTGTAGTGGTCATGTAATCCTGTCTTAAGATATTAGTGTTGGATAGGATAGGATAGTCAGGATCAGGGGTGTTAGGAATAGATGAACACCCATGACAACCAGATCCATGGGATGAAATGTGTATATTAGTAGTCTCAGTCCCGTGTGGATCATAATCAAAGACCCTTGATAGTGAGGATGAATGTGCCATTGGGTCACTGCAGAGGAGCCCAATGTTCCCACAGAAAGCTGAATCTTCATCATCACATCCTCCTCGATTAAGTCACAATCAAAGTTCTTTGATGCCCTAAAAATGTCCAGTCTAAGCTTTTCATTTCCCAGGGCAATCTCCATGCACCCTGATGCACAGTCGATGTTTGCACGGGTGGTTGCCAGAAATGGGTGACCTAGGATAATCGATGCATCACGGAGATTAGGAGGAACCTCCATATCAAGAACAAAAAAGTTCGCTGGAAAGCAGAATCCTTGGACTTTACGATCACATTTGCAACCACCCCCCTTGGTGTTTTTACAGATCGGTTAGCCAACTGTATGGTAACCGAGGTGGGCTTTAACTCCCCAAATCGAAATCGATCAAATACTGCGGTAGGAGTTAGGTTGATGGACGATCCCAAGTCAAGAAGGGCCCTATCAAAAGGGGAATTCTGCAATAAGCAGGAAATCAATGGTGTGCCCAAGTCCTTCTTCTTTGGCAATAAGTCAACTAAAATAACTGCACTGGCTTCCTCAGATAATACCTCTTGTCATCCGATCCTCTACTGTCGCTTCGGAGTACAGTAGTCCTTAAAGAACCTAGAGACAACTGGGATGTGATCTATCACTTCGAGGAGAGGGACCTGAATGTGAACTTCCTTCAACATAGATTTTAGGTCCTCGAAATTCCGCGTGTCCTTTTTCCGTGCTGAATCTCATGTTAGGGCCGCGGGAAAAGGGATAGGAATTTCAGGGTCTAAAGGCATCTTTCCTTTATCTAATGAAGATGGCTTGTTAGAGGAAGAGGGTGTTGAGCCATCTCATGGTATGGTGCAGGAAAAATCGTTACCCGCTTGCCAAGGTAGCAGGTCCTGTGTAGTCTTTCTACTCCTTAAGGTAACAACTTTTGCATCGACGTGCTGTCAATGCAGGGGCAGAGGAGCGGGTTGGTCTGGATACACAAGGTTTGCCAGCAGAGGTGGCTGACCGAGCCCATAACCAGGAGGTGCGGGAGGTGCTTGCATAACCGCGTGTGCCTACCCCTGTGGTGCTTGGAATCTAGGTGGGGCACCCTGATTCTGGACATATCTCGGGTTCGGGACAGGTTGGGAGGGTAAAGCTCCCTGTGATCTATGCTCCTGCATCATCTGGTTCTACGTGTTCTATATGCTCTGTATTTGGTCAGCCATTGCCTTCATTATTTGGAGGTTGTCATGAGTAGATTTCCGAATAGATGCCTACAGTTTCTCCTTCAACGACTCCAAAGGGTCTGCCCGCTTTGGAGGGTAGTTGCCAGCTTGGTGCAGCGGTTGATAGATAGAGCATGTCTGTTGCTGCTGAGACGAGAATGGCTGCTGCCTAGGATACGTGTTCTGCACATTCCCGTATTATCTGGTCTGGTAGTGTGGAACTTGACTCGGTCACTGTGGATTACCAGACCAGGCGAAATTGGGATGCTGGCGCCAACCATGGTTATATGTTTCAGAATATGGGTTGTTACGCTCGTATCCCTGAATGGCATTGACATCTTCATAAGTCGAAGATGTCTTAGATGCAAATTCATCAAAAGAATATGCACTTGCATCATCATGTGGTGCGAAACCCTGATTGTACGGTGCCAGATCCATATTGTTCACGGGTTCCTGGTATGCAGGATCCCTTGAAGATGGAGAGAAAACATCCCGAGTAATCGGAGAAGAGGGGGCTCGGGATGCTTGAGAGGAGTAAGATGGAGTAGTGTTGCCAGAAGATCCGGATCTCGCTTGCATCAATTCATCGAGCTTCTTATTGAGCAGATCCACCTTATCCAGCTTTTGGTGATAATGTCCATGTCGGCTCGGGAAGATTCGGCTTGAGCTTCGTGGACATTAACTCATTGCTGTCTAGGTTGCTGGAACTGGTTCATTGAGGTGGCGTTCATCGAGGTGGCGTTCATCGAGTTCTCTACTAAGGACTCAAACAATTCAAATGCGGTGTTCTCGTCCTTCGTGAGAAAATTCCCACCGATAGATGCATCGACCAGGTACCGATGTGAGACATCCAGTCCATGGTAAAATACTTGGGCAAGGTGCCATTTGGGTACACCATGATGTGGGCACTTCCTGAGAAGATCGTGAAATCTATCCCAGGCATCATGTAGCTTCTCTCCAGGGCCTTGAGCAAAAGTCATGATTGTGCGCCTCATGGCATTTTTTCAACCGATCGGGAAGAACTTTTGGAGGAATTTGTGACGTAATTCCTCCCAGGTTCCAATTGGCCTCCCGATGATCTTGAACCAATAAGCAGCTTTATCCTTGAGAGAAAAAGGAAAAAGCTTCATGAGAACAATTCCAATAACAATATTCCTGGGTCAAACTGACTCTGCAAGCCGACTTAGGTCTTTGAGGTGTTGGAAGAGATTCTCATTCGAGTTTCCATGGAAATGAGTCTAAATTAGACTTATGATATTCGATTTTAACTCGAATGCATCTCTGCTTGTGGGAATCCAAACCTGAGGTGCTATGATTGCAGCGACCGGATCAAAGAAGTCCCGCAGTTGTTCTCCTCGTGGTGGGTGCTGCATCCTATCGAGTGTCGTGAGAATCCGATCGATGCTCTGCTCATATTTCTATTCCATTTCCTCAACCCTGGCTTCCAAGCGAGCCATTGGGTCTTGATTTTCAGAATCCTGACGGATTTGAGGACCAGGATTAGCCATCTCAGCTAATCAGGTGGAACAAGGTTGAGACGAGAGGTTGGGCGAAAATCGCCTCTGTCACCTTGGGTTTAGCTCCTAAGGTCCTGTGAGGTTAAGTCTTAATGACCTTCTTCCTTGCATACACCAACTCAAAGGGTTGGTGTAGTCAAGCATAACAAGGCTAAGGCCTTGTTAAACAGAGTGGTCCTTTAGATCAGATGACCTAATTTTTCATTTAAGTTCAACTTGAAGAAAATTCGGCGAGAGACCGACTGCAAGGAATTCCCACCTCTCAAGCTAACTTTGCCAGGCTGGTTATGAAGGGACTACGAGAAAGGTTCTTCCTTCAACTTTCGCCTCCAGCTCCATTACCCTACATCCGTAGTCGTTTGACGCTACCTCGCAACCTTAGACACCAGGTTTTGCAAGAGAGGTTGAAAGTACTCAATAGTTTCAAGCCAAATGCAGGTTATTTGATGTGTTCTTTGTTAATTTTAACCTATCTTTTCAATGTAGTACTTATGGTGGGTGGTCCACAAGGTGACTCGTCTCACCGACTAACTTTTGGACTTGTTAGGGTCCAAGTTAGTTCAATGTGATCCTATTGGCTCATGCGCTTCTAAGTTGTTTCAAACTAAAGATCAGAAATCAAATATAAACTCTCAAGTAAAGATGGAATTCAAATGATTTGAAACTTAGCAAGAAGATTCCCTTTTCAATAAGCTTTTTGGAGAATATTTTTTTCAGAATTTTTATTATTTTCAACAAATAGTTATGAATTTTTAACTAGCAAGGAGTCAAATTTGGGATTTAGACCCTGTGTTGGTTTTTCTGTTGCAAACGATATCAAATATGCTTCAAAAATTTTATAAAATTATGATATTGAAAGCTAATTTGATTATATTTCACACCCCACAAATTTTGAGTCAATCTAATTTGTATGTTTGTCAGAATTGATTTTCAAAGTTCATAAAAGTTCTATTTTTAAGCAATCTGACACATATGTACTCCATAAATTTTTAAAAATTCCAAAAATGTAATTTATTTTTGTTAATGGTAGCGTTGGAAAGATAATTTGAAAATCTAATTCCATTCGAAATTTCAAGATTTTTGGAGCAATAGAAACATGGCTATTGAATTTTGAAGAAAACACTTACTTTCTGGCCGAATTTCTAATAGCAATGTGTGCACCTAATTTCCACGGCACCCACTTTGATTTGTTCGCTGCTTCTCTGGTTTAATCCTGTACACAAAAATAGCATGTTATAGATGAAATCAAAAGTCGCCTTGCCTCCTCGGCGACGGCGCCAATTTGTTCAGGGCGTAGATCGCGTAAAAGATGAATACATCGTAGTATAGCGCGAAATACGTCTCGACAAATAAAATTAACGAAACTGGGAGTCTCAGTCGATCACAGGGAGGTAGAAAAATACTTTTGATTTCATGCACTTGTTCTAAATCTAATTAGTAAATAGTAGAGATAATGAACCACAATATATATATATATATCACATTATGAATTGCACACATGAAATTGAAACAAATTATAACATGAACATATACTTATGTAACAGAAGGAGGGCACCACGGGTGTTCGTGATGGCTTTCTGAAGAGGTTAAGGAGAGCAACGACAATCGAACAAGGTGGCCTAATGAATTTTTCAGACGGAGGCAGAGAAGATGGGAAGAAGAAGAGAATGAGAGAGTTATTTTCCAAAGGGGGGCCCTTTGGTCCTTTTATAACTTTTTTTCTCATACAAATCCTTCCCCAAATCCTTCTTCTTGGTCAATTTATTCTAGTGATGCCACGTGGCGCTCTCTGTGCCTCAGATCTGCATTGCATGGCTCCCGCACGCCTGCACTGCTCCTTCGCATTTTCGTCTTCAAATCCTGCCTCATCATCTCAGCCGTCCGATCTTGCAATCAGACGGCTTAAGCACGCACTCTTCTCATTCCTTAGCGTAATTCACATGCCTTCCTAATTTCACACAACCCATCAATCGCGCGTCCCGCCCACAGTGCGCTCTAATCACGCCATGTGGTGCGCTCTACACCATCCAATCGCGCATTCGCGCTTGCACGCACCCGCCCGCAACCCACACCAATTTCTACGCAGCGTAGGGGCTCGAACCCATGCCCCGCGCATATGCAAGCGCATGCGCGAGCCAATGCGCTACGCAGAGCCTTTGTAATATATATTTAATTATATTTATATTAATCTGTTCTGGGTGGCAATGTAGCACGTTCGTGGCCCTTGGATGAAGATCCAACGGCCCATGCTGTGAGGTGAGGTGCCTTCAGGGGTTGGGGGCACGGCGAGGGGCAGCTGCGATGGTGCCATGTGGCACCATCGTGGCCGTCCGTTCTTCTTCTCTTAATATCTGATGACGTAGGCCTCCAATTAAGTTGATTTCTGAACCGTTGGACTGCAAATGCCGATCCGGATCCATCCGTATGGTTGGATTTATCATCTGAGGTCTGGATATTCTTCAATTTGCCCCTTGACTCTTGCTCTTCTACGGACTCCCTAAGGTGCTACGGGAGTCTAATTGATGCGATCTTGGATGCGTTGGACTCCCGTCGTTATTCCGAACATATCCATAAGGTTGGATTGGTCATCTGCAGCCTTGGATTACCTGCAATCATTAATACCTCTCAAATAATATAGTTTAATACATAAAATACATATATCAACTACGATGCAAAATACGATGCGTATGCATGTAGAATGTTCATGTTAAGCTAAGTTCTAGCTTAATTCAGGCGAGTTAGGACCTATGATTGCTGCGCAATCAAGAGGAAGCCTCTCGCAGGTATGGCAAGGAGCGGATGATGGAGAGGAAGGGATTTCCACTGCCTATGGTTTGTGGGAGAGGGAGAGGAGGCTGGAGAAGGAGGGTCGCCGAAGTAAAGTGGAGCAGGCTAGAGGTCAAGGAGAAGAAGGGTTTTTGGCCTTAAAATTTGCTAAAGAGCACGGCATTGCAAAGCAGATCCTTTTAAAGGCCTCAAGAAGGGCACCAAGCTTGGGAAGAAGCTTGAAGAGCTCAAGATTTCAGGGGAGAAGATCCCCAAAATTCCTTTCATTCGCCTAATCTATGGGGTCCAAATTAGGGTTTGAGATGCGGCTCAAACGATTAAGAAGGTCCTCAAGAAAAATCCTTCCAAATTTGGAGGGATTCGGTTGAGAAATCAGAGAGGCATCCCTGATTGAAGGTTAGCTACTTTGGGTTCCCATCGGCAATGGCAGTAGGGACCTCTTTGAAGAGAATGACTTGAAGTTGGGGGCCTTTTTGCTAAGATTTTCAAAAGCTAGGGGTTTGAGTGAAAGAAATAAAGATTTAAAGGATTGAGATGCAAACTAGGTCAACATGGACTCTGATTGGACCCAAATTTTGGTAAAGACCTAATTTGGACACAAGAAATCTATTGGTAAAGCCAAACTTCAATTTTGACCAAATTTGACTGGCTAATTTGCATAAAAACCCAAATTAAGGTAAAATTCCATCTGAGACTTTGTTTTAGGTCAAAATAGGTTCAGATGGTCAAAGGGTACCAAACCTCTTAGAATATTTTTCTATGAATTTTAGGAGGTTTAGGTGAATTTTATTCTGACCGAAACCTCTTTTATTTAAGCTGATCTGAAATTAGGGTTTTATGTATTGTTACAATTCTCGGAAAGCCTGAAACCCAATTTCTATCTGTATGGACCCATTTTTTGGACTTTTAAGCTCATTTGA
Organism: Thalassia testudinum; assembly: GCA_037157565.1. Lineage (NCBI taxonomy): Eukaryota > Viridiplantae > Streptophyta > Magnoliopsida > Alismatales > Hydrocharitaceae > Thalassia > Thalassia testudinum. Next base: position 129,964,507 of record JAZHRO010000055.1, read on the forward strand.
GCCTTATTTAATCTCTTTGTGACCCCATGGTTAATTTATGTTTGAGATGTGCTGTTAAAATTACATAATTAACCCTAATTTCCTATTTTCCTCTCAAATCAAAATAACATGGAATTATGGCCCCCAAATGATTATGTAGGAGCATTTATCCATCAAACCTGACTAAAAGTGGCCAGTTAGGGCCTATGATCCGAGGAGGCTCGAATTCCATAACCTAAGGTAGGGTTTGATGACAGTTAGCAAGTATTGAACTCGTTTCATTGAGCTCTCACGTTTCGAGCCGACTGTAGTCCATTTAGGGACTTCGACCAGAGATACGGAAGTGTGTTAACCCACTTTCATTGGACACTTTTTCCCAGGTAGTTGACATAGCTATGAAGTACGTACTGGGTGATGTTGAGACTTGCAGGAGTTTTGGCAGTGGATCAAGGAAGAAGTCAAAGTTCCAAGGCTAATTTCACAAGCAGAGGGACTAAAGGTACCAGTCATATAGAGCACCACCACCTGTATCCTAGGCCCCTTAGCAGTAGGCACTGACTTAGACTTTTGGGTACACTCAGTCCCATCCTATTGCTCCGACTCAGACTCAGGCACCATGGGACGAGCACAATCTAGACCGGAGTAATGACCTTGCTACAAGTGTGGTCAGCAGGGCCACCTTAGGAAGGACCGCCCAACCAAGATGGGGACCCAAGGTGGCCAGAATAGAGGAGCAGCTTTGATCTACCAGACCCGTGGCGGGGGCTCCCAGCAATTCTGAGGAAGTGGACTGCTCCAGGCCAGAAGCCTACTTAGAGCATCATCGGTTCTTCTACACCCTCACCGGCAAGATGAGTGTATGCACTATCTCTGAGGGACGCACAGACTTTTCCATCTGTGATGGCAGGTATGGTGACGATTGACCAACGTTTGGTGTTTACCTTATTTGACTCTACCACTTCCCATTCTTATATATCACTTGAGTTTTCTACAAAACAAAAGAAACAACCAGTACTGCTAGATGAGGCATTTGTCATCAAGGGTCCAGCAGGGCAGCTATGGGTAGCTGAGATAGCTTTCATGGGTTGTGAGGTAGACATCAGGGGCTACACTCTGCTAGCCGACCTGATGGAACTTGAGATGGAGGATTTCGATGCCATTCTTAGCATGGACCGGTTGTCAGGCCACCATGTGTCGGTGGTTTATTTTGAGAGAAGGTTGTCTTATCAATTCCAGGAGCACCGTAGTTTGAGTATTATGGAAATCTAACAGCAGACTGATCAGGTGTGTCTCGGCCTGTTGTCTTATCAATTCCAGCAGCACCACAGTTTAAGTATTATGGTAATCTGACAGCAGACCGATCAGGTGTGTCTCGGCCTTGCAGGCAGTCAAGTTACTGAAGGGGAGGTGCACCGAATACCTTGCCTATGTATCTACTGTTGGTGCTAGAGCACCACGATCATTTGTTTTGATGATAACAAAACACGTGTTATTTAACATTTGCAATTTGAGTCCTAGATTTCAGGTCAATTGCAAATGTGGACGTGTTTAGACGGAGTTCGAGCTCGCATCCAGGACGAATTGGAGGAGCTTGACGGAAAACAGAGGAGGTTCGCATGGAGCGAAAGATTGGAGATGGAAGACAAGAAGAATAGGATAGATTCTTTTTTATCCTTTCATGTATCTCTTGTATTTATTTTCTTGCTCTTTTTGATTCCTTAGAACATTATGTTAAAGAGCCTCAAAGTACCCTAAAAGTAGTCCTAGGAACACCTGCACAACCCTAGGATACTTAGGTTTTCTGTAGAATACTTAGAAAACCAATATAGGGCTCAAACAGCATTTCCAGACGTCTAATCACAAAATCAGACGTCTGATAAAGTATTTTAAGACGTCTGACTGTTGTTTCAGACGTCTGATAACCTTTTAGGTTGGACTTAGTTTTCTGTCTGCTGAAATCAGACGTCCAGACCTTAGACCAGACGTCTTAGGAGACGTCTGATGACTTTGCCAGACGTCCAATTAGTGGACCGTTGGCTGGCTTAGAAAACACTGAAGGTTATGACCGTTAGAGCCTTATCAGACGTCCATAGGACTTACCAGACGTCTGATAAATGACCGTTTTGCCTCGGCTGACCCAAAATCTCTTCTCAGAGATTTTCTAGCCGTTGCAACGTTTGGAAATCAATTCCCACAGTAAAAGTAGGTTTCCAGACGTCCAGACTTAGTACCAGACGTCCTGTATGTCGTCTGATGGACTTGCACAAAAACCCTGTTTAGATCTGATTCAAGTCAGGGAGAAACCCGCATAGAATCAGACGTCTGACATTGGAATCAGACGTCTTAAAGTGGCCTTCCAGACGTCTGATGCCAGAGTTAGACGTCTGATAACCCTGTCAAATGCAATCATTGTCCTGATTTCGGCCTGATTCTCTTGGGCTTTGCACCCAACGGCTATGGAAGCTTTTCCAAGCCTTCCAAAGCCTTCCTAAGGCCTCTATAAATAGAGGGGAACCTTTGTAACACAAACACACAACATACACACTAAGAGAAACAAGAGACACACCTAAGCAACTTAGTTCCACTCTTTTGTGTCCAATTGAGGCCCTTGCTCTCCAATCTCAAGCTCCATCATCTTGAGAGCATCAAGCCTTCGCGCGCCCGCTCTCCCGCCGTAGATAACGAGAGCGACGTAGCGCCATCGCGTGGCACACGCACCGCGTCATCGTCGACGCACTCCATGCAAAGGGGAGTTTCCTATTTCCTATAGAAGCTAGGTTTAATTTTGTTGGCTCTATAGGACTGTTGTTTTATTTTATCTTTGTATTTTGGTTGGGTATTCGCTTTGCGAATTCCCGTCTCCTTCGTGGGACAAAATCCTTCTCGTGGAGAGAAGGGGTTGAGGAACGCTACCCTCGTACTTGTAGCGTGGTTGTACTGAGGTTGAATCACCCTCATTTTAAAGTGATTCGGTTAGTGGATTTGATCAACTAGGTTGATCGGAAAATCCTAACTCGAGAGGGTTAGGTGGTGGTTTTCACCCGGTTTGGGTTTCCACCTAAAAATACTTTGTGTCTTTGTGTGATTGACTATTTGTGAGATTGTTTATATTTCAATTACGCATTTTTTACGTCACACTGATCTCACCCCCTCCAAGTAGGGAATTACATCTACGACCCCAGGAGAGAAACCAGAGTTAGGGAGTGTGCCTATCATACAGGAATATGCTGGTGTGTTCTCCGAGGATCTACAAGGACTTCCACCTAAGCGGGAGATCGAGTTTAAGATCTCTCTCATTTCGAGGACCAATCCTATATCGATTATCCTGTACCGGATGGCACCAGTAGAATTGAAGGAGCTAAAGATGCAGCTCCAGGAACTCCTTGAGAAGGGATTCATACTGCCTAATGCCTCACCCTGGGGGGCTCCAGTGTTCATGAAGAAGAAGGATGACACATTACGTCTTTGCATTGATTACAAGCAGTTGAATAAGGTGACCATCAAGAATAGACATCCCCTTCCGCAGATCGATGACTTGTTTGATCAGCTTCATAGGGCCATGATATTCTCCAAGATCGATCTGCGTTCAGGCTACCACTAGCTCAGAATAAGAGAATGGGACATATCAAAGACTCCTTTCAGGACTCATTATGGCCATTATGAGTTCTTGGTGATGCCATTCGGACTAACAAACGCCCCTACCGCGTTTATGGACTTGATGAACTGGATTTTCTGACCCTAACTAGACCGCTTTGTTGTGGTTTTCATTGACAAGGTTCACATCTATTCCCAGGATGAGGTACAACATGAGCAGCATCTTCGGTTGATCTTAGAGACACTAAGGAAGCATCAATTATATACCAAGTTCAGTAAGTGTGAGTTCTGGTTGCACCAGGTAGAGTTTATGAGACACGTGGTGTTAGGTGCAGGGATTTTTGTGGATCCTTCTAAGGTTGAGGCAATATTGAAGTGGGAACGACCCAAGATAGAGACAGATATTCGCAGTTTCCTAGGTCTAGCAAGTTACTACAGGTGGTTCATTCAAGGCTCTTCACAGATCTCTCTCCCGTTAACCCATTTAATAGGGAAGGATACTCCTTTGGTCTGGACTGGTGATTATGAGACCAGTTTCCAGACACTCGAGAAGTTGACTTTAGCCCCTGTACTTACTATCCCCCGGCAGCGGTGGCAGATTTATCGTATACATAGATGCTTCACTCTAGGGACAGGGCTATGTTCTGATGCAGCATGAGCATGTGGTCGCCTATGCCTTGAAACAACTAAAGCCCCGTGAGAAGAACTACCTAACGCACAACTTACAGTTGGCGGCCATAGTCTTCACCATGAAGATTTGGAGCCATTACTTGTACGGCGAGACCTTTGAGATCCAAAGAGATCACAAGAGCCTAAAGTACCTTTTTGATCAAAAAGAGTTGAACTTGAGACAAAGATGCTGGATGGAGCTCCTAAAGGATTACAAATGCTCGATAGTTTATCACCCTAGGAAGGGGAATGTCATGGCAGATGCTCTCTGTAGAAAGCCACCAGCTTAGTTGGTAGCTCTTCAGGCATAGAGATGGACCAATATGGTTGAGATAGTCCAGTGGAAGCCATTACAGGTAGAGGACACCTAGGGGAGTTGACAGTGATGAGGTGTACATGCCTCGACCTGATCTCTCGTATAATGGACCAACAAATAAAAGATGTCGATTTACAAATTCTTCGTGATCAGGTTCTCGCGGGAGACCCCGACGAGTTCACCTTTGTAGATGGCGTGCTCAAACTCCGTAGCACTTCAGAAGGAGTGTTCCAAGAGATGAAGCACTTCAGAAGGAGAAGTTGTCCAAGGCTCATTGAAGTAGGCTCACCATCCATCCAGTGAAGACTAAGATGTACCACAATCTAAAGAGGGACTTCTAGTGGAGTGTCTGAAGAAGGATGTAGATGAGTTTGTGAGACAATGCTTGGTGTGTCAGCAGATGAAGGCCGAGCATCAGAGACCAACTGGTCAGTTACAGCCTCTTCCCATTCCCAAGTGGATGTAGGAGAGCATATCCATGAACTTTATGACTGGGCTACCATTGACTCAGAAGGGACACAACTTAGTTTGGGTGGTTGTGGATCGCTTAACGAAGTCAACACAATTCTTGCCAATCAAAGTGGCCTATGGTCCTTCGCAGCTAGCAGAGTTATATATACAGGAGATTGTATGATCGTATGGTGTGCCCAAGGAGATCATTTCAGATAGAGATGCCTGTTTCACTTCCCAGTTCTTGGGAACTTTCCAACAGGCCTTGGTGTTGCCACGTGAAATCAGTGTTTAAGATTGATACGTTGTAGTACAGACCAACATCGCTCGTCAACAAATACAATTTATTACTCGAATTTAAGTCCGAGATCTAACACAGGGAGCAAGTGTTGCATTCATGCATTAATCTCAATCACAATATAAATGAGCATAATAATTAAGCTAATAATGATTTGTAATGAACACTAATTACTCAAAATTGATCATCAATATATAATATGAGTATATCGAGAGTTTTTCATGGCAAAAAGAATGAAAATATCCCAAAAAATGGTGATTTAAATCACCTTTTATATCCACATTTAAGCATGCATCATAACCATAGTACTTAAATTATTGAATAGTAATTCAAATAATGCCACAGTGTCCAGATGCTACAGTGCAAAGGCACTGTTCATCTTCATCTCTTCTTCTTCCTTCTTCTCTGTACACGCCCTTCTTTTGTTCTTCTCTCTTTTTCCTTCGGCCTTCTCTTCTTCTTTCTTTTCTTAGCTTTTGCTGCTCTTCCTCTCTTCCTTAGGTTTCCTTCCTTTCTTCCTTCCCTATGGCTAAGTGTTCAGCCAACACACAGAGGAGCAAAACCCACCCTCCCTAGCTCTCTCTCTCTTTCTCTCTTCCCACTCTTCTCTTTCACTGAAACCAGGTAATCGGGTATTCGGGTCAAGTGTGTACCTGGGTCCAGGTCTATGTGCGTGGTGTCACAAGTGAGGAGTGAGTAGGTGGGTTAATAGGCATGTGAGGGGGTGAGGGACCCGACACCTCAAGTTACTGGGCGAATAGCTACCATCACAAAAATAATATATGGGCATGCAGGCATTTGTCTATCCATGAGGTGGGACTATGTTTGTCCCCCTCCTTCACGTAGCAGCAGCAGGGGGAACTTCGTCGAATTGGTGTGTTGCTGGTGTTGTCTTGGCCGATTGAAGGCTTGAGGATGCACCTGAAGCTGAGCCATGTCACCTAGAGATGATAGCACAGAAGAATGTGGCCGGTGAATTGCAGTTGGAGCCGAGAAGGTGGTGGCGACAACGGTGCTCCAGCGAGTACCCTAAAACACTAATACGGCCTCACGGCCACATTAGAATACGTCAAGATGGTCGTTGGAGGATGGCAAAGGTGATGGCGGTGTCCTAGTGGTGTGGGAGTGAGTGTGGTGGTCGGATGGAGGTGGGAAAGGTCGTGCGAAGGTGGGTTGTTCGGAGGCAGTCGTGAGTAGGTGAAAGGTGAAATTGGTTAAGGGGTTTTATGTGGGGATGAGCGACGGAGGTTGTGAGGGTGTTGGCAAGGTGTGTGGTGCGGTGGAGTGACGAGAAGACCTCACCCGAGGTGTGGTCGGAGCGGAGGATGAAGGTGGCTTACGTAAGCATCGAGGGATGTTTTTGGGTTTTTGGAGATGGGATTTAACCTAGGAAACTAAGGAGACCTAGCTTACCTATTCTAATTGGAAAAAAGGGAGGAATCCACGTCAGTTTTGACACATCGGTGACAAAGAAGATGAAATCTTCGTTGAGGTGGATGGTGAGGAAGAAGGGTTCTGAGGGGCGCTTGTCGGTGTTGCGAGACGCGAACGAATGAGACGAAGAAGAATCCACTGGCTATTTTTCGTGACGACGGATGAGGAAGGAGGTCGAAGAGGCTCACCAGATCTCGCAGAGGATCTCGGTCGGAGACGAGGGAAGAAGGTGAGACACCGGTCAAGAATAAGCTAAGGAACTCAACCGTGAAATAGGGATCTATTTATAGGGCTCAAGGAGGCCTTCCAAGCTTGGAAGCTTGGAGCTTACGTACAAGTAGGAGACCAAAACCTTCAAAGGTTCACACGAGCTTTGGAGTAGGATTCAGAGCCTCGTACAAGGCTCAAATGGAAGTTAACTTCCTTAGGAATTCCCCTTTCTATTTTGGGAGAGTTTTGTCAATCAATCAAGGAGATTTCTCCAATCAAAGATCGCCAGGGAAGTAGGTTTATGAGTTGTAGGTGGAGGGGACCTGTTGGTGAAGAAGATGACAAAGTTGGGGGGCTATTTGTAAGGAATTCAAAAGTTAGGGGCATGTATGTGAGAAAAAAGACTCAGATTGGACCAAAATGTAAATTAGGTCAAGATGATCTCTGATTGGGCCCAAAGTTTCGTACAAACCTAATTTGGACCCAAGGAATCTGATGCTAAAGTCGGATTTAGGTTTTGACCAAATTTGACTAGTTAAATTACATAGAAATTCAAATTAGGGCAACTGTCTGTCTGAGACTTTGCTTTAAGTTAAAATGGGTTCAGATGGTCAAATCAAGGGTGACAAATCATAGAGAATAATTTAATATGATTTTTAGAGGGTTTAGATGAATTTTATCCTAACCAAAACCTCAGTTAATTAAGCAGGTTTATTTCTAGGGTTTCAAAAGTCCATTAATTCTTGAAATGCGTGAAAACTTATTTCTGTCTACATGAACCTACTTATTAGACATTTATGAATATTTGACCTTTAATTAACCTCTGAGAAATCCCATGATTATTCTGCATTCATGATACGATGGTAAAATTGTAGTTTTAACCCTGGTTTCTTGTTATTCTCTTAGAAAGGATGTGCAATGAATTACTGTCGTCTAGCGGTTATGTAGGAGCATTTAATGATGGAATATGACTAAATAATGCTAGATATGGCTGATGATGATGTTATCATCACTTGGGTACACAGCTAAGCTTGAGTACATCTTATCATCCACAGAGCGATGGACAAACCGAGAGGACCATTCAGACATTGGAGGACTTGTTGAGGTCCTATATACTTGTTGAGGCACTTGGGAGGAGCACCTACCTTCGGTGGAGTTCACATGAAATAACAGCCATCGTGCCAGTATCAACATGTCCCCATATGAGGCATTGTATGGTCGGAAGTGCACCTCTCCGCTTGCTTGGGATGAGGTGGGCGTGAAGTGGGAGGTAAGTACCAGATTGATCAAGCAAAGTAAGGAGGTTATCAAGCAAATTCAGAAGAAACTCCTTACTGCGTAGAGCCGGTAGAAGAGCTATGCAGATCGTCGATAGTGGGATGTACAGCTTAAGGTTGGTGACTCGATGTTACTCAAAGTATCACCACTGAATGGGATTCAAAGATTTGGGGTGAAGAGCAAGCTGTCTCTGAGGTTCGTAGGCCCATTTGAGATACTGGAGTGGGTCGGACTAGTTGCTTACTGACTTGCCTTGTCACCTCAGCTAGTCGACATCCACGACGTCTTCCATATCGCCAGTCTGCGGAGGTACATGTTGAATCCGGACCATGTTCTTAGCTACAAGAGCATGGGGATAGACCTAATCTATCAGGAGTAGCCAGTGCGGATACTTGATCGTATCATTCGGAGGCTGTGGAAGGAGATCCCTCTAGTGAAAGTTCTTTGGACGAGATAGAAATACAAGGAGGCGACTTGGGAACTAGAGGTGAAAATCAGGGAGAAGTACTCGGAGCTTTACACGAGTGAGTTTATAACTCTCTGGGTTGTTTCCTTTTAAGGTTGGTCTTCCTCTTTAAGGTTGTTATACACCTGACGCGACTTTTCTTTTACCTCCACGTTTGCTTGAGTTTTGGGGATGAAACTCCCTTTAAGGTTGTTATATCTGTAACATCCCAAAATCCAAGTTCTGAGTCATTTTAGGGTGGTTCGGGTTAATTCAAACTCGAAAACCTGGTCGTGGTTCGATGCGAGCGTCAGCACCTCCTTAAATTGTCAAAAATGAGTATTTCTTGTCAACCCTGAGCCAAACATTATCAAAAAGGGACCATGTATCATATCAATGGATTCCTCTCATCGCAAGCTTTTCGGAAGTGCTTGTTTTGCGTAAATCTGAGGTGTATAGCTCAAGTTATAGCCAAAACAAGTCAACAAGGACCTATGTGTAAGGTGGACCCAACCCTAGGGGTATTTGCTTATTTCATCCGTTAAACCCAATACTAAAAATCCTTGTGCCTCTAAAAGGACCCCTTTTCGTGGTTCGGTCGTCATCATCTCTCTAAGCCACTCAAATTAAGAGAGGAAAAGCGAAGGAAAACTTAGATTTTCCTTTGGAAACTTGAAAATTTTCTTTTGTGCATCTTTTCACGATAGCGAAAAGTGCGGGGTTCCCGAGCGAGGACCACTGGATCTGGAGGTGCAGCACCGATCATTGACACGTGGCGCAATGGCAGTGAGCACTACGCGCACACGTTCGTTGTGAAGAAGAGAAGCGTGCGTGACTCCTCGACCGCCTAATTGCCGACATGTGGCCGATCTAGCGGCATTGAGCAATGTGCGGGCAATCTGGGGGTGGGAGCGAGTGCCAACCAGCACCCTACACATAGCAGGAGAACCGTGCGCACGAATTGTTGACCGGTCTGGTTGAATTGATTTGTTTCAGGACCCCCTAGCACTATTTCAAATGGTTTAAGGCCTTCCCAACCTCGGATTTTGACAAATAAGGTACCGTCGGAATTGTATCAACGCTTACTACACGTTGGTATAATCTAACTTCACTTTTGAGTTCTATTCCTTTAGGGAAAATTCAGAAACGTGACTAGGCATTCTCCACCCTATTTCTGGTTCGTGTGAACCAAGTCTTACCCCCGATGTGTGTGCGGATCTCAAGGAGGGCATGGTGACTATCCCCAGGCCTTGTATGCACGATTCGAAGTCACTGTGGCCCTCCAATGACATTAGGTAGAATAGTCTACCCTTCTCTCAATTTCATCCGATTTTCGAGTATCTATGGACCCATCTTTTGCGATTCTATGCGTGTACCGCCTTGGTTGGTGTGTGATTCTCCTTTTTGCTGAGTTTGGAATCCTCTGGTGTTTTTGCCCAATTTATGGGCACTTTAATGAAAAATAAATAGATTTATGTGAAAAGAATTAAGAGTTAATGATTACATGTACTTCTGTCGTCACATGCATGAAAAGGACCCTGATTTCCGTGAAACCAGTTCCGTCGTGTTTGTTGATTAGTAAATAGTATAGAATCACCTTCATAAATTGGAAATTATTTGTAAACTAATAACAATAAAGATTGATATGAATACTTGTTCATCCTAGGCTTAAGGATGTTGAATTAGTAAACAGGACTAGATTTCACGAAAACAAAAGATACAGTTATCTAGAATGAATTTAGTACAACTTTTTAGTCAGGACTTAAAGGATGGATAACTAGTTTTAGCCCCACTACTCTGCAGATTTTGGCTGTAGCTTTGGTCTTTCAAACCGATTTCAGGGACTGGTTTAGGGAGTTACTAGCCTCCCTATGACTCTTTGGTTAGGCTTAGCGACCAACTAGGATAGCGGAATGTGTGGCTCGAGCTTTGGAGTGGTTCTTCTCAGTCATTGGATGGGTCATTAGCTGTCTATAGTTCAGCGTACATTGCTCCTGTACATGTTCAGACTATATGATGTAGCCACCACCCCTTTTCACAATGACCCCAGGGTGATGGAGTGTGGCGACTCGATGGATATAAGCAGTCTTCTCGGCCAGGAGGATGGCTTATACCGATCTTGTGCTGCAGGAAGTTACACGAGATCATCTCATGCCCAAGACGTAGACTAATGGATTGAAAACTATAATAATATGGGAAAATTACATAAATGGAACTAGATATGAAATAAATTGTAAACAGGCAAACTTTTGGCATGGTGCCCTTTTCTTGTACTTTTGTTACTTGATGGGAACACCATCATGAGCCCTAACTAGCTCATTTTGACCTAGAAAAGAGAACAAAAGCTCCTACATAACCTAGAGAAGGGCCTAATTCAAGGAATAATTGTTCTGAGAAGAAAATAGGAAACAAAGGGTAAAACTGTAATTTTACCATTGCAGTACATCAACGGGATTTCTCAGGGGCTAAACATAAGTCAAATGGTCTTAAAAAGATAAAAAGTGAGTTAGTTTAATCAGAAATGGGTTCATGTGTAATCTAAGAATTAAATGACTTCTTGTAACCCTAAACAGACTCAATTCAACAATGTTCTGGTCAGGATAAAAATCAATTAAACCTCTAAAATTCATGGAAAAATATCCCCTAGGGTTTAGAACCTTCAAATTGCCTTTGGAACCTATTTTGACCTAAATAGGGGTAAATTGGGCTTTTGGGTAAAATACCCAATCAAACGTGGTCAAACCTAAAATCCAACTTCACCATTGGATTTCTTAGATCCAAATTAGGTTTGTACCAAAATTTGGACCTAATAGGAGGTCACCTTGACCTACTTTGCAAAATAGTCCACCCAATTACATTTAGACCCTTAGCTTTTGAAAACCATTGCGAAGACCCCCTATCTTCCTCACCACTCTTTGCAATTAGGTCCCTCTGCCATTACAGCGAAGGAGTCCAACTCCGACGAGGATTCCAGAGGGGATTTCTCTCTGATTCCTCAGAGACTCCCTCTCAAATTTGAAAGGGAGATTCTCTAAGGAATTCCCTATCATCTGAATGCAATCCCCAGCCTTGATTTGCACCCAATCTCTCATGCGAATGCTCGAGAGACATGGGTATCTCCCACACATTCCTACTCCGACGAGGATTCTTGCGCTTGGAAGCTTGCCTTCCAAGCACAAAATCCTCTGCCAGTGCCTATAAAAGGATCCCCTGACCCTGCCGCTCAGATTCAACTTGGTTTGGCCGGAGAACAACCTCCAATTTCTTCCCTTCTCCTCCGGCCAAGCATCCAGCGAGCTCCGGTGACATCTCCTCCTTCTCGTCGCTTGGTGACGACCTTCCTCTATAGTTCTATTATTTCGTCGTAGTATAGTATAGAGAAGTGATTACCAGTTTAATATAATTTGTTACTCGGAAATAAAAGAGTTCCCGAGGTCGAACTCAGGGAGCAAGTTGTATTCTAGAGATACAAATTCTTATTACAAAAAAATATTACAAAAATAAAGAGAGAGAGAGGGAGAGATAAAAAATTGGTTTCTTCTTTCTTCCTCTTTGTTTTCTCTTCTCTTTGGCCTTTGGTTTTTCTTCTTTGTTTATCTCCTGGTGGTCTTCTTCTTCTGCCTTCTGTTCTTCTTATTTCTTCTTTCTTCTTTCTGCCTTAGCTGTAAAGCTTTTCTTCTTGCGGTCCCTTGCTCAGCGGCACGGCTTCTTCGTTCTCCTTCTTTCTCTGCAGTCCCTTTTACTGCAGGGCGTCGTCTCTCCTTCTTTCTTCTTTTTCTTTCTATCTTCTTTATCTGCAGCAGTGGGTGATGTTCTTCTTCTTCTTTCAGCTCTTGTTTCTGCTTTGTCTCTTTCTTTTTCTTTTCCCTTGCGGTCCTGTTCTTCTTCCTCTTTTCTACCTTCAGAGCGTCGTCTGATTTTCCAATCAGACGACTTAAACCGCCGCTGCTACAGTGCTCCTCCTTCCTTCAGCTTTCGTCGTCCTTCTTCTCTGCCTCGCTCGTCTTCTTCTTCTTCGCCTGTGCCTGCACACTTCAAAGCTCTCGTCAGCGGGCAAAAACCTACTCTACCCTCCCCCCCCGCGTTTCTCTCTCACAGAATCCGCTCTTGGGAAAGCTCTCCCAGAGCTGCCGGGTAGTCGGGTACGGGTCGCGCCCGGGTCCAGGCCCACCGGCGTGCGTGGTGGGCGAGGAGTGCAGGTCGGGCTAAGTCGGGTCGGGCCAGGTCCGCGAGGCGTGAGCGCGGACGAGACCGGGTACTCAGGCGGGTGAAGGGGACCTCACCCCGTGTGCTGAGGCGATAAGCCTTCAGCACTTTTTCACTTTATACCGCTGCGCTCCTTCAGAGCCTTCCGAGGTGGGACTAAATGTCCCACCCCAATTTGACGCCTGCGCGGAGGAGGCAGCGGCAGTCGAGGCTTCGCACGAGGGCTTCGCGCGAGGGCTTCACCTCAACTGCAGCCTGACGCTTTGCGAAGACACCTCGCGCAGCCTGGGAGCGTGACCTGGGCGTGGCGCACCTCGGGCAGCAGGTGAAGAAGCTGCTTCGCTTCAACAATGGCGACGGCGAGCGCAGGTACCTGCCCACAGAGAAACGGCCTCTCGGCCCAATCAGAAACGCGGAGGACCTTCGCCGTGGCACGGCGAAGGTGGTCAGGGGGTGTGCAGGCGGCGGGGCGGAGCCTAAGGGCTGCCCTAGGTCAAACTGCAAGTTAGGAGATGGGTTTGTTCGGTGGATTTGCAGAGGGTGATTTGGGGGAAGTGGAAGGGCGGAGGTTGATCAAGGTGAGGAGGCGGAGGTTCTGCAGTGGTCGGCGAGCCGTGTGGGTTGCTGGAGTGATGGGAGCGGGTCGCCGGAGCAGGGGCCGGAGGTGGAGAAGGTGAGGGCGATTGGTCGGATCGGGGTAACAGTAAAGATGTAAAGTGAGGAAAAGGAAGAGGGGAGGAAGAGGAGGAGTTCTACCTACTTAGCAGGACGAGGAGGGGCCGGAGCAGGCGACAGTCGTATCGACTGTCGCCGGAGAAGAAGCTGCCCAGGGGAAGGGGCGGCGGCGAGGAGAGGGCCGGAGAGGCGCCAGCTGGGTGCGGCGTGGCGCGGGAAGAGCGAGGGAGAGCAACCCTGCAGCTGGTAGTGCGGCAGAGCGACGAGGAGGAAGAGGGGAGGCCGCCGGAGCTGGAGGGCTTCCTGTCGGAGTGGGAAGAGAGGAAGCGGGGGTCTTTCTCCGTCAGGACCGAGCTCCTTTGAACGGTGGAGCGACGGGGGGTACTTATAGGGTAGAATCAGAGAGGAGGGCGGAGGGAGACGACGTGTCTCCCTCGCCGGAGGACGCCGAAGATGGAGACCCATACCGTCCGTGCGTTCGCACGGCCGGTATGGTGGGTTGCAGCGACCAGGGGGGTGTTCCTGCGACGGCTGACGACGCAGGGCACCCTCGGTTTACTTGCCAGACCCTCCCCCTTACCCTGCGCGGCGCCATGCTCCGCGCAAGGTCGCCGGAGCATGGTGCTGGTCAGGTTTTGGCAGGAGGGACCTGAATGCAAAGAACGAAGGAGAGTTAGGGGCAAAAATGTGAGGGTTCAAAAGTTGAGGGCCAAAAAGTAAATAAATGAGGACCAAAGTGTAAAGTTGGTCAAGAAGGTTTCCTCTTAGGCTCAAGTTTTTATACATGACTAATTGGGGCATAAGGATTATGATGGTGAATTTTATTTCCAGATTAAACCTTGTTTGACCGGGCAATTTAGGCAAAAACCCAAATTAAGTTGTTAATTGGGCATGGTTCTCAATGTAGGTCAAAATGGGTTCCTAAGGCCAAATTGAAGGTTCTAAACCCTAGAGATTATTTTTATATGAATTTTAGAGGGTTTATTTGATTTTTTTCTCTGCCTCGAACCTCGTGTTTTTAAGTGGGTTTGTTTTTAGGGTTACAGGATGTCATTTAATTCCTTGGAGTTGCTGTAGCCCTTATTGAATCATCTCATCCCATTTTTCCTCTTATTAGGTTTCTTTGACCTATGTTTGGACCCTGAGTTACCCTGTTTTCAGATTGGATTGGTGAAATTGCATTTTTACCCCTTAGTTTCTGTTTTCTTTGCGAACTCAGAATCTCTCTGAGTTAAGCCTTTCCTTGAGTTATGTAGGAGCTTTTATCCTTTGTATTAGGTCAAAATGAGCTAGTTATGGCTCATGATGAGGTTCTCATCATACCCCCATGCCTAGCTTTTGCTAGTCGCTTAGCAAAAACTTAAGGTTTCAACCCTTGTTCTAGACCATGAAGTTCTTAATAGCTTCAGATAAGTGCTTTTTCATTTGAGCTTAGATTAGGTTAGAATGCTGACCATAGGCCTAAAAGGTGCCCTAGTACCAATCAAGATCCAAATCTGTCTAGCCTTGGCCTCAGTCCTTAGCAAAGGTTTTTATGGCCCACAAGAACTAACCTAAGGTTTATTGGACTTTGTGGTTAAAGCACCCGTGCTTGAAATGATTTTAGCCCTGGCTCAGTTCGCAGTGCGTTTTGTAAGATAGAGATAGAAAGTTATTCTATTTGGAGAGTTTTCTCTCTCTTTTTCTTTTTAGTTCTAGCCTAGGATTGGCTTTTCAACACGGTCTGTATCAGATTCCTTGCTCCCATCATCAATCCTCAAGGGTTCCTGGCGATCGATGCTTCGAGATAGCACCGCCCATGGCAACCCCCGGAACCCTAGCTATTGAGATTTCGAGATAATCCCATCCATGGTGTTCCGTGGCCGAATCCAGACCCTGGCAATTGACACTTCGAGATAATGCCATCCATGGAATCTGAACCAGCAGAGTGCTTACATGCCCCCAGTAGGATATGTGAATATCCTAAGAGACAAGCACTGAGGAGATGATATTTTGTTACGCATCTTCGAGGGGATTTCCCGCCTCTCCGCGCTGGGAACTCGTCCAAATCAACTTGTGTTGGTCGGCCGCTCCTACTCTAGGTGTACTTTCCAGAATTTTGCGACGCTTCTGCGTGATTTTGATTTTTACGCTTACTGAACCAGGCTGTGTGTGAGGTTAGGGTGCTTAGGTTACTAAGTCCCGTAAACCAAAAATTAGTTAACGAGGCCAAATACTCCCTAAGCCTTGGACCTAGTACTTAAGCTTTTCATTTTCCTCAACCTTTTGAGGAGTGTCCAGATCTTAATGGGTACTAAGAGTCTATTCAAGAATGCCTAAGGTTTGCGTTCTTACTAATCTCATTATGCACTTTTCAGTTATTTTCTTGAATGAGGTCTAGAACTTAGGTTAATTCCTTAGTTCCTTACTAATGACTATCACCTTTTCTCATAATTTTGTGCTCCTTTTTCATTTTGTTTCTTTTCTCCTTCTCCTTCACAAAATTTCCTTCTCCTCTTTTCCTTTTATTCTTTTTCGAAAAATTTTTAATTTTTATGGTGTTTTTGGCATATGTGATTTTTTTGTTTGAAACCTTTTCTTACAAGTTTTGCACTTTCATACCCCCCCCATGCCTAAGATTTGCAATGTCCTCATTGTAACCTAGGGGGTTTTTATTTAACTTAGTTCATTCGTTAAGACAGAAATTTGGATGAGTGAATGGGTCGGGTTGAATTTTGCGGACGATTTCTAATCCCAGATGCAAGCATCTGAGGTGGGGTCGGCTGTCTACAAGGGTGAACCTTAAGTGCAAAAAGGTGTCAGAAAAAGTTTTGGATTTTTTGGAAAATGACGGGTTGCCTCCCGTTGAGTGCTAAATTTGATGC
Organism: Thalassia testudinum; assembly: GCA_037157565.1. Lineage (NCBI taxonomy): Eukaryota > Viridiplantae > Streptophyta > Magnoliopsida > Alismatales > Hydrocharitaceae > Thalassia > Thalassia testudinum. The sequence continues at coordinate 129,980,925 of JAZHRO010000055.1, forward strand.
CTTCAGCCAAGCAAGAAATGCGATGGAGAGGGGATGGTGAAATCAGCAGAGTTTTGTAAGACAAGCACCTTGATTAAGAGCCTGGTTGGTCCAACCAGGTGCTTGTTCAGATTAACAGGCTGATGATGCAGCCCAAACCCAATCAATCTGGTGGGTTGATAGATGTGGATAAAAAGGTGTGGAACCCACCATATACTATGAAGCTCAGATGGATGTGGAAGTGAAAACGCAGGGTTTGGCTGAGTCGAATCAGCCTGGTCAGAGTAGGGACCCGTAGAATAATCAATGAATGATGCGGAAACCCTACAGGGGTGATCAGAGAATGATGGAGCATGATATGTAGTCTGATCAGTGTTCCAAACCCGATGTGGAAATGCATTCGGCTCGGTGAGAGGTGAATCTGAATAGAAATTGAGTCCGGTTGCGGGTCGGGGTTGGGAAGAGGTTTTGATTAGTTCTGTGTGTGCAGACGAGGTGGCAACTGTGTGTGAGGGCTCTTCTAGAAAGGAATGACAGGTGATTTTCTGTAAAGAGTCCTCTGGGTAACTATCAAATGCCTGAAGAGTGTCTGTAGGATGAAAGAAATCTAATTTGAGCAAAGATTTGAATTCTGGGTTGCAATCATTCTTGGCATTTTCTATTTTTGGTTCCTAAGGATCGAAAAGGAATGATTCTGTGTTATCAGTGATCTCGGGAATCAGAACCTCAGAGTCGGAGTCAGAGTCATGTGAACTGAGGTCGTAGATGGGCCTGGCGTGTTCAGGAAGGAAAGTCTCTCCGCAATTATAGTCAGATCTGAAATTGTCGGAGAGTTGGCGAAAATGAGGTTCATGATCATGAATTCCACCACAGCAAAAATCATCAGATGTGGAATCAGCAGCCTGACTGGGTTCTAGCCTATATGTCAATTCTAGGCTCAAAAAGGTGTTCTGTTCAAGCTCGAAGCTGGTAGGATAGACCCCATTAAAACCTTGCTCATCCAACTCCTCAGTTTCTGTATCATAAATTGGCATGTTTTCTGAAAAATCGATCAGATTTCCTGAGGATGTTGGAGAGGGATATTCATCAAATAGAGGCCCGGAATCATATTCTGTAAAAATTTGATCTTTCTCATAAGGGGCCTCATAATCTTCCCAATAAGTTTCAGATCAAGGTTCTAGGCTTAGGATGTGGGTAGAATTATTAGAACCTAAGTCCGAATAACCTTCGAGGGCCACCTTATCAAAATAAGGGGCGGAATTTATACCCTCAGAAGGTTCAGTTCTGATCTCATTATTGCAGGAGTTTTGAAATTCTAGGCTTGGCAATTCATGGTCTAAGTTTGGCTTATCATTGTGTTCTCCTGCAATATCCCAACCTAATTCAAAATTGTCTTCTATCTGGGTTGGGATTCGACAACCACTTTGTGCCTCAGTCCCGAGATCTGGGAAACTGGATTGTTCCTTAATACTGTTCCAAGATGGTTCATCCTCTGTTTCTGGTATATACGGGTATTTTTGGTTGATAATTTGTTCTACTGATTTCATCATTTCTACCCGTTTTGTAAGGGCATCTTGGTGTTATTCCCAAAGTACAGGATTTGTCAAGCATTGAAGGTATTCAGATTGGTGTGATTTTTCTATCTCAATGTATCCTGTCATGAGCATATCTTGGGTTGATCCTTTTGTAACTTCTGTCAAAAGAATTTGGGCACAGTTTATGATGAAAGCTGTGGTTGTTGGGACATCAACCTGAATGTTTTCTATTGGTGTTGAGGGTTTATATTTGATTTCATAGAATTCAAGGGCATCCTCAATCATCTTATCTTTCATGGATCTCAGATATTCAGGTTTTTTACATGGTAGTCTTGCTAGGTAATTAGGCTGCATCTTCGAATCAGGTGGTGGAATCAAGATAGAATCAGAAGTTTGAATTAATGGAAGAAGGGGACTTTGTTCAGAATCAGAGGAAAAAGGGGCTATGTGAATGATTTCTGCAAAAACAAGGGAGCCGAGGCTTAGCTTCGGGGAGAGTGAATTTCTATAGGAGGTTTCAAGGACCTCCTGCAAAATACTGAAGGACTGGATGAGATAAGCAGGTGCTGGACCCAATCAAGACACCCAAAAATTGTTGGGTGACTATAGAGGTGCGGGGCAGATGGACCCCTTGATCAGAAAGATCGTCCACCTGAGAATTACCTGGGCAGCCAGAGAGGGAGAGTCCCGTAAAGACCCCTACACGGTAGAGCGTCCCCACGGGTTACAGGGTTTCCCCCACCCGACCTCTCTTGTCACTGAGATTCCAGGTAGACCAGGATGGGGATCTTGACCTCTTAAGTCTACCAATTTTAGCTTAAGATCAGGGTGCTTAAAGTTACACTTGATCTCTTAGGTATTTTGAGTGAGAAAGTGACCTAATTTTAAGGTTGGTTGACCCAAGGAGTCAACTTTACCTCTTGTTCCTTTGAGAGCTTTTGGGTCCTTTCTTTTTGGGTTCAAGTGTTTAGAGAGCCAATTGTTTAGGGTTTCTCTGAATAAGTATGTTCAATCAATGGTTTAGGCACACTTCTTTTGGATTTTCTCCATTCTTGATTTAAGTAGTGTGTCTCTAAAACCCTAATGTTGAATCTTATGTTGGCTCTACTTGGTCCAGTTAGTTCTTTGTTGGGTAATTAAGGCTCAAGCAAGAATGTGTTAGCCCTTAAATACCTTTAATAGTGTGCAGGAATAATGGGTTGAAAACATGCAACTTTTTATGGTTACTAAGTATGGAAGGCAGGTTAGACCTATATTGCATGTTCTTTTCTTTTCTTCCTCTTTAGAGTTTAGGGATTGAGAGGATAGAATTTTACCTGTCCTTGGAGTGGTTGTCGTGCGGTTGCTTGTCTTCTCGATTTTCTTGTATTTTCCTGCACAACAAAGGAGAGATTGTTAGCAATGTAAAAACAGGAATTTGATTATCTCTAGAATAGCCGTTGCTCCCCGGCAACGGCGCCAAAAACTGGTGACGACCTTCCTCTATAGTTCTATTATTTCGTCGTAGTATAGTATAGAGAAGTGATTACCAGTTTAATATAATTTGTTACTCGAAAATAAAAGAGTTCCCGAGGTCGAACTCAAGGAGCAAGTTGTATTCTAGAGATACAAATTCTTATTACAAAAAAATATTACAAAAATAAAGAGAGAGAGAGAGGGAGAGATAAAAAATTGGTTTCTTCTTTCTTCCTCTTTGTTTTCTCTTCTCTTTGGCCTTTGATTTTTCTTCTTTGTTTATCTCCTGGTGGTCTTCTTCTTCTGCCTTCTGTTCTTCTTATTTCTTCTTTCTTCTTTCTGCCTCAGCTGTAAAGCTTTTCTTCTTGCGGTCCCTTGCTCAGCGGCATGGCTTCTTCGTTCTCCTTCTTTCTCTGCAGTCCCTTTTACTGCAGGGCGTCGTCTCTCCTTCTTTCTTCTTTTTCTTTCTGTCTTCTTTATCTGCAGCAGTGGGTGATGTTCTTCTTCTTCTTTCAGCTCTTGTTTCTGCTTTGTCTCTTTCTTTTTCTTTTCCCTTGCGGTCTTGTTCTTCTTCCTCTTTTCTGCCTTCAGAGCGTCGTCTGATTTTCCAATCAGACGACTTAAACCGCCGCTACTACAGTGCTCCTCCTTCCTTCAGCTTTCGTCGTCCTTCTTCTCTGCCTCGCTCGTCTTCTTCTTCGCCTGTGCCTGCACACTTCAAAGCTCTCGTCAGCGGGCAAAAACCTACCCTACCCTCCCCCCCCCCCCCCCCCCCCCCCGCGTTTCTCTCTCACAGAATCCGCTCTTGGGAAAGCTCTCCCAGAGCTGCCGGGTAGTCGGGTACGGGTCGCGCCCGGGTCCAGGCCCACCGGCGTGCGTGGTGGGCGAGGAGTGCAGGTCGGGCTAAGTCGGGTCGGGCCAGGTCCGCGAGGCATGAGCGCGGACGAGACCGGGTACTCGGGCGGGTGAAGGGGACCTCACCCGGTGTGCTGAGGCGATAAGCCTTCAGCACTTTTTCACTTTATACCGCTGCGCTCCTTCAGAGCCTTCCGAGGTGGGACTAAATGTCCCACCCCAATTTGACGCCTGCGCGGAGGAGGCAGCAGCGGTCGAGGCTTCACACGAGGGCTTCGCGCGAGGGCTTCGCCTCAACTGCAGCCTGACGCTTTGCGAAGACACCTCGCGCAGCCTGGGAGCGTGGCCTGGGCGTGGCGCACCTGGGACAGCAGGTGAAGAAGCTGCTTCGCTTCAACAATGGCGGCGACGAGCGCAGGTACCTGCCCACAGAGAAACGGCCTCTCGGCGCAATCAGAAACGCGGAGGGCCTTCGCCGTGGCACGGCGAAGGTGGTCAGGGGGTGTGCAGGCGGCGGGGCGGAGCCTAAGGGCCGCCCTAGGTCAAACTGCAGGTTAGGAGATGGGTTTGTTCGGTGGAGTTGCAGAGGGTGATTTGGGGAAAGTGGAAGGGCAGAGGTTGATCAGGGTGAGGAGGCGGAGGTTCTACAGTGGTCGGCGAGCCGTGTGGGTTGTTGGAGTGATGGGAGCGGGTCGCCAGAGCAGGGGCCGGAGGTGGAGAAGGTGAGGGCGATTGGTCGGATCGGGGTAACAGTAAAGATGTAAAGTGAGGAAAAGGAAGAGGGGAGGAAGAGGAGGAGTTCTACCTACTTAGCAGGACGAGGAGGGGCCGGAGCAGGCGACAGTCGTATCGACTGTCGCCGGAGAAGAAGCTACCCAGGGGAAGGGGCGGCGGCGAGGAGAGGGCTGGAGAGGCGCCAGCTGGGTGCGGCGTGGCACGGGAAGAGCGAGGGAGAGCAACCCTGCAGCTGGTAGTGCGGCAGAGCGACGAGGAGGAAGAGGGGAGGCCGTCGGAGCTGGAGGGCTTCCTGTCGGAGTGGGAAGAGAGGAAGTGGGGGTCTTTCTCCGTCAGGACCGAGCTCCTTTGAACGGTGGAGCGACGGGGGGTACTTATAGGGTAGAATCAGAGAGGAGGGCGGAGGGAGACGACGTGTCTCCCTCGCCGGAGGACGCCGGAGATGGAGACCCATACCGTCCGTGCGTTCGCACGGCCGGTATGGTGGGTTGCAGCGACCAGGGGGTGTTCCTGCGACGGCTGACGACGCAGGGCACCCCCGGTTTACTTGCCAGACCCTCCCCCTTACCCTGCGCGGCGCCATGCTCCGCGCAAGGTCGCCGGAGCATGGTGCTAGTCAGGTTTTGGCAGGAGGGACCTGAATGCAAAGAACGAAGGAGAGTTAGGGGTAAAAATGTGAGGGTTCAAAAGTTGAGGGCCAAAAAGTAAATAAATGAGGACCAAAGTGTAAAGTTGGTCAAGAAGGTTTCCTCTTAGGCTCAAGTTTTTATACATGACTAATTGGGGCCTAAGGATTATGATGGTGAATTTTATTTCCAGATTAAACCTTGTTTGACCAGTCAATTTACGCAAAAACCCAAATTAAGTTGTTAATTGGGCATGGTTCTCAATGTAGGTCAAAATGGGTTCCTAAGGCCAAATTGAAGGTTCTAAACCCTAGAGATTATTTTTATATGAATTTTAGAGGGTTTATTTGATTTTTTTCTCTGCCTCGAACCTCGTGTTTTTAAGTGGGTTTGTTTTTAGGGTTACAGGATGTCATTTAATTCCTTGGAGTTGCTGTAGCCCTTATTGAATCATCTCATCCCATTTTTCCTCTTATTAGGTTTCTTTGACCTATGTTTGGACCCTGAGTTACCCTGTTTTCAGATTGGATTGGTGAAATTGCATTTTTACCCCTTAGTTTCTGTTTTCTTTGCGAACTCAGAATCTCTCTGAGTTAAGCCTTTCCTTGAGTTATGTAGGAGCTTTTATCCTTTGTATTAGGTCAAAATGAGCTAGTTATGGCTCATGATGAGGTTCTCATCATCTCTCTTCCACAATACTAGTGGCAAAGCCATCTTCACCTCCTTCCTCCGCGTCGCGCCATACCAGCACTGGTCCCAAACACCCCTTCGTCGTCGCCATTCCCTCTTCACTGGAACCTTCGCCTCCAGCAGCGGCAAGAACGCGCCAGCCACTCTCCTATCCCCCTTCGTCCCTTAAGTAGGTTGAATCTCTTCCCCTCTCTCCTCTCTTCATTTCCCACTTCTTTATTTCTACTTTCGACCCCTCAACACCGTAGACCGCTACCATCTTCCTCATCTCCAGCAGACCATCGACGAGGTGTCTCTGTCACCTCAGCACGCCCATCCACCTTGCCAGACCCCTCATAACCTCTGCCATCATCCACTGACCACTTTCCCCATCTCCATCGACCGCCATACCCTCCACAAGCTCCCCCCGACCAAACCCACTTTCACAGCCATAGACCGACCTAGGCACCCATGCCTAGGCCGCCCCGTGGCCAGCCACCCACCTAGACACCTTCACCGTGCCTGTGTGTTCTAATAAGGCTGAAAGGCCGTATTTCTTGAAACGCAGGTCCGACCTCCACCGCCATTAGAGTAGGCGTGAAGGAGCTCGCAAGCTCGCTCCAGGTAGTTGCACTCCAGGCGAACAGTTCCAAGTGACATGGAATGAGTTCGCGCACACATCCAGCCAGTGAGTGGCTTTGCGAGGCGTCACAGCTGTGGCAATTGACCGAAGTCTCCTCCTGCGGGCGCAAGTGAAGCGGGTGGGACTTTTAGTCCCACCTCGGAGAGTTTAAAGCACGGTGAGTAATATAAATTGCATTTGTGTTTCCTCTTGGTTACCTCAGAACACGAGGTGAGGTGCCCTCACCCACTCACCTGCCTCGTCCGTGACCCACACTCTGTGGACCTGGCTGCCTGATCTATTTACCCCGCACTCCTCGCGCACCACCCACGCCGGTGCGCCTGGACCCAAGTGTGCGTAACCCGACCCGAATACCCGATTGGCTCTGGGAGAGCGAACCTAAGAGAGGAAAGAGAGAGAGCATACGCGGGGGAGGGTAGGGGTAGGTTTTGCACTCATGTGTGCAGGGAAAGGAAGAAGGGAGAGGAAGCTGCAGCCACAGAGGAGCTAAGGAAGAAAAGTAGAGGACGCCAAGTAAGGAAGGAAGAAGAGGCACTGTAGCAGAGAGGGTGAAGCTGAAGAAAAGGTAAGGGCCGAGAAAGCAAAGGCAAAGAAAGAAGGAAGAAGAAGGAAGGAGAAAGAAGAAGGCGCGGTTGAAGAAGAAGGAAAGAAGAGCCAAAGCCAAAGAAGAAGGAAGGAGAAATCAAGGCAGAAGAAGAAGACAAGGAAGGAGAAAGGCACTGTTGCAAGAGACGTCAGAGAAAGAAGAAAGGACTAAGGCTAAAGGCAGAAAGGCAAGGAGATCAAGGCAGAGAAGATCCAAAGAAGAAGAATAAAGAAGAAAAGAAAGAAGAGAGAAGAAGAAAGAACAAGTCAAAGAGAAGAAGCAACCAAATACTTTTTATCCAATTCTTCTCAATTTCTCTTTTATTGCTACATTTTAGTATTCATAAACTCCTGCATTATATTTTGAATTAGATTTTAAGTAGATTTAAGTGTTCAAATTACATTTGTTGAGATTAGTGAATAAATTCCATTTGCTCCCTATGTTCGACCTCGGACTCAACATTCAAGTAATAAAAATTTTTATTTGTTTTTAACTCTTTTTCGACTATACTGCAACATTACCTTTTTAAAAACCCGATCAAGCGTGCTAAACATTACTGTTGCTACCTGTCTAGTTGTTCTACTCTACTCAGTTTCACTGACGTTTTGTCTCAGGTTCCTACTCAAGTATCGCTGAGCAATCAGGTGTAGCAGCTGCTGTTAATCAAACGTATGTAGAACTGGATCTTACCTAGGGAGATGATCCATACTAAAACAATGGTTCATAGCAGTTTCTTTCCGCTATTAGGATTTTATTTCCTATCTTTTTGGTAGTTGTACAAGACTCTCTTTATTTTTCTACTTTTTATGGTGAATTTTATTATCCTGCCAACACTTTACATTGTCTTTTATTTAATGCATTATGAATGAATGTTGGCTATTGATGTTTTATAACTCTGTCTTGGGTGATTGCAATCTTGCAGGTGTTTGTGCTAGTTGTTAGCACACGGCAACTCGGGTTTCGTCGCTTGGCGAGACTTGGGTCGTCACATTAGATGCAATTTGTCTTCTTCTTCGCCGACTCCGGTGAGCTAGACCTCAATTCATTTCCATTTCACTTCAATCATCTTCTCTATCACATCATGAACATTATTCACTTCTCCTTACACCTTCAATACGTATCTGCCTAATCCACTTCCACCTTCACCTAATAGCTCCGCCATCCATGGCAGATCCTTAGAATTGATCTCACATCCAATTAGAGCCCTTCATCATTCTTTTACACCATCAAGGCCCCGTTCCACTCTTCAATTTTACCTAACATAACTTATACACTAAACACCGAATCCACCTCAACCTCAGGCTATCGTTGTCTATGGCGGAAGTCAGAGGAGTTTCTCTATTTAATTAAACCACCTCACAACCATCGTATCACTTTAACTAACATTTCTCCTCAACTAATTTAAGAATTCATTGCTTCTTGAGTTCTAGTGAGCTCAAGTTGTTCTTTACATCAATTTGAATTCATATAACTGATTCAAGCCTCCTTTTATCAAATTGATACGATCCTGAGCTTCATGAGAACCTCATAAATCTTTTGAATCTGTTCTTGAGTTGTTTCATGGAGTCTTTAACTTTGACAGCCAAATCCATTGGTTACTGGAGCTCCAATGAACTCTGGCGACCTTTATAGTGAAGAACATTGATTGAAACACACTAAGAAACTCTAGATCACTTAATTAGATTTCACTAATCAGTTTCCACTACTTCAATATGAGTTTCACTGATTTTATCTCTCTAATCATCTCCTTCTTCACAGCTCTGGTGGAGCTAAGCATGTCAATTCTTTCAAGTTCAGACCTTAGAAATAGATCCTTAAGCTTCACTATCACCTCTTGAGTTTAGAACAACCTTCAGATAGGTTGTTGATTCTTTGAGTTGTTCTGTTGAACAACTACACTTTTGATTTTTGGCAAAAGGGCTGGACATTGAAAAGATAGGTTTTCACTTAAACAAGATGATCACAATAAAATGATAATGTTGTGTTGTAGTATGCAAGTGGTGGAAAGTCACTTTTCAAACCAATTAAAATTACCACTCGAGAAGAGCGGGTCGTATCCACAGGGAGGCAATGGCTATTAAAACTCACACAATTCAAAATATTATTGTTTATGAATAATTTCCTCAAGAAATTGAACCAACACCCCCATTAGATTAAGGGTATAACAAGGATTTCAGCTGAAATAGTCATAAAAAGAAATAGGAGGGGCATTCATATAAATCCACACAATATCTTATTAACTAAATGATAAATATTATCCTCGCAATGGCAAAAGATGTAATAAAAAATTGAAAGGTTACTGTGCAAAAATAGGGGATTTACTCTTGAACTTACGCACGAGAGAGAGAGGGGTAGGCCTCAAGGAGTGCATCGGAGGTAGAGTGGAGCGAGGGCTTAGCGGTGGAGTTGTTGGCACGACAAATGGCGGCCACCAGTGGCTTGATGGAGCGGTGGTGGAGGTGGGTTCCGATGGCCTGCTGCTGCCATTGGAGCTGCTCCATGCACAGGCTGCTGGAGTTGGCGAGAGGTTGGTGGCGCACTCAGCTGTGCGTGTAGGAGCGGGTGCGAGGAGGATGGCGTGAGGGCACGGTTCAGGCTGTGCATGGGAGCTCGATGAGGGGAGACGTGTGCCACTGGACGGTGTGTACAGGCGTGTTGCTGGCCGTGTGTGGGAGGAGATGGCACACTGTTGGCTGCTACACGTAGAGGCACGCACACAAGAAGGGTGGCGCGAGCAAGGAGGTTTCAATAGCCATTGCCCGCTTGGGGTGAAGCGAGGGTGGTGAAGGTGGTGCCGCAGGTGGTTGTTGGAGGTTGGTGATGTTGGGTCATTTTGGTTCCAGAGGAAAAAGAAGAAGAAATGAAGAGGAAGAAATGAAGATGGTGATGGTGGTGGTGACCGTGGACAGGGGAAGGTGATATGGCAGTGGCACAGTGAGGTTGTAACAAGGAGCTTTGCGATGGTGGTGCGAACTGTCACCCCGTGCATCCACGGTGGTAAAGCTCCGTCGTGGTGGAGGCCGGTGGTAGTGGAGCGGACGAGAAGCTAAGTTCTTTGCATAGTGGTGAATCGAGGTGGAGGCCTCCTCCCCTTTGTAGCCTCCTCCTTCCCCTTATATTAGCTTGCCTATTTTGAATTGAATCATGAGGAGCCAAATCCCCTTTTTCCATTCTTTCCTTCTAAGAGGAGTGGATTGCTCCCTGATTGTCAGCAAGGCTGCAACTGTTGCATCGAGGCTGCAGCTGTTATAAATAAATACATAAAAATTGGCTTATTTATAGACAAAGTCTTATAAAATATCTAATTTTATGTAATGCATGTATTATATATAATGCCCACTAAATTAAAAACTAAGCTAATGCATGTTAAGATTTAATTTACATAAAAAATGTGACTCATGAAACAAATCTATAATTAATGTATTTATATCCTAATGCATGCTAAATACATGTTAAAATTAACTTAATGTCGAAGCATTTAAATACTTAAATAGCCCACAAATATGGGCTAATCAGACATTAGAGCTCCAAGTATCAAAATCTAATTTTCGAGGTTGTTACAAGTTCTTGAGAGTCGGCAGAGTTGATCTGGATCATTAGTTTAGTCTGGAAATCTGTCGAGCTAAAAGTCAACTTCTGAGCTCAAGTGGTCAACCTAAGCTAGTTAATGGAGTCCTGAGCTCCTAAATTAGATTCTAAGGATAGATTTGAATTCCTCAGGTTGTTACCAGTCAGTTAGGATTAATTTCAACAACTTTTGATGATGATTTGAGTTAATTTAATTCCCTGCATGTTTTGGGTTCGGCCTAAGCTTCAGACTAATTCATAGAGTTTTTGATGAGATTCTGAGTTTGATTTAACCTAGATCAATAGCTTTCAATCTCCTGAACCTATATAGAACAACTCTAGAGTGTTTAATCTATTGTTTGAACCAACTGAATCTTCATTCAACCTATTCTAACGACAAGTGTGAAGGCCTGAAGCTCCTCGAGCTTCAAAAGCTTCTCTAGACTCTCTTTCCATCACCAGATGGCATGGATTTGTTTTAAGCACACTAAGTGATCCTTCAGCACGAGTGAGAGAGTGGAAATCAGGGTTAATTTTAGTATTGAAGGTCACAGCTGCAGGTACTGTTAGCAATCATGGTGTGAGGCAACATTGGAAACCTGATTCAACGGAGCTCTTGTGCTCCACTCATGAAATTATTGTGTGGAATCAGAAGATGGATGATTGAGCTTTAGAACTGGAGAGTTATCTTGACATTTAACATTAAAGCATGATGAGAATAGAGCATATAGTCTGGTGTTGATAGGGCTATTGAGGGTTTTAAATATGCGTTCGTTGTAGTATCCTCTAAATCGCTCAATCAACAAATACAATATATTACTCTAATTCAAGTCCGAGGTCGAATACAAAGAGCAAGTATTGCATGCACGCACTAATCTCAACATATAATATAAATGAGCACAAGAAATTAAGCAAAGTATAGATTTTTAATGAATAATAACCTGTCACATTAGTTATTCAGTGAAATCCAATGTATCTCAAGAATATGAGGATAAAAAGAAAAAAGAATAAAAAATAATGGTGATTTGAGTCACCACTTATATCCTCTAAAGTTTAAGCATGCATTCAACCATCAATTATCTCAAATAAACCAATAGTAGCTTGAATGCTACAGTACCTCAGACGACAAGCTTACCAATCAGACATCTTAATAGAAGGCAAGCACATGCCTTCTCTTCTTCTTCAGAACCTCTTCTCCTTTCTCTCAGAGGCACGGCAACCTTCTTATTTTCCTTTGTCTTTTAGTCTTTTCTTTCCTCTTCTTTGGCTTGTACCTTCATAGCACGGCTCTTCTCTCTTATCCTCTTTACGCACAAGGGCTACAAACCCTTTGAATTTTTGCCAAGTGTCAGAATCTCTCTAAAGCAAAACCCCCCTTAACCCTGTGCTCTCTCTTTTCTCTCCTCTTTTTCTCAACATCCAAGCATAATCAGGTAATTGGGCATGAGTGCACTTGGGTCCAAGGCTACCAGCAATAAGGTAGTACTCGAGGAGTGCTCAGGTTAGGCGGGTAATTGGGTTAAGAGCGTTCTCCAGACCAGCATGCAGGTGTGTCACGGGCGAGGCATGTAGTGCAGGGTAGGTGCGTGGGGGACCTCACCCCCCATGTGTCAAGGTGGTAAGCCCGTAGCACAAAAACATAATAAACGCTATCAGGCACCTTTCGCTCATCGATGTGGGACTATCCCTACGCCTTCCTTCTCGCGTGAAGCTGCAGCTGCTGCTTCATTCAATTGGGTAGATACAGAGGTTGGCACCCTCAATCAAAGACCTGGGAAAGGTCTTGAACCTGGTCCACAGCACCTGAAGGGTGCACCTGAAGGGTCCTAAAGCTCGGCCAATCGTGGGGAATACAGTGAGGGAGGGTGTGAACGACGGTCAAAATTGGCAAGTTAAGGAGTAAGGAAGGAAGTAGAGGGGAAGAGGGATTGAAGGAACCTAAAATTATGGACGAAGGAGGTAGGGTGGCTTCAGCTATGGTTGGTTGGTGTCGAGGACGAGGAATTCTCCGACAAGGGAGACGACGAGGAAGAAGGGGCTAGGGCACCTCGGATTTGACCATCGAGAGGCGGAGGAAGTCGGGGAGGAAGGAGACACTCCCAATTTGGTCATTAGGAGGCCGTAGGATGACGGAGGAGGTTGCTCACCGGAGCTAGGGCGGAGATGGCCAGGGAAGGAGTTTGAAGAGGGTTTTTGGGCCAAAACCTAGCTAAAGGACTCAGCCATACGACTTGGGTCCTTTTATAGGCCATAGGAAAGGGTTTAAGGCTTGGAGATCAAGCTTCCAAGCTTGGTAGGCTTGTCAGAGAATGATACCCACAACTCTCATGCGTTTGCATGAGAGATTGGGAAAGAAGTGGAGCCCACGAATAGGTTTGATTTGTAGAGAAATCTCTTAGGAATCTCCCTTCCAAATTTGGAAGAGATTGAGCGTGAAATCAGGGAGAAAACTCTGATTGAAGGTCGCTAGAGTTGTGGAAGTAGGACATGGAGGCAGAGGGGATGTTTTTGCGAAGACAATGACAAATATAGGGGGCTTTTTGTAATAAATTCAAAAGCTGAGGGGTTATTTGGGAGATTAAGAGTCAAACTTGGACTAAAATGCAAACTAGGTCGAAATGATCTTAGATTGGGTCCAAATTTTGGTTAAAACTTAATTTGGACCCAAGGAATCCAATGGTGAAGCTAGATTTATATTTTGACCAAGTTGATTGGGTAATTTATGTAAAAACCCAAATTAAGGCAATTGTCTGTCTGGGACTCTATTTTAAGTCAAATTAGGTTTCAATGGTCAAATCAAGCATACCAAACCCTAGAGAATATTTTTCTATGACTTTTAGAGGGTTATGTGAATTTTATCTTAATCAAAACCTTAGTAGATAAGTGGGTCTGCTTTTAGGGTTTCAGATGTCATTTAATTCTCGAAACACGTGAAAACCCATTTTTGTCTGCACGGACCCACTTGTTAGACATTTAAGATCATTTGACCTTTGATTAACCATTGAGAAATCCAATGATTTTTCTAAAATTGAGATATGCTATTAAAACTGCAGTTTTACCTCTGTTTTCTTGTTATTCTCTCAAAATGGATTTGTAGTGAATTAAGGCTCTCTGGCGGTTATGTAGGAGCATTTATTCCTTGACTATGACTAATTAAAGCTAGATATGGCTGATGATGACATTATCATCATCTGGCACCAGAAGTAGATGTTGCATAGAGAAGAGGGCACTATTAGTCCTACATCGGAAGATGTAGACCTATTGAACTGCTACTTAAAGAATTACGCACTTGATCGCTCAATCGTCTGCTCAGGGAGTATGTGAACGACTGAGCGTGTTCTGCCTGTGCATGTGATGATGTGCTCTAGGAGAGTGGGCTCCAGGCACCAGGTGTAAGGCTGAGATGGTGACAACTGGCCTAATAGTGGTACTGATAGGGCTTTCTGAGTCGTTGATACTGTGAATGGCTATGTTGATCCTGATCTCCTTTTGGAGTTGAGTACTTAAGTGCTTATGTTGAAAAAATTCTAAGTGTTGAGAACACTTGATGAGTACTCTGTGAAGGCCATGAGCAAGATTTGTGAAGCTTTTAAGTAGCCTATGTATTAAATGAGAAGAGGCTAAGTTGAAAATAAATAATGGTGGATTTAATGTGTTGCTATAAAACAACATTTTTTGCATTTTATTTTCCGCAATTCTTATGGAATGATTGTCATGTTTTTAATGTTCATTCTTATGCAATTATTCATGTGGATAACATATTGTAGTAATGAATTAGTTAATTAAATAGTTAGTTAAGTATGTAATTTATTATTATATCTAACTTATACTCTAGTTATATTAATAAGTATTAAGCAATAGTATAATCTAAGTAGTAGTCTTAAGTAACTTAGTAATTATAATGTATTTAAAATAATAATTAGGTTTGAAATGTATTTATAGTTTAATTAAGTAAATCTAGTATCTATTAGGCCAATTAATTAAAGTATTTATTAGTTATATAACTTAAGTATTGAAGTAAATTATAAGTTAATTATGTACTAATTAAGTAACTATAATTTAAGTAATTAGTAATATTTATGTTATTAAGTTATAAATAGTAAGTATATATTTAAGTAAGTTATATAAGTACTATCTATATAAGTTAAGTATGTAATAGTAAATTAATTATTGTAATTAAAGATAAGAATAACTTAAGAATAAATGATGAATGTTATGCTTAAATTAGCCTCTCAGTGAATGACCTGGACTTAACTAATATAAATTTAAAAAATATGTCGATTACCATGCTTGCTATACTATAACTTAACAATGACTAATTAACTATGAAAGGTAGTTGTACATCATTAACCACAACCAAGCGCAAGTTGAAATCATGTAGTCATGAGAAGGTGATCTAATAAATACACATTTATTCAAGATAAAATGTCTATTTATGAGAGTTCCTAAGCTTAACATTGCCTTTTACATTGTAAGCATGCATTATTCTGCATTTAGAATAGATTGTATAAATTATAGGTTAATTCGCTTCTTTTTGTGGCCAAGTGAGAAAGAGATTTATTTCAGAACCTCGAATTGACGATCCAACCATACGATCTAATCAGGACGACGATCGGAGTCGAACGCCTCTGAAATCGCCTTGATCAAAGGCCCGTAGTATCATATGCAATTCGAGGAAAATCAACGGCCAAGGGGCAAGGTGATTCAATTTAGAGCTTCAACAGACAAATCCAACCGCACAGACGGATCCGAATCGACGATTGCAGTCCAACGACAAGAAAGTCAACCTAATATGATGTTCGTGGCGCCACCTACAAGCACTAAAGATGGATGGTCTAGATGGTGCCACATGGCACCATCTAGACCGCCCAACGTCTCCCACCCTTCTTCCTCAAAGGTGCCTCCAATGCACGATCTCAGCCATTCGATGAAAATCCAACGGCCAAGATTGCATGTCCACCGATTGCAAGAAATTCATCAATGCGACACTCAGGCTTCTTTGGCACAACAGTGGGTGAAGGCACTCCCAAACTAGCAACCAGCATTTGAATCCCCCTACGGCCCCCCGCATCCTCAATGTGTGCATGGATTTCAATTGAAGCAGCTCGATCAGCATTTAGCGGCAAACAACGCACCGTGTGGCGCAATCAGATGTTTCAGCTGTTACGCGCGATGGCATGAGAAATTTCACGCGCTCTAGCGTGATCAAGTGCGCAATACTCGCGATCTTAACATGTGGTGGTAAGCCGATCTCAAGGGTCCAATGATGATCCTATGGTTGTGGTTCGTCCAAGCTTTGCTAGCTATAGCTACATATGCGCTACATGCACAGGCTTGAGGGCGAGCGTGGGCCAGGCCACGCAGAGGCATGTCTGGCGCAGGCATTCATTGCACGGTCTGACCAAATGATGTCATTTCACCCTAAAAATACCCCCCTTCACCCCCATTCTCGAACCATCTCTTCCTACATCTTCCTCACCACCTTTAAGGCTCTAGAGAGCATATCCCAAGCCTAGGATGCTCCTTTAGAGTAGAAAATAAATATTTTTTCCGCTTCTCACCCCCCTTCATGGAGCATCTCGTGGTCGTCTTCTCACCACATTCGGGAAGCAAATCCTCGCTGCAATGCCGTCCTACCCCATCCTCCTTCCTCCGACTCTGTTCTTCTTCGTCCAACCTCTGACCACCTTCATCCAAGTGCCGTCAAAGCCATTCCTCCTCCAAGTAGCCGTCGAAGAGGATTTCTCTTGATAGGTGTATATTAGTAGACTAATTATTTACCTAAATAATTTTTAGATGATTGTTGAGGTTAACAAAGAGCTTGGAAATAATGGAAAATTATTTTAAGCTCTCAATAGGGGAATAAGTTATTTCTGTATTTACACACAACTTTCTTTTTGTAGGCTCCCACAAATTGAAAATGAAGGAGGACCTAAGACACCATGCAATAACATATTGGGGTATATTCGCAATTTATTCAAAACATCCTTATCGTCGACGGTGACAAGGGAGTCCACCACCGACCTCTCTTCTAGATATCCTTCAGGAGGCAGTGGTTGCTAGGGGTTCAAAATCCCTTAATTCACACCGGTGAAGAACGGAATGATTAATGCCAGAGAGGATTCATTTAAAAGAAAGAGAAACCACTACAGAGGGGGGATCATCGGCTTCCATCTTCTTCCTCTCGCCTACACCGTGCTTCGAACATGCACTGTGAACCCAACGCCACCAGCGGCCAACAGCAGTCACTAGCCACACTCACCTCCCTCGCCACAGCCATCCTAACATCAAGAACCCACCACCTACTCCACTTCCTCTTCTTTTCCTTCGTTTTCTTCTTCTCCACCCAACCCCTTCCCTATTCACCTTCTTCGACCTCCGAAGAATCCAATGCCACCGATGCCACAGCAGGTGCACCATGCGTCCACGCCTCTCACCAGCCTCCCACACTCGCACACAATCTTCATACACCTCTGCCAACTCCACGCCTTTGCACAATTGCGCACGACATCCGTGGGCATTTTCCCCACCGCGCACTATTCATCATCTTCCCTGAACATAACCCATCACCGACACCCCCTTCCTCTACGTAGCCAGCTCCACGGACCTCCAATCTCCACTCCATCGATGCCGTTGAACTCGCATCGCCCTCATGAAGCCACCCACGTCCACGAAAGCCACCGTCGACCACCCGCACGACCGCCAGCCATACCCACCACCGTCGGTTCCCCCTGGTTGCTGGCGAGAGCTTCGACTGTCGTTTTTCGAGCCACCATTGCCATCATATTCCTCTTCGCATCCTCGACCACCTCCGAACATAGCAGGGCCGACCGTGGATGCTCTCATGTGCACGAGCTGCCCCGAGCAAATGCTCTGTTTCATCCGAATTAAAAATTACATTTGAATGCCATTGTTGGGATTTTAATTTTAAGATATTAATATTTTATTTTATGGATTTTATGAGCATATCCCTTCAGTTTGCTCTAATTAGTTGGCTTATCAAATTGCATGAATATCTTCCCCATCTGTTAGCCTCACATTTAGTGGTGATATTATAATTCACATTTGCTACGATTGAATGTTTGGGTTGATTGAGTTTATAGGAGTATTCTAGTGAAGGAGAATTTGCGTGATTGGTCCATCTCTTTTCAGCAATTAGAGATTGGTTATTTGATTCATCTATTAGTGTTCTATCTTTGGTATTAGGATGAATGAATGAACTTGTTTCTTTAAGTGAACAAGAGGGAAACTTATTGTGAGTTTATTTGGCTCGATCCTCCCCGTGTATACGACATTTTTACTATGGTTTAAATTAATACCTATTTAATATTTGATTGAGAGATTTTCCACCACATGACTACAATGACATATCAGTTTATCGCTATCATCTTCATAATCAAGCAAATTTCTCTCTATCAAATGACACCATTGCCGAGGAGGCAATGGGCCTAGTAAACTCGCATGTATTTCCTATTCATAGTGATTTCTAATTGGGGCTATATATGCATTGATCTATTTCTTTTTCTATGCGAGGTACATCTGTTTGGAGGAAATGAATGCGACAGGCATGCACAACGGAGGCGATATTCTTGGTGGACCTTGATGCCACCTAAGAGGCAGCAACGGGTGCTTGTGGGCCTTGATCCCATGCACGTGAAGGCGTACAGAGGAGCCTTTCTTGATTTAGTTATTAGATCTTGGTTTTGATTTAGGTTGATAGACTTAGTATTAATTATTTGTTTCTCGCCCTTATACTCTGGGGCCAGTTTTGGGGGAGTGTCCCTGATTCTTTAGATTCTAGGTTTATTCGTAGTTAGTTAGTTCTTTTGATTGCTCATCTATTTATTTAAAAAAAAAATCTGAACTGCTTGCTAGAAGCTGCATATCCATGGGATGACCATCTAGGATTCCTTGAGTTGCATCTAGATTTTCTTACTGCATTGCATGCATTTTTGCATAGAAGAGTGCTAGAGCAAGGTACGAATTTCTTATCTTATTGCATCAGTTATCTGCACATGCATTGCATCTGAACATAATTAAAGAAGACCACTTAAACTGATTTGAAAAGATTAATCAAGTGGTCATATTGCTTCTCGAAAATAAAATAAAATATACAGGAAGTGTTTGAATAACTTGATTGTAATTTTCAAAAAAAAAAATCACTTTTCACTATGTAATGCACACTTCCTACACTGAGCACGCACTATAGGCACTGCACTAGGACTTGGACCCTTAAGGCTATAGGCATCGATCTCTTTATTGGTTCAAACCCTCCTATCTCGCTTTGAAATAGTGGTATTAACGTTTGCCCGAGTGATTTGATACTCTAAGGAGGGGGACACCCCTTAAAGGAATTCAAGGGTAGTTAAGAGGCACCGCTAATGCATCGCCTCAAAGGAAGAGTTTGCCCTACTTGCATCCCTTGGTTCCATCCTTGGAGTACCTTTTTACTTAAGCATCTGAGAATATCATTGCAGCAAAGTGTACGCCTTTAGGGCACTCAAAGGTCAATTTAAGGTGCGTAATTTCTTGACAACTTGATTGATCACCCAAAAAGGACTAAAAGTAACCTCAACCTTCTTAACGGTCATTGACCAAAAATTTCAAGTGCCTCATTTCTCTTATACCACTTACGTGGGAATGGAGAAAAACTGCCTTGACTATATTTAGCCAAGTTGAAGAGTTGGAAGAGGACTTAAAGAACTTCAAATCAACAAAAGACTTCTTGCCTTGTGTTTGCTTGGTGTATGCTTGGTAGGCACTCTCTTAGAAATTGTCTTCTCTTCAACCCTGAGCCTGAGAGAATTATAAGGAAAGCTAACCAAGAAAAAAGAAAAATGGCTGAAGAAAGACCTGAAGAAGAGATTAGGGTTGGTGAAAATTAGAGAACCTTGAGAAACTATTTCCTCCCTACAACCCACCAAGCCCTACCTATCCGAAGACCTGGTGTGGATAATCTATATGAAATCAAGAGCAACACCATATCTTTTCTCCCATCGTTTTATGGTACTACTAGGGAGGATCCCTACAGGCATCTTGAGGAATTCGTTGAGGTATGTTCCACGGTGAAGCTCCAGAGCTTTACTGATGAAGCCCTGATGAGGACTCTATTTCCATTCTCCCTAAAGGATGAGGCCAAGCACTAGTATCATACCCTCGATGCAAGGGTAAATGATTGGGCCACCCTTAAGGGAGAATTCTTGAAAAAGTATTTTCCTATGAGTAAGACCAACCATTACATAAGAGAGATAATGGGTTTTACTCAACAGGAAGGGGAGCAATTTCATGAGACTTGGGAGCGCTTTAATCACCTTTTTAGGTTATGGCCCCACCATCAAGTGCCAAGATGGCAGTTGGTCGAAAGGTTTATTAATGGATTATCTGAAAGGCACAGGCAAACCATCGATGCAGCCTGTACAGGAACCTTCATGACCAAAACTGAGGATGAAGCCTGGGCATTATTTGAAACATTAAGTGACAATTCCAAACATATGTCCTCTGCCTATCAAGAAAGAAAACCATCAATTTTGCAGAGGAAGATAGAGGCCCATGAAGCCAAGGCTACTCAGGATTTGGCTTATCAGATTCAATTGTTGAACAAAAACTTTGATAGGCTTTTAGAAAACTCCGGCATGAACTCGCAAGCAGCCTCTATCTTTTAGGCTTCAAGTGAATGCTCCATTTGCCAAAGGACAATGCACGCCACTGTGGAGTGCCACCAGGAAAATCAATTCCCTAAGTTGATTTAGGCCAACCTGAACATGGCCTAAGGTTTCCGCCCACCTCCTCGTAATAACCCATATTCTGATACTTATAATCCAGGGTGGTGGAACCATCCAAACCTCTCATGGAAGCAAGGTGATGCTTCTAACTCAGGGAATACAAGACCCCCACCTCCCTAACCCATATACCAACCATCCTATAAAAACCCTCCTCAGCATAAGCCTTCTGAGATGGATGAACTTAAAGCCATGATGAAAGCGATGAAAGAGCATCAAAATATGGTCATCCAATCTCAGAATAAGATGATTACTGATATGCAATCCCAAATTGGTCATATTATTGAGGCAGTTAGGCAGCGAGATCCAGGGAAGTTACCTAGCTCTTCTAAGGAGAACCCAAAGGGCAAGGGGGTCGTATTCAAGGAGCACGCCCAAGTTGTGATCGTGGTGAGGAGTGGAAAGAAAATCGACAAGCCTGATAGCACTCCTACGGTCACATCTCAGGATTCCCCTCCTACACTTGACCCGACTTCCATCTCCACCGAGGAAGAGCCACACTACTCTCCCTCGCTTTAAATCACCCACCCCGAGGATGTCGTCAATCCGCCATCCCTCTCCCGCCACGACGACCCCTCTACCCAGAAGCCAAGGGTGCTTGACGTGAGTGGAATGCATTTCTTTAATTAAGCCATTGTAGTATGCGTTCGCGACGTCAATTTTAATTTAAGAAGTGGAATTGGTGAGTCCAAGTGTCGAACACAAGGAGGTGTAAAATCAGATTATTTCGTCGCTTTAGTTGTCACAGGAATGGGTGGTTTTCTTGCTTGAGAGAAAATGCGAGAGAGAGAGAGAGAGTAGGGTTAGAGATCATGTTTAAAACATGCCAAGCATTAAGAGGATGTGAGCTATAATATATGAAACTTTCATCAATATATAGCATGCAATTAAAGTGTGTTTACAACTACAACAATAGATGAAAGCTTAAACAAGTACAATGTAAACTAAAGTAAAGAGAGAGTGTAAGAAGGAGTCAAGGTGGCCACGACAGTGGAGGGAGGCTCCGTCAGTGGCTTGACAACTTCGAGGCGGGTATGGAGTATTTGGTGGAGTTAGGAGAAGGCTAGAGTAGTATGGAAGGTGTGTGTATATTGAATGCCCTTGAATGGGGTGGTTAGGAGGGTTTATATAGAGAAGAGGGGTTTCTAAACTAAGTAAGGGCTTTAGCAACGCCTGGGATGTCGTTAACCCATTCCAAAAACGTCGGTGAAGCCCCTCACCCACCGGTCCACGCGAGCGAGCGTGCTTCCTTCACCCGCACGATCCGTGTGCGTGCCATGTGAGCCGTCTGATGGATGATCGAACAATCGAGAGTTCGCATGGGCACGCACTGTGGATCGTGCCTTGAGTGCACGTAGGAGATGGCGTGCATCCATAGCACCACGTAGCTGCCATCCTCATCGTCCACACCTTCATCTACAGCTGAATTTCCTTCGAGCGTGCCTCCGTTGCCGATTTGAGCCCTGCCTCGGATAAAACATGCGTCTGCATGCGTGCACTTGAGGCACTAACCATTACGCCAACGACGCAATATGGTTGTGGTCTTCATGAATCCTCAGTCGTTCGATGGGAGATCGGACGACCGTGGTTGCTCCTGCACAATGAAGAGAGGTGGTGGATGCGGCAGGCGGGTGCCACGTGGTGCGTCATGGGCCGTTGATCATTAGATCAATGGTCAGAACTTCTTGGGCTGGTCGAGGGAGCTCCGGATGTCGAATTTAAGTAATTTCACGTTTGTTGGACTCCATTTGTCTATCTGAATCCATCTGTGTGGTCTGATTGCTCATCTGAGGCCTATTTCAACATGCATTTGTACATATGGCCATTAAACATTGATTTATAAGTAATCTTAATTTGCAATGCATGCAGTGCTCGCATGCCCATCATGGTATGTTATTAGTGTGCATATATCCCCAAAACTAACCCCAGTTGATGGAATTATCATCATTGAATGCAGAGTTATCAGTGCCATATCCAGAGCGCCTATTTGCTCCTGGGGAATCTTCTGTTGGCTCATCTGGAGCCAAGAATAGGATGGAGGAGATTATGGACACTTTTAGGCAAGTCCAGATCAACTTGCCTTTGTTGGAAGCTATCAAACAGATTCCGTCCTATGCCAAATTTCTAAAGGACCTGTGCACCAAGAAGCACCGATCTAGGAGACAAGCCCAAGCCAAGGTCATCCTGTCTGACCATATTAGCTCGGTTTTCCAACATGGAACACCCCCCAAAATGAAAGACCCAAGGGCCCCGTATATTTCAGTGGTTATAGGTAACCAACACATTGACGAGGCTCTCCTCAATCTAGGTGCGGGGGTGAACATTTTACTGAGCTCTGTCTACGACCTTTTGGGAGGAGGTGAGTTAAAGCCTAGTCCAGTCATGCTCCAGGTCATAGATAGATCGCTTAAGACACCACGGGGATTACTGGAAGATGTCCTGGTGAGAGTGGAGGACTTCTTCTTCCCTGTTGACTTTCTTGTGCTAGATACTGACCCATCTAATAAGCCCACCAAGCCGTCCATTATTCTAGGATGCCCCTTCCAGGCCACAACCAACACCTCTTTCAATTGTAGATCAGGGGCACTTAAAATGGGCTTTGGGAACAAGAAGATCCAGTTGAATGTTTTTTATACTTACAAGCAATCCGGATTGAAAGATTGTTCCCAGATTGAGGTAGTTGGTAAAATCATTGAAGAGACTACTCCAGCACTTTTATGTAAAGATCCCCTTCAAAAGGTCATATCTAAGGACCATCCTCCAATTATTAAAGAAACTGAAGGGGATATAGCCGAATTAGAAGAGTTGCTGGGGATACACACAGAGTCTCTATCCCCACCCTGGACCGTGAATGTAGATCCTCTACCTAAGGCAAGGACATCTCAACTTAAACCCTCAATCCAAAAGGCTCCTAAGTTGGAGATGAAACCCCTCCCGAGCACATTGAAGTTTGCTTTCCTTGGCCCTAATGACACACTCCCCGTTATTATCTCATCTGCATTATCTGAATCGCAGGAGGGAGCTCTGCTTAAGTGTTTACAAAGGCACAAGGAAGCAATTGCTTGGTCAATTGCTGATATTAAGGATGTTGATCCCTCCCTTTGCATGCATCATATATACACAGACAAGTCCGTGAAACCCTTCTGAGACATGCAGAGAAGGCTCAACCCAGATATGCGGGAGGTTGTTAAAAAGGAGTTTCTGAAATGGTTGGATGCAGGAATTATCTATCCCATTTTAGATAGTAAATGGGTCAGTCCTATTCATGTGGTACCCAAAAAGGTAGGAATCATTGTCGAAGAGAACGACCAAGGAGAGTTGGTAACCACTAGACCCTCAACTGGTTGGAGGGTCTGCATTGATTACTGCCGTTTAAACACAGCTACCCAGAAAGACCATTTCCCCTTATCGTTTATCGATCAGATTTTGGAGCGACTGGTAGGGAACAAGTACTTTTGTTTCCTTGACGGGTACTCTAGGTATAATCAGATAGCCATCTTTCTTGACGATCAGGAGCGTACCACCTTCACGAGTCCATATGGCACATTTGCATTCCGCCGAATGCCATTTGGGTTATGTAATGCTCCTACCACTTTCCAACGATATATGATGGCTATCTTTTCTGATATGATCGACGAGTTTGTTGAGATTTTCATGGATGACTTCTTCAGTTATAGCTTGTTGTTTGATCTATGCCTTTCGCACCTTGATAAAGTCCTAATCCATTGTCAAGAGGCAAAGCTGGTGCTTAGCTGGGAGAAAAGCCACTTTATGGTCCAGCAGGGCATTGTGTTAAGGCATGTAGTTTCTGAGAGAGAGGATTAGAGGTGGATACCGCAAAAATTGATTCCATCTCTAAGCTTCCATCGCCCACCAATGTTTGTCAGGTTAGATCTTTCCTTAGCTATGCTGGGTTCTATAGGCGCTTCATTAGAGATTTCAGTAAAATCTCTAAGCCACTCTGCGACCTGTTAGCGAAGGATGTCTCCTTCGATTTTGATGATAGATGTGGCGAGGCTTTCCAAGTCTTGAAGAAAGCCCTTATTACTGCACCGAATCTCTAAGCACCAAATTGGACGCTCCCGTTTGAGCTAATGTGCGATGCTTATGATTTCGCAGTGGGAGCGGTCTTAGGTCAAAGGGTTGATGGCAAACCTCATGTGTTTCATTATGCCAGAAAGACCCTTACGGATCCTTGATGCGAAATTTGGCGTGATTTATAAAGGTGGGGTTTTAAGTCGTAACACGCGAAATCGCATACGCTTTTAAAATTTATAAGACCTAGATAGTGGGGTATCTAGGGTTGTCCAAGGAGGCAAGTTTGCAAAAATTAAATCTCTTGCTTGGAAAATAAATCTCAACTTTCTTTTTGGTCTTTTTCAATATATCATTTTTTTGTTTTTGAAATAACAGCGAATATGCTAGTTGTTGGCGAGAAAGTGACTAACACCTAACTCAATACACTACTCCTAAAGTGGCAAGTAGAGCCTCTCCCTAAGCTCACTCTATGCAAGTGGAGGCCTAGAATAATTAGGGAGAGGGAGTGAAGAATGCTAGAAACAAAGCAATTAAGAATGCAACTAAAGAAGGCAACTTGATTAATGAGAAAGTATTGTATAAAAACCCTAGTAGAGGAAAGCTTCTACAACTAGAATTATAAGTACAAAGTAAAGAAGCACTAATCCTCTAAAAATTGATGAAGAGGGGAGGCTCCTTGCTCCAAGCCTAGTAGCTCCTGGGCTTGAAAAGAAGTGCTCCAACTCTTTGTCTTTGAAAGCTCCACCAATTTGATGTCCTCCAAAGCAAGCCCTAAGGGGGCATGCCCTAATCTTTTCTCCAAGGGTGGACGTCCACCCTAGGTCCTTCTCCTTTGCTTGGCCATCCTCCTTGAGATGGAAAGGTCCTCCTCCTTGGCGTGGCACAAGTTGAAGAGAGTGGGGAGAAGAAGGTACCAAAGCGACGGGTGATGTGCCCCCTTAATCTTCTTCTCTACTCCTTCTTCTTGGTCGTAGGAGTAGGTGGGTATAGGTAGAATAATACACTAATGGAGGATGATGAAAATGGTGGTAGGTGATGGATTTTTATAGGGTTTAGGAGGGGAGGGGTTGGCGTGGACACATGTAGGGCTAGGATGGACTTATAGGGTGGTTATGGGTGGTTATCATGATCCAAGGGAGGGGGCTATTTGCTGCCACCTTAAAGGGTGTTAAGGGGCGGTTATGGTGGCCAAAAGGCACCTAGAGTTGGCGCCACTTTTGGCTTCTAGAAGGGGGGGTTAGGTGGATGGCTAGATGTGGTTGTAGGGTTAGGTGTATGGTGGATATGGGGGTGGATGTTGGTGCCAAAAAGGGGGGTAGTTAAGTTAGGTTTTGGCGCCAAAATTGGTGCCTTTTGGTGGTGATGATGGGGTGAAGAGGTGGCTAGGTGGTGGTGCCAACTTGGAGTAGGATAGCTAGCTTAGGTAGGGCTTTAGTTGGTGGAGCTAGCTAGGGTGGAGTTGAAGGTGGTGGATGGCCAAGGAGCTAGTTGCTAGCTAAGCTAAGCTAAGCTAAGCTAGCTTAGCTAGCTATGGAGTAGAGGAGGAGGTATTGGAGCTAGGGTTTGAAGAGAGGAGCTAAGGAGGAGAAGTCTAGAGCTTGAAATGGAGTTAGCAGCTGCTGAAGAGGGTGGCATGGAGCTACTCTAGCTGGCTTAGCTTGCTAGTTCTTTGCTAGCTACTAAGCCAAGCTTAAGTGAGCTGGCTTCTACCATAATGAGCTGAGGTGAGCTGGGTCTGGTGCTCCCGGGGAGGATCAAGCTGGTTGAGGCAACTAAGGTAGCTTAGCTCAACTGAGTTGAGCTAAGCTAAGTCCCCAGGAGCTGGACTTGAGCTTCCTGAGCTGGAATGAAGTCATCTTCAACTAGCTGGAGTTGAGTGGAGCTGGATGTAGCTCGACCTGAGTTGGGGTAAACTCCAGTCAACTTAGCTGAGCTAGCTAGAGCTCCCTATGGATTAATGGGAGCTGAGATGAGCTACACTCAACTAAGTTGAGCTGGATCTGAGCTGACCTGAGCTAGGGTGAGCTAAGATGAGCTGAATGGAGCTAGGATTAGCTAACCCTAATTCAGGTGAGTTAAATTCCAGCTATGGTGAGCTGGATCAAGCTGAGTTTCAGCTGGTGAGAGCTTCTCCTTCACCAGTTGCCTTCCTAAGTGCTAGGGTTCTAGGGATCTGACAATCTATTTATCCCTAACACTCACAAAAACACATTAAAAACACAATAAAAAATACAATGCATGCCTAACCTAATTTATGCCTAAATGCAACCCAAAAACCCATTTGCGGAGCAAAATCCTAAGAGCTAGGTTTGTTTTAATGCATAAGAATAATGATAAACTAGAGTTTATCAATCCTCAGCAAAACTACACAGTCACTGAAAAGGAACTTCTTGCCATAGTATTTGCTTTGAAAAAGTTTCAGTCTTATCTTTTGGTATATAAGGTTGTAGTGTTCACTGATCATTCTGCCTTAAAGCATCTTCTTGCTAAAAAGCACACCAAACCTTGCTTAATTCGTTGGATTCTGCTACTCCAAGAGTTTGACTTGGAAATTAAAGATAAGAAAGGAGTTGAGAATGTGGTAGCAGATCATCTGTCTAGGATCCCTATTGAGGCATCAACCCCTACTGGCGATATCAAAGAGACTTTTCCTTATGAGTCTCCAATGGTCATGGAGGCCAAAACTCCTTGATTCGCTGACATAGTGAACTATCTGGTCACGGGCATTACCCCCAGTACTTGGGACAAGTAGAAGAGAGACAGGTTCCTTGCTGACGCTAAATTTTATCACTGGGAGGAACCCGAGCTTTTTAGAATAGGCCCAGACCAGCTTTTCCTCCGTTACGTCCCTACAAAGAACAAAGGAGTGTTCTGAGTTTCTGCCATGACCTCCACTGTGGAGGGCATTTTAGTGGAAAAAAGACTGCCCAGAAGGTTCTTTAGTCTGGCTTTTGGTGGCCCACATTATTCCAAGATGCACATACATACGTGAGCACATGTCTACATTGCCAGCAAATGGGAACCATCGAAAAAAAGGATGAGATGCCCCAGCAACCTATTCTCCCCATTGAGATCTTTGACATTTAGGGCATTGACTTCATGGGTCTCTTTCCTGTGTCCTTCATATATGAATACATCCTTGTGGCTGTGGACTATGTATCGAAATGGATAGAAACCATACCCACGTAGACCAATGACCATTCCATGGTCTTGGATTTTGTTAGGGCTAATATCATTTCTCGATACGGGTGCCCAAGGATGATCATAACTGATGGAGGACCTCACTTCAAGAACGTACACTTCACAAGACTACTCCAAAATTTGGGAGTCAACCACATGATAGCCACACCTTACCATCCCCAAACGAGTGGACAAGTTGAAGTGTCTAATAGGGAGATTAAACAAATTTTAGAAAAAACTGTCAGGCCTGACCGTAAGGATTGGTCTAAAAAATTAAATGATACTCTTTGGGCCTACAGAACCGCATATAAGACTCCCTTGGGCATGTCTCCTTTTCGTCTTATCTACAGAAAGGTGTGCCATCTTCCCGTTGAAATCCAACACAAAGCCTATTAGGCTATTAAAAACATTAACTTAAATCTGGATAAAGCGGGAAAGGCACGTATGCTGGAGTTAACTAAGCTTGAAGACCTTCGTAATGAAGCCTATGAAACTTCTCAAGCTTACAAGCAACATGCAAAAAACACATCATTAGAAAGACCTTTGAGCCTAACTAGTGGGTCTGGCTTTTCAATTCTAGACTTAAATTATTTTCAGGAAAGCTCAAGTCCCACTGGGATGGGCCATACGTTGTTATCAATGCCTTCCCTCATGGAGCTGTTGAGATTTGGAACCCTACTTTTGGCGTGAGCTTTAAGGTAAACAGCCAACAACTTAAACCTTATGTTACTCTTTCAGGTGGCCAAGTTTTGGACGCACTTCTGCTTGAGGAGCCTTAGCTCCTCCCACTATCCTCCTCAGGTAATATTCTTCTATGTCTTTATTTTTCCAATGAGAGCATTGTTAGTCTTAGGCATGGGGGGTATAACCTGAGGATGTTTATAGCATTTATAAATATTTGCATGCATTTAGGATAGTGCATTAGCCAAAAAAAAATCTCTTGAGCTGAATTGGTTAGTCTCTAGCAGAAAATTTTATCATGGAAGTTTCATTAAAGATTTTCTTCTTAAATTGTTTCTTAAATTTAGAATCCAATACAGTTACTTCACTTGCATGTAGACTGGGTAATGGATCTTTGTAGAAAATCAATAGCATTTTCAGTCTACTGAACCCGTACACAGTTAATAGGGAGTTAGACATACTATTTTCTATTAAATTCACCTAATATTTGTGAGAGAAGTAGAGAGACTACTAGTGCTCTAAGTCAAGTGCAAGGACTCTTAAGTTCTGGATAATTAGATGATGATACCTCAGAGTTAGGCATAGTTTTCGCTCTCTGTTCCTGTGTGCGTACATGATGTGAATTCCTGAGAGTCACCAAATAAGGTAGATACACAGAGATTGAGTCCTAATAAAACTATAACTATGGTGGATGGTTACAACCATTCTTCATAAAGTCCTCGGCTGAAGGAGGGTAGTAATGTCAAAGGTCAGAAATACAATTGCCCTATCCATTCCTTCCCGGTGCCGAGAGTAGGCATTTCCACCAAATAAGCCACACAATATTTTCTTGACCATCATCATTCCTAATAATTCCTCATAAATAAAAGTATGCGTCATTTTGTATTAGTAGAAAAAAAACAAAAACAAAAAAAAGAAGAAAAAGAAAAAGAAAAAAAGAGTCCAAGTTTGGAGTTTTACCTTCATGTCATTTTTTGTGTCAATGTTTTTGAAGCAACAACAAAAACACCCATTGTGATCCACCAAATATGACCCATACCTACATTTTAGTATTTCTGATCGCTCGAACACTGCCTAAGGTCCTCTAACTTAGTTGTAGGGTTATTAGAACTTAATTGAAGTGTGAATGCCATGTGAGGCCACCAAACAATGAGTACATTTACAAAAATATGGTAAGATATGTGATCTTAGAAAAGAAAGAAGGAAGAAAGAGAAAAAGAAAAGAGAGAGTGAGTAAGCACAAGAGAACGCAAAGAGAGCACAGTGTTTAGCCTTTCTCTGAGTTGATGGTCTAGAGATCTAGAGTCTACAGTACTAGATTACATGTAGTACGAGATGAGTGTGAGGCACCAAATATAAATCCATTCAACTTAGTATCTCCTACCTAAGCCAAAATGCTAGGGTCAAATTATAGGTCATTTTCTACTTTATCCCCGAGGGAAGTAGTTTCCTATCCTGATAGAATTTTATCAAGGGATAAGTATGAACTTTAAATGTAAGTTGGCTTTTCACTTGGATCCGCTACCCAAGCTACTATTACTTCACATTTGTCTGGATCTCTAAATTTTTAAAGAAGAAATCTTTTCAATTACTTCCATTGTTTTTCACTTTTTGCTAGGGACTAGCAAAATTTAGGAATAGGGGTATTTGATAGGTCTATATTAGTAGACTAATTATTTACCTAAATAATTGTTAGATGATTGTTGAGGTTAACAAAGAGCTTGGAAATAATGGAAAATTATTTTGAGCTCTCAAGAAGGGAATAAGTTATTTCTGTATTTACACAACTTTCTTTTTATAGGCTCCCACAAATTGAAAATGAAGGAGGACCTGAGACACCATGCAATAACATATTGGGGTATATTTGCAATTTATTCAAAACATCCTTATCGTCGACGGCGACAAGGGAGCCCACCATCGACCTCTCTTCCAGATATCCTTCAGGAGGCGGCGGTTGCTAAGGGGTTCAAAATCCCTTAATTCACACCGGTGAAGAACAAAATGATTAATGCCAGAGAGGATTCGTTTAAAAGAAAGAGAAACCACTACGAAGGGGGGATCATCAGCTTCCATCTTCTTCCTCTTGCCTACACCGTGCTTCGAACATGCACTGTGAACCCAACGCCACTAGCGGCCAACAGCAGTCACTAGCCACACTCACCTCCCTCGCCACAGCCATCCTAACATCAAGAACCCACCACCTACTCCACTTCCTCTTCTTTTCCTTCGTTTTCTTCTTCTTCACCCAACCCCTTCCCTATTCACCTTCTTCGAACCCAATGCCACCGATGCCATAGCAAGTGCACCTTGCACCCACACCTCTCGCCAGCCTCCCACGCTTGCACACAATCTCCATACGCCTATGCCAACTCCACGCCATTCCATGGTTGCGCATGACATCCGTGGGCGTTTTCCCCGCCATGCACTATCCATCATCTTCCCCGAACATAGCCCATCACTGACACCCCCTTCCTCTATGTAGCCAACTCCACAGACGTCTAATCTACACTCCATCGACGCCGTTGAACTCGCATCGCCCTCACGAAGCCACCCATGTCCACAAAAGCCGCCGTCGACCACCCGCACGACCGCCAACCGTACCCACCGCCGCCGGTTCCCCCTTGTCACCGGCAAGAGCTCCATCCGCCATTTGCCGAGCCACCACCGCCATCATATTCCTCTCCGCATCCTCGACCACCTCCGAACACAGCAGGGCCTGTCGTGGATGCTCCCGTGCGTACGAGCCACCACGAGCAAATTCTCTGTTTCATCCCGAATTAAAAATTACATTTGAATGCCATTATTAGGATTTTAATTTTAAGATATTAATATTTTATTCCATGGATTTTATGTGCATATCCCTTCAGTTTGCTCTAATTAGTTGGCTTATCAAATTGCATGTATATCTTCCCCATCTATTAGCCTCACATTTAATGGTGATATTATAATTCACATTTGCTACCATTGAATATTTGGGTTGATTGAGTTTATAGGAGTATTCTAGTGAAAGAGAATTTACGTGATTGGTCCATCTCTTTTTAGCAATTAGAGATTGGTTATTTGATTCATCTATTAGTGTTCTATCTTTGGTATTAGGATGAATAAATGAACTTGTTTTTTTTAAGTAAACAAGAGGGAAACTTATTATGAGTTTATTTGGCTCAATTCCCCCTGTGGATACAACATTTTTACTATGGTTTAAATTAGTATCTATTTAATCTTTGATTGAGAGATTTTCCACCACACGACTACAACGACATATCAGTTTATCGCTATCATCTTCATAATCAAGCGAATTTCTCTCTATCATCTCTCACCCCCTTTATCTTTTATTGATTTCATAATGTAGATTTTATTATAGTAAATACTATATCTTCCAAGCATATATCTAGAAGTAGTTATGATTCTCTCTCTCTTTCTCTCTAATTTTGCAAGTAGATTAGTTAGATAAAGATTTTGTTGATCTAATCTCTTGCCTTATAAAAATGCCAAAAAAATCACAAAAGATAAAAACACCAAAAGCAAATAAAAGCAAACATAGATTTACGAAACCAAACGTTCGTCTCCCCATGTTTGACCTGTGGCTCACCTCGAGCTTCGATAAATTTATTTAGTTTTCTATCTCTCTCTTTATTATTTGCAAGTAGGATAACTCTTTCCTACTTTCTAGAATAGTTTAGTTTAGATAATATTTCTTCCTATTTTCTCACTATCATAACATACCAAAAAAATAGCAAATATCAAAATACCAAAAGAAACAAATCAAAGCGCGATCTTTCTTGCAAAATCAAACGTAGCCTCCCCGTGTTCAACTCAGGACTCACCTTGAGCTTTGGTTATAAATTTTATTTGGTAGTGGATTTTTGCAATGATTTTTCACTCATCATTTTGGCGTCGTTGCTGGGGAAGCAACACTTTTTGATTTTCCACAGTTTTAGCCATACTGTTCTTTTACCTCACTTTTTTCCTTTCTTACTATGATTGCAAATACTCTTTTAAGAAGAGCCAAAGCTATAAGATTGGAGTAAAGTGCTATTGAAGGGTCTATAAGTGTACCCTACCACCCACTCCCTAGATTTCATTTCATCACATAAATAACTCAAACCCAAATTAACCTAGGAGTTCGCATAAACACTAGGCTAGAAAGTGGTTATTTGATTGTCACTCTACTCACCTCACCCACTTGCATATATTAAAAATAAAAAAAAAACTCTTCTCTTTTTGCAAGACTGGATTAAAAGTAACACACTTAACACCCACAATTTCTTGACCTAAGGAGCACAATCACTTTGATTCTACCCCTTAACCAGGATCTGACTTGTGGACCCGATATACTTCAACTTAATACACATAAGTGAGTAGAAATCTGATTAGGTTAGGACATTTTGTGTGCCTTACTCAGTGGTGCAATAGGTCAATTGATTGATCTATTTGGGTCGCACCATGATGAGAAGCTCATCATGGTTTTTAATTACCCCTAATTAACTAGTCTTCCTAGTTAATTAGCTAGGATTATGTGAATATATGGGTTAATTATTAAATAAGGGATAAATAGTAAAGGACCTTAAAATAAGTTAAAAATGCTATATTATCATCCAATTAATATTATTAATAATCTAATTAATAATTGGACTCAAAATATTATCAATCATTCATCCAAATTAATATGTTAACTACCTTAAGCATAATATATACCTAAGTATGTAATAACTTAAGTAACATTAAATAAATTAATCTAAAAAAGCCAAAAATGTAAATTCAATGTCTAAATATAATATTTGTCTTATTTATAATCATCTATAAAAAGTAGAAAAAGATCTAAATTAAAATAAACCTTGAAAACCTGAGTTTACATTTTTGTCCTTACATTTTAATTCAATCGGGTTCTTATTTTCCATTTAGGTCCTTAAGTTTCACCGCGAACAAGTCCCTAGACTTCTTCTCTTCTTCACCCGACTGGAAGGCTGGCGACTGAAGGTGCAGCCACCGCTTGTTCACCGCCAATCCAACATCATCTCTTCTTCTCCAAGCTCCTGGAGCTTGCGCTCACCATCCCATTTTCATCCACCGGTCTGGATGACACCTTTATCCTAATTTAGGGTTGGAGATAACCTCACCAGCGTCGGAGAAGACGCTGGTGGTTATCCTCCTCCTAGCTGCAAATACGTTCATATTCCACCTCCTTCTTAGTCACCGTCGACTATAAATACACCTTGACCCCCTGATTTCCACCAAGTTGGCTCCCTTCCCTCTTCTTCACTGTAGCCGACTTCGATAGGCTATTCACTCCACAACTCCGGCAATCTTCCACCACCTCATCCGACTTCCTCCACCCATTTTTATCAGCTCTGGAACTCCGCCGAAGTCAGCCGCATCTCTTGGCACAAGCACTGACTAAGGAGCTCTCCTCTGCTTCACCTCACAACCACCGCCGGAGATCTTTCGACAACCCTCTGATTTCCTCCTCCGTCATGAGCCATCGACGGAGATCCTCTAACCCCTTTGTCCAGGTAACAGTAGACTAGGCCCAAGAGTAGATAGGATAGTTTAGTTAGTTAGCTAGATAGGTTAGTTAGCCGTAATATTAGATTTAAATTTCATCTTCCTTGACTCCAGCGATCTCCTTGAGCTTGTCAGAGCATTAATTTTGTCTTTTTAAATCACTGTTCATCTTCCTCTATCTTCCATGATCACTTCTATCACATTTAATTACTAATCTAATCACTAATTCACCTAAATCATTTCCACCTCCACCGACTACTTATGTTGTCCATGGCAGCAGTAGTTGACCTAATCTTCACCTTCATTGGGTCCTCCACCATCTTTTCATCACTAAAGGATCCTAATCATTGCTATAATTAGAGTAAATACCACATATAACTTAAACGCCCAAATCTAATTAAGCTCCTGAGCTCGCTGTCAAGGACAACTCAGAAGTAGTTGAAATCTTTAATTAACTATATATTTATGATGGCAAATTCCTATTGACTTGTTTTGACCACTCAAT
Organism: Thalassia testudinum; assembly: GCA_037157565.1. Lineage (NCBI taxonomy): Eukaryota > Viridiplantae > Streptophyta > Magnoliopsida > Alismatales > Hydrocharitaceae > Thalassia > Thalassia testudinum. The sequence goes on from JAZHRO010000055.1 coordinate 130,015,260, forward strand.
TGAGTGGTAAAACAAGTCCTGAGCATTAACCAACTCAAATTCTTCAAGAATTGAATTCACTGTTAAATCTTTCTTTTAATAATCAATTGAAGAAATTAACTTGATCTTGAGGTTCCTTGTGACCTCAGGAACCTTTTCAAGTCATTAATGGCACAATTTTTCTTTCTGTATCACAAATTTCACTTTTTTAGGACTCACCGGATCTCTGGCAAGTCGAAATTAGTCTTCAGCCTGTAGAACTTGATGAAAAGCTCCAGATCAATGAATTGATGATTATTGATTAATTTGAGAGTGTTTATTTGAGATTTGAATGACTGGAGTTGTAGTTAGGTCTTCATCTTCTCCAACTCCGGCAGAGTTGGAGAAATTTGACAGAAAGTCTTAAGTCACATTTAATAGGTCTAAAAGCTTCAGTGCAGTGCACTGAAGTCATTTCTGTGTTTACATTAGTGTAACAACCTCTGGGTTGTTCTAACAAACAAACTACTTCAAGAGTTCAAGAGACGAGCTTGAAACCCTAAAATCTTAAGTTCAAACACCTATTGAAGGGTCTGAAAAGGTTTCTGAGGTTGAAAGGATGTTGTTTGAAGCTTTAATTCCTTGAGAAAAGGTTTAAATGAGAAAGTCAAAATTTGAAGCTTAGCAGTCAAACCTGAGTTTGATTCTCTGATTTTGGATTCAATCTGACTAAGTAATAAGTATAAATTGATTCTGAGATTTATTTGAATGATTTTAAAGTGATTTGAGTGAGCGCAGATGGTTAATTCGATTGGATTTCAATTACTGCCAGTTTGGGTTGTTTTTGAACCCAAACTGTTAGTAGTAGATTTTAGACGAGATTTGATTGCAAATTCTACCCAGATGAGCTGGTAACAACCTCTAGAATTTGTTTTGATCGATTAATCATGTCTTTAGATGTCTGTTAGGTCTTTTTCATGTTTGTTAACACTTCCTAAAGCTTTCAGAGAAGCTTTGAGCTTCTATGTACTTCCTGAAGCTCCTGAGAGCTTGATATCCACACCTGAAGCTACAGAATTCCCTGCATAAACCATTTAAAACATTAACTGAGAGAGAAAGTCCAGTCTGAGGACTTAGAATAAAGAAAACCACTGTCCAGGCCAAAATAACTGTAGACAAACCTATAGATTCTCCCTTCAAATCGAAGAGCAAAACTTCCTCTTCACATTAAATTGATATCACAATCTTGTAGAGCAACTCAAGAGCTTTCCAACAAGCTTTTGTTTGCTTGGAATGGAGCTCTGAGCTAGGAGAAATCATCGTTTAAAGTTTGCTCTCGGAGGGGTTAGGATAATCCCACATCGGCTAGTGATGAGCGGGCACCTTAGTATAAAAGGAATTCGTTACATACACTCTTCAATCGTCAGCGCTCAGCACACAGTTACCAAATGAGCATTGAATTGAGCATGTGTGTGTGTGTGGGCACGTATGTGCCTGCGAGTGTGCACCTGTGGCATGCGGATGTGTGGCCTTGGGAGGGCGTGTGCAAGGCCTGGGAGGTGTGAACCGGTTTGACTCGAACTCTGAACTGGAAAATAAATCGAACTAATGAATCAGGCTTGGACCTAGTAGGGTCTGGTCCCACCCTGCAAAGGGTGCTACGTATCCTCGAAAAGTCTAAGCCACCAACTAATAAACCCAATTTTTAGTTCAAGAGAAAAAAACCCAATTCAGCTGAAGGCTAAGTTCAGAAGGCTAAAGAAGGAAAGAAGGAAATGCTAAGGCCAAGTGCTGAAGGAAATATTCTAAGAAAAGAAGGAGAAGGAAGACATGAAGAGTTTGTAAGAGAAGGAAGAGAAGGAACAGGAACTGAAGAGGCAAGGCAAGGACAAGGCAGAGAAGAAAGAGGAAGAAGAAAGAGAGCTCGAGAAAATAAGAGAGAGAATAAAGAGAAAGAGAGAAGAGAGAAAGAGAAAGGTGAAAGAAGAAAAGGGAGAGAGAGGCTAAAGGTAAAAAGAGAAGAAATGGGTTTTCTTGCATTTTTTTTTAAATTCTTTTTTATTTTAAATGTTGTAATAAGGCATGTTTTAAATAGAAGAACTTTCTATTACCTTAATTTCTTGAAATAAATAGAAATTAACATGTTTACTTGTTATTAAAGAAAAATTATTTGAGTAAATATGTTTTCTTATGGAATTTTGCATATTTCTTAAATTTAAATCATTAGGCAAAATTCATGTTAAAATTAACTTAATTATACCTCCTATGAGTTGTTTAAATAGCTTAGTGAATTCTAAATAATATATACCTCCCAGCGAATAACCTGGACTCAACCAGTTAAAAGTAATAAAATCTAAAATGCTAGGTTAACTTGACCCTATACTACTTAACAGACACAAATTCGAGTTAACCTAAGTTACTTTCTTCTACACATAATTAAGCTCAATTAACTTAATTAACTATGTTGAGGAGTAGCACGATCACACCACTTAATTTAAAACTAATTCATCAAGTAGCTTGCCACTTAAGGTTCAACTTTTAGGAACTAACTAGGCACTTCACATTCTTTTTGAGTTTTAAATAAATATATCATCACCTATGCTTTCAAAACATAGACTTTCCACTGAATCTTAATTAAATATACCTAATGATTAAACCCTAAAAGATACTAAACAAGGTTGAACCCTAAAAGACATATCAACAAATAACATTGTTTGCAAACCCTAGTTGTGCACATACGCACTAAAAATTGATCCTTAAGGGCACAACCCAGATAAAGGACCCGTCACATTCCTAAGCACATTCAAAACTAAGCCTAACTAAAACTAAGTAGATGTTGGCCTTAAGGGTTGATTCGCTCTTTGGGGCCGAGATTGAGATTGTTTTCAATTAATCTACTTTTACCGATTCACCTGATGTCTAGCTAAGGGAGTAATGTCAAATGACCACGGTTGGGGGGTGTCAAAGAAACCTAAGGCGAAAGCCAAGGGAAGTACGTTCTCCTCAATCCCTCCATCTAACTAGTTGGATTGACCGGATAAAAGTAGACTAAATCATTTATAATCTTTAGATGGGTTATGGGTGTCTGCAAATCTTTAGGCTACCCCCTTAAGGATAGGTTTGATTGCTTGTATTCCAGGGCTCCTTTTCTTTCTCTTTTCCCTCCTACTTTTCCATGTATCCTTAAACATCCTACTCACATTTCCACCCCTACCCTCGTACCACCACTTATCTGCAAGATGATTACTATCCCAACCCGACTTATGACTACCCATCCACTAGTCAGGATAACTTTGATTAGGGAGATGATTCCGGACCTCCATGTCCAAGGTCTAACTCTGGACATCAAGACTGTGATTATTATCCTTCTCATGCTTATACCGAGTATAGGTCTTTATCCTTTGATGAACAACCTAATATGATCTACAATCAAGAAGGATATACTAATTATAATCCCTACCTTCCCCAAGATTACATTTAACATAGGTCACCACCCTTTAATGAACAACCTGAAATGACCTATTATCAGGGAGGGCCCCAAGAATCTCAATTCCTTGACTCCCATGGATTAAACCCAAATCCACCCAACCCTGAACCGAACCATTCGACTCAATTGAACCAGGTCCAAGATAGGGTGTTGGCTATCATGAGGAATATTATACAATCTTTAGAAGCTCAACCAACATCATGCACTGAAGCATCATAGCCTATGATCAAAATGATTGATGAGCTTTATAATTCTTTATTGGATTGGCTCCAAGACATTGAAGATAAGGGTCCAGGTAGTCTTTACTTGGGAAATTGTCAAGATTGAGGATGAAGTTTGTGGTTGCCCTAGTCCAATCTTAGGATGATTCTCAAGATGAATCCCCTTCAAAAGAGCCAATGTCAAAACCTATTAGTGCAAGGGCACCACAATCATTAATTTTGATGATAACAAAACACTTGTCATTTAACATTTGCATTAAGTTTAAGGTTTCAGGAAAATGCAAATTGTTACAAGTGTGGAGGAGGAGCTCAAGCTCGCGTCCATGGTGGATTAGAGGAGCTTGATTGAGGAGGAGCTTCGTGTGGATTAAGAGATAGAAGACAAGAAGAATAGGATAGATTTAGTTTTGTCTTGTATTCTATTCTTTGTTTTTGTATCTTTATTATTTACTCTTTATTTTTATATAGATTATATGTTAAAGAGCCCAAAGTAACTAAACAGTAGTCCTAGAAATACTTACTCAACTCTAGGTTACTTAACCTTTTTGTAGAAAACTTAGAAATATAAAATAGACATCAGACAGCCTGATCAGACGTCCAATCTGAAAATCAGACGTCTAATATTTGACTTTAAGACGTCTAACTGTTTGATCAGACATCCAAAACACTTAGGCTGGCAATCCGCTCTCTGTCTGCCAGTTTCAAACATCCTCCCCTTAGTCCAGATGTCTTCTACATCTGATGACCTTGCCAGATATCCAACTAGAGAACCGTTAGCTTGTCAGATCAAATCTTAGAGGATTAACCCTTAATCTAACCTACATTTATTTTTAGACATCCTCAGAGAACCCTAGACGTCTAATAAATAGGCGATAGGCTCAATCCATCCCCAAATCAATTTGTCAGTGATTATAACTTTTTGAGCCTCAGGAAATCCATTCCCGTAGAAGATTGTATTTCCAGATGTCCAAACTTTGTGCCAGACAGTTGACCTTCCTCTGACCAACAAGATCTAGAACCCTGTTTAGGTCTAGACAAAACAGGAAGGAAACCTATTTACAATTAGACGTCTGATTAGTTTCCCAAACCTCTTAAAACACTTCTTTAGACATCTGTCTTGATCTAACACCGTCTAGTTGATCCACCCTTCTAGATCAGACGACCGATCTTGGAATCAGATGAAGACCCAGACATCTAACCTTAAGTCTAGACGTTTGATAACACTGTCATAATCATCAATAGCCCTGATTCCGACCTAATTAGCCTTGGATTTGTTTCCAATAGCTACCTAAGGCTTCCATAGCCTTCCTAAGGGTTCCTAAGCCACTTATAAATAGAGGATGACCCTTCCTTTGTAAAACACACCAAGCAATACTACTTTCTACTCCTTTTGTGTCCTAGAAGAGAAAGATCAAAGAAGAAGTGCTCTTACTCTCAAAGCTTCCAATTCGAGAGGACCGATACACTACTGAGATCACGCCTACGCACTTCCTACTAAAGGGAGATCCTTACCTATAGTAGCATAAGATTACTTTTACTTTGTGGCTATATAGGTTCTTGTTTATTCTCTTTGTTCTTGGTTGGGTATTCACTTTGCGAATTCCTGTCTCCTTCGTGGGATAAAATACTCCTTGTGAAAAGGAGGGTTTGAGGTACACTACCCTCATATAAGTCGTGTAGTTGTAAGAGGTTAAGTCACCCTCGTTTAAGGACTTGTTAGTGGATTTGATCGACTCGGTCGATCAGGAAATCCTAAACTGAGAGGTTTAGGTGGTGGCTTTTATCTGAGTATGGGTTTCCACCTAAAAATCATTGTGTTCCTGTGTGATTGAACTTTTGTGTAATTGTTTACTTCTGCATTATTTCTCTTATCACGCAAATCTCATCCCCCTCCATTAGAACTTACAAAATCCGCTTAGGAACCTATTGGGGGGGACACATTTTATAAGACCAAGGATAACCAGGTTGATTTAGAGCAACCTATTGAGGATGCACTAATTCTTTCATCCGAGATCCCCGAGCCAGGATACAAAGAAAAATGTCTCCATGATATAGGGAATAATAAATGAATTTGAGACATATATAAATGAAGATTCAAAATTCTTCATTTTGAGGGGGAAGAATCTTTAGGTGAACTCTCACTTGAGGTTAAGGAAAATGATTTTAGTGAGACAAATGGGTCCGAAAAGTGATAAATCATTTGGTGGCCCTATAATTGAGGAAATTGATCCTACTAAGGCTAACATGGAGGATTCTAATCCTGAGTTATTGAATAATTCAATCAATAACCCCATTCCAAAGCTACACCCCATTGAGAAGAATGATAACTTTATTTTTGAGATCTCCAAACCTAAGTCCATTTTGATTCATCAACACTTATTGGACTTGGATAATTTAGATGGTGTGAATAACGTGCTGGAGGTCCCAGAATCTAAAATTATGATTATGGAGAATAGGAGTATGGAAATGAAGGTCTAGGAGGCTATTTCTGGGGGAAATAAAATTCTTGATCTAAGGGTTCCCTGGACCCTTATGATATTTTTGATTTTGATGATGTGAAATCCAAATATGGAATAATGGAGTATCTTCTTGAGCTAAATTCCAAGCAGTCAAACATTCCTATTTGCTTTCATCTCCCTTTTGTCCACACATTTAGATTTAGGTTGCACGCTCCTAAACCACAAACCTGGCCTCACAAACAAAAACAGCTTCAGTTCTAGGTAAGTTTCATCAAGAACCTTAGAACTACTCAACCCTGGGGCATGGGTCTACACCATAATCTTGTCCACATCTATGGACATCTTTTTGAGGGTTTGAAAGTCTGACTTTTTATTCTAATCTTGACCTACACCTGTGAATTTATAATCTCTTCTTTGTTTGTATATTGTGCCTAGCTGAAGGCACTAAATTTAGTATTTGTGCAAATTCTCTGCAAAACTGACCGAATCTATCACAAAATTCAAGTGATATTTTGTTTATTCCGCCCTTTTCATGTCTTTATTTTTACAATGAGGACATTGCATCAGTTAGGCATGGAGGGAGTGGATACTTAATCCTGAAATTATTTTGTTAGCTCCATAGAATTTCTTTTATTTAAAAAAATTAAAAAAGTTAAGAAAAAAGAGAATTAGGAACAGAGAACTTAGGCATTAGGAGTTTGTTAACTTTAGGAAAAGATACCTTAAGGACCAAACACTTAGACTCTTCAGGTCTTCGGGCTTAATTAGCTTAGGTGTCCACTAAAATGTGGACCTATTTCTTGAGTCCTCGCCAATGTTAATATTATTTTAATTTGTCTAATAAGTTGAGGTGATAAGTACACGACTTATCAACCTACCCTATGATTTGAGGGAACTTATAGTCTAAGCATTTGCACACTATCCACATTGACTCACTTTTCGACAATTTTAGCGGAAATTAGGTAGCTAATGAACTTTCTAGGGTGGTATGGCTAGCAAGTTGTCGTGGGTTTGATGCCCCATTGGCTGGTTGTTCAAAACCCATGCAAAAGACCATTCTCTTTCTACTGTCTTTAGGTAAATCTTAGATCAAGGAAACCACCTACTCAGAAAAAGAAAAAAAAATAAAAATCAAAAGAAAAGAAAAAAAATTAAAAAAAGGAGAAAGAAAAAAATAGATAATCCACACTTCACCGCACAAGTATGGTTGGCAAGTTGTTGTGGGTTTGACGCCCTATTGGTTGTTTATCTAGAGCCCAGCTCACAAAATGCACAAATAATTCCCAAACACTTAGGGAAGAAGCAAGGAAGTACAATACACCGAGGTGATATACACTGGATTTACCCTTGTGTTGACCACATAAAAAAATAAAAGTAGGAGAAAGCTACCAATCAGAAAAATAAACCTTTAGGCAGAAATTTTAGGTCACTTAAGGTCATAGAAAACTAAAGTCCATTTTAACTGCCACCTAGTGAGTCTATCACTTTTTCACATTAAGATGCTTAGAACTTAAAGTTCTTTTCGAGTTTTAGGTGAGTTGGATAGCCGTAGAAAGCTATCCCAAAACTCTACACTCAAAAATCTAAAACAATTAGAAAAGATGAAAAAGAAACAAATGGATTTGCCTTTGTACGGAATAAGGCGAGGACTTGGGCGGTCTATATTTTAGCAGGCACCTGAGCACTATTCAGTCTTTGTAATTAGGTCCTTAGTTGAAATTTTATAGTGTTAACCAACAAATTTTGCCTAAGTGACCAGATCTTGATTCTATTCTATACATAGCATTTAGGTTAGTTTTGCTAGGGACTAACAAAAGATAGGCATGGGGGTATGATAAATACACATTTATTCAAGATAAAATGTCTATTTATGTGAGTTCCTAAGCGTAACATCACATTTGACATTGTACATATTGCATAGCATGCATCATTCTGAATTTAGAATAGATTGTATAAATTATAGGTTAATTTGCTTCTTTTTATGGCCAAGGGAGGAGATTTATTTCAAGGCCTTGGATTGACAATCCAACCGTACGGATCTGATCAAGACGACGATCGGAGTCCAACGCCTCTGAAAGCACCTTGATCAAAGTCCCGTAGTATCATATGCAATCCAAGGAAAACTAATGACCAAGGGGCAAGGTTATGCAATTCAAACCTTCAAAGCACAAATCCAACTACACGGATGGATCTGGATCGACGATTGCAGTCCAACGGTGCAAAAATCGACCCAATCCAACATTTGTGGCGCCACCTACAAGCATCTAAAGATGGATGGTCTAGATGGTGCCACATGGTACCATGTAGAACTCCCAACGTCACCCGCCCTTCTTCCTTAAAAGTGCCCCCAACATGCAATCTCAACTGTTGATGAAAATCCAACGACCCAGATCTCATGTCCACCGATTTTGAGAAATTCATTAATGCGACACCGGGCCTCTTTAGTGCAACGATGGGTGGAGGCACTCCCAAACTAGCGACCAGCGCTCGAGTCCCCTCGCGTCCTCAACGTGCCCATGGATTTCAATTTAAGTCGCTTGATCAGCATTTAGCGGCAAACAACGTGTCGCGTGGTGCGATTAGATCCGTTCAACCATTACACGTGATGGCACGTGAAATCTCACACCCTCCAGCATGATCAAGCGCACGATACGCAATCTCAACACACGGTGGAAAGCTAATCTCAAGCGTCAGATGACGATCCTATGGTTGTGGCTCGTCCAAGCCTCGATAGGGCACGTAGGTGAGCACGGGGCAGGGCACATTGAGGCATGTCTAGCGCAAGCATTCATTGCATGGTCCAACGAAATGATGTGATTTCACCCTATAAATACCCCCCTTCACCCCTATTCTCAAACCATCTCTTCCTACCTCTTCCTCACCACCTCCAAGGCTCTAGAGAGCTTACCCAAGCCCAGGATGCTCCTCTAGAGTAGAAAATAAATATTTTTTCCCGCTTCTCACCCCCTTTCGTGGAGCATCTCGTGGTTGTCTTCTCACCACATTCGAAAGTAGATCCTCACCGCGACGCCATCCTACCCCAACCTCCTTCCTCCGGCTCTATTCTTCTTCGTCCAACCTCTGACCACCTTCATCGAAGCACCGTCAAAGCAAGTCCTCCAACCAGTCGTCGAAGAGGATTTCTCTCACCCGCTTTCTCTTTTATTTCTTTCATAGTGTAGATTTTATTGTAGTAAACATTATATCTTTCAAGCATATATCTAGAAGTAGTTTCTGACTCCCTCTCTCTCTCATTTTGCAAGTAAATTAGGTAGATAAAGATTTTGTCGATCTAATCTTTTGACTTATAAAAATACCAAGAAAATCGCAAAAGATAAAAACACCAAAAATAAATAAAAGAAAACGTAGATTTACGAAACCAAACGTTCACCTTCCCATGTTCGACCTGGGGCTCACCTTGAGCTTTGGTAAATTTATTTGATAGCGGATTTCTGCAACTCAACGATGTAGGTTTCTATTTCCAAAAACCTTAAACTTATTTTCCTCACGAAATTCCGCTCATCATGATCCTTGCTGAACAAGCAAGTTCTATTATCTTAAAGGACCTACCTCCCAAGAAGGGGACCCTAAAACCCCATTGATTTCCAATTCAATTAATAATCTAGCCTTTGACAGGGATTTAATTGATTTGGGGTTCTATCAACCTAATGCCCATTAAGATTTATGAGATGATTGGATTTCGAGATTTTGAACCAACTTCGACTCAAATCCAGCTGGCCGACCAATCCATAAGACATCCACGGGGACTTCTGAGGGATATAATTGTTTAAATCAATAATTTCTACTACCCAATGAACTTCATCATTTTGGATCTTGATATTCCTGATGATTTGAGATGGGCTTCGATTATTCTAGGAAGACCATTCTTAGCAATGGCAAAGACCCTGCTTCACTGTAAAGATGAAATTAAAACTTTTTAAGGGTATTGAGAATTCTAACGAAAGTTGTGTGCTGATTGAGGAACTTAAAAAGGTTGAGGGTTTGATTAAAGATGAAGAAAATGTCTCTTTGAAAGACTTGGAATTTGAGGAACATATAATAAACCTGAATATGAGAAATTTGTTTTTTAGGATAAATTTTTCAATGAATTTGAACTTGAAAGCTTTACATTTGATTTTGAGGAAAATTTCCTGACCAGGTAAAGTAAAAGATTTCAATTTAAACTTGAGGAAACTTCAATGACTATCTTCAACTTTATATCAGATTTAGATGAGCCTAAATTTGAATCATTTTGTCAAGAATTTGGTTGCCCACCTAATGTAACCAAGTCAGATGTTAACCTCTATGATTCAAAGGACTTGGACTTTGAAAGAGAAAATGAAGAAAAAGTTAAAGAAATCAAAGAGACAATGGAATTGACAAAGGATTTATGGGGAAACAAAATTGTGAATTTTAGGGTGCCTTTATTTTTAAAACCCCAACTCTTTACAAGGACCCCTATGATCTGACTAAATCAAAATCTAGTAAACCCAAGTTGAACCAACATCTAGACCATCATCTCAACCATCAATATCATTGGGCATAGAACTTTGTTAAGCACAAATCTTTTGCACTTGGGTCACTAAGATCAAATCCTAATTTTTCACCTCATTACCTACACACTAAAAAACACTGGGTACATCTCCACTTGATTTATCTGTCATGTATGCGATTTCTTGGATTGGGGTTACACCATCAACTGGTTCATCTTTGTGGGCATTCTATGTCTAGATGCTTTTATTCTACTAGTGTACTGCGTCTAGCTCTAGATGTAAAATTCAACGCTTGTTGGGAGGCAACCCAAAAAATTAGGTCATTCTGTACTTATTTTGCAAGTTGATTCAGGTTTGGAGATGTTCGAGCTATGGTTGTTCAATACTCACGAATTATCAGGTGATATCTTTTTTTGGCTAATGATTATTGCATGCATTGAGGACATTACATAAATAGGCAAGTGGGGGTAGACAATATTCATTGAGTCACTTTTTGTCTCTAGATTTTTGTATATAATTTGTTTTTTGAAAATTATTTTTGAAAAAAAAATTGAAAATTTGCAAGAGAAGAAAAAAATATCAGTGTTTTAGAATTTGAGCTATGAAGGATTGAAAACTTTCAATTTTGACGATTTACCAACCTTAGGAAATTTACAAACAAAGTTTTTCTACTTAAACTCTTCAGGTCGATTTTCTGACTTAATCAACTCAAGTTTTTACTAAAATACAATTTTGTTTCTCAAGTCTTTGACAAGATTTGGAAAAGTCAAAGTATTAAGTCAAGGGAGTGATAAGTATGTGAATTATCTTCCTACCCTCTAGTTGGAAGAGTTTTATGAGAATTAAGCAATCTACACTTGTACTTATGCACTGAATCGTCTTTTAGGCGACCAACTATTGAAACCTAAGTGGTCAATAGGGCTTAGATTGAGGGTCAATTAATCCTTGCAAGTATGGCTAGCTTATTGCATTGAGTCTACTCCCTAGCTGTAGGATGTCCAGACCCAAACTTTACATCTTTAATTTTTCAAGCCTTCGTCTAGGTGATGTTCTTGAACGGGATTCGGAACAAGCCACCTACCTAGAAAAATGATTGAAAAATGGATAACCAGAAAAATAAAGTAGGAGGAAAAAAAATCCAAAAACAAAAAAAAATGTGCATGTTCAAATATCCTAAAAATCCCAAAAAGAGTAAGGAATAATAGTAAGAAACCAAAAGGTTCGGCCAAGAAGATACACCTTTAAGGTTGACCTCGGGATAGAAAAGGATAGGGAGAAACCTACCAGTCCTTAGTACGACAGGTTCGAAAATGGGGTCCATTAGAGCGAGAGGCATTCTTACCCTTAGTGAAAATTTAGGGTTGAATTTGGTTGCCCTATTGTTGAGTCAAACTTGCTTTTACAGTACACTTGATGCTTAATACTTCAATTTCAATTCAAACCTTGGGTTGGTTGACAGAGCCACAAAAACTTGAGACCTAAGTCCTAAGCTAATAAAAATCTCTATTTAGACTTAGGCAATCCGTATTTGAGTCGATACTCTAGAATTGTTGAATCTTTGTAGTTAAGGTTTTGTGTACTATTTTCTTTGCATTGGTGAAAAATCATGTTGATGTTCTAAATCTAACTTAGCTCAAATTCATTTTTTGATTTCCTCATGATTTTTATTTTCTATTTTACTAAGAGACTAGCAAAAGATAGTCATGGGGGTGTGATAAATGCATGGTTATTGGCATAAAAATGCTTAGATTATGTTAGTTTCCTAAGTTAACCTTAGTGTAAATAATTGCATATTAGATATAAAGCATGCATTTTGCACTAATATACTTTTTGTACTAATTAATATATTTTGTATATATGTAGGTTCTAGGATGAATAAAGATAGGAGCTCAATATGAAGATTGGACCTGAGCTTACTTTGAAATAAAGACAAGCTTGGAAAATAAAGACAGAAGATGTAAAGACAAGAGGCAAAGGACACTTGGCACACCTAGAAACCCTCCCTAAAACCCACCTTAGGACAATCCATTTTGCCTAACCTATGTCGTAAACCTATCCTTAGAAAACCATCGAAAAGCCTATACCATAGATCTTAGATCCTAAGGCCAAAACCCACCACCCAAAAATAGCAAACCCAAGAACTTATCCACTATGCATGGCCAACCATAATTACTTCACCACTAAGTATGGTGGCCGGCCACCTAGGTCCCATGATCCACCTTTAAACCTCATTCAAAGGCCCATCATTAACTTCTCCAAGACCCCAAACACCAAAGATCATATTCCCTCCTAAGACCTCTCAACCTAAACTAATTCCTAAGACATAATCTCCACCTTCCAACCCACATCCAAGGACCTAAACCTATACCTATGGCTAGCCATGCATAGATTCTTCAAGAAGCTATGTGGTCGACCACTCCTTGCTTCCATATCCTCCCTTGGATGCACAACCAAGTGTCCACTTCACACATGATTTGTTGGCCTTCCCTTAACCCTTGATTGAAATCCAATGACCCATATTTTTCCTGCACTTCCATAAAAAGAGTAGACCCCCGCACCAATTCTGACTTTCCTTACTTTAGATTACTATGGTCTACTTTAGTGCACCACCATAATTAGCCTAAACCTAGCTAGCCATCCACCACCCTCTCCCTTCAACATTACTCCACCACCTTGATCTCAGAGGCTTCTCCTTAATCAAGGTGAATCCTCACCCACCCTTGGTGCAAATACTCCAGGTTCACCTTCTCCTATGTTCTCCATCATCCGAGATTTGCCACCGTGGCTGCCTGCATTAGCATTTTTATTTCCTATCTTGTTTTAAGCATTCCTCTATTGTTCCTTCAATTGTAATTCTCTAGTTTGTGATAGGCTATTCATTTAGCAATAAAAGTCATTTAGATTTTAATCATCTTGATCTCTATTTCTTGCTTTCATAGTTAGAATTACTTTCTTAATTATTAGCATTGATCATGATAATGCCTTATACAAAAATACAAAAAAAATTAGCTACTTAGGAAAGCGTGAATATCCAATTGCCTCCCTGTGAGACAACCTAGACTTCGATTTCAAAACTTCAAATACGTATTTTTGAGTTCTATATGAAAAACTTTGTAAAGCATCTACCCTATTTTGCGCTACAACAGACGTGTTTTACGTAATCATCTTCACATTAAATCAAGCTCAATTCATTTACTAGAAATTAATCTAATTCTTTTATTCAGATGAAAAATGTAATCTCATTACATTACTCGAAATGCTCGCTTAGGACACACAAAAGCCAACAGGATGTGCATCAAGAGTATCTCAAAGGTATTTGACTCTGTAAGACGAGAGTTTATATATCACATCCTTACAAATTTGTCTTTTAACACAACTTAGATTTGATGGATTAAGTTGTGCATGGCCTTCCCTGCAATTTCCCTGCTCATGAATGGAATTCTTGTTGGGTTTTGAAAGACTTTTGATCTACGCAAAATCTGAGTCGTAAAAACATGTTCGTTGTAGTCAAAATCGAGCAAATACTTAAGAGAATATTTTTACCGAACTCGAAGAAAATCATATCTAAAAATCAAAGTCTGAGTTGTCACACGGGAAGGCAACCAAATATTCATGCTTCCTAGATTTATTTTTTTCCTTTTTCTAATTTATAATTTATTTATTTTTTTGCTTATAAAGCAAAATTGGAGATAAGGCTATCAACTACTAGCAAAAGCTAATAGAATAAGAAACTAAAATAGAAATAAAAACTTTGCTTTTATTGATAATCAAGAATGTCTATTACAAACTAAGCTTGAACTAATGACAAAGATAACAAAACTACAACTACAAGAAAGCTTGAAAAGAAAACAAAGGAAATGAAAGCAATAATGGCCATGAAGGCATAGCCTAGAAGACGAAAATGTTGGTGAGGAAGCGAAGGCGAAGGCACACCCGACAAAGGCTCCACACCAAAGGTGGCATGGAGTCAACTTGATCAAGAGGAAGGCCTCAAGATCAAGGTGTAGGAGGGAGAGAAGGTGGATGGCTAAGTAGCTAAGGCTAGGGCCAATGTAGTGGTGGCCTAAGTAGACTAAGGTAGATAGTGAAATTGAATGAATGGAAATGGTGGCAAGCTAGGTGTATTTATAGAAATAGAGAATGAATGTGAATGGTCCATATGGTTGGCCATGGATTAAGGTGAATGAAGGGCTAGGATTAAGAGGTTTAAAATGGAAGGCTAAGATAATTTGGTTTAGGTGCAATTGGATGAAGGGTTGAGATGGACTTGGAGGTAACATGGAGGGCTAGGATTAGGCTTAATATGACCAGCCATATATATTCAAAAATTCACTCAAGTTGCCAACCATTTGAAGAGCATTAAGGCCCCTGGATTTGGTGTTCAAGGTTGGGATTTATTCAAGTGATGTGGCCATCCAATAGGTCTTGATGCAAGGTAGTTTTAGATCAACTAATGGAGGCCACAAGATGTGAAATCAAGGATCCATTTCAAACCTATGTTGGCCAACTATTTGAAGGTTTTAGGAGGGGGTTAGGGTTAGGTTTTAGGTGAGGACTCTTAGTCATCCAAAAGGAGATCAATGGTTGAAAAGAAGGCTATGGTAGGTTTGTGGAGGGAATATGGGTGATGCCAAGTGTCCTCTTGTTCCTTGCCTTGAAGACTCATGCCTTTATTTCTTATTTAGCTCCTCCACTTTATTCTATCTACAACCTGCATATATAAAAAATATAGTAATTAGCCTTAAATCAAATTTGTGCTAAATGCATGCTCTAAACTTAATATGCAACTATTTACACTAAAGCTAATTAGGAAACTAACATAATCTAGGCATTTTAATATCAACAATCATGCATTTATCACCTCTTAAAGCCTTTGGAAGGGTGACCCCCTATCTCCCTTGATTTTTATGTAGGTTATGAATGCTTTGTAAGTCATCCTAGATATGCTAGTCAAGAGAGGCCGCATCAAGTCCACCAAAGTTGGAGTCATCCCATTCATCTCACATCTCTTCTTTGCAGATGACCTCATTTTCGCTAGGGAGATGCTCGATGAGTGGTATCCAAAGGGCTCTCGATGTCTTTGCTTCCCTCTCGAGACTCCTTAATACAAATAAGAGTCACATGTACCTAATCGATCGAGCAGCAAAAAATCATTAGTCAATCTACTTACACTTAAGGATGTTAGCCAATCATCTTCCCACTAATCACGCCATTCTAGATCGCTAATTACTTAATTAAGGAACATTGTTATTATATTGTAGTATAGATGTAATCTAGATGGATGCTCAATCATTTTATTTATTTACATAATTTTTACTAATTTATTCCAGGTCATTCACTAGGAGGAAGTTATTGATATACATCACTCTCTATTATCCAAAAATGCTCTTTTATTCCAAACAATGTTAAGACTACTTACAAATGAATCAATACATCAAAGAATAAATGAATCAGGTTAATTATGTACAAAAAGAATCAATTAATACTAATTATAATGCCTCAAACATATATATAGAAGTAAAGGCACGAAAAACCAATTAAAACTACTCTATATTAGTTATACAGTCTATACTAATTAATACCTAAGATAGGCATAAAAAATAATATACATAAATACTAAACTACGCTATACTAACATATATACTACCTATAGTGACAGATATAACTGTCACTAAAAACCTTAGTAAAACTATATACATATCCTACAGTAGAAGTGTATAATATACTTTACATATACGTATTATTTACATACATATACACATACTATACACTAATACTTATTTAAATACGTATATACATATACTCATCACACACATAGCTACTCTCACTGAATACTTAACTCACACATTACTTACACACACAACACCTCCCAACACTTAGTCTAAATCATGCAACTCACGCACATACACAGCATACTTAAAATTTTTTAGCTTAACTTAATTATGGTTTGTTGCAGTTAGACCAAAATTATTGGTTAGCAGGCCCGATTTTTCGCAAGATCAAACATGTCTCAGGGCCAAATCAGACCACTACTAGATCGGGCCCTAGTTGGCTATTAAGTATATTTTGATACATTTTTAGGCCCAATAGGCCCACACCCACGTGCCTACACGCCGACACATGTGCGTCTGCACATGCCAATACAAGCTCAAGGGTACCTAAACAGTCATTTCGTTCTCATTGCAATGTGACCTGATTGCTGCACAATACAATTTATGCAGCAGTCCAATTTTGAAGCCACCGATGTGGTACTATCCCCACGAATTTCAAATGTTGATTTAATGTTCAAAAATGTTCGGATTTGGTGATTTTGGACCTCGATTTGAGTGTCCTAATGATGTTCATTTACAAAATAAATTACACAATCTTAAAGCAGGGCTATCTATTGGTGCATTTAATTTA
Organism: Thalassia testudinum; assembly: GCA_037157565.1. Classification (NCBI taxonomy): domain Eukaryota; kingdom Viridiplantae; phylum Streptophyta; class Magnoliopsida; order Alismatales; family Hydrocharitaceae; genus Thalassia; species Thalassia testudinum. Next base: position 130,032,280 of record JAZHRO010000055.1, read on the forward strand.
TAATAATTAATTACTTAATTATATTTAAAAATTAGTTAAAGTTAGCGAAATTTACATGTTAAATTAATACTTAATTCCTTAATTAAAGTTCAAATTAATAAGTTAACGACTCCATTGACCTCTAATTTAGTTAATATACATTATAAAGTATTTATTACACTTTTTTAATTTATGTTTAATATATTTATTTAAATTTACATACATTTATGTACACGTTTTACATATATATACTAATATACAGTATAATTACTATTGTACAGTTTAAATATATTATAAATATGTTGAAAATACTTAAAATTATAGTATACAAACATAAAATATAACTTACTCCAGTAATAACTTAATTTAATAATTTATTTTATTTTAACTTAATAACCTAGCTATTTAACTTAATAACTTAATTACATACAGTAAATACATAAATAAATAAATATATATATATATAGGTATATTACAACATATAATAATTACTTAAATTTATATTTACAATAATAGATATAATTATACATATATACATAATTATTTGTATTTACTTAAGTATATGTACATATAATGTAAATAAATAATTATATAATTACAGTATATATAGTTTAACTTAACATAAATACTTATTTAAATAAATATAATACATATATAAGTTAGTTATGTACATTATAAACATATATTTTATTATTTACATTTAACTTAGTATTTAATTGATATTTACAAGTATAAATACTATATGCATAGTATTTTTAGGTATTTTTGTACTTTTTCTAGTTTTATAGTATTTTCATGTTTTATAGAAATAAGAGAAGAGAGAGAAAAGGTGAGATGAAAGAGAGGAGGTTTCTTTTTGTGTTTTTCAAATTAAGTTCCTTTATTCAGTATTAGAGTAGATTGAATCGTTTACTGGCATGTTCTACTAATTAAAGGATTCATAATACTCTCAAACTTTGCACACACCTAGAGAAATAACTAATCCTGCTCAAGACACATTTATGTTATTTATTTACAATTTTTTTGTAATGTTTCATGTATTTACAATTTCACCCAAACATGGCTTAAATGAGTTTTGAACCAAAGAACTAAAAGCCATCAAATTCAATTCTATGTGCTAGAAATGAGGTATAAGCATTCACACAAACTCAACAAACATCATGAAACATATATGATCAAATAAACATGATGTTCAACCTTGATTTCCATTAAAAATCAGATTTTGACATATAAAGCCACTTCATGTTGTTGACATTGAATTAAGACATGAATTCACTCCAATTTTCAGATAAAATCTAAATTATAATAGTATATGAATGCTTAATACATGAATGCTTAACACTATAGTACACCAACAGCTCAATTAAAACCAAAAATTAGCTCAAATCACTTTCTGAAACTCCATAGATTTGCTGCAGCTAGATCAGACCTTGCTCAGGTCTGATTTTGCTTGCCAAAACATCTTCTTTAGATCTGGAAAAATAGATCTGAGGAACATCGAACCCAGATGAACAAATTTTTCCACAAAACCCTTAAAATTTGGGATTCAATCCCACTAAAAAATCACTAAAAATTCTGTTTAAAAATCTTCATTCAGATCAATGTTGGACCAATACAGATTAGATTAGTCATTTTTTATTTGTTTTTTTTTTTTTGAGATGGAAAGGAATGCTATCGAATCACCAATAGCAGACCAGGAGAGCTTTTATTGATACAAAAAATAATGAAAAGGTTACATGATTGAACCCCATTGATGTATGAGATTCCAGCAACTATTGACAATCTTATCCACATTCACTGGACTCTCCTGAAACAAGCACTCATTTCTAGCTCTCCAAATAGACCATAAAATAGCCACCATAGATAAATATGGCTTATTCACCCTCAAGAAAGAGCTCCAGAGATTCTCCCACGTGGGAAGAGATTCTCTACACACTTTCCTCCAGACGTAATCTGTGATCACACAAGAAGAAAAAATATGAATGCTGGAATCGTTATGCATCCCACACAAGTGACAGAAGTGGGTAGGGGTTCCCATTTTCTTGTGCCTCAAATCTCCAGTAATCAGGCCATCTCTTCTGCATAACCACAAAAAAATTTGTATCTTCAATGGTACCTTCAATTTCTATAACTTTTTCCCCACCTCATCTACTTCCGCCATCCTGGATGAGTTGACAAGCTTGTCATAGGCAGCCGCTGAGGAGAACGTACCCTCCTACTTGTATGTGTCATATTCCTCAAGTGTGGGTTTGAAGGCAGCAAGTTCTTGCATGAGACGCTCATTTTCTGCTCGTGTTCTTGTTTCATGATCATTCCACATTGCATTGTTTAAAGACCACTTTTCAGAAGCCATGTCCCAATAATCACATACCACAGCATTCTTATCAGAAGCAACTGAAAAGGCAAGGGGGTACCTGTCTTTAATCACCCCACCAGGCAACCAATTTTCCAACTAGAATTTGAAGTTTTTCCCATCACCTAAAATAGATTTGAACAAGTTCCAATTATCCGCCAAGGCACGCACCACTGAAGACCAAAAGGGAGAGGGTTTGTGAGGATTTAGGTAATTCTTCTCGTCATTGGTAGCCCCATAGCTATCCTGAACAATCTTTGTCCACATTGTTTTTCCCCTTGTAGTAGTCGAACAGGCCACTTCAACAGCAGAGCATCATTAAATTCTTTGAGGGATCTAATACCCATGCCACCAATCTCTTTTAGCAAACAAACTGAATCCCATTTTACTGGTTGAAGGAAAGCCCCATGATGAGAAGCCCCTTTCCAGAAGAATCTCTTGTGCATCACATTGAGTTTTTTCCAAATTGATTTTGGGGCTCTAGGAATAGAGAAGAAAAAACTAGAATCGATGTAATGACCGAGTTCAATAAAATATACCTCCCACCTTTTGATAAGTAGAGACTACTCCAACCCTCTAATTTCATAGCCGCCTTTTCATATAGGAAGGACCAATCTGCTTTCCTCAGTTTAGTGCACTTCAAAGGCAACCCCAGATATTTGACAGGCAATGAGACCACAGGCGTGCCCAAGATGGTGGAGATGTCATTCTGGATCATTCCATTCATACCAAAGAAGACCAAGGAGGATTTTCTTCCATTAATTCTAAGACCAGAAATCACACCAAAAATCTTTACCATATAATATAACGCTTGCGCTTCCCTCTTCCACCCTTCCACAAAAAAGACAGTGTCATCTGCGTATTGGAGAATGGGAGCTAAGGCCCTATTGTTAGACATTGAATACCCACTTATCAACCCATCAGCTGCTAGTTTGCATGCATATCTTGCCAATGTATCCACTACAAGGTTGAAGATCAGAGGGGCAAGTGGACACCCTTACCTTACCCCACACTAGGGTTGAATCCAGGCTCGACATGGTTTCCCATTTATCAAAGGGGAATATGAGGCAGTCGTGATACATCTCTTCACCCATTGTATCAAACGAGGGGGAAATTTTCTCCTTTTAAGGATTTCCCACAGGTACGGCCAGGAGACTGAGTCATAAGCTTTGGAGAAATCAACTTTCCACAGAAAGGCCTTGCACTTGCGCCTGTGCCATCCCATCACCATCTCTTGCACCATAATGAAGGATTCCTATAAAGACCTCCCAGGAAGAAAGGCAGACTGGATAGGCATTATCAAATCATTTAGTACATCACGCAAACTACTAGCTATAATCTTACTAACAATAAGGTAAATAGAATTTGACAACGCAATGGGTCTATAATCAGAAAAATTCTCCTCACTTGACTTCTTTGGTAGCAAGAACAAGTAAGACTTATTCAATCTCTCAAACCCAGAGTTGCCCAATTCAAATTCATGAATAACATTCATTACGTCCTTTTTGATGACATTCCACATTTCTCTGTAAAAGAATACCTGAAACCCATCCGGTCCAGGAGCCCCCTCATTATTCAAATCTTTAATTGCTTTCAATGTTTTTTGTTCAGAAATAGGAGCAATTAACATGGCCATCTGATCATTACTGACACTTGGGAAATCAGCCGATGCCATCCTCCATGAACCCCTTGGTGAAGCCTTGGCAAGTTCTTTGAAATACTTGCTAGCTTCACTTCTGATTTCATTGATAGAAGTGATAGTTCTCTCACCCATTTTAATTGATGAAATGAGATTGAACCTTCTCCTAGCACTGGCCGCAAGATGGAAGAACTTGGTGTTGGCATCACCTTCCTTGAGCCATAGTTGTCTAGATCTTTCACGCCAGTCCACTTCTTTTTTCAAATCTTCCTCCCCAACAACCTGTTGCATCTGCTGCCTTTGTTGCTGCTCTTGAGAACTCAATGGCTACCTGCATTCCTTCAAATCCAGATCTCTGATCATTGCCAATGCCTCCACCCTTCTTTGTTCCCTGATCAGTGCCACTATCTACCCATACTCTTTCAACATGGAGCGTAGACCTGCCAACTTAGAAGCCAATTGTTGTGTGGCAGATCCCTGCACTTCCTTGTTCTGCCACCAATTAGATAACATCTCAACAAAGCCATCCTCCCTAAACCAAGACTTCTTGAGTTTGAAATATGCCCTATGTCAGAATTCACCCCACTGTCCCACACAAGTGGAGTGTGGTCAGAAAAGGGCCTGTCAAGGCTCATAGCAAACGACAGTTGGTGTCTCTCCAGCAGGCTTGGATTACCAAAGAACCTATCCAATTTAGAGGACTGTCCACTGCCATTTCTCCAAGTGAACTCAACTCCACCGATAGGGTACTCAATGATACCCAAATTCTACACAGCCACCTGGAAGCCAGCCATAGAACTATCATTCCTACCCCCAGGTCTGTCATCACTTGAGAGAGGATAATTGAAGTCGCCTCCTATGATCCAAGGTACCTCCTACACTCTTTGATGCATTGCAGACAATTCATCCCACAAGTCTGCTTTGTCTGCAGCAGCACTTGGGCCATAAATGCAAGAGACATACCACTCCAAATTTCCTTGGAGAGTTTGGCATCTGCAGGTGAGCACATGCCTATCACGAAGGACTTCAGTTACATTGAGACAGGACTTTCTCCACCATATGGCCATTCCACCAGACCTTCCAGCTGCTCCCTTCACCACACAATCTACATATCCTAACTGCCTAAAGAAGTCCCATACCTGACCATTCTCCTCCTCCACGTGTGTCTCTTGAATGAGAGCACAATCAATTTCCCACTCAGAGAGGTATCTACATAGAGAAGCCCTTCTCACCTTATTGCGTAGCCCATGCACATTCCAGGTTAGCACTCTCATTCCTTGCCTGATTGATCCCCTTGAGCCAAACAGCCCACATACTCAACCATGATCAAGTTTGCAATGGTTTGCTCCACTATGGGGGTTAGGTTCTCCTTCCTTCTCCTTTTGAGCATGTAAGGGGAGCAACCCACCCCCCTTTTCTGGTTTGATCCACTTCCAAACTTCAGATCCCCGGGGACAGCGAACTGCACCTGGTTCACCTCCTCGAGGGCCCTATTGTCACTGCTGAGCACTATTTCCATTCCTGACTTCCCCTCATCTTTACTACTAGGACTATCTGAATCCCTCTCTAAAGCATCTGCATCCTCCATAGAACCATTACCTTTGGCCACAAAGACTTGGCTGCTACATCCCAAGACATTAACATCTTCCATAGGCATCAAGTCCTCTGCATAGTCTAGGTGACAATCCTTCCTCTTTTTTGATTCAGGGGCTTCATCTGATGAAATACGACTCAACATTTCAGCCTGTTGCACCTCCTCAGAACTAGCCACAGACGTCTTAACATAACCCTGTTCTGGTAGCATAGAAACTTGCCCAACCACTGCTAAGAGAATAAGCCATGAAGAGCCCCCACATCTGATAGTAATCCTGTCAGGAATTGATCCAGTTTTAAGGACATCAGCCTCAATTCTAAGTGATCGGATATCACCTTCTCCAATCATGACTTCAGATCCTTCACAGATAGATGCAAAGCCTGCAACCATCTTGACAACAACTCCCTTAGATCTTAAATGCAGTGGCAGTCCCTTGATCTCGAGAAGCACCCTCCTAGATCCCATTCTTTGGGGGGGTCGATTAGGGAGAGCCCCATCGAAGGAGGAAACCATTCTCCAGAGCACATTGATATCTTCAAAAGAACTCGACCAAAATCACAACCTTTCCACATCCATCATCCCCAAACCAAATACTAGAAAACAAGATTGGGAAAGCCTTGCAACCTTCCAACCCACTAACATAGGTTGCAAGGAACTTACCAATTTTTGAAATCTCTCGATCAAGGACTTGCCTATCATAATCTCACCAATCAAAGCACCCCTCAGCATGATCTCCGCAGAAGAAATCTCCTCAGATAATGGAATCTCCACTTCAATTGAGTGACTACCAAGCATCGACGGTGGTGGTAGTCGAGGCTCCTTCATCGCTTCCCGACCTGGACGCTGAGGGGCCATCTTTGTGTGCGGCGATTTCACCCTAGGGCAGGAATCACGCTTGTGTCCTTCACCCCCACACGCCAGGCAGGCGAGAGGGTTTCTACAGATCACAGCCATGTGACCCCTTTGTCTGCATCTGAAGCACGAGATCTTGCCATTAGCTCTCCTCCAAGGCCTTCTTGGGTTGATATTGGCCATCCTACCATCATGTGCTTGCCAACCCCTCTCCCTTCTCCTCCAGTTCCTCGACCTCCATCTCTTCCACTCACCCTTCCTCAGCCCTAGCCGCTTCCACGCCATCGCCCCCTACCACCCGATGCTAAACACCCTCTCTCTCTCTCATTTTCTCCCACCCCAATGGAACCTAATTTTTGTTCTCAAAGACTATCGCCACTAAAGATATTCTCTTCAATCTTAGGTCACCTTATACCTTTTTGATTTGTTACTCTATAAGTTTAGGTCTGACTAAATCCTTTCCTCAAAAATGCAAATCATTTGAAGCTTTGAAAATCTGGAAATTGAATTTTAAGATTACACACCTCCAGATGAAGATTAAACCATTGAAAACCCATCTCAATCATTGCAAACATTCACAAAGATGCCTGAAAATCTTCCAAACTCATATTGAAGTTCAAGAACAAATTCAAAAGCCCTACTCAATCCTCCAAATATCATATTTAAAGCATTTCGATTTAGGAAATCAGTGTTGCCAACCTGAGCACTTAATATTTGATCACCAAGATGAGATGTTCATTTAGGATCCCTACACACCATTGATTGGTGTTCAGGGGTCTTAGGAGATACTCTAGAAGCATTTAAATCATTGCTAGAGCCTCCAATTAGTGCAACTAATGTTCCTTGCCTCTAGCTTTCAATCAAGAACCAAAATTCAGAATCTAAAATGGAAATTGGGCATTTAAAATTCAAACAACACAGTTCTAATCAAATGACCTTAAAGTAATCACAATATATCTAATTCAACTCAAATTCATTCGATCTACTTAATTAATCCACATTGAATGCGAATGCTTTAAAAATCACTTGATCAACCATTAAAACCAAATATGATGAAATCATCAAATTAACTCAATTTGAAACCATGGAAGGATCATTTGTGATCAGGTGGAATGAGTGGGATGACCCTCAGATGACATTTGGCACTCAAATCATATCTGAATACTCAAGGTCATTAGATCTGATTTGATGCATCAATGAATGGGTGAATGGTGGTTAAAATGTGAGGAAAACATTCAGAAGTGAGAGTGAGGTGATGAGGGTGATGTATGATCCGATGGATGGGTGTGAATTGACCTCACTGATTGATATTGATCAGAGAGGGTGAATCTAGGGAATGCTACACTACATCTAATCTACTCCTAAGTTATGCAATTTGGCCATGCATTCGTGCTCTAAACTATCTAAACTAAGCTTGAAAGCAATAAATCTAACTAGAAAGCATTTAAATCTATCTATGAAAGTTGTAAATCCTATCTAACAGAAGAAGGGGATGTCCAAGGTCCACCGGTCGTCAACCAATGGCGAAGAAAGGGGAGGAGCCTCCAACTGAAGAAGGTGGTGTCCCAGAGCCACCAGTCGTCACCTAATGGCGATTGAATTGAGGAACTAGTTCCTGTCACCAACCACCCAGGAAGGAGAAATCAAAGCTAGAGGAGTAGACGAAGGGATCAACTCAAAGGGAGGGAGCTGATAAAGAGATGCTTATATAGGTGAGGGAGCGATCTAAGCATCGTAGTGTGAGGATAGGCATAATGGGGTTGTACGGTGGATAAGAGATGGAGAGGAGCACGAGAACTTTTAAACCAAATTTTCACTGTTAGATAGAATTTGAGAGTTGTGATGGATGAGTGCACAAAGGTGCAAGGAGAATGGTGAAGGATCCACCGTTGATCAAACGCTCCATAGGATGGACGGTGGCTACTTCACAAGTTCTTGCTCGTGAATAGTGCGCAAGAAGAAGAGAGATCACATCAGGTCTAATGGTGAATTTGTACAAAAAGTCCAAAGGATCAAATCGGTAGAAAATTTGCAAGAGAAGCCCATAAGTGGCTAGTTTCATGACCGGAAGGGCCCTAAAGTTCACAAATAAGCCCCTACGGTTATTTATGTGAATAACATGTGAAGGATGAAGGACCTATATGTAATATCATGAATGTAAGGTCCAAATGATGTCCAATTGCCATGAGATTTTTATTGGAGCTTAATTGAACATATTAGAACATGATTTTACCCTTGATTTGTACTTTAGAACTCAAAAGGATGTTCAATTGACATTGGGATCATCAATTTGTATTTATGAATAGAATATCTCAATTATTAACCTAATTATGCATTTTTAACACCAATTTGATATTTTAGGTCATTTTCATTAATTCTCACACTTAACCCATTTATTATGTTAAGAATATAGTGTTTAACTTAGTTTCTAGCTTAACTTGGGCATTTTAACTATGATGAGCCACACCCCATCACCCACCACCTACTATGGGGTCTCACTATTCACTAGAGTAGCACGAGGCTCCATCTTTTGGTCCTTATAGGACAAAGTAAGGGGCCCTTTTTCATCTTGGGAGAGGAGAGTCCTTTCACCTATGGAGAGGGTGAAATGGCTACGATGGGCCTTCAAGGGACTGGTTAATTTTTGGATTGTGGTGCCTTCGAAGATGCTTAAATCGGCTACGAGAATGGCAACGGACTTCCTATAGGATGAAGGTATGCATGCGGTTACTTAGGTTGATGTTTGCACTCCCCTCCATGAAGGTGAGCTTGGGCTACGTTCATTCAAGGATCTCAATCTTCTTATTAGGGTGTGCAAGTTCTTGCACCTTACCACCCTGCCAACCTCCATCTAGAGCTCTTGGATGCTTAATAGATATGGGGACATCACTCATGGAACTACATGAAGGGGAAAATATATTGTTTAGAGATCATTAATGAAGATTAAGGAGAAAGTAGGAGTATTCTATTCCAACAACAATTGGATTTGGAATCTTTGACTAGATGGTTCCCTAAAGGCTAATGTAGTATGGGAACAATTGAGGTGTAGAAGAATTAAGCACCCTTTTTGGAATCTAATATGAGGCTCCTCATATGTCCCTAAATGGTCTGCATGCACATGGCTCACCGCGAGAGATCGTTCGCTTACGAGACATCACTTATGGAGCTAGCGAATTCCTATTAATGATTCTTGTTTGCTTTATGGGGAGAGCGAAGATGTTGCTAACCATTTATTTTTTAGATCCAACTTCTCCTATGTAGTCTAGTGTTAGGTTTGGGCATCATCCTTGCTGAACTTTGTGCCCTCATCATCTCCACTTGTGGCCTAATTTATTTGCGAAACTACTAACAACAACAATTTGGTATATATGCGAGAAATAAATTCTCATGCTCATGGGAGAAACTCTCTAAAGCCAAAAATTATCACTATACATATCGCAGGTGATCTTGCAACTTTGTAGCATCCTTTTGTGGAGTTTCTTTTTCTCTTTGATCTGTACCGATTATATTATTAGGGTTTTAGGTGGCCTTGTTGCATAGATTACTAATTTTTGCAAGCCATATCTCTAGCCATATGCGATGCAAGTCTTTTGCACTGTTCGATCCAAATAAGGCGGCAAAAGAGGGCAATGACTTTTTAGTGTGATAGTGGGCCCCCTTTTTCTAATAAAAGAGGCATTGAAAAGAGCTTCCAATTTTCCATGGACATTCAATTTTATTTTCTTGAGTAAATGGTAATGTCGTATTAACTCAAAAAAATAGCCAACCAGCCAAAATACAGGGGGACAAACCATAAACAGTTACATCTGCCATAAGGCGGAAACAAGATAATCAGGAAAGAGCATCCAAACTATTAATGATGACTGAGACCAATGTGGTAGCCGTCCTGGAGACAAAGCCATGTCTCCTTGCATTTCTTTCTTGCTAGACTCCTAAATTGTAGCATTGGTGGCTAGCCGTCAATCTAAACAATCCAGAGGGGCAGGCGAGTGGAAGGGATTGACTAAGGCAGCAAGCCCTTGGGAGGTCTGGACTTGCATCCAAACAAGGGAGGAAAAGGGGCATGAGAAAAATAGATGTTCATGAGATTCCTCACTTATGCCACAGAGATTGCATGTAGTGTCAATATGCAATCCCCAATGAGCTAGTCTATCCAAGGAAAGTAGTCTACCGTTGGCTACCAACCAAGTGCAACAGCACCACTTCCGAGGTGCCTTCTCATTCTAGATAGAAGTCCAAATCTCAAGAACAATACCCTTGTTCCTGTTAATGTCTCTAACCTCTCGTACTGCAAGTGAACCCCCAGGTAGAACTGGCCAATTCCATCCTTCCTCACTATGGAAATGAGATAAAATAGTGTCCCCTAGGGACAACAGGCATTTCCACCATGCAGTGTCCAAAGGTAAGGAGCTGGCCAAGACCCAATCCCCATACCTTTGGTGCATCTAGATGCACCAAATAGAATCCCCAGCTGTGCCAAGGCGATGGGCAAGCTTGATGAAAGCATAGAACTGAAGTTCCTTCATGCTACAAAGATTTAGGCCCCCTTCCTGGAGAGGTTTAGAAATATCCTCCCACTCAACTAGATGAGTTTTCCCATCCCATATAAAATCTGCAATCTAGCTCATGATTCTATCAAGGGAGGACTTTTTTATGACAGTACAAGGGAGTCAAAATCTAAGGAGCCTTCAACCCCCTATTTAACCCATCTGACCCTTCCCATTCTAGATAGTGTTTTCCTTCACCCAGCAAGTAGATCCCTTACTTTATCTTCAAGAGCAGCAGAGGGATTGGCATCCCTTCTAGTAACAAGGGGTATTCCCAAGTAACGACAGGGAAACTTCCCTTCTAGCATGCCCAGTAGCAGGTAGATGCTCAATTTATGCTTGTGGGATTTAGAGATGTACACATGACTTTTTGCACTGTTAAGTTTAAGGCCTAACAGATAGGCGAGAGTCACCATAACATTTTTAATAGCTCAAGCAAATCGAGCATTACCCTTGCAACATATAAGAATATCATCATCAAATTGAAGGTGGGATGGAAATGGGGTACCCCTAATCTTGGAAGCGATGATTCTACCTTCATTGATATGATGTTGGAGAATGGCAGAGAGTACATTGATTGCCAAGATGAAGAGGGGAGAAAGGAGGTCTCCTTGTCTCAACCCCCGCATAGTGTTAAGAAAGCCCACCGGATCTCCATTTACAAGAAGGGAGCAAGAAGGTGCTAAAATACACATACGAATCCAATTGATCCAAGTATTACTAATGCCCAAAAGTTGGAGCATTTTGAAGTTGAAATCCTACCAGGTAGGGCTGCTAATCGAACTGAACAGTTTGAATTCTACTTGAATTCATTCGATGAAATATTCAATAAAAGTTCGTTCGAAAAAAAATGAACTAAACATGAACATTAAAACTATGTTCATTAGCTTAACGAACCGAATATTAACATAGTGTATGTTCATTCGATAAAAGTTCGAGTTCGAAAACATATACAAATAAAAATATATGTGTATATAATTATACATTTATGTAGATATTAAAAATCCATTTGATTTTAAAGAAGAAAAAAAAATTAACCCTTCCCACCTTCCCTCTCACTCCCGATCTCAAAAGTACAAAAATAAAAACAAAAAGCCTTCCCAGTTCCCAACTTTTGAATCCCCACTTTCCCCCCTTGTCCAGCTGCCCCCACGGGCCACGACCCGCTTAAGGCTTGATGATTCTCATTTCTCAAGCCCTCACTCTCAAAAGTTCAAAAGAATCAGAACTCAACCCCTCCCTTCCCCCGAGTCCCCCTGCGGCCCCACTCTCCAAACCCTAAGCTGCATAGCAGAGCTCACGGTCACGACAGGCTAATCCGGCCATCCTCGACTCAAGACGCTCCACGTTGCTGCAGCCTGCAGGCTCCCTATCTCTGTCAACGACTCCTCCATCCTCATCAACGTCATCATCGAGGTGACTCAGGTGAGCTCCTCACTATCCTTAGCCTCCTCCTTCCTCCGATACTCCCCCGAGTCCCCTTCCCCATATGGCTTGCTAGTTGCTACCACCCTCCGATCCTCCCCCATCTCTACCTCCCTCCACCCTCCAACGACGACGACCCTCATCCCTTGCCCTCCATTTGTGGGGTTCTGACACTGCTCGCTAATCCCATTCGGCGACCCACACCCTTCCCTTAGTGTTATTCATTCGATTTCAATTATTTCTTGACTTCATTTTTCCTTTTTCTTTCTTTTTTTTATTTGTTGTGATCCTGTTGTGTTTTTTTTGGGATTTCTGATTGGTTTAGTGTATTTTCAGACTTGGGTATTTGTTTTGTTTTTTGTGATCTGGGCGATTTACACGTGGGTGTCCAATTTTAGGTGGGGGAAACCAAACTTCATTCTTCCATTATTATTGGCATCTCATGGGTGTCCATCTAAAGAATGACACCCAATTAACATATCAAAAAATTAATGAGAATCAATATTCTTATCACATAAAAGTAGATATTGCAAAAGCTTAACTGAAAGTATGGTAAATTTATGATCAAGGTTATGGAAGGAAATGGAAATGATTTTAGTATTAAGTTATGAAAATGGGAAATGTATTTATTTTTTGACGATTGTTGTCAAAGACAAATTTCTTTAAGGAACTTGTTTCTAGTAGTATTCTTGCAGAGATGTATCTTTATTTGACTCATGTGTGGAATTTTAATTTAACTTTCATTATGTATTGTTAGATGTGAATGATGAAACTCCCTTCATCTCAATGAGAATTGCCCTCTTAGTGCCATCAGGGAAAAGTATAGACAAGTTAAGGTATCTTAATGGGATTTTTATGAGATTTGGCTTGGTAATTCTCTTTGCATATTATTTTGTCTTCCTTCTGTCTCCCTTTTGAGAATCCTAAATTTTGCTTCACTCCTGCTACAGTTCAAATCCACGGCAAATCTACCGCCCCAAGAGTGGCTTCCAACTTTATTTTTGTGAGTATATGGTAAAGGGCACCATTCATTCCAATGTACGCGACTATTAACAAAAGGTTTATCAGGCTAACAATTCCTTGGCGATTCTGATTACTAGCAAAGTCTTTTTTCTTGTCTGCCTATATTCATTCTTCGTGTGCATTGCATCGTTACTGATGCTTCAGCTTTTAGTTTACCATTTCTTCTATATCATTCTGGTGATCTAGATCGGCGCTTGCAACAGAAAATGTAGAAGGGATCGAGATCTTGATCATTTGCAGAAGCTTCACAGCCAAATGGCCAACTTATTTTGCTATTTTACATTCACCATGTAACTTTGTATCCGGAAGATTAGGCAAAATGGTGTAAACAATTGGAATAGATACTTTGTTTGCTTGTTGGGATGACCCTTCGAATTTACATCTAAAATAGGAACTCAGTGGCTTGTTATTGTGGTAAGAAGAATCATGCAATGTATGATTGTGTAATCATTTACCAAAAATACTTGGCAAGTAATTTGAAAATATTTTGATGCATATGCTCTAAATGATGATGAAATGGAGTCTACAGTAAGTTTCAAAAAGTAGGATATATTATAATGTTCATCCTTGACAAGTACCATTCATCTTAGTAATGCACATGATTCTCAGTATTGCATGACTTAGCTTGCTTTCTTGCTTTCATGGATTGAATCATAACTTGACTCTTAGTGAGGGAGAATGTTTAATAGAGTATTACAAAAAGAATAAGAGCATTCATCACACAAATAATGAAGGGCTTATTACATAAATGCTTTGTAATCCTTTGAAATCACATGTGTATCCTCATATTTTCAATATTTGCACCAATATCCCTTAAAAGCATGTCATATTTCAAATGAACTGTTAGCAAACTTACTGTTATTGAACATATTATCGAACTTAATCGAACATGTCCGTTCGAACAAAGTATACGAATTAATAACGCACTGAATTCAAACGTTCAATTTCGTTATCTAATCGAACTCGAATATTCGTCACCAAACAATTAATGAATTCAAATTGAACTCAAACTAAATTATGCTAATGTTCAAAATCATTCAATTCGATTAGCACCGAGGTTGATGTTCGATATCTGTTTTGCATATGATGTCATCATTTTCACTTAGAAAAAGTAAAAAAAAAAAGCAAAAAAAAAGGCCCGTTGAAGCGAATAAATGCTGAACCCCTAGGTCGGACGGGGAGGATCAAGCACCCCTGGCCTTCTTTCCCTCGTATCGTATATCCAGTCCTGTGTACATCTCATCCGAAACCACGGCCGCCAGTAGCTCCTCCACCTCCATGAAGCAGCAGCAAGTAACGGCGCGGGTGCGGCTGGCGAAAGCAAGCGATGTACCCCACATCCACCGCATGATCCACCAGATGGCGGTGTTCGAGCACCTCACCCACCTCTTCTCCACCACCGAAGAGCTCCTCACCTCCACCCTCTTCCCTCCCAACCGCAAGCCCTTCCACACATTCACCGTCCTCATCCTGGAGGTTCTCACCTCTTCTTCACCTACCACCAGCTTTCAACCCCAGCAGCAGCAGCATGAGGAGGAGGAGGAGGACGAGGATGATTTCGTCCCCATCGTCCGGCGCATCGACCTGGAGTCCCCCATAGTCGAAGACGGGGAGGGGGTGGACAACGCCAGCTTCTTCGCGTCGTCGCAGGGCGGGGGATGGGTGGTGACGGGGTTCGTGCTCTTCTTCCCCAATTACTCGACGTTCCTGGCGAAGCCTGGGTTCTACGTGGAGGACCTTTTCGTGAGGAAGGCGTACAGGAGGAGGGGCTTCGGGAGGATGCTTCTTTCGGCGGTGGCCTCTAAGGCCGCCACGATGGGCATGGGGAGGGTCGAGTGGTGCGTCCTCGACTGGAACACCAACGCCATCCGCTTCTACCAGCAGATGGGCGCCGACGTCCTCCAGGAGTGGCGCATCTGCCGCCTCACTGGCCCCGCCCTCCAGGCCTATGCCGACGACAAGGCAGACGACCATTAGGGTTTTCCGAAGAGATTTATTATTATTATTGGGAGTTTGTGCGTGGCAGCCTCGCCTCTTCGAATTATCGGTTTTTTTTTCTCTCTCTTTTAATCATCGTTGTTGTTGCCGCCAGGGCCCCTGGGAATTTTTCCTCTTCAGAATCAAGGATTTACATTACGCGCTCCTGGGTGGGGCCCCGTCAGCCCCATCCAACGGCTGCCGCAAGGGAGGGGTGGTTGTGGTGGTGGGGTCGGTGTCCAATTCTGTGTGGGAACGTTTGACCAAACACTTTCCTTACGAATAAATGGGTTGTGTTTCTGGGCTTTTGTGAGAGGGTTTTCTTGTACCTCCCTAGTGCTGGTATTGAGGAGATGCATTTTAGATGATTTTAGTTGAAGTTATTCTCTTTTTGGTTGCTATTGTATCCTTGGACTCTCTGGGAAGAATATGGATTCTCTAAGTGCTTCATGTTTTTGTGATCCCTCTGCGCAAAAGAGGAAAATTGTCTACTGAGAGTGGGCAAATGCGTGCTTATACTTTTTTCTTTCCGGCCTTTGAATTTATTTGACTAGCAGGGTCGATTGGTGGTTAACTTTTAAATTTTGATTAACTCTTTTGATTGCATTTCTTTTTCACCGGTAGCTTGGTAGATGGAGGATAGAGGAGATGTGACGTCAGTTAATATGACTCATATAAGCAAGAAATTGTGAGTTACAACTCATTTATTCATCATTTATTGTTACATTAGTTATTCAAATCATGAGTGGTAGCATGTTGGAAATGTCATGCACCATTCATTCTCCATTTTAATCTGATGTGTGTTATAGTTATAAGCATCCCTGCCGTTGGGCTAACCCACCATGAATAGTAGCCTTATAGTTGAAACCAACCTACCATCAAACTCAACCTTAGTCTAAACCGATGGACTTTATTAGATTAGATCCTTTACCTGGTACTGACGTTTGTGGTAATTCTTTCTTCCCCTTTTGTAAATCATGTCCTTCGGAAAAAAGCTCCGCATACTTCATAATTGCCTGAGGGCTCAAGAAAAAGGCGACACCACCCAATTTGCCTAGCCCACTGGTCCTGTATGTTCCTTCAACAGGAATGGATACGTTTAGAAGAACCCATTTAGGGGAATGGATACGTTTAGAAGAACCCATTTAGCCTTGCAATCTTCTTCAATACAAAAGCATATGTATGGCTAGGCATGATGCAATTTCTTGGGACATGCTTTAGACAAATTGAGGTCTTAGTCCTAAAAATTCCTTACAATTCAAGACATTGACGAGACTTGTCCAGGTGGGCTATCTTTCTTTAGATCACCTTTGCTGGATTCAAACATACATTATGATGACGCGGGTGTTGCTAATCAACAAAATCTGAGTCACCGTGTGTCAACAATCAGCATAATTCATCCACAAGAACATACGCTACACGGTGTAACGTGTGAAGTAAATCATGATATAGATAACTGTATGGAAAATGATAAAGACTACTCTACCTAATATCATCGGAGGATCACAATGACTCCGAACTATTTGCACAAGACTTAAGAGCAGTATCCACACCCACCTCAAAATTCATGCATGCACCGAGAGCAAGATTAACGTCGAGACACGAAAGGAATAATTTAAAACGTCATAATCTTTTATTAAAATTTTCACATAACAATTAATTTCCAAAATCAAGTTTAAAAATTTACCCATGTGTAGTTCGTGGAGAGATGGTTCCAACAGATCTTGGAATGAGAAAAACGGACAACGTTTGACCTTAGAACGGATCAGAGCAACGATCACACACGTACGTCCTTTCTCCATGTGCCTCAAGAATCAAAGCAGAACCCGCTCGATCTAACCGTATGGATCCATTCCGCACTCTCGAGAACCCCAAGATCAAGTTTTGGATCACCGAAATCCACCTCCGAATTGCCTAGATCAATGCAAAACAATCCTGATTGTCGGATGCCCATATGATAAGGAATCCCTTCACAGGGACCGATTCGAAATGTTAAAAAGTTGATATTTTTAAGATGCAATTTGCGCATCTCTTCAACCAATCCTTCTTCCTTCGTCTTCTTCGTAGTGTTCACATGCATGGAACCCATGCACAACGCCTCGCAGACCTCCTTGCCGCGTCGCCGCCATCCTCCCGACAGCCTCGCCGAACCTCCACTGGTCTTCGCCGGCCGTCCACCTCCCCGGACGGTCTTGCCCTCCTTCCCTCGTTTCTTCTTCAACTTCCCACAGAGGTCTTCCCTCGTCACTGATGACGCAGCCACCGGCCTTTCGCCGGCTTACCACCGGCATGTGTCGGTTGCTGTCCTCCACACCTTCGCAAAAAAGAGCGCGAGTGCACCCTCCACATCTTTTTCTTCCTCGCGTGAACTCGTGCATGCACTGTTCACGCGAGGAACCCATGCACACATGCATGGCCGCAGGATAACCCTTCCTCCTCGCCGTGCGCCTATCTCCACGCAGGTGCAGGCCATCACCTCCCCTACTGGCATCTCCCCCTCTTCTCCTTCTCTTCTCCTACCTTCCCCCCTCTTCTTTTCTCTCCGCGGTCTCTCTCTCTCTCTCTCTCTCTCTCTCTCTCTCTCTCTCTCTCTCTCTTCTTTTCTCTCGATCTCTCTCGCTTTTTCTATTTTTGCACATGTGGGAAACCAGGGTGGGGTTTGGTGTTATGTAGAACTGAGAGGGGAGAGAGAGGCTGTGGGGGGTGGGGGGGTGGGAATTTAGGAGAAAAAAATAAAATAAAAATGATTAGAAAGGATTAATATCAAGAAGAGTACGGACTTCGATTTATAACTATGCATTCTTGTAATATGAACAAACGGACTTCGATTCACAGAACACATATCATGAGAACCATCACAAAATAAAAAATCCAATAAAACTTTTAGATTTTAAAATGGAAGTCGTTTGCAAAATATAATCTCTAAGGCAGATCGTACACGACTTTACCAACAATTCACACACATTTCATGCATTTGAGGTCTGATCACCACATCGAATATACCGTAGAAATCCTCGCGACACTAAAAAGTTGACAGTACTTTCATATTGTTGATCTAAGGTCCAGATTGTAAAAATAAAAAATATTAAGGTTTTCAATCTAATTACATATTTTTAATTCATGCAGACTTTAATTTACATACAAAAAGTGTTGACTAGTTTGTTTTAACATGCTTAATCTAAAATTACTCCAAAATCCAGATTCGAGACGTTACATATATTACATATGATTCTTATGGTGGCCTGGGAATCTGCTTCCTCTAACCAAATGATTTGAAAATCGGATCAATCATATAATCAACCAAACTCGAATCGGTTGGACCAATAATGAAATAATTTGAATCAAACTAAAAGAAAATGAATTATTTAATTCCAATTTGATTTACATTGATTCAATTAGGTAGAACTAGAACAGACTAGACTAGGGTTTAGTTTTATATTTGATTAATAAATGTTCTACCACATTGTATTCATACTTTATGATTTTGTTATTTATGAATCTGAAAATGTTACTTTGATTAAAAAAAATATATTCCTTGTTTTACATTTGCTTAATAAATGTTCGAATATATTGTCTCCGTACTTTATGTTTATGTTATTTATTATGAATATGGCTTCCTCTCCCTCCCTCCCTCTCTCTCTCTCCAAGCATCAACTTATGATGTCCTTGTTGGATTTGAGTCTAATTACATCAATTATGATGTAATTGTTATATAGAAACTTGAAAATTTATGTGAAAATAAAGGAGATTTAAGAGAGATTTTTAATCTTATGCTAAAAGTAGACAAATCTCTTGGTGGGTGTAAAAGATTTCTGTCTCCCGTGACTTATGTAGCAAAAAGTGAGAGGTAGGGTTAGGGACTACGCACGCACACCCAGCCCAGCTTCGGCTCCGACTTGGACTCGGGTGAAAATCAATTTGGAACTTGAAACTTAGGTTCTTTTTGCTACAGATTTTTAATCTCACGATTTTAACCTAGATTGGTCGATCAAATAGTACAATTGGTCGACCAATTATTTTGGTCAATCAATGAATTTAGTTTGGTCGATCAATTGAATTGGTCAACCAAATAGTGAAATTTAATTGACCAATTGTTTTAGTCGATCAATGAACTTATTTAGTTGATCAATTGCCATGTTTCCATAAAATGGGAATTTCCTTAAATATCTGATCATGGACTCTATATATGGACCACGATGGGACTCTCATTTGATATACAAGAGCAAAAAATCTCTCACCACTCTCTCCCTCTCATTCTTATCTCTCCTTAGTGCATTCATTCAACGTGAGATTAATAGAAAAATCTCCAATCACTTTTGTCGATCTTACACAACATTACAAAAAAAATATCGTTTAGAGACATTTAATGTTTGCCACTATATGCTTTCTATTTGTCGCTATACCAAATTAGTGACGCTTAAAATAATGCTACTTATTTACTACCTTCGTTAACATCACTAAAAGGTTAGTGGCAATTACTCAATTGCTACTAAACATGAATATTAACATCACTTTAATTGTCACATTTAACATCGCTAATGATCCTTTTAATGGTGTATTATTTGACATTATTTTACCACTATTGATTTATATTATTAACACTTTAATTGACACTATTAATGTCACTATATACTTCATTTAATAATTTATTTATAACATTGAATCATCATAATTGAATCACTTTAACGATATTTAATTTTATCATTTAATCACTACTATTGATATTATTTAACAATAATTATTTATCTCTAAATCGTCACTATTAATTTACTTGAATGATTTTTCTTTTACCATTTAATTATCACTATTAATTCATTTTAATAACACCTTATTGTACCATTTAATAAAATATAATTTTTAATAAAAATATAATTTTTAACAAACCTGAATCCAAACAACCCCCAATTTTATTGATTCTCAATTAATAAAGTACAATTCAAAACCTTCAACGGGATATATCATAAAATTAAAAAAAATATTACAACCTCAGACTATGAAAATAATCCCCTCTAAGAGTAATACAAAGAAAAAAAAGAAAAATACAAAAAGAAATTGACAGTACAACTAAAAAACATGTCCATTGTATCCATTGAGATCTCCTAAAAAAGCATCATTCCTAATCATAGCTGCCATCGCTCTGTTGCAACTTCAATGTGACCATTAACAAGTTCCTTTTTCTCATCACTTCCATGCATGCTTTCTTATCCATCCATCTTCAATCTGTTCCAACAATCTTTTAGCATCAATCAAAAGATTCCCAACTGCATCTTCTAAAGTCAAATATGTTTTATTTGTAGATCCTTGGCCATCTTAATGTCAATCAGTCCTTTTAACCACTATCCTAAAGCATTAAATCCCATGTTTCTACCAATGATATTCTGCAATGAAAAAAAAAACCAAAGTTGCAATATAAATTTCCAGAGTTAAAAAAGGAACTAAAGATAAAGTATTTTTGGGTAGCATTCTTAAATATTTCATGATGAAAAGTGCCTTCAAGGATAACCTCTCTCCCCACTTTAAATTTTCCAGCAAGGTAATTTTATCATGTTGTAACAATATAACTCAGAATGAAAAGCAAGGAAATTAACTATTTGGACTTCATAGATTATCAGTTTCAAATAGATAAAATATTTACCAGTAGACCCTATCCCACACTTCGCTTCCATCACTTCTGGTCCATAAATTAAAGTGGGGTCCATAGACAAATCTTTGAGATGTACCCAAATTAATTCCACTCTTGATTTCCTGAAGTAAAAATAGAACAATATGATATATCACGTTGCCAATGGCAAAAGCTCTAAAAACATCCATGAAAGAATGTAGGGCTCTGCAAGTTTCAAAACATGAATCCAATCTGAAGATAAAATTAATAGTCATCTCATGTTGAACCCGTGCCTAAATTTGCTATAAGGTCATAGATACACTGCCTGGATTACATACCTTAAACTAATTGGCTATTGTGAATAAGTAAAATAAGAAAATTTTCCACCCAAAGGCCATATGTAAGGAAAATGGTGGAAAATCATCCAATCAAATTACCTTGGATGATTGGTGGCTATTTTTAAAAGATCCATCCTACCAAAACTAAAGCTATGGAGAAGTCTCAAAGTTTGTTGAATGTTGGCATTTGGACCCACGGTGCCATCAGAGTTGATATTACTTTTGGGTCCACCAAGAGAAGGATGACTAGCATCTCTCCTCTGCAGCTAGACCTGCTTTTGTTGAAGAAGTTGTAATTGTTGCATCTGCATTTGTTGCTACTGTTGGTGCACCCTTGCTTTCATTTGTTGGGCCTAAAGGACGAGATCAGCTGTCATTTGACTTAAGCAGCTATTGGAATAAAAACAGAACAGAGACAGATTTCAAAAGCGCACCACTATGTATGCAGTTGCAACTTCTATATGTATCACACTCGTCCTTGCAATAAAGATACCCTCGAAAATAGACCACCATAAGTAGAACCACCCCCCCCCCCCCCCCCCCCCCAGCATCAATTACTGTAGATGTAAGAAGTGTAAGCTTGCCATGATAATGACAACAAGAACTAAAATTTCAACTCGAAATAACTTTCAAGAAAGCAACAATCAACAATGAGATTTTCAAGAATCCAGAAAAAAAAAAATATTTGATCTCAGTTTCATTCAGACTTAAGGGAAATCTCCAAGTTTAAGACTAAGATAACCTCATGCTTTTTTATGCATAAGGGTATGAATAGACAAGCTAATGAATAAGGCACCAAAATATTTCATAGAATTGTTTCTCTATTCATCCTAGCTTTGAGTTTTGAGACACTAGGGAGGTAGCTTGAAGACTCAATAGGCAAGAAGCAAAATGCAACATTCACATCCCAAAGGTCATGTTGGTATTTGCAGCTAAGGGGCAATATAAAAAGGCTGGCAGCAGCCTAATTAAGGGGGCAACATGGCGTTGGGATGGTAAAAATGGAGCAATAGTTAATGTTTAGTTGAAGATCTAATTAACTACAGTATAAAAAAAGAAAACTTCAATTGGAGTTCCACAGAACTAGCCTAACAATACATGGGAGGACATGAAAAAGCTATTGTTTCGCAAAAAATACAGTGTACTTAAACTAACATGAAATAAGTACCATCTACAAGAACCATGTAGAAATAAATAAACTAAGGCATCTACATGTGGACCATGTTAAATACCAGTAAATACAAAAGAAAGAGGTTAAGACATAAAATTCACCATTTAACAACCTCAGTCTGCTATAATGACAAGAAAATTGAATGTTATGATCAATGGTCTACTTGGATAAAAATATTCCTCTCACTACCCACTTTTGTATGAATCAGCAAATATAGGGAATTGAGGTAAATCTAACTGAAGCCAAATCAATTGTAATTCAAAAGCACTCAAAATAAGACACTAATAGTTTGAAACAAGAAAATTCCTACCATCAATTGTAATATATTCAAATGTATCAAATGCAATTGATGGAAAGAGTTCAATTCTATTAGAAATCCTATGTCTCTTTTATATAGAGAGAGATCTGAGGGTTAAAAATACATGAATATCCCTAAAGGACAAGGGCTATTATACCTCATAATAAGACGAAACAAGATAAGCTAAAAATACACCAACACTTCCCCTCAAGTTGGAGCATAGATATCAATCATGTTCAGCTTGGACATACAGGTATCAAATGAAGATCTGGCCAAGGGTTTGGTGAAAATATCTGTCGTCTGCTCCTCAGATGCAACAGAGGTGGTGTATAACAGTACCTTCTGAATAATATCTCTGGTATAGTGACAGTCAACCTCAACATATTTCGTCCTCTCGTGAAATGCAGGGTTATTAGCAATAAAGGTGGCTACTCTATTATCACACCTTATCTCCATGGGATTAGAAAATTGCACCTGTAGATCAACAAGCAAGGATCTGATCCACATCATCTCAGCAGTTGTCTGAGCCATAGCTCTGTACTCTGACTCGGCACTGGACCTCGTAACTGTACCCTGTTTCTTGCTCCTCCATGTGATCAAGTTCCCTGCTAAGAAGATGCAGAACCCAGTAGTGGATTTGCGATCCACATGACATCCCGCATAATCTGCATCCAAGTAGCCAACCAATGTCATAGAAGACCCCTTGGAGAAGGAAAGACCTTTCCCAGGAACCTTCTTGATATATCTAAGTACCATTAATACTGCATCCCAATGCTGACGTGTTGGCTTGACCATAAACTGATTCAGTCTCCCAACTACAAAGGAGATATCTGGCCTTGTGATAGTAAGATACAATAGCTTGCCCACAAGCTATCTATACTGTCTACTGTCCACCACTTGTGCATCCTCATCATACATTAGCATCTTGGGGTCCATAGAAATATTGACCCCCTTGGCCCCAAGCATACCAACCTCCTGCAGAATATCTAAAGTATACCTCCTCTATGACAAGACCACACCCTTCTTGCTACGAGCAACCTTGATTCCAAGTACCGTAGGCCCCCCAAGTCCATAACAAACTGCTCTGCAATGAGGCGCTTGACCTCAATAATACCCTGCTCATCATTCCCTGTGATAATTAAATCAACATAAACCAAGAGTACCACAGTACCTCGCGAAGTCCTGACAGTGAAAAATCAGCTATTAACCTCCTGAAGCCAGCTGCCTCAACTTGTGAGAATCTTTAAAATCAGGCCCTAGGACTCTGTTTTAGGTCATATATAGCCTTCCGTAACTGACATACACACTCCCCCTGTCTCTCAAAGCCAGGTGGCTATTGCATATAGACTTCCTCTTGGAGATTTCCATAAAGGAAGGTATTATTGACATCTAGCTGATACAAGGACCAAACCAGCTGAACTGCCACTGCAATCAAGATTCGAATCATAGGAAGCCTGGCAACTGGTGAGGTGTCAAAGAAGTCAACCCCATAGGTCTAGGTGAACCCCTCTGTCATGACGCGAGCTTTGTACCGAACACCGCCACCATCAGGGGTTAAACTTCACAATAAATACCCACCGGCAGCCAACAACTACAGCACCATCAGAAAGTGGGGTTAGCTCCCAAGTCCCACGACCTCAAAGAGCGACCATCTCATCATCCATGGCTGCTCATCATTTTGGATCAAGCATGGCCTCACAGTAAGTGGCTGGGATCTGCGTAATAGCTAAGGCCTGTGTAAATCCAATAAATCTAGGAGATAAACTGTCAGTAGCAAGTGTCCCTGCCGTAGAATAAGTGGTGCAGGTTCGTGGTTGTTTTCGAATGGCTATCAGAATATCAAGATCATCTCTTGACACATCATATATCCTGTCCCTGTGACCATCACATGGCAAAGATACGTCAGTATCTAAAGGACTCACCTGAGAAGTCGATGGTGAAGGTGAGGGTGGGGTTCCCTGATATGTAGTATGGGGGCGAACATATGTCCGGAGTGGCTCGGTCAAGCAAGGAAAGGGATGCGTAGCAGGTGGTAGTGGTGATGTGGTAGGGACAGGGATCTCAAGGAAGCTTCCAAAGCGAATAGGTGTTATATAGCATAGGTGCTATATCACCCTCAGGAGGCATTTCAGCAACCGTCATAGAAAAGAAAGGTATAGCCTCATGAAAGGTAACATCCGCAGAAACAAAATGTCGAGAGGTAAGCAGATCAAAATAACGATACCCCTTTTGTATGCGGGTATACCCTTGAAAAACACATTTAACTGCTCTCGGTGCAAGTTTATCCTGACCCGGTCCCAACAAATGGACAAAGGCAACGTAGCCAAAAGTCTGAGGGGTGACGTGAAACAAAGGACGATCAGGATACATGACCTGAAGAGAAATCCGTTCATGTAACGTAGCATTGGGCATCTGATTTACCAAAAAATATGCAGTCAAAACAATGTCACCCCAGTAAAGAGACGGGACAGAATGATGAATCAATAAAGTGCGGGCAACATCAAGAATATGCCAATGTTTCCTCTCAGCAACACCATTTTGCTGAGAAGTATGAGGACAGGTAATTTCATGAATAATGCAACAACTAGAGAAAAAGGTGCACAAGTGGGTAGTACAAAACTCCAAAGCATTATCCGAACGAAAACACTTCACCAAACATGAATGTTGGTTCTTTATTGCCTTAACAAAGTTTTCAATAAGTTGCCCGACACCAGACTTATTCTTTAAACGAAACATCCAACACGAGAAAAATCAACTAAAACAAGATAGTATTTGTTCCCAAGTCAACCAGGAGTACGACTAGGACCCCACACATCCATATGAACCAGGTCAAATGCAACAACAGATGAAACAGAGGAAGAACTGGAAAACCTAGCCCTGTTGTGCTTGCCAGGCTGACAGGCATCACAGGTGAGAGCAGTAGTGGAGGGGATATGCGGAAGAGCACGTCTGAGGCGATGAATTGGTAAATGGCCAAGGCGGTGGTGCCACTGGAAAGGAGATCCAGCAAAAGCAAGACCCTGAGTAGAAGTAGCAAAAGCAGTACGCTCAGACGGTACACCCCATGTTCCTCACACCCTCCACCAATTGTCTGCCCAGTGAATTTGTCCTGCAAAACACAAGAGGACGCATCAAAAATAGCTCGGCAGTTTAAATCTCTAGTGATACTACTAACAGATAATAAACTCAATTGAAAATCAAGCACATAGTAAACATCTGCAAGCCTCAAGGTAGGAGATAAAGACATATCTCCCTTACCAATAAGTGGCGAGTGTCTCCCATTAGCCACCTGTACTGTCCTGGCAGGTGTAACAGGTGCAAGGTAAGAGAAAGAACCTCTGCCGCCACAAAGGTGCTTGGATGCACCAGAGTCAATCAACCACTCACTAGAAGACAAAAGAAAGGACATACCAATCGCAGGAACCTCTGAAGATGTAGCAATAGCTGCCGTGTCAGGAGGTTGAGAAGAGGAAGCCTGAGTCAAAAGAGCAATCTGCTGCCGCAGAGCTTCAATCTCGGTACTCAAGGAGCTAACATCAGGGGTAGTAAGAGCTAAATTTGGGACTTTAGTTGCTTGATTGGCCACCGGTAGTCTACCATGCTTCTGCCAACATGTAGCCTCAGAGTGACCAAGTCTGCCACAATAAGTACACGGAGTTCTATTCCGCATACCAGAAGAGCATCCACGTCCACGACCACGTGCAGGATAAGTAACCCTGCCACATCCAGGGATCGCAACCAACACGGACAACTGAGCAGTAGAATCAGCAGTAGGAGAACGCACCGTAACTCTACTGAGCCTGCTATATGCTTCCTCCAAGCTAGGAAGATCCGGAGCAATAAGAATCTAATCTCTGGCTGCAGCATATTCAGGTCCAAGGCCAACCAAGAAAAGAAAGACAGCCAACTATCTCCTAAAACTCCTCCAGGACTCGCAGGCACACCCTGGCAGGTAGTAGTGCCTCTCCAGCATACCCTTCATAAGAGAGTAATACTATGACAACGTATGCCCCTCCTGACATAGGTAGAAGAGATCGTAAAAGACCTGAAAAACATGTGCGGAGTTCTTGGCATGTGAATAGGTATCACGCAAAGACTCCCACATCTCCTTCGCTGTAGTATAATACATGATCTCATCTCCTATTCTGGAAATAACTGTCTGCATCAGCCATGCACAAACCATGGCATTATCACTGTCCCAGTTGGCATTTATCCCACTCTTATTCTCAGGCTCCGGATCGGTAAGTATATGGCTCTTTTTATGACCTCTAATGATCATAAAAAAGGTCTGGGACCACCGTGGGTACTTAGTCTCGTCCAACTAACAACTAGACCAAAGAACTGGTTCTTACGTACCCCGATGTCCAAAGTAGAGCCCAAAGACACCTCGGACTGATCATCTAAAGCAATCTCCACAATCTGGAAGCCTCACTCAAGTACCTAGGACCAAGAGATCTTCAATAATCCAACAATGCGGTAGATTCAGATCAACATATCTGCTAGGAGGCTTCCTTGGACAAGTGGTAGCCTCACTTGGGTGCAAGGAAAACACCCAAGGAGGCCATGAACAGGTCTAACCCCCTTCTAGCGACTGATCTCCACCGATCGCAGCCTTAGATAGCCGCTGTGACGCTAATAGGAGTTGGGTGACGGCATTAAGGCTTGCTAAAGGGTGCCGCCGCCGCTGCTAGGACTTATAGTGCCGGCAGCAGCACCTGTATGGGGTTGTGAGCGCCGTCGCTGGGTCTTCTAACCCTCGCCGGAGCGCTGCTGGCTAATGCTGGAGATCGCAAGGGCGAAAACAGGTCGCTGGGTGCCTCCGGGTGATGCTGCATCGTCGCTGGGTCAGTTGATCTCCGCCTCAGCCCCGTCGCAAGGGCTCAAACAAGTGGCATCGCCATCGCCTCAAGCCACCAAGGCCTCGCCAAAGCTCTGATCGATGGTCGAGAAGCTTCTACGCCACCGCAGACCCGTCGGGAGGTCGAATCAGGTCAGAGCAGCGTTGCCTTCGGGTGCTAGGGTTGCTATGTAGCGCCTGTGGGGTCGAGCGGAGACTTGGCGCAGCTTCAACGCCGTTGCAAGGCTGAAGGCAGCTCGCAAAGGCGCCTCCTCCAACCGTTAGGGCACTTACGTGTGGCTGGAGGGCTGCCGGAAAGTGTCGTCACCGCCAAGGAAGGAGGAGAGAGAGGGATTTGGGTGTTAGGGTTTCGGTGGCCTTGAGGGGTGGGATACCTAGAGTCACAATCTAGGACTGATGCTCTAATACCAAGTTGGTTGAAAGAGTTCAATTCTATTAGAAACCCTAGGTCTCTTTTATATAGAGAGAAACCAAAGGGTTAAAAGTACATGAATGTCCCTGAGGGACAAGGGCTATTATAGCCTCACAATAAGACAGAACAAGATAAGCTAAAAATACACCAACAAATGCAAATTCCAAATCATTAAATGTATCATTATAATGGTGTTGTTATATCATTTTTTGTTTTCTTGTCATTCTTTTTGTTCCTAGAAAGTTTTGCTGCTATCAAAGAACATGTGCTCTTTATTATAACTTCCATATTAAAAGATTGTAAGGATTGTTTTGGACGTTAACAGTCCAAGGGCTGCTAGTCTTGCTTCTAATTTGATTAATTTTGACGTCTCCAGACTGCTATATGATGGTTCAAAGATTTTTAAAATCTAGAAGTAAAAAGCAAAAGAACCATATAAAAAGTACTTGAATTGGGTTCGTAGTTAGCATTTCCCCATCAAATATTGTAGCTAATAAAGGTAGATTAAAACATGCCAATGTGATTAAATAATCACAAGATGGTAATGGAGATTAAATATTCCAACGTGATGAGATAGGCATTGTCACGCCTTGCCATGACCTCTTGAGATCGGCATTGCGGCCACATAACTATTGCTTATCACCTCCTAGGATATCTAATTATGCTGTTCACGAAGTTACATGATGATAGTTTAAGGGAAGGTCAATTAACACAGGGACTGAATTCTTTCAAAAATCCGGTAGAGTTCCTTTTTCTTTATTGTGTTCCCAAATTCCTCTACCTATAAAGAAGACCTATACATGAATATAACTTTAACAACAAGGTGCGTATACCCCACAACACATTCATCATCACCCAAAGCATAAATGTAAGCATCCACATAGTGAGCACACCCCACCACAAAATAAAACAAAATAAAAAACTAAACATCATAGCATAAGTTATTTTATAAGCATATGGGCCCCTAAAAAACATTACTTCATATCTACATAGTTTTATACCAAACTGAGGGCCCATAAAAGGAGTTACAATAGATGAATATAAACAAGGAGCTACATGTAAATATACAAGTTCGAGTTATGCTCCTAACTATACCAACACCCATCTTCGAACTCCCACAGAGAGAAAAGTAACCTAAAATCCACATATTTCAAACTTCACCACCCTCCCTACTAGGTGAGGTGAAGTACAGTGGAGATCGGGAGACGGAGAGGGAAAAGGTGAGAGGCCGTGGGAGGTGGAGAAGAGTGGAAGGGGGTCACTAGAGCTGCTGCCCCCATGGCTGAGAGCTGCACAAGCGTCCCCCCATCTCCTTGCATTGACATGCACCAGATGTCATGGTGGAAAATTTAAGGTCACTCTCTCTGATTCTCTCGATATTATAATTTTTTTTTCAATCCTTACAATCATAAAGACAGTAATGGGCTTAGACTTGCTATGAGGATAAAAATTTTCAACCTAAAAATGAAATTCATATCTAAAATTTAACTTCACCAATTGATTTTCTAAACCATGCATTTATGGGTCAACGAGATTTCAGACTAAAATCTTATGTATCCATCAAAGACAAATCTTTTGGATAAAAATTTCAAACAAATCCAAAATATTGGTTGGAAAGAGATATGCCATACCACATCAAGAAAATAACACCACCAACAAACCTCCATCTAGCAAGTAAATCCAAACTCCATGAAACATGAAAAGATTTACTTTGTTGATATTTACCTTCAAAGTGATGTGGATGGCCGAAGGTTGTGCAAGATGTAGGTTGGTCGATGGCAAAGCCGGGTAGGTGGCACTTAGATATATACATGGTTGATGGCATGGAGATGAGTTGACGACAAAGAGGTAGATGGGTCGATGGCGTGGATGGCAAGTAAATGGCATTGATGTGACTGAGTGATGTTCGTGTGGAGTGCAAGGCAAGGTAGTTGGTGGTGACGCTGTGGGGACGACGTAGTAGGCCTCTTCGAACCAAAGCAAGTCGCCACCACAACTACCTTTACTTACTAGTGATTTGATGTGCACACATCTACTGGTCTAAAATGTCTATTTATGCATGTTCCTAGTGTCATTTAAGTATCATGCATTATAAATATTGTATAACATGCATCATCATGCATTTAGGTTAATTTATACAAATTGTAAAGTAATTCGTCTCTTTCTGTGATAAGGGAATATGACGATATTTATCTGAGCCTTAGATTGAAGATCCAACCGTACAGATCTCATCAGGACGACGATCGAAGTCCAACGCCTCTGAGATAGCCCCGATCAAACTTCCATAACATCAAATGCAGTCCAAGGAAGATCAGAGGTCAAGGGACAAGGTGGTGCAAATCCATACCTCAGATGACAAATCCAACTACACAGATGGATTCGAATTGACGATCGCAACCCGACAACGTGAAAATCAACCAAATCCAACATCTATGACACCATCTACAAGCATTGAAAAATGGACGGCCCAGATGAACCACGTGGCGCCATCTAACCGCTCACAGCCATCGACCTCCCCCATCTATGCCATGAGATCTTGACCATTGGATCGAGATCCAACAGTCGTGAGCAAGAGCGCCTTAAAACCAAAACTCGACACAAAGTGGCACATAGCGCAGCGACAATGAAGAGTGCTCTCAACGCAAGAGTGCATGTTTGTGGCTCACAGCGTGGAATTAATCCACAGAAGAGGCAGGCACACGAAATTTGGCCATTGATGCGTGATCGAACGGCTACGGGAGCGACCACGTGGCACGATCTTGTGCACCGGATAAGAGCGCTACGCACACACGTGAGATCACGCGTAATCGTATGCAAGCACAGCGTGCGTTGTGAAGGCAAAGCACGCGCGATTCTAAGTCGTCCAATCGTGTGATCGAACAGCTAAGGTTGATTGTGCACGATCGAGCATGCAAATGGCTGAAGATCAGCGGCCGCGTAACGTGGCCACATGTGGAACGTCGGATCGACAATGAACAACTATCCTAAGGCATGCCTTCAGCAACATATGCCTACAGTGACGCTCATAAACATTACTAAATGCCCTGCATTCATTTTAAGACCTTGGAAAAGACACTTTTAACCACATTCCTACAACTATAAAAGACCTACCCCTCCTACACATTACATCATCTCTCCTCTTCTTTTCTCACCCACTCCAAAGCTCTATGGAGCTTATCTCAAACCCAGGATGCTCCTCTAGAATAAAAAAATCAAAATTTTGTCCATCTCACCCCTTTCGTGGAGCACCCCGTGGTTATCTTCTTACCACCATTCGGAAAGCAGATGCCGCTGCGACGCCACCCTGCTTCGTCCTGTCCTTCAGCCCCACTCTCCTTCGTCCAACATCTCACCACCATCTTTCGAGCACTCAATCAATGGTTCATCCTCCAAGCAGTCGTTGAAGAGAATTTTCTCATCACTATCCTTTTACTATTTTTTAGTGCAGTTTTAATTTTGCCAGTGCATGTAATGGGCATGATTCTATGATCATAAAATATATGTTCATTCTCTCTCTATTTTTCTCTTTCTTTGTATTATTTTATCTCATTTCTATTATTTATTCTTTAAGTAGAATAACTAGCGTAGATTATTTTCAATCAGCTACTCTACTTTGTAACAATAATTCCAAACGTGATTTTTAATCAAACGTTTACTTCCCTGTGTTCGACCCGAGACTTACCAGAGTTTCGATTAAATTTACTTGGTAGCGGATTTTCTTGCAAATTTTACGACTCGGGTTTTCCAAACTCAAACTTTTCGCAACAATTTTCTCGCTTATCATTTTGACGTCATTGCCGGGGAGGCAACACTCTTTGATTTCCCGTATTTTTCGCCTTACTTATATTTTACCTTGTCTGCATTCTTATTGTGATTATAGGTACTCTCTCTCGAGGCAGGCAAAAGCGGTAGATTTGAGCAAAGTGTAGTTGAAGGATTTGTAAATGTACCTCACCTCCCAACCCGTATATTTCATTCCACCACCTAATAACACAAATATAAATCAACCTAGGAGCTTGCATAAACCGTAAGATTATATTGTTTGTTTGCTCCCTCTGCCCACCTCACCCCCACACATGTGAAAAAGAAAAAAAATTGAATGTGAGATTAACTGAAATTTGCACACTTTATGCACCCACACACGCAAGGCATCTCACCTTAATCTGATTCTACCACTTAGCTGGGATCTAACCTGTGGCCCGGTATACTCTACCTTAGTATACATAAGTGAGTAGAAATCTGATTAAGCTAATCATCTCGTGTGCCTTAATCAAGTGGTGCAAGAAGCCAATTAATTGAGTTATTTGGGCTGCACCACTTAAGATAAAAGTGATCCATCAGTAGCTGTCTCATAGGATTTAATTTTTAGGGTTGAACCAAACATATCACATTATTTTTTATTTGTAAAGGAATATATCTTCACTTATGTTTTCAAAACTGTGTGCCTCATAAAACCTTGTCTGAATATACCTGAAAGTTAAATCCTAAAAACTACTAAGCAAGATTTAAACCCTAAAATTTACTGCAACCAAAAATAAATTTGCTTGAAAATCATTGGTTGTGCATGCACACCTGTTGAAACTGATCTTTAAAGGCATAACATATCTAAATGACCCATCACATTTTAGAGCACATTCAAACCTAAGCCTAACTAAAATCAAGTAAACGTTGGCCTTAAGGATTGAACTTACTCTTTGGGGCCTAGATCGAGATTATTTTTTATTAATCTGCTTCTACCGATCCATCTGATGTCTAGCTAGAGGAGCAATGTCAAATGACCACGGTTGAGGGTTATCAAAGGAACCTGATGTTACGACCTGGTTCTCGAATCCCTACGAGATACGAGAATCGGATCGACTCGACTGACCCCAAGTCTCAATCGTCCAACGAGAAAGTAACCAAAAGAGCAGTAAAATAAACCACATTCACCATGTATATAACTAGCAGTAACAAAATACAGCAGTAAAGAAAAGAAATACTATAGTATACACCACCACGACAGTAAAGAAATAAACATGTACATAAACATGAAGCTTACAATGAAAAGAGTACAGATGTAACAAAAACTACTCACAACAGAAAGAAAAGTACAGTGGGTACTACACAAGTAACACTACTGGGCTCTACTAGGCCCAGCGCCCTCTGCAGCCGCCAACTCTGGCTGCTTAACACCTGATCCTGAAAAGGTAACAAAGGTGACTCATCAGCGAAACACTGAGTAGAGTGGCAACTAAAAGTTAAGAAACAGTAAGGTGGACAGTAGCTGCTATATTTTTAATTTCTTTCTTTAATTTTTCCGTTTATTCACTATTGAATTATTTCTCCGATCCTTCTCTTGATCTTGAATGTTCCTCGTGGGAACGATCTTGATTACAGTCTTTTCCGAAAAGTAGAAGTAACACGTGGTGCTCTCCTGGCCGGGAGAGTCTCCTGTGGTGGTCCTACCCTCAGTCAACCACCCCAAGGTCGCTGACAAGCATAACGGTGACTATGGCACGTGCGATAAACGCACCGGTAGCACCCCGCACTAGCACGCGATCAGTTGTTTCCGTTAATGGGTGTGCCCAAAGCACAGCACGGAACCATTATAGGGCAAAGCCCTCTCAGTAACAGGGGTCCAGCCCCTCCACAGTAACCAAACAGGGGTTTTACCCCTGCACAGTCCGCGCACCCTCGCCTGATTACCCTAGTTTGCCCAGTGGGCCTAACAAGTCGGTGTAGGAGGGCTAGCAGAACCCTGGGACCCGTGGGGTAGCTAGTGCTCTCCCTACACTAGTAGCTCTCCTCAGTACTGTGTACACGAGGGCCAAAAGTCGGTACAAAGTAGCCAGACCTAACCCCGGGTCCCTGGGACGGCTAGCTCCGCTCTGCACTAAACAGGGGGAACAGTCTCTCTCCTTGGTACTCCGTACTCAAGGGTCAACTCACTTCCCCAATTCTATTCCATTCACTTTCCAGGAGTTCTACTCCTAATTCCCCATAGGGTTCGTGCTCTTTTAACTCAGCCAATTTAGGTTTCATCATTTCAGCTTTATATCTCTATAGCCCATGTTCCCAACCGTAATATTCATTCATAATCAGGCAACTGTTAACCAATTACAGGCAGTTGTCGTTTCCTTTCTACTTTTCCAAGACTGCAATGTATATGCCTTCAAGCTAGTTTCCCAATCCTAGGATTCATGCCATACCCTAGAATCTATCATTCAATCTAGTTTTCCAGTCCTAGGATTCATACAATACCCTAGGATCTATCATTCAATCTAGTTTTTCAATCCTAGTGTTCATGCAATACCCTAAACTCTACTAATTATTTCACAAATGCATAATTTTTTATAAATAATTGAAAGGGCCACTCTACCCGCAAAACCAAGAATACTGGGGGCGTAATCGGCAAGCCCGCGCGCCTACGCAACCCCCAAAGCTGCAACGGAGCGGAGTCCTAACACAAGGATCAAAGACAAGAAGCTACTCAGAATAGGTAGAGGAACTAAATCTAAGAAGAACGAAACTTGAAACGCGGAAAACGGACACTGAACGGATCCTAAACGGGTCAAAAACGACGAGTCTGCCCAAAATCAGACGTCTGGAACTTCCAGACGTCTTAAATGGCAGCTCAGGTCATACCTTGATCTACGCGGTTCTTTAGACGTCCAGAAACCCGCTGAACAGTCTGGACTTAGTTTCCAGACGTCCGACTGTCACCCCGAACGTCTGGAGACCCTCTCCGTCATCTGGTGCTGTGCCCAAACGTCTGATCTGTATGGGATGGCGTGCCCTTGTGCCTTCCCGAACAAATCCAGCACACACACGCCCGCTCTCATCACGAAAGGATGCAGAAGACTTCAGCGAAACGGCTGCATGGCCGTACACGCGAAAGAAGAAGAAAATAACGTACCTGTCAGACGTCTGGACCTTCCTGCAGACGTCTCCTACGTCATCTGGGCATAAGTCCAGACGTCTGATTCTGGAAAATTTTCCCAGAATCAGAACCCTCTCGCTCTCCACCCGCAGCGCAGGACCGTGCCGTGCCGCGTCCGCCTGCTGCCTGAGCTGCAGCAACTCTTCCCCAGCACCACACGCTTGCTACGCACCCGCCGGTCGGCGCTGGCTGCTCAGGTGGGCTCGCACCCTCGCGGTCAAGCTCCCTCTTCCTCTCGCAATAGCCCCTCCTCCCCACACACTCGCAGCACCGCTGCTGCGGCTCTTGCCCACTCGCTCTCTCGCTAACAGGGGAAAGAAGGCGGTGGAGTGAGGGTGAGGGAGAGAGAGGTGTATTTGAAGGCAACGTGGGGAGAGAGAAAGAGGAAAAGGTTGCGTCTGCAGGGAGGGAGGAAACAGGAGGGCGGTGGGTTCAGTCTGCGCGCGCATGCATGCAAACGCGAACCCGTACACCTAAAAAATTTAATTCCAGACGTCTGGAAAGGCTTCCAGATGTCTAACCAGACATCTGGACTACTTCCCAGACGTCTTAAACGACGCTTGATGCCCGGTTATAACACCTGAGGTGAAAACCAAGGGAAGAACCTTCTCCCCAATCCCTCCCTCTAACTGGTTGGATTGATCGGATAGAAGTTAACCAAATTAGTTCTTTCATCTCAAGACGGATTCTGAGAGTCTATAGGTCTATAGGCTACCCCACCTAAGAACAGGTTTGATTGTTTGTACTGCAAGGCACCTTTCTTCTCTTTTTCCTCGTTTTGTCATGGATCCTTCCACATCCTACACATTTACACTTCTACCCCCCTGACACATCTTATCCCTAATATAATGATTATTATCCTGATCCATGCTGTACTCAACCATCTACTAGTTAGGATAACTCGGATTGGGGATACAATTCCAAACCTCCATGTTCAAGGTCTAACCCTGGACACCATGATTTTGATTTTTATCCTTCTCCAAGCTACACCGATTATAGATCACCACCCTCGTATGGAAAACCTAATACAATTTACAATCAGGAATGATATGATAATTATAACCCATACCCTCCCCAGGATTACATTACATATGGGTCACCACCCCTTTATGAACCTCAATTTCTTGACTCCCATAGACTGAACCCAAACCCACCCAACCCTGAATCAAACCATTTGGTTCAGGTGAACCAGATCCAAGATAGGGTGTTGGCTAACTTAAGGAACACCATTCAATCTTTAGAAGCTCAGCCAACACCCCGCACTGAAGAATTGGAGCCTTTAATTCAAATGATTGATGATCTTAACAAATATTTATTGGATTAGCTCTGATATGTTAAGGATAAGGACACGAGTCAATTTTTACTTGGAAAGTTGTCAAAATTGAGGATGAAATTTGTAGCTGCTTTAGTTCAATCTTGGGATGATTCCTAAGATGAACCCCCTTCAGAAGAACCAATATAAGAACTTGCTTAGACACCTGTAGGGGAGACACATTTTACAAGATCGAGGATGACCAGATTGGTTTGAAGCAACCAATTGAGGATGAATAGATTTCTTCACCCGAGATCCTTGAGCCAAGGTACGAGGAAAAATGTCTCTGTGCACCAAGGAACAACATATAATCTTAAGACACATTAATGCACATTAATGCGGCCCAGAATTCTTTAATTATGAAGGTAAAGAATCTTTATGTGAAGTCTCACATGAGTTTAAGATAGCGTCAATGAGACATGGGCTTGAGTATGATGAATCATGTGATATCCCAATAATTGAGAATTTTGATCTAATTGGAGCTAGCATGGAAGATTCAGATCCTAATTTCGTAAAGGAATCAATTCATAGCAACATTCTTCAATCACGTCCCGTTGAGCATTTTCTTCTGAAGATTACCAAACCCAAGTCAATCCTGATTGAGCCACAAATTTTGGACTTTGATATTTTAGACGGGGTTAATAACACTTTCAAGGTCCCGGAAACTTTGATTATGGAGGATAGGAATCTGGAAATGAAGATTTAGGAAGCCAATTCCGAGGGAAGCAGAAGTCTGAGTCTACGGGTTCCTACAGACCTGAAACTACCAACCTTCTACTAGGATCCTTATGATATTTTTAACTCAAAGGATATCCAACTAAAGCACAAATTAACTAATTATCTTTTTAATACAAATTTTCCTCCTGTCCAACTTTTTGGACTTGGGTTGCATCGTCACAAACCATAGGCCCGACCTCGCAACCACAATGATATCTGATTCTGGGTAATTTTCATCTAGAACCTTAGATACACTCGACCTTGGGGCATGGGTCTAGATCACAATCTCATCCACATCTGTGGACATATTACCCTTGAGGGTCCTGAGATCGATCTTTTTCTTCTGATCCTGACCTACATTTATGAATTCTTTATTTTCTCTTTGTTTGTATAGTATGCTTTGCTGAAGGTAATAAACTTGACACTCATACAATCTGTTATCATCTCGAAGTTAACCGGGTGATCATGAAATTTAGGTACTTTCTTCTCTACTCAGCTCTTTTTCATGTCTTTTTAATACAATAAGGACATTGCATTTGATAGGCATGGGAGGTGGATATCCTTATCTGAATTATTTTGTTAGCACCGTAGATTCTTATAGTTTCTTTTTATTTACGAAAAAAAGAAAAAAAATTGAATTAGGAAAGATAAATTGAGCATTAGAAATTTGTCAACTTTAAGAAATGATATAATAGGACCTAAACACTTAGATTCTCAAGTCTTCGGGCTTGATCAGCCTAGATGTCCATTAAAATATAGACTTGTTTCTCAAGTCATCGCCATCTTTAATTTGTTTCTAATTGGTTAAATAAGTTGGGGTGATAAGTAGACGACTTATCAACCTGCTCTCAAATTTGAGGGGACTTTAAGTTTAAAGCATCTACACACTATTTGCACTGACTCATTTTTCGACAGTTTTAACGAAAATTGATAGCTAATGAACTTCCTCGAGTAGTATGACTAGCAAGTTATCGTGGGTAACAGTCCATTGACTGGTTATCTAAAGGTCAACTACACAACTATTCTCATTCTACTACCTTAAGATAAACATTAGATCAGGGAAGTCACCTAGTTAGAAAAAAGGAAAAATAAATAAATACCAAAAAAATTGATGAGAAATAGAAAAGAAGAAAAAAATAAGATACTTCACCACACGAGTGTAGCTGACAAGTTACCATGGATTTGACGTCCCATTAGCCAGTTGTCCAGAACCCAACTCATAAAATGCACGTTTAATTCCTAAACACTTAGGAAGAAGTGGGGAATTAAAATAAGCGGAGGAGATACACTGGGTTCGCCCTTGTGTTAACCCCAACAAAAAAAAAAAGAGATACCGATCGAAAAGATTAACCTTTAGGAAAAAAAATTATTTTAAGGTCACTTAGGGTTTGTAGAAACCTAAAGTCCGTTCTGGTTACTAATCAGTGAGTCTATCACAATTTCACAAAAAGATACTTAGAACTTAAAGTTCTTTTCGAGTCTTGGGTGAGTTGGATAGCCATAGAAAACTGCCTTGAAACTCTAAACTGAAAAATCCAAAAAAATTAGAAAAGAGAAAAAGAAAGAAAAATATATATTTGCTTTTGAATAAGCCAAGGACTTAGGCAATCTATATTTTGGCAAACACCCAAGTACTATTGAGTTGCTATAGCTCAGGTCTTTAGTAGAAATTTCTTAATGTTTTGAAATTAACTATTGCTCAAATAATTTGATCTTAATTCTGTTTATAAATAGCATATAGTTTTGCTAGGAACTAGCAAAAGATAGGCATGGGGGTGTAGTGTGCACACATCTAATTAGCCTAAGATGTCTATTTATGCATGTTCCTAGTGTCATAAAAGCATCATGCATTATAAATATTACATAACATGTATCATCATACATTTAGGTTAATTTATACAAATTATATAATAATTCGTCTCTTTTTGTGATCAGGGGATAGGGCGATATTTATATGGAGCTCGGATTGAAGATCCAATCATACGAATATAATTAGGGTGACGATCGAAGTCCAATACCTCTAAGTTTACCCCGATCAGACTTCCGTAGCATCACATGTAGACCGAGAAAGATCAGAGGCCAAAGGACGAGGTTGTGCAAATCTGTCCTCAGATGACAAATCCAACCGCATTAATTGGTTCGAATTGACGATCGTAGCCTAACAATGCGAAAATCGACCCAATTCGACATTTGTGACACAATCTACAAGCATTGGAAAATGGACGGCCCAAATGACGCCACGTAACGCCATCTAAACCACCCACAGCCACCAGCCTCCATC
Organism: Thalassia testudinum; assembly: GCA_037157565.1. Taxonomy (NCBI): domain Eukaryota; kingdom Viridiplantae; phylum Streptophyta; class Magnoliopsida; order Alismatales; family Hydrocharitaceae; genus Thalassia; species Thalassia testudinum. The sequence goes on from JAZHRO010000055.1 coordinate 130,071,577, forward strand.
TGTGCCATGAGATCTTGACCGTTGGATTGAGATCCAACGATCGTGAGCAAGCATACTTTAAAACCAAAGCTCAACACAAAGCACATGACGCAGCAGCAGCAAAGAGCACTCTCAATGCACGAGTGCGCGTTAGGACTCACAGCGTAGAATTAATCTGCTGAAGAGGCGGGCACACGAAATTTGGTCGTTGATGCACGATTGAACGACTACGGTAGCAACTCCATGGCGTGATCTTGTGCACCGGATAAGAATGCTGCGCACGCACGCGATCGTACGCAGGCGCGGCGTGCGTTGTGAAGGCAAAGTACGCGTGATTCTAAACCATCCGATCGTGCGATCGGATTGCTAAGGTTGATTGTGCGCGATCAAGCAGGCGAACGACTAAAGATTGGCGACCACGTAACATGGTCGTGTGTGGAGCATCGGATCGACGATGAACGACTATCCTTTGAGGCGCATCTTTAGCGACGTGTAGCTACAGTGCCGCTCATAAGCATCACCAAAGGCCCTGCATTCATTTTAAGGCCTTGGAAAAGACACTTTTACCCCCATTCCTACACCTATAAAAGGCCTACCCCTCCCACACATTTCATCATCAATTCTCTTCTCTCACCCTCTCCAAAGCTCTAAGGAGCTAGTCCCAAACGCAGGATGTTCCTCTAAAGAAAAAAAATCAAAATTATCTATCTTCTCACCCCCTTCATGGAGCACCCGTGATTGTCTTCTCACTACCATTCAGGAAGTGAATCTCACTGCGACGCCGTCCTACTTCGTCCTCCATCCTCCAATCCTAATCTCCTTCGTCCAACATCTCACCATTATCTTCCGGGCACCTCGTCAATGTGGCTTGTCCTCCAAGCAGTCGTCGAAGAGGATTTTCTCATCCCTATATTTTTAATGCTTTCTAATGTAGTTTTAATTCTAGCAGTAGATGTAATAGACATGATTTTATGGCTATAAAATATTTTGTTCATTCATTCAATTTTTCTTTGTATTATTTTTTCTTTTCTATTATTTATTCTTTAAGTAAATTCGCTAGCATAGATTAATTTCAACCCGTTACTCTATTTTGTAATAATAATTCCGAACGTAATTTTTAATCAAACATTCGTCTCTCTGTGTTCGACCTGTGACTCATCAAAATTTCGGTTAAATTTATTTGGATCAGATTTTCTTGCAAATTTTACGACTTAAGTTTTTCAAACTCAAACTTTTTGCAACGATTTTCTTACTTATCATCATCAGATATCCACTACAAGGATAGAAAAATCTAAGACCATCAGTTAAATCATCGACATCCCCAAGAAGGCAACAAACTAAGGCCATAATTAGAATAGATATAAATTATAAGCTTTCTTCTATGCATATTAAATCTACAAGAAACATACCTCAGGCAAACCCTCGTAGCAAAGCTAGTCAAAGGCGAGGCACTTTCCCACAATCTTGAGAAGTAATTCCTAACTACATAAAATAGAAAACAAATATTTCATATTTGATATAGATAACTTCAAATGGATAGACAAAGCAAAGGATCAACACTATCATTGAGTTCCACTGATTACATGAGTAAAATATTGGTTGATTCTATCAAAAGAAAAATATAGCTAAATTTTGGGTCATTAAATTTGGCCAACCTTTTTAACCTAATGGAAAAAAGAAGTAACAAATTATTTCATTTATTTAAGGTGAGTAGAAATGCATGCTTTTTATGAATAGACAATAAAAATAAACGAAGATACGGAAAGAGATGCAAAAAACTAAGTTTTTAAGAAATCTATTGGAATGTGGAATAAAAGCCACGTGGACAATCCACATGGCAGCCTCTATGGAGCCTAACAAGGCCATCGATCATGGATTCTAGACCTAGGTTGGAGTCTTTTGCTTAAGAATTAAGTTTTTTATTTTTATTAAATGTATTTTAGGAAAAATATTTGTAATTTGATTTAATTAGAGAGATAAGATCTTTCCTTATGAGATAAAATCTTTAGTTTCCAAGAATAAGAATATTTACTCTATAAAACAGAGCATTCCCTCTTTATAATCTCTTGAGTCATAATAATATTTCATATTCTAAGAAATTCCAGTCCCTCACTTTTCTTCCACCTACACAGTTGGCCAACATCAACAAGGTAGCCGACCTGCGCCAACCACATAGGGCTACCGACTCCAGGCTCCTCCTGATTTGCGTGCACATAGCACCCACATAGGACTATTTTCCCATGCCTAGGAGCCTCCATGCTCCACATATTGCGTAAATCTTGACATGGTATCAAAACCTTCAATCTAGACTCCTGTGCGTGTGGGATAGTTGACTACACGGTGATATCTGCATCCAATAAGTCCTCGACAAATCTGACGCCTTATGCGAAGGAAGACTAGAGAAGATAGCGAAGTCAACCAAAACGATCAAAGATGCCACGCTTGGTCCGGGAGAAAGCAAGTTGGTTGTCTTCGGGATAACCATTAAGCTTAGTGGTACATCCAACTATGTCTCATGTGCTCGCGCCTTCATATTATTTGTTGAAGGCTAGGAGAAGCTCAGCATTCTCCTTGACAAGCCATCAGAATTGGACAAGAAATTTGAGGAGAATTATGTTGTCATGAACTGACTCATGAACTCGATGGACCCATCCATCGCCTCAAATATGCTCTACAAAAAAAGTGCATACGAGATTTGGACAGCCCTCGAGAAAAGATACACCCTACCCTCAAGCAATACGCGTATTACTAACTTATATACTCGCATTTGGATAACTAATCAAAGTGATCTCTCCTTGACAAAATATTATGAGAAAATGAAGACATTATTTGAGAAGTTGGAAATCTATGAGCCACTACGTTGTGACAAGCAAGGGGAGCCTCGGGAAATTTGGTAATCTGCCAAGTTTTTATCAAGGTTACATCTCCATTATCGAGTCGCTCGAGACCAAATCCTAGCTTCTGACGGCAGGATGGATCTTAAAATCATCTTCTACCATCTTATCAAGATGGAGATCGTCGAGGGTGAAGACTTGGCGAAAAGAGAGAACTCCACACTTGCTATTCCTGAAACAAGTGCGAGGCGTGGACGAGGACGAGGACGTGGATCTTACCACATTTATTCGAAGTGTCAACACTGCGGATGCAACAACCATCCGCAAAACAAGTGTTGAGAGAAGTTCGGGAGACCATCACATGGGACTACTAGCACCTCACGAATGAGCTCCTTAACTCATAAAGACCTCAAAAAGCTACGAGCTTTACTTCGAGAAGACAAGACGACGAACGACTACTCAAGTTGTCACAGAGGCAACTTCGAAGGTAGCAAATCGTCGAGTTGTCAAAGGAGAAGATCGAAAGCATGGCTCTCAAAGAAGAGAGTGGTGGGGCGTCTAGCCTCACAAGTTGAAGACCAAGTCGTCGACCTTCCAGCCTTCAACTTGAGAGGGGTGTTGGAACATGGAATAAAAGGCATGTGGACAGTCCACATGGCAACCTCTGTGGAGCCCAGCAGGGTTATCGGTCATGAGTTCTAGAGCCTAAGTTGGAGTCTTTTACTTAAGAGTCAAGTTTCTATTTTTAGTAAAGATGTTTTAGAAAAAATATTTGTGATTTGATTTAATTAGAGAGACAAGAATTTTCGTATGGTACAAGATTTTTAGTTTCCAAGAATAAGGATATATACTCTCTAAAAAAGAGAACATTCCTTTTTTGTAATCTCTTGAGTCATAATAATATTTCTTATTTTAAGAAACTCCACCCTCTCTCTCTCTTCCATCACCATAGTCAGCCACCATCAACAAGTTAGTTGACCTCCTACACCAACCACATAGAGCTGCCGACCACCAGGCTCCTGATTTGTGTGAACATAGCCCCCACATAGGACATTTTTTCCACACCTAGGAACCTCTACACTCCACATATTGCGTAAATCTTGACAACATCAAAAACTAGCTTGATAAACCCAAGTACTTGGTTGGCAACCTATTGATCATGCCATCAAATCTAATGGCCCCACATTTTTTGCAAAGTAATGGCAATAAACTAAGTATGCTATAACAACAAAAGATTATCTTTCTACATCTTATGGCATGCGTGATCAAATTTCCTTAGATAGAAGAATAAGATGAAAATGTGGAATCATACCATCGTATGTTGTATGATTCCAAGAATGCCTACATAGACATAAATAGAACATAAATCCTCATTTGACATGAATCAAGAGTAACACCTCAATTAATATTTTAAGATTTTTTCTTCCCTATTGCAACATATATCAAAAATCACAAACCATGGCATGTATCTTAGTTTTAGGCTTGAAAACCATCATGTTGGTAAGTTAAAGCAAGTCAAAAGACTCTCACCAGAGATAAAGATTGCTTAATATGTTTCCAACCTTAAAAGTCTCCCAAATCAAAACATTCAATGAATAGTTTGATTAGCAATTAAGATCGTTTAGGATATTCCAAATCAAAACTCAACATATAGGTCCAAACGCCGATGGCCCTACCCTGTAAAAATAAAAAACATGCCCTCTCCCACAAATCAACGAAAAGAATGGAAAGAAATATATCAGCAACGTTGTGGCATAATTATGGATACGGCAAAAACAAATGTAAAATAGGTTGATATTGTCAGCGATAACAAAGTGAGCTCATTTTTTTAGACAGTTTCCAAGACGATTTCAAACTTATATTATTAGGGGTAGTTCCTCTCATCCATCTCTAGCTATTAAGTGTATCAAAAAGTTATTTGTGCTGTAGTGAGGGACGAGGGTGGGTATGGTAGAGTAGCACTGGTGGAGGGTAAGAGGCAAGGATGCTCCTACAGTTTTCATTCGAGCATTAAGTTTTAAGACACTAGAAATGTAGCCTGATGGCTCTATAGGCAATGTAAAGATCCATTCTGTTCTAAACCTTTTAAGATGTCTGGATTGTCAGACGTCTGGTCAAACGTCTAGACTTCTTCCCAAACGTCTGGAAATTGAAAATTTTGTACGTAACTTCACATCTGTGCACAAGCGACACGCAGACAATATCACTCTTTTCTCTCTCCCTCTTCTCTCCCCCACCAGAACCCTAGCGCACTCCCTATATAACCCCTCTCCCCTTTCCTCTCCTCCCCACTCCACCACAACCAGAGGGACGAGTGCGAGAGAGGGCGCGAGAGCACGCGACGAGGAGAGGCGGCATGAAGAGAAGAGGAAGAGCTTGAGCTCGCAAGCTCGTGGGAACTCACCGGAGGACGCATGGCCGGAGCGGTGCATGCAGGAGGAGCACATCGGGGGAGACGTCCCCGACAATTTGCTGTAGGCGAGGAGGAGAGGCCGCGGCCGCACGCGACGAAAGGAGCAAGAAGTCGGTCTGGTTCTGGGTTTTTCCCAGAATCAAATGTTTGGTGTCGTCCAGACGACAGGTTAAACGTCTGATGACGACACCGGACGTCTGAAAGTAGTGTTTCGCGAAGGTACGTTCCTTTTACGGTTACGGCCATGCAGGCCGCACCACAAAGCCAATCTGTATGGCCAAAAGTGGGTGATTCGCCTGTCGCGTGCAGGGATAGCTTCGAGAAGGCACAGGGCACATCCTCCCACGTGTTTCAAACGTCTGAACAGCTTACCAGACGACCGAAAGCACTCCTAGACAACTGGAGAAGAGGTCGGACATCTGGAGTTGGGTCCAGACGGTCAAGTAGGGGTTCTAGACATCTAAAGTAGACGCAAGAACCTGAGGTAGGACTCTGGTTACTTTTAAGAAATCTGGACCTTGTGCCAGACGTCTAATTTAGGTCTGCAGTCCTGTTTTTGACTCGTTTATGATCCATTTGAGATTCGTTTTAAGTAAATAAGATATCTGTGGATTCCTTGTGAGTTCCTCTACATGTTAGAAAGCCTTATATACTATTCTGAACATTCCGTTGTGACATGTCCTTAGCATATGACTTCGATCTGTTGCGTGTTCGAAGCCTGCAGAGGCACGGAAGCTAGCCGTTCAAGCTCCCAATACTCCCGGATTATCTAGTAGAGTGATTTCCCCTGTTTTAATTATGAATTATAAATGCATATGTGAAATTGGATAACTAGAAACCTAGGATGTGGCATGAATCATAGAACGAGAAGTACTTACACTGTTTTAATGCGTGTTTGAGATTACAGTCTTAGATGAATGAATAGAAATGTAAACAACTGCCTGTTAATAAATAAGAGCTGCTTGTGAAATATGAAATGCCTGTATTAGTTAAACAGTTACCTGTGACATTACTTGTATATGTTAAATGATGGAAATACGATATGCATGTGTATAATATGAGAATGGAAATGTGAATGATGAAACCTGGTATGGAACAATATGGTAAATACGAGCATAAACCCTACGGGGAATTAGGAGTAGAGCTCCTGTGGACAAATGAAATGGATCTGGAAATGTGAGTGGGAAGTGTGCTAGCCCTTGAGTACATGGTACCAAGGAGAACGACTGTCCCCTATTTAGTGTAGAGCAGAGCTAGCGGTCCTTGGGTTGGGACCCGGGGTTAGGATTGGCCACTTTACACCTACTTCTGTTAGCCCTCGCGAACACTATACCAGGGAGAGCTACTAATGTAAGGAGAGAGCTAGCCACCCCACGGGGCCCGGGGTTCAGCTAGCCACCCTATACCGACTTGTTAGACCCACTGGACAAACCGGGGTAGTCAGACGAGGATGCGTGGACTGTGGAGAGGCGAGACCCCTATTTGGTTCAGAGGGGTTAGACTCCTGTTACTGAGAGAGCTAGGCCCTATACTGTTCCGTGCTGTACTTTGGACGTACCCGCTAACGGAAACAACTGACCGCGTGCCAGTGAGGGGTAGCTACCCGTGCGTTTATCACGCATGCCGTAGTGACCGCTACGTCTGTCCGTGACCTCGGGGTGGTTGACTGGGTGTAGGATCGCCATGAGAAACTCCCGACTAGGAGAACACCACGTATGTCTTCTACTCTTCGGAAAATACTGCAATTAAGATCGTTCCCATGAGGAACATACGAGATCAAGAAAGAGATCTGAAAGTAAACTAATGAGTGAAAAGAAATGACTTAAAATAAAATAATTGGAAAGGATAAATTTACCTGTTAGCCTTTACTGCTTTAGTTAGTTTGGTTACCATTCTACTCAGCGTTCGCTAACTCCATTTTACTTGTACCCCTTTATAGGTCCAGGAGTTGAGCAGTCCGAGTCACCGGCTGTAGAAGGTGCTGGACCCAATCAAACCCATCAGTAGTTCCTGTTTTTGTTATACTTCCTTTTGCTAGTGAATTAGACTGTTGTTACCGTTTCTATTCTGTACTTTGTTCTACTTTACTGTTGTGGTGGTGATATGTACTGTTAGTAGCTTTTATTTCTTTTACTGTTTGTACTCTTTTACTGTTAGTTACTTAACATGATGAATGTAGTTTACTTTCCTGCTTTTTGGTTATTTCTTGTTAGATGACTGGATCTTGAAATTAGTCGAGTCGAGCCGGTCTTGTGTCCTATAGGGATTCGAGAATCGGGTCGTAACAGGCAAGTAGCAGAACACAACATTCACATCCAAAAGGCCATGTTGGCATCTACAAGTAAAAAAGGGCAACATAAAAAAGCCAGCAACAGCCTAATTAAGGGGGTAGCACGATGTTGGGCTTGTAAATATGGAGCAATTGTTACAATTTAGTTGAAGGCCTAATTAATTAGCCACAATAGAAAAAGGAAACTTCAATAGGAGTTCAACACAACTCGCCTAATGGTACATGTTTAATTCTTTTCAACTGAGAGGATGGAAGGATACGAAGTTGTCTTGCAAGAAATACATAGGGTATTTAAACTCGCTTGAAATACTATCTAGAAGAATCAAATAAAAATTGATGGGCTCCTGACGACCACCAAGAGATTTGTTAGCGTAGGAGGTGCTACTTAATCATAAATCATCCATCACATAAGAGGATAGAGCAACGATCCATAAGCATACACAGAGGAGAAAGAGAGTTTGGTGACCCAGATCCACCACAAAGGGTGTAAGTCTGGGGGAGCACAGGACTCCCAGCTATATACCATAATTTTGAGGATACATGGTATTACATAATTTAATTCCCTCTCTAGGTGAGGAGGCCTCTTCCTCTGAGGGCCTCCTCTATTTATACTCTAGGGAGGAAGCTCCCCAACTTGATAGGCTCTGGTATCCCTAGTTTCTAAGTTACATAGTAGCTATCAGGGTGTAGGTAGTCAGGTCCATCTTATCGTATCTTTTACCTACGCTATGCTGAATCTTTTGGCAAGTCGGGCGGGTTCTGGTGGGGATCCAACTGATCCGAGGCGGGGCGAGCTAACCTGATTCCGCCTGTACATCCTGTAGTCGGATAGCCAGATCCTTTATCGGGTCATGTGCGAAGTCTTAGATCCGAGGGCCATTTTCACCCATCATATGCCCCCACTTTCTAGCTAGTGTGAGCTGCTAAGAGACAAGTGAGAGTTGGTCAAAACTCCGCGATAGATGATGCCCCTAGATATTCTTCCTGCTATGCAGCAGGGGGAGAACATCTATGATGGAGTTGAGTGACTTTCACCTGCTTCCAGTTACTTGGAAGATGTTCCTTGATAGGGAGTATGTGCCCGAGTTAGTGCCAACCTTAGGAGGCAGTAGAAGTTAGACGTAGGGTATATTAACCCGAGCCGATGCCTACCTTAGGGGACGGCAGAAGTTAGGCATGGAGTGTATTAGCCCGAACCGATGCCTACCTTAGGGAGCAGCAGAAGTTAGGCGTAAGGCGTATTAGTCCGAGCATGTGCCAACCTTAAGAGGCGACAGAAGTTAGGCGTAGGGCGTATTAGTCCAAGCCTGTGCCAACCTTAAGAGGCAGCAGAAGTTAGGTGTGGGGCGTATTAGCCCGAGCCAATGCCTACCCTAGGGCTCGATAGAAGTTAGGCGTGGAGCGTACTAGCCCAAGCCTGTGCCGGCCTTGGGAGGCGACAGACGTTAGGCGTAGGGTGTACTAGCCCGAGCTGATGCCTACATTAGGGGGCAGCTGAAATTAGGCGTGGGGCGCAGTAACCCGAGCCAATGTCGACCCTAGGAGGAAACAGAAGTTAGGCATGGGGTGTATTAGCCCGAGCCTGTGCCAGCTTTAAGAGGAGGCAGAAGTTAGGCGTGGGGTGTATTAACCCAAGCCGATGCCTGCCTTAGGAGGGGGTAGAAGTTAGGCATGGGGCTTATTAGCCCGAGCTTGTACCAACCTTAGGAGGCGACAGAAGTTAGGCATGGGGCGCAGTAGCCCGAGCCAATGCCGGCCCTACAAGGCGGCAGAAGTTAGGCATGGGGCATATTAGGTCGAGCCTATGCTGGCCTTAGGAGGCGGCAGAAGTTAGGCGTGGAGTATATTAGCCCGAGCCTATGCCAACCCTAGGATGTGACAGAAGTTAGGCGTGTGAGGCACATTAGCTCGAGCCTGTGCTAGCCTTAGGAGGCGGCAGAAGTTAGGCGTGGGGCATATTAGCCCGAGCCTGTCCCAACCTTAGGAGGCGGCAATTTGCCTAATTGAGACGCTGAGGCTGGTGTTAACTGCTGTTGCCGTGGGAGGGCATGGCCTGAAGCGTCGGGCTTTTCTGAAAATGCATGAAAGGCTTTCCTAATACCCATCATGTAATAACGCGCAGGGGTCCTTGACCGACGGTTTTATCAGCGTGTTTATGCAGCCGTGGAATCTGTGCCGAATCTAAGGGGATTCAGTTCCTTGGGAATTGGCGACCCGCAGGGGGTGGTGGAAAGACATTACCGCCCTCGGGAGCCCGTGAGATGAAGCTGTAAATAGAGGCCCGATGCGGGCCTTGCTTCACCACCTTTCATTATCTTTGGACGCGCCTGAGGGACTTAAAAGTGGTGGGGAGAAACATGTTCGTGTCATTCGTTCCTCAGGTAGAGCTCTGTCGCCGAACTTCTACATGTTCGGCAGAGCAACCGAAGAATGGTTATATGAAGTTCTTCGAATGAGGGTAAGCCCATCTTCGTGCCCCTGCTCAACGCACAGGTTGAGGTAAGGGCTTCCATCTTTTAATGTGCCTGCTGTGGCTTGACCTCCCTCCTAGATAGTTATCCTGCTTTGTTTTCCTGGCGCAGGCTTCTGAGGGTTTCCTTTGCTAGGCGAATTCGAACGCCATGACAGGCCCTCCTAGTTTGGGGCCCATCCCACGTGGGGGAAGCTTATTTGGCAAGGTGCAAAGAAATGGGTCTCTTGCTCGTGGGGAGCTTAAAGGAAGCAGTCAAGGAGTCACGAAGGGGCGTAGTAGGCTCCTTCAAGGCGCTCGCAAGGCGAATCCGACGGGCATCTGTTAAGTTGTCCGCTACGTTCATCCTTGTGGACCCAGGTAGGGATAAGCCAGGGGACGTTCCACTGGGGGTGCCGTCCCCTTCAGTCTTGTGTGGAGAACCCACCAGACACTGGGTCGCAAAGGCACCACCCGAGGCCTAGGTGAAGATCACTCCTTTGTGGAGGCTCGACACTTCTACTGCATTCCTCGAGTCCCTTGGTGGCTCCATGAGGGTGGAGCAGAGGCTACCTCTATCGGTAGCTTCTCTGGTGGGAGAGTATTTGACCGGGCAAAAGTGGGGCAGTGCTCATTGGGCAAACGTCTACCTAGGCCATTGAGCTCAACTGGCCATTCCAACATAAATGGCCTGTCGAAGGGTAGCCTGCACAATTGGGTCATTACACCTACCTAACACTAGCATTCTGGCCTGCCAAGCCTTGGCACTCCGCCTGCGAGGTTCCTCGATCAATCCTTCCTCTGTGGATGGAACTACGGGGGAGTTCACTTCGCCCGATCGGGGGTCTGCCTTGGGGTCGCAATGTTGGCTGGGAAAAGACGAACCTTCGTTGAGGAACTGGCTCAAGCTGCAGAACATACCAGTCTTGATGCCACACTATCACCCGTGTTATTAAAGGTGAGTGGGATTGAAGACCCAGGGCGAGGCTGCTAAGTCGTGATGAGTGGTGCCAACTTTCCCCTTGTACCAGTTTGCTTTTTGCCAACTGTGTTTTAGCCAGAAATAATAATTTAAGGAATGTGACAGTCGATGTTTATTATAAAGGAAATAAAAGATATAAAGGAAATAAAAGAATTTTTTCATTCCTTACATGGACTGCTCATATGACAAGTGTGAGAATGTATTTTCTGCCTGGGATTCACTAGCATGGGTTTCGTGAACCGAGTTTTAGGAGGCTTGGCTTGATCCCCTTCGCTTGCTCGAACGACTTGGCATAGAGGCTTCTCCTGTAACTTCCTTCCGACTTATCGTTAGCGGGACATATTGGGATGCCCATGGAGAGAACCATCCATAGTAGTGGTTGGGTGCTTATGGCTCGCGCCGTAAGAGCGTAGGCAGGTTACCCTTAGGGGTCTTCTTTGCGGCCTCCATGAACCGATTAGTTGCCTGGCGCCTAGTCCACCCACGTATTCTTTTAGTGGGTAGGAGCAGCACACTTTCCATAGGCGAGGGGTTGTGTTGAGGCTACTTAGTATATAGCGCTTATCTCTGCAGAATAGTTGGCCTAAGGGCATTCGCTACGAATGCCTTTAAACAACTCTCCTCGAGAGGTGGCGATAAGAGGGGGCGAAGAGTCCTGACTTGCCTTGTTGACTTTTGAAGCAGGATGCCCTGGTCCCTTGCGCGTTCCTCCAGGAGTCGACTGTGTGTGAGGGCCTCCCTTAAAGGGTGGCCGCAAAGGGGGGGCCGACCTTGGGAGGTGGCATCGGGGCGCAAGGACCCAAGCTCATGTCATTATGTGGTGTTGTGTCGCCCGGGAGACGAGGCGCTAGAGTCCCACTCCCTTGCCATTTGCTGATATGGCAATCGTTGGTCGAGGTGGCTCAAACCCTCACCATTCGTTTTTGTGGAGAGATGCCTCTAAGGGCGAGGTGGCCGAGACTATTGCTAGTGGGTAGTTTGTTAAGCCTCAGGGCGCATAGACCTGAGTTCTTACTGGCCCGATGGGCAAACCCTGCAGCCACTAGAACGTGGGGCGCGGGAGCCCCGGTTTCGTCGTCCTCTTAGGTCGACTCTCCTTGCAAGGTGGTAGGAGAGGGCGGAGAGTCCCTACTTCCCTTGGCGCCTTTAAAGGTGGAACACCTCGACCCTTCGTGTACTCCTTGGAATCAGTTGTTGCTTAAAGAGGTTTTCCTAAGGCAGAGTTCAGAGGGTGCTCCAGCTCCATTTATGCCACCCGGGCCTTTCTGTCTAGGTGGCGGAGGGCCAAGGAGCTATGGCCGCTTTAGCAATGTTACCCCTCTGTCCTTTTGTTGAGGACCGCGGGAAGTCATGGCTCCTCTTCTTAAGGCATGCTCCTTTATCTTGGGGATGTTTAGTCAAGTCTCCTGAGAGATCCCTTCGTTGAGATAGGTCTGTCTTTGGCGGCGCTCGCTGCATATCCCTCGCTGCAGAAGTGTCTAATGCAGGAGCACCTACCCTTAACGGGAGAGACCTGAGGCAATATCTGCTGGAGGGGCTTGTGGGCATGCGCTATTTTAAAGCCATCGCTGCCCTCAAGAGTCACGCTTGCCCCAAGCATCTAGGGGAACCGACTTTAACAATTCTCCGAGCCTCGGCCTTAACCTCTTACTATGGCTGGATAATTGTCATCTAAGTGGGTGGATCCCTTGCCCAGACAAGCTAGGCAGCATCGTCAAAGTAGGATCGAATAGCCGAGGCTAAAGAGCCTGGCAAAAATCTCACGAGGGTTAATTTGAACCCAGTTGTTGAACCGATGTCCGTTACCTCAGCCTCTTCGCAGAGGTGAGGACCTGGGAACTGGTCGTTAGGTGGGCCCACTATATCTACGAAGGGGGTGAGCGACCCTACCATTTTCTAGACACGGCTAATCTGCTGCTGAGCCTGCTCTTGCGAGGATTGACTCTGTGGTCATAGCAACGAGGTATGATACCACCAGGCATTTGCCCGCCCGGCTGTGCCCCTAGGCAAGACAAGCGCAAGGGGATTTCTGCATGGGTCGACTCTTGAAGGTGACCATCGCCTAGAGCCTTCCGTAGGAGGTGGTCATGAAGTAGGACCTATCTTGGAAGGTGGCAACGAGAGCCAAGAGCGGGCGCTCTAACTCTCGGAGGTCCAGAAGCGCACCAGGCGAGGTTTGGAGCGTGGGGGTCCAAGCCTGCATTATGGGCATTGTGTGACGTAGGGCCCTAGGGTCTTACTCGACTTTTGGTGGCCAGTATGGTTGCCGTTGGGCAAGATGGCCCGAACCCTCACCACTTGCTCCAGTGAGCAGATGCCTCTATGGGTGGAGCGGTCAGGGTTTTGCCTACGGGCAATGTGTGGAACTTCAGGGTACATGAGCCCAAGTCCTTATCGGCATGGAGAGTTGGTATCTTAGTCGTTGAAACATAAGGCGTGGAAGCCATAGTTTCGTTGTTTCTCGTAAACGACATTCTGATAGCCGGTAAATGGGGCACGAGTGCCTCGGTCCAGGTTCATGCCAACCATTGAGGGTAGCTGTGCAGACCATAAGAGGCAGCTATTCCCAGGTTCGAGGTGTAGGTTCGCCCAACCCCTGGTCAACACGAAGAAATGACCTGCCAGCTTAGATAAGTTGCAATATAAGAGGGTGTTTGGCGGGTTCGCTCGAATTTTCACCGACCTTGTGAGGTAGCAAGATAAAGAACATCGCATGCATCCGTCCAGGTTTATACCGGCCTGACAAGGTGACAGTATGTCGAACGCATTCGTTCGAGCTTTTACTGACCTTAAGAGGTGACTTACCAGCCTGACAAGGCGACAATGGAGGGAACATTGGATGCATCCGTTCGAGTTCTCGTCGACCTTAAGAGGTGGCTTGCCAACCTGAAGAGGCGACGGTATGTCGAACGTCGGACACATCCATCTGAGTTCTAGTCGACCTTAAGAGGTGACTTGCCAGCCTGACGAGGCGACAATGAAAGAAACGTCGAACACATTCGTCTGAGTTCTCACCGACCTTAAGAGGTGGCTCGCCGACCTTAAGAGGCGGCGGTATGTGGAACATTGGACACGTCTGTCCGAGTTCTAGCCGACCTTCAGAGGTGGCTTGCCAACCTGGCGAGACGGCAATGGAGGGAACGTCGGACGCACCCATCCGAGTTCTCGCAGACCTTAAGAGGTGGCTCACCGGCTTGAAGAGGAGACAGTATGTGGAACGTCAGACTCGTCCATATGAGTTCTAGCTGACCTTAAGAGGTGGCTTGCCAACTTGGAGAGGCGGCAATGGGGGGAACATCGAACGCGTCTGTCCAAGTTCTCATTGACCTTAAGAGGTGGCTCGCCGACCTGAAGAGGCAGCGGTATGTGAAACATCAGACACGTCCGTCCGATTTCTACCCGACCTTAAGAGGTAGCTTGCTGACCTGGAGAGGCGGCAATATGTGGAACGTCGGACGCGTCCGTCCGAGTTCTAGCCAACCTTAAGAGATGGCTAGCCTGGTCGAAATTTCGTCCCAACCATCCTCCAGAGGTGAGAGCAAGGAGTGGTCGCCATCCTCTGTAGGCAATAGCCATCCGTCGCAAGGGGTAAAGCCCTGTCCTTGTTAAGACAGGTCAACCTCTTACTACCATCGGGGTAGGATGGGGGCCTCAATTGCTGATTTTGGCGGTGATGGGATCACTCCTCATGCAGCAGGGGCTGTGCACATAGGGATTTTTCACGCCAACCACCCTCAAGGGGTGGTCTTACCATCGTCGGGACTTAGGGGGACGCCATGATTCCAACGACCTTAAGAGGTCACCTTGGGTGCTTTGGCCCCTCAGGGGGGACGTCGTAGTCCTCAGGCTTTTGGAGAGATTGAGATCCCACCTCCCCCCAGCCCTCGACAAGCTCGGATGCGTTCATGAAGGAAGAGCAAGGAGCAGGGAATGTCGCGACTGAAGAGTCCGACGACGATCCTAAGATCGCTTGGCAAGTCAGCCAAGTCTGCCCCTTGCTGGATTGCACGGACTTGGCTTCCCTTCCCCTTCTCCGTGTCTGGTGCTCCTTTAAGGGAATTAGGCACGTAACGGGGGGTCCTGACGGCGGGCGTATACGGGTGCTTAGCTAGTCGAGCCACTTAATTCTACCGTCAACCAGGCCACCCTAGGCATGGCAACTAGGTTGGGGTGCCCGTCTCCACCAAGACCAGTCGAAGGAGGGTCGTTCCCTTCCCCTCTCCCTTCTCCTTGATTGCCGAAGGTCGATGACCAAAGGGGCTGTCGGGGGGATGGGGGGCGTTCTCTCCAAAGTGGTGGATGAGCTACGAACGCATCGACCCGGAAAGGGTAACTCATAAAGGCAACCTGACCCGAGCATCTCAGAGCGCTACGGGCGTTATTGTTGGAAATTGGTTAAGTGGGCTGTGGACCCACTTTTGGGCGTCGCTGCTCCTAGAGGTTGCCTTGGCCCGCACACCAATGCGCCCGGGATGCCAAAGGCGAAAACCCCAGACAATCGCGAGTGCTGCAGTGGTGACTTCCACATGGTCCAAGGTTAGGGAAGCATGTTTTTCGAAGGGCTTGGTGCTGCTCCGAAGGGGGGAGACTCTTGCCACGACGAGATTGGACGCTCCGCCAGATCCTGCAAGGAGGCGTGGTCGTATCCTCCTTCCTCGAATGAAGGTTGGGAAGGAGGTACCTGGAGAGAGCCGACTCAAAAGAAGGGGCACGGACGGCTAGGGTGACGTCGGCCCGAGGTTACCTTAATCTCTGTGCTGACGTGCTCAGGCATCAGGAGGGAACCTCGGGTGGCGCGAGCATCACCACCAGAACTTGGTGACAATGTTTGCCTGGCAGGGGAGCCAGGGTGACACTACCTGCCTGTTGGTGCGAGAGGCCAACCCGCCTAGCTCTCAGTTTTTCCTAGAAGATCGCATCGGCTACCCATGGTCATCGGGGTCCCTTCTCGGGGTGGGCCCTCAGGCGCTTCATAGGCCTCCTATCCTTTTGCTTGATAGAGCGTTGGGATAACGGGTCCTAGCTCGCGCACTACCCCACTTTTAGCACGCCCACCTGGTTCATGGCCAGAGGGTGCGTTCTCCTAAGGGCTCCTCCTTGGCATGGCAGTGTTCGCCCCATAAACCTTCGGTGGATCAATCCTGCCCCCAAGCACGTCCGCCTGGTGCATGGCCAAGGAAGTGTGTTCCTTGAGGAACTCCTTTACGCAACAAGGCCTGCAATTGCGGCCCTCCAGTAGGATTGTCAAGGGCGTGCCTACCTGGGAATACTCTCTCCTCCGGCAATGCTATTGTTGCTACCACACTTTTCAGCCAATTCGCGGGAGTTAACTCGCATCATGACCTCTCGTGGGTATCTTAGCACGATCAAGGGCATTGCACCCGTACTCGCGAACCAGATGCCCAACTCAGGGCGTCGAGTCATTATATAATATTATAATGATATTAAATTAAAGATAATATTGATAAATATATTTATAACTAATACTAATTATCATCTGACAAAATATTATAGAGACAAACAAAAAATTTAACACTAAATCAAAGGTATTAATGACAAGTGCATCATACGCCACTATTCAATTTACCACTAAAAACTCTTTTTATAGTACAAGAAGATTAAAAGATCCACGAGAAATTTTTGATTGATCAAACTATTCAGTTTGTAGATCAATCGGGAATTTAGTTAGAAACCAAATTGCCTCGACATTATTCTCCTAAAGTGATTTTCGAGGACGTCCAAGATCAGAATATGTCGAATCTTAGAGGTGGATCGTCGTATCATGAGAGGAATCCGTCAAACACGACGCACTGATATTATAAGGGGCAATACCTCTCTAAGAGAAATCCTTAATGGACATTTCGATCGAAGTAATCTCTAACATTTCTTCGTTTTGTTTATTTGTACTATTGCATGTTATTTGTTCTTTATTTTATTCTAAATCTTGTTAAATCATGTTTGACTTGCTTGATTTAATATTTTTTATATATGCAAAAACGTTGGAAATGCATGTTTTATTTATTTATTTCCTATATACATTCCTTTCAACAATCTTATAGAATGTATCGTTTAAATCTAAAATATTTAGGATGTCGGAAATGACTTTCGAATCACGTGTAAACTTATCTGGTATGCCAGAGAAATTTGGCGGGCAAAATTTCAAGCATTGACAACAATGCATGAGAATTTAGTTGACCACCATTGGTTTGATCACGACGTTGGAAATCGATTGCCTGATTTTGGATAAGGAAAAACCCACTCCTAAAGGCCAAAAGGCAATTGATGTGTGGAATGAGCGCAACCGTATTTGTCATAGTTGCATCTTATTGCATTATCCAATGTGTTATTTAATGTATATAGCACATCCACGTCCACTGTGAAAAGGCTATGGGAAGAGTTGGACAAGAAGTATATAATACTGAGGATCTTGGTATTGAAAAATATTCTATCGTAAAATTCCTTAAATTCCAAGTAGTTGAGGGTAAATTAGTATTGGAGCAGGCACACGAATTTCTATTATTGCTCCATGGCTTAGTAGAGGCTGAAATAAAGCTTCCTGAGAAGTTTCAAGTCATGTTTATCATTGATAAATTTCTCTGAAATGACCCACCGCCCTTTTAGTCGGATAAGATGCCTGGAGTGTCAGTCAGACGTCTGTCCAGACATCTGAGTATAGGTCCGGACATCCGAAAGTGGGAAAAATCAAAACTTACCTTTTCTCCGCATGTGCGCAGCGTGGGAACCATTCTCTCTCCTCTCGACCCTCTCACCCGAAACCCTAATGCTTCTCTTTTTAAACCCCCCTTCTCACCACAATCACCACCACCGCCACCTCCAGCCATCGTCCTTGTGCAACCACGGTGAGTGTTAGGAGGGAGAGCAAGAGAGAGAGAGAGGGTGAGTGAGGGAGAACGAGAGGTTGAACGAGAGGGAGAGAGAGGCAAAACGTGAAGGGAGAACCAAGCTCGGAGAAGCTTCGGCGGAGCTCGAAAGAGCTCATGCAAAAGCTCAGAGGAGCTTTGGCGAAAGCCTGGAGGAACTCGCGTGAGCAACGGTGGGCACGCGCGCTAGGAGGAGGCCTCGGGGAGGCGACCTCCCGACCCTTTGCAGCTACTGAGGCTGCTGCGGCGTGCTACGGGCGGCACTATGAGGAAAGCAGCGTCGCGGAGGAGGTCCTGATACTGGAAGTTTTCTAGTATCAGACGTCTAGAGGGTCAACCAGACGTCTAGAGAGGCAACAGGACGTCCGGAGCTGAAACCAAACGTCTGAAAGCATACTATCGCGCGGAGGTACGTGTTTCCTGCACTACTTTCTGCCATGCAGGCCGTAGCGCAGGAATGTCTGGCTGATAATAGGTCTGCGATTTCCTACGCAGGTGCAGGGCGTTGGAAAGGCGCGCAGTGCGTGATTGCACAGCAAAAATACACGAGTAATTATGCCATCTTGTGTTATTTCCTAGCACTGCCATTATATCTTAAGTAACTATAGTTACATTTGTAAATTAACACATGCATGCATTTATTGAGAGGGGAGGAGAATGCAAATAATTGGCCATCTAATTAACATCTTCATCAAAGGCTGCATTGCAAATTCACCATTCTCATTTTTTATTGACTTTGAAATTCTTCTCCCTTGCGTGGCTCAGGGCATAGGGCATGCACCTCTCCGCGCCATTCTTCTGCCAGCAGCATGGCTGGACATGCAACACCTACAACATGGCTGTGGCGGGCTCCTTCGTCTTTAAAAACCCTTGCCCTCTCCCGTGCGCAGGGGGTGCAAAAACAGAGAGAACACCACCTCCAAACATTGTCCTCCATCGTCAGGCTAATTTCCTCCCCTCTCCCTCTCCATATGCAGTATCTCTTCTCACTGAAGAGACACACTGCGGGCAGGAGAAAGCTCACAGTGGTCCCACGACCTCCACTGTGAGTTCCACCACCGCCCAGCTCCTTTGAGAGCAGGTAGGGGTGGTGGTTTCACCTTCTGTTTTCATCGCTGGAAGCTCTCATCGCCATTGCCAGAGCTTCAAGCTCTGGAGCACCAGAAGCAGCAACGCCGGCCCACAACGCCGCCAGCAGCTGCGCACGCCCCTGCAGGCCCTCCGCGAGCTCTTTCCGCACGCGCAGGCGCCTTCCAGCACACCCACACAAGCGAAACCGGTTGCAACCGGTCGGCAAACCGCGCACGCACTGTAGCGCACGGTCTGCACGACACTGTAGCTATCGGCTCACTTCTCACTTAGCCGGTGGCAGCGCGCTCTCTCTCCTCGCCCGATACCTGCTCCAGCCGGTCGCCCGCATCTGCGCCCGCGCCCGCACTCATCTACACCTGCATGCCCGCACGCGCCCCTTGCGCGCCTGCGTCCGTGCGCTCGTGCACCCAGACGACACTCTCACCCGCCAGACGCCTTAACTCTCTCTCGCACACACTCCTCTCTAGCAGATATACACTCGTACACACACACTCACTTGTACACACTCACACCTACACATATACATATATATATGTATATGTATATATAGATACATATATACATATTCATACCTATATACATATACAACATCTAAATATATATATATATACAAAGACACATATATAGTTATACCTCTATCTATACATATATAGATATATATATATTTTACGTACACACCCACCTACTCGTATCCATACGCCTGTACACTCGTAACTCCACCGCGTGTTATATCGCGGGAATATCTGCACCAGTTGCTGATATTCCCCGATATCTACGCAAAGCAAGCCCTCCGCACACTCCCACACATCGCCCCACACGCCATACAGCACTCCGTCTTGTTGGTTACGTCTTACTAGACGTAGACCAACTTGACATTGTGCTACACTCCACCTCCCCTTCCACCTCCACCCCTATATATATAATATATACATATCTATATATATAGAGACTGTATTTATTTCTCTACAAGCAACCTACCTTATTTTTATTTCTCTTTTGTTTCCTACTATTAAAAAGATAAAAAAAAAGAGTAAAAGAGAAAAGATAATCCTTGTCTTACAGGTACTCGGTCTTACGAATAACATGACCAATTTTTGGAAAATCCTAAGTTGGCTCAAAGCCAAGAACAATTTGGCTCAAAGCCAAGAACTTGATTTTGAGGATGTGCCTCAAGGACAATATTATCAACAAAAAAAATCTTAAATAGAAAAAACCAAAAACATAATAAACGCACGGAAGAGATACGTTTTAGGAAAGACGTATAAACTTCACCTTTAATTCCCACCTCCCTGAGATCGATTCTGGGCCTAAAAGTGACCAAGATAAAATTAAGTAGGCCAGGATAAAAAAATTTTGTGAAAGATGGTTAGACTCGATTTAGGTTAACCACTATACTCACTTCAACGATAATTTCACCATATTAACACAACCTATTCAAGTTCTATCACATTTTTTCTAGCGCTGTTGCCGGGGAGGTACGCATTGAGGTAAGCTTCTGCTCCATTCTCTTGATTTTTCTCTTCTCACACCCTTCGCTTCACGAGTGTTTTGTTTACTGGTGTGCAAGTAAACCAATTGCAAGGAGGCAAGCAAAGGAATTCGGAGACGTGGGCAGATCCAAGGTAGGAGCAAGAGCGAGAAGTCGACGCCGCACTAGAGCTTCGCCCACATTGCTGAATAGGTAGGTCTCTCTCTTAGCAACCTAGGTTAACTTCTCACCTAAATAAAAAAAAAATCTAAAAACACTTCTTTGGAATTTCTTAAGACAAGTGGATTAAAAATAACTTGCTTGATTGTTTGCCATCACCCCCACCGCCGCTAGATTTCCTACCATACTTCGCATAGCGAAGATCCAAGAATCTTGATTCTTGAATCTTTCGTTGTGTGAAGTATTCTTTGAGGCAAAATTAAATAGATTGATTGTTATCCCTCCTTGCCTCATTTATTCACAATTCAGGATCACATTTTTGGTGGGGAGACTTGGAATTGAGTTGATTCCAACCCGACCACGACCTTTCACCTGCCTTAGATTTGATCCCGAATACTTCAACCCCAAAAATTTTAATTTTCTTTACATTATCTTGTGGTTGAGCCTTGTGTGTGGAATATCATTTTTGGTGATTGGGAGCACTTGAATTGAAGTGTTTTAGCTCCCTTTCGCACTAACCTAGAATTGACTCGTGCATCCACACATAGAAATTTCCACCTAGCGAAGCACATTGCATTTTTAGCATGCATTAACCAACTCACATTGAAGAAGGATTTGTTGGGCATTGAAGAACTTGTATTTTCTCAAAACCCGGAGATTAGTTGAATTGGTAATTCAGCGAAATCTTAAAATCCATACTACTTAAGGCTGAAAATTCTAAAAATCATTCACCAACTAAAACTTCAATTAAGGGAGATTTTCACGTTACATGCTTGGTTTACACACTTTCTAAAATTAACGCACTTGGACATTACCCGTATACAATGCCCTTCACATTCCTGAAGAACTTGATCCTAAGCCTCTAAATAAAACTAGTAGCAACTTGACCCTTATTAAGGATTGGAGGTCTAACCACTTGCGTGTAGCACCTACGTGCTGGTGTGGGTTCCCGCGTGCTATCGGCTGTTTAAGACTGGGGTAAACAGCCTTTCAATCTGGCCTGGTGGTTCCGCGGTACTCTCATTTGGTTCCGTAGGTTGTGATAGTAGGTAACTTAGATCTTTAGGTCTAAGGGCACATTATAGAGGTTAGGACTTTGATTGCCTTGATTTGCCATCAAGTGTACCTTTGCGGCATCATTTCTCTCATCCCCTTTTCCCTTCTTATCTCCCCAATTCTTCCTGCGATAGTGCATGTTTGGGAGGTCACAAAACCTGAATTGTTTGAATTGTCAGAGAATTCTAGAAGGATTGCAACCGATTCGTTATCCTCCTCCACAAATATGGCTGCACGCCCACCCCCAAATCCCGAGGGAGGAAACCGCCCTCAAAACCCACCAGATGGTGGAGCCGTAGACCCCATAACCCTCCTCCAAGCCCAAATGGAAATGTATAACGAGCAAATCGAAGCCATTAGGGAAATATTGGAGGAAATGCAGAACCCTCCCGAACGGGAGGAGCCTAAGTCTCTTAGCTCTTATCAAAATCCCGCTGCTACAGAGACCATAGCACAAATTCGGATCCCCATGGGCGGGAATGATTTTGAACTAAAACCCAATGTAATTGGCCTAATTAACTTTCACTTCCATGGTCTTGCAAGTGAAGATCTGTTTCTCCATTTGGAAGACCTAACCCGATTGGCTGAAAGAGTTAAACCTAGAAACATCGGGTTATCAATTGTCCTCATGAAAATGTTCCCGTTTTCGTTGCGGGATAAAGCGTCGCAATGGTTACGCACCCTTGGGAGAACCATCCATTCTTGGGAAGAGATGCAAACAGCATTTCTCAAGAAATTCTTCCCAATCGGGCGAACCAATGCGCTCCGCCGTGCTATAACTTCCTTCACGCAACAAAACGGCGAGCAATTTCATGAGGCTTGGGAGAGGTATAATAACCTCCTCCGGAAGTATCCGCCAACGGTCTGCCTAAGTGGCATATAGCCTAGATTTTCTATTATGGGCTAAATGAGACTTTGAAGTAGATTGCAGACGCTTCTTGCGGAGGAAATTTCATGAATGAAGATGAGAATGGAGCATTCGAATTATTTGAAAACATGAGTAAAAATTCAATGAACAATGCCTCCATTGTCGCCTTTAATTGTACCAGCCTGCCCCGTAATGTTCACGAAGTTGACACGGGACTCTCCCATTCATCCACAGATCTTAATCTTATCGCACAAAAATTGGATGAAGTCTCCGTCGTGCACAAGAAGCTGGATGAGCTTCTGGCCAATCCTACCCATTCTATGGCAAACACCTCCACCTCGCCACTTCGTCACAATCCTAATGCCAGGCTTATTCCAAAAAACCCCGTAAAACCTTCCTTACCTAGCGTCGCGCCAAGCGATTCGGTAAGTCATGTGGATCTGGCTTCTGCAAGCCAGTATTTTGACACGGAGGACCAAGCTTCGGTGTGCTCGGATGCATACATACATGCGGACTCGTCTTCTGGCTTAGAAGATGCTTGCGCCCTGGGGAACAACCCGTTCTCTGCTACTTATAACCCAAGGTGGCAAAATCATCCTAACTTCGCATGGTCCAATAACCCGCAGCGCCAAAACCCCGCGGGTGGGCCAATGCGACCGTCCGCACCCGACATCCCAAGAGCCTAATCTAATCCTGTGGCAAATCCGCCATCAAGTCCTTGCATACCGTAAACAGAACACGCATCAAGTCCTCTTGATAAACTAATGCGAATGATGACGGAAATGTCTAAGCGTCATGAAGAGAACATGACCTCTCTTCAGCAGCATTTGACGCAGCAGAATGCTGAGATCAATCAACTACGCATGGCGACTCGATCTCAGGGCACTCTTCCAGCCCAACCAATTCCCAACCCGCGAAATTTTGTACCTCGTGGTCCTCAACCACAGGTACGACCTTCTCAGGGGTAGGTTCATCAGATTCTGCAGGCTCCGAGCATTCCACCGGGAATCCAGGTTAATCCCACAGCAACACCCCACCCTTATGTCCCTATTGCAAACCCTCCTCCGCCTTATGATCCCACTGGACCCGCGACGTCCAATGCGATTACTACAAGGAGCGGTAAGCAAACCGTCGATCCGCCTCGACCTGATCCTAGCCCATCTTTTTCATCGCCCTCTCATTCAGGATGCGCACCGCATTCTCGTAAGGACGATATACCTAAACTAGTGCCAGAATTAGTCCCATTCCCTGAGGCTCTACTGAGGAAGCCAAAAGGCAAGAAAAAAAATACGCAGGCCTTTGATAACCTGCGTAATTTATTCAGGGATGTTGAAATCAATGTACCCCTGTTAGAAGATATCGACCACATACCTACTGTCGCCTGATTTTTCAAAGACTACACTACACCCAAGCGACAGTCAAAGAAAACTAAGAATCCGGTGGCTCTCTCGCCTCATGCAAGTTGTGCCATACTGTCAAATCTACCACCGAAGCAGAAAGATCTGGGCACACCGCTTATTTCTTGTAGCATCCAAGGCTGCAATTTTAACCGTGCTCTGCTTCACCTATGATCTTCCATTAATCTTATACCAACCATCATGCTCGAGAAATTTGCTTTAAGAAATCTAAAACACACCCCTGTTACGTTACAGTTGGCAGATCGTTCTGTCAAAATACTGAAGGGTGTGGTGGAAGATGTGGTGGTTAAGGTCAACAGTCTGTTTTCCTGTTGACTTTCTTGTTTTGGATATGAAGTTCCTAGCTCACTTTCTGA
Organism: Thalassia testudinum; assembly: GCA_037157565.1. Taxonomy (NCBI): domain Eukaryota; kingdom Viridiplantae; phylum Streptophyta; class Magnoliopsida; order Alismatales; family Hydrocharitaceae; genus Thalassia; species Thalassia testudinum. The sequence continues at coordinate 130,095,843 of JAZHRO010000055.1, forward strand.
TTGTCTGATCATCCTTGGTCGACCTTTCTTGGCCACATCCCGCACCCATATCGACTGCGAGTCGGGCTACATTGAGATTTCCGTTGGCTCTAAGAAACTCAAGCTAAACATCTTCAAGGCAGCCAAGAATTTTGATTGCGATTGCATTGAGGATGACACGACTGACGAGGACATGGCCGTCAGCGCGTGTATCGGACTAATATGGACCTATTCTGACTGCTGTGGATTGCCTTTGAACACAAACCAGTGCCTGACCAACACATATTGTGACGTTTCCCCATCCCTCCCTTTACCCGTACTTTCTCCTGACCAGACTCCTAACGAGGTTTTCTCTACTTCCCATACCTCGTGGTCTGAGTCATATTCGGGCTGCTCACCGCCGATCCACAGTCTTGAAGACCGGATTGCCCTTTCTTTCCCGCCAAATCAGGCGGAATTACAACTCCACACTGGGACCTTGAGCCCAGAAACTGCTCACTGGAGCTATCCCTTTTTGGATCCATCAATCCAAGAGGCCCCTATTCTTGGCCAATCTGAGGGCCAACTTCTTCCTCCTGCCTTGTTTTCTTCTGATCCGCTTGGGACACTCTCGTCCCAAGAAATGCCAGATCTTTACCATCCACTCCCGAGCTGAAAGAGCTGCCTGACACGCTTAAGTATGTTTTCTTGGGACCAAATGAAATACTCCACGTAATCATTAGTTCAAAATTAACCAGGGAACAAGAGTGCAAATTAACAAAGGTCCTTATAGAAAACAACGTAGCCATTGGATGGTCCTTATCGGACTTAACTGGCATCAGCCCCTCCTACTGCACTCACCGTATATATACAGAGGAGGCTTGACCTTCTCGCGAGATGCAGCGACGTCTCAACCCTAACATGCGGGAGGTTGTTAAAAAGGAAATTATTAAGTGGCTGGATGCGAGTATAATCTACCCGATCAACAATAGCCCCTTGGTGAGCCCAATTCATGTCGTGCCCAAAAAGGCGAGACTCACCATCCGTGTCAATGACAGGGGCGAATCCATCCCTACACGCACTCCTACATCTTGGAGAGTGTGTGTAGACTATAGGAAACTGAATACTGCAACTAAGAAAGATCACTTTTCGCTACCTTTTATTGACCAAATCCTGGAGCGGTTAGCGGGAAATAAATTTTTTTATTTCCTGGATGGATTCTCTGGATATAACCAGGTGGCAATTGACCCCCGAGATTAAGAGAAAACCACCTTTACCTACCCTTTCAACACCTTCACATTTCGAAGGATGCATTTCGGACTGTGTAATGCACCAGCAACTTTCCAAAGATATATGCTGACGATATTCCATGACATGGTGGGTGACTTTCTTGAGGTCTTTATGGATGATTTTTCGCTCTTTGGACCCTCTTTCGATGACTGTCTTGCCAACCTGACCTGTATCCTTCGGAGGTGTATTGATGTGAACATCGTGCTTTCCTAGGAAAAAAGTCATTTTATGGTACACGAGGACATTGTTCTCGGGCATATCATAGCCGATAGGGGTATTGAGGTTGACAGAGCTAAGCTTGACGTAATTGCTGATTTACCTGTACCTGACTCTATCAGATAAATCCGCTCCTTTTTGGGACACGTCGGTTTCTATAGGAGATTCATCAAAGACTTCTCCAAGATTTCTAGACCTTTAACTCATCTCCTATCGACCAACGTACCCTTTGATATGGGCCCTGACTGCATACGAGCATTCACGCAGCTGCGTGATGTTGTCACCAAGGCCCCTGTTCTCCAGCCACCTGATTGGTCCCTCGACTTTGAACTCATGTGTGACACTTCCGACCTTGCAGTCGGAGCCATCCTAGGACAAAGACGTGATAGACACCGCTTCATGGTGTACTACGCCAGTAAGACGTTGGACGAAGCCCAGCGTAATTATACAACCACTGAGAAAGAACTACTGGCGGTCATCTTTGAACTGGAGAAATTCCGCTTTTACCTTCTGGGCTCGTATGTTATTATATTCACTGACAACGCGGCCATTCGCCATCTCATGCACAAGAATGATGCCAAGCCTAGACTGATTCGTTGGATCCTTCTGCTTCAAGAATTTGACATTGAGATTCGCGATAAAGCCGAAGCCCAGAATGTTGTGGCTGATCATCTCTCGAGACTGGACCCTGACCACATTGGACTTACCCTGTCGATCAATGAGGTTTTTCCCGATGAGCACCTATTGGCAATTAATGTGGCAAGTGGACCTTGGTATGCCGACATTGCCAATTACCTTGCTTCTGGTTCCCTTCCACGTGGCTGGCCTAAAAACCAACGCGAGCGTCTCATTGCAGAAGCAAAGTATTATTTTTGGGATAATCCACTACTTTTTCCGATAGGTGCTGACCAGATCATCCGTCGCTGTATTCCTGACAGCGAATTCCCCAATGTGCTATCCTTCTGCCACGATCAGGCTTACGGAGGCCATTTCTCTGGGAGGAAAACTGCAGCCAAGGTGTTGCAGTGTGATTTCCTTTGGCCCTCCCTTCACCAGGATGCACACAATTATGGAAACATTGCACTAGGTGCCAGTCGTTAGGGTCAATGTCACGTCGTGACATGATGCCCTTACAACCCATCCCAGCTGCCGAAATCTTTGACATTTGGGGAATCGATTTCATGGGTCCCTTTCCTCCCTTCAACAGCTTCGAATACATCCTCGTTGTTGTTGATTATATTTCTAAATGGATCGAGGCTACTCCCACGCGCCATGCTGACCATGTCATATCTACTCGATTTGTCAAAGACCACATTTTTGCATGCTTTGGGATCCCTCGAGCCATTATCACCGATGGAGGAAGACATTTTACCCATGCTTCTTTTCGGGCACTTCTGAGGAAATATGGAGTCCACCATCATATCGCATCTCCGTATCATCCTCAGACGAACGGACAGGCAGAGGTGTTGAACCGGCAAATCAAGCAAATCCTCCAGAAAACGGTTCGGCCTGACCGTAAGGATTAGTCCGACAAGCTGATTAACGTACTTTGGGCGTATCGGACAGCCTTCAAGGCTCCCCTATGTATGTCTCCTTATAGAATCATTTACGGGAAGCCTTGTCATTTGCCCATGGAGGTGGAGCACCGCGCTTATTGGGTGGTTCGCCAATGTAACCTAGACCCAGACCTGTGTGGTTGAGAAAGGAAACTCCAACTCCAAGAGCTGGAAGAGCTCCGTCGTGAAGCCTATGATTCTACCTTAACTTTCAAGCAACGCACGAAGGCTTTTCACGACAGCCGAATTCGGCGGAAGGAATTTGAGCAATCTCAGCAAGTTTGGCTTTACAATGCCCGACTCAAATTCTTTCCAGGGAAATTGAAGTCCAAATGAACTGGTCCCTTCTTGGTCTCGAGACCATTTCCAAACAGGACTGTTGAAATTAAAGATCTCAAATCTGGGCATAAATTTACAGTCAATGGGCAGCATTTAAAACCCTATCTTACTCATGAGCCTGCCCCCATTGGTGAAACTGTTACCCTGCCGGAGGGTAACTAACTTCGTACCTCATTCTGAGTCCAGCTAGGGACGTTAAATTCAGCGCTCGTTAGGAGGCACCCCAGCAACACTCCTTTGCTGTCACGTACACTTCACTTCGCACCTTTTTCACTTCACCACCCACCTTCCACCCACCCTACCACCCTGCTATATACCTTGCACCTAACCTCTCGTTCCCCGATCTTTGAACCTTCCTCTACCCTACCCTATATGCATATGAGGACATAGCATCGTTTGGCATGGGAGGGTGGATAGGCATCCATAGGATCTGGGCATTTTATGATCTTATGCAGCTTCCATTATATATATCCATCTAAGAAAAAAAAAAGTGTTTAGTAATGATCTGAAGGCTGAAAAAAAAATACAATAGGTGTTTATGAATATTCAACAACTGTTTTGAAGACTTTCCAGGCCACAGAAGCTTGATTCGCTCAGACTCGGCTTAATTCACTTGAGCATTGATAAGATAGATCGGAATCTCTCCTAACTAAGGACGTATTCTTGTACCTGAGACATCAGTACAGGATCCGTTGGTTTATTTCTACTCGAGAGCCTAAGTAATCTTGGTTCACACTACACATATCAAGAAAGATCAAGTGAACATAAGATCCAACCCTAGTATTCATTAGGGAAGGTGGAGTCCTTACCTGTGCGCGCAGGTAGACTTTTTATCCTAAGCTTTAGTCTTGTGTTTAGGAGAAACTCTTTCCACCAAAAAGAAACTCTCCCAACAAAAAAGTGCTCCTTCAAATAAAGTTGTAAGAGATATACTGACACTTATTTCAAAAAAAAAAATGGTGCCAATAAGTTAGTATATCTCGTAAATGTTTGTAAATTATTCTCCCTAAAAAGTTTTTCAGGGTAAGTTACAAATACACTGCCTCTACCATATATTCTGAGCCACAAATATAATAAAATGGGAGTGAGTTTTCCGTCTTCTTAAGGGTCAATCCAAAGACACAAGCTAAAACTGGGACCAACCTGCACTAAAAGATTCGTGAAACCCTAGGCTTGAGTCTTAATGTTCATCTGGTCAGTCTTAATCATTCACTATGCACAAACCATAATCTCTTAAGCTCTCGAGTACGGCAAAAACCTTCTGAGTCCTGGAAATCGTACTTAAGGTTTAAAAATCAAAAGTCCAGGTTAGTCGAGAGATGGTCTATGTCACGTAAGACTTAAAGTACTGGAAGTCTTCTCTGCAATTGATTCTCAAAATATCCAACAAATAAACACACTCATGTCGCCTTAGAAGAAAATCTTCAGCTTAAGATCATTTCTAAATACAATACAAAATATTTTGCTACGGACTAGCAAAAGATAGGCATGGGGGTATGATTGCACAGCAAAAATACACCAGCAATTATGCCATCTTGTGTTATTTCCTAGCACTGTCATTGTATCTTAAGTAACTATAGTTGCATTTGTAAATTAACACATGCATGCATTTATTGAGAGGTGAGGAGAATGCGAATAATTGGCCATCTAATTAACATCTTCATCAAGGGCTGCATTGCAAATTCACCATTCTCATTTTTTATTGACTTTGAAATTCTTCTCCCTCGCGTGGCTCAGGGCATGGGGCATGCACCTCTCGCGTCATTCCTCTGCCAGCAACATAGCTGGACATGCAACACCTGCAACATGGCTGTAGCAGGCTCCTTCGTCTTTAGAAAACCTTACCCTCTCCCTTGCGCAAGGGGGGCAAAAACAGAGAGAACACCACCTTCAGACACTGTCCTCCACCATCAGGCCAATCTCCTCCCCTCTCCCTCTCCATACGCAGTATCTCTTCTCACTGAAGAGACACACTGCGGGTAGGAGAAAGCTCACAGTGGTCCCACGACCTCCACTGTGAGTTCCACCACTGCCCAGCTCCTTCGAGAGCAGGTAGGCGTGGTGGTTTCACCTTCCGTTTTCATCCCTGGAAGCTCTCACCGCTATTGCCAAAGCTTCAAGCTCTGGAGCTCCAGGAGCAGCAACGCCGGCCCACAGCGTCGCCAGCAGCTGTGCACGCCCCTGCAGGCCCTCCGCGAGCTCTTTCCTCGCGCGCAGGTGCCTTCCAGCGCACCCGCACAAGCGAAACCGGTCGCTACCGGTCGGCAGACCGCGCGCGCACTGTAGCGCACTGTAGCGTGCGGTCTGCACGACACTGTAGCCACCGGCTCGCTTCTCACTTAGCCGATGGTAGCGCACTCTCTCTCCTCGCTCGCTACCCGCTCCAGCCGGTCTCCCGCATTTGCACCCGCACCCACTCTCACCCACAGCGTAGTGCGCTGCACTACACTCTCGCCCGCACCCGCACTCATCTGCACCTGCGCGCCCGCGCGCGCCCCTTGCGCGCCTGCGTCCGTGCGCCTGCGCACCCAGACGACGCTCTCACCCGCCAGATGCCTTAACTCTCTCTCTCTCTCTCTCTCTCTCTCTCTCTCTCTCTCTCTCACAATCCTCTCCAGCAGACACACACTCACTTGTACACACTCACACCAACATATATATATATATATAGCTCTATCTATACATATATAGATATATATATTTTACGTACACACTCACCTACTCATATCCATACGCCTGTACACTCGTAACTCCACCACGTGTTATATCGCGGGAATATCTGCATCAGTTGCTGATATTCCCCGATATCTACGCAAAGCAAGCGCCTCCGCACACTCCCACACATCGCCCCACACGCCATACAGCACTCCGTCTTGTTGGTTGCGTCTTACCAGACGTGGACCAACTTGACACTGTGCTACACTCCACCTCCCCTTCCACCTCCACCCCTATATATATAATATATACATATCTATATATATAGAGACTGTATTTATTTCTCTACAAGCAACCTACCTTGTTTTTATTTCTCTTTTGTTTTCTGCTACTAAAAAGATAAAAAAAAAGAGTAAAAGAGAAAAGATAATCCTTATCTTACAGGTACTCGGTCTTGCGAATAACATGACCAATTTTTGGAAAATCCTAAGTTGGCTCAAAGCCAAGAACTTGATTTTGAGAGTGTACCTCAAGGACAATATTATCAACAAAAAAATCTTAAATAGAAAAAACCAAAAACATAATAAACGCACGGAAGAGATATGTTTTAGGAAAGGCGTAAAAACTTCTTCACCTTTAATTTCCACCTCCCTGAGATCGACTCTGGGCCTAAAAGTGACCAAGATAAAATTAAGTAGGCCAGGATAAAAAAAATTTGTAAAAGATGGTTAAACTCGATTTAGGTTAACCACTATACTCACTTTAACGACAATTTCACCATATTAACACAACCTATTCGAGTTCTATCAGTGCACCTTTCCAAGCACTTTTGGACATCTGACCACATCGCCAAACGTCCGACGAGACTTCCAGACGACTAGAAAGAAGGTCTGACGTCTAGAACTCTCCTCAGATGGTTGCAGAGGAGTCTGGATATTTGAGGCAGCCGCAGGAAGTGAGAGGTAAGATCTGACGTCTTTTAAGACATCTAGGACTAGTCACAGACATCATATTTTGAACTGTAACCGTGTTTTTGGCCCGTTCAGCACCCAAACGGAATCAGATTTACGCAAACGAAGTACCATTATTTTCCATTCGAATTTCTCTACGTGTTAGTGTTGAGTACCTACTGTTCTAACTCATCTGATATGAATTAGTCGCTGGTACAGGTTACTAGCTTGTGGCGTGTTCAGGGCCCGCAGAGATGACGAGATCTACAGTGCAAGCCCCTATTCATCCCATGATACTCGATAGAGTAGTTTAATTCATTTGTTTAGATGTAAATAAAGAATATGCTTGTTTAGATTAAATTGATTGAAACTCTAGGATGTGGAATGAACCCTATGGTAGAAATGTATAAACCTAATGCTGAGATATATTGTTAACTTGAGATACATGTTTAACTAAATTGCTAGAAATATGTATTAGTTGATTTATGAGTTGCCTTGTCAGATATGAAAACACGAGCTGCCTGCTATGTAATTGTTACGACCCGGTTCCCGAATCCCTACAGGACACGAGACCAGACCGACTCGACTAATCACAAGACCCAGTCATCCAACAAGAAAGTAACCAAAAAATAGTAAAATAAACCAAATTCACCATGCAAGCAACTAACAGTAACAAAAGTACTGCAGTAAAGAAATAACTACTACAGTACACACCACCACAACAGAAAAGTAAACGAGTACAGAATTATAAGGTTCACAATGAAGAGTACAAAATATAAAGGTACAAGAACTACTCACTACTACATGAAAACGGAGTACAACAAAAGCTACACCTAGTGGACTCTACTTTTCTTTTGCTGTGGTGATGTGTACTGTACTAGTTATTTCTTTACTGCTATACTTTTGTTACTACTAGCTGCTTACATGATGAATTTTGTTTGTTTTACTGCTTTTTGGTTACTTTCTCGTTAGACGACTGGGTATTCGGATCAGTCGAGTCGGTCTGATCTCGTGTCCTGTAGGGATTCAAGAACCGGGTCGTAACAGTAATGGAAAAATGGAGAGTTGAATAATATGATCCGGATATTGATAATGAGATGAATATTAGCATGAACCCTACGATGAATTAAGAATAAAACTCCTGTGTATGAAAGGAATCTGGTATATAGACAGAAAGTGAGTTGGCCCTTCTGTACATGGTACCAAGGAGAGCAACTGTCCCTTTTAGTGTAGAGGGGGAGCCAACCACCTCTTGGGTTGAGACCTCAGGATAAAACTGATCACTTTACATCGACTCCTGTTTGGCCCTCACGTATGTAGTACCGAAGTGTGCTACTAGTGTAGGGAGGGAGCTAACCACCCCACGAGACCCGGAGTTAGAACTAGCCAACCTACACTGACTTTTTTAAGCCCTCTAGGCAAACCGGGGTAGTCGGACAAGGGTACGCTGACTATGAAGGGGTGAGATCCCTATTTGGTTCTAAGGGACGAGACCCCTGTTTTGAGAGGGCAAGACCCTATATTGTTTTGTGTTGTACTTTAGGCGTACATGCTAGAGAAAACGATTAACCACGTGCCAGTGCGGGGTAGCTACCCATGCGCTTATCACGCGTGTCGTAGTCACTGCTACATCGCGACAATGATCTCGAGGTGATTGACTGGGTGTAGGCCTACCGCGAGGAACTCTCCCGACCAGGAGAGCATCACATGTATCTTCTACTCCACGGGAAAGACTGCAATTAAGATCATTTCCACGAGGTACAAGCAAGATCAAAAAATACTTAGATCCCTTGTGAAATAAATGACCCAGAAATACATAGATGAAATAAATAGAAATGAGAATAAAACATGATTGCTTGTTTTACTTTACTTGTACATAAATAATGTAAACACTACTCTACTCAACGTTCGCTGACACTTTCCTTTCGTAACCCTATTCAGAACCAGGAGTTGAGCAACCCGAGTTTCCGGCTACAGAGGGTGCTGGGCCCAACCGAGCCCAGTCGTAGTCCTTTCTTTCCAGCTCTTTAGTTTTCTACTGTTATAGTGAGTAATAGACATCTATTTTACTGTTCCTGTTACTTTCTGTCTTCTTTTCCGATGTTGTGATGGCATGTATTACTTTATTGAGACTTTTAGCTCAATTGTTCATTTACGTCTCATTTTTCCTTATACTTAATTATATTGCATGTGTGAATGTGATTTATTTCCTATTTTTTGTTATTTCTTGTTGGACGACTAGATCTTGGGATTAATCGAGACGAGTCGATCTCGAATCCTGTAGAAATCTGAAAATCGAGTCGTAACATTCTCAAGCATATGAAGGGAAAGATTTCTCTAGATGACTTGAGGATAACCATTGTTATTAAGGAAGAGCATAGGAAATAGAAACCAGTAGTGCCTGTAAAGTCTAAGATGAATGTCATGACATCTAAGGGCAAGGAGAATAAAAATAAGAATAATAAAAACAAAATGAAGGTCAAACCCAAGATCCAGAAGAAATCCAAGAACAAACCATGTTGACACTGTGGGCAGGTTGAGCATTGGAAAAAGGATTGTCCTAATAAATCTCAGCAGAAGACCACAAACGAAAATCTTCATGTGAATGTGATCACCAAGGAGGCCGAGCCTAGCAATGGGTATGTCTCAATAAAATCCGAACTCTATGTTATTCATAATCCTACTGAATAACTCATGAATACCGAAGCCAATGTACATATTTGTACTGATAGATCGTTCTTTTCTTCCTATCAGACTTACAGTGGCAGGACTATGAAGATGATGAATGATTCTGCAGCCAAGGTGTTGGGATTCAGACGCGTTGACTTGAGGTTTTTCTCGGGGAGAGTCTGGACACTACGCAGGGTGTTGCACGTTCCTACCGTGAAAAAAAATGTTATTTCTGATTCCTTATTAGTTAGAGAGGATTTTGAGTTAAACTATAAACATAATAAAGTTGCTATGTTGAGACATGGAAAATTTTATGGAAAAGAGTATTTGGCAGATTTTAATCTATTATTTAGAGCGAGATATGATGTGGATGTATCATATAGAAATACTTTAAATAATGTTAATTTTCATTCGATTCAATCTATTTGTAGCAATATTGAATCTTGTGATATATGACATGATAGATTGGGTCATGTAAATTTCAATTCTTTAAAAAGAATGATAAAATTAAATATGATTCCTAAACACGTCATAAATAAAACGAAGAAATGCGAGATATGTATGCAGGTTGTACAAACTAGAAAGCCTTTTCACTCTATCACTAGAGATACTGAGGTTCTAGATTTGGTGCACACGGATATCTGTAAGTTTAACGTTGTGCTGACTAATGACAATAAAAAGCATTTTATTACATTTATAGATGACAGTAGTAGATACTGTTACATGTATTTAGTTAAGTCCAAGGATTATGCATTACGTAAATTCTTCATCTTTAAGAAAGAAGTAGAAACACAAACTGAGAAAACTCTTAACAAATTAAGGTCAGATAGAGGAGGGGAATATACGTCCAACTTATTTGATGAACAATGTCAAGCTTTTAGTATAGTTCATGAAGTGACGGCTCCATATTCCTCTCAATCTAATGGGATAACAGAGCAAAAGAATAGAACCCTAACTGACATGATCAACGCTCTCTTGCAAAGCTCAGGATTACTTACTTACATGTGGAGGGAAGCTTTAAATTCGACATGCCAAATTTTGAATAGAGTTCCCCTCAAGAATAAGAAAAGTAATCCATTTGAGATTTAAAGAAACAAAAAATCAAGTTTAAAATACCTCAAAGTGTGGGGCTGCCTTGCAAAAGTGGTTGTCCTAGAACACAAGAGGAAGAAGCTTGGACTTGAGATAGTTAACGCGATCTTTCTGGGTTACGTTAATAATAGCTATGCCTATATGTTTTTTGTTATAAAATCTGAGATTTTATGAATATATATCAATACTATTGTTGAGCTTTGCGATACTAGATTTTTTTAGGATGTCTTCCCTATGAAGATTGAATTACCTCAAAATGACTTCAGATGATTTAGCCACCACATCTGGTTCTATTCCTGGTCAAGTGGAAAGGATGTCTAATGTACGGGTTAGCACTTTCTGTTTTGAACCTAATCAAGTAGAAGAGTCTGAACCTACGAGAAGTAAAAGACCAAGAATTGCCAAGGATTTAGAAAGTAACTTTATTACTTACCAACTCGAGGGTGATCCCCCCACTTATCATGATACTATGGCTTCTTCTGAAGTTAAGTACTGGAAAGATGCCATTAAGAATGAGATGGACTCAATCATCTCTAATGACACTTGGGAGTTAGTTGATTTACCTCCAGGGTGTTCTACTATTGGGTGCAAGTGGTATCAAAGAGAAAACTCATGCCTAACGGATCTATTAAAAAATACAAAGCTAGACTTATTACCAAAGGATTTAAGCAAATGGAAGGAATTGATTACTTCGATACATATTCTTCAGTAACTAGGATAACTACTATCCGGCTACTTATTGCATTGGCTTTTATTTATGATCTCGCTATCCACCAAATGGATGTGAAGATTGCCTTTCTTCATAGCGATCTTGAGAAGATCTATATGGACCAACCTGAGGGATTTGTAGCTCCTGGGAATGAGAAAAAGGTTTGCAAACTTGTTAAATCTTTTTATAGTTTGAAACAAGCACCCAAGCAATGACATGAAAAATTTAATAAGACTATACTATCTTTTGGCTTTATAGGTCACAAATCTGACAGGTGTGTCTACTTTATGATTAAGGGTGATATATGTATTGTCCTATGCCTATATATAGATGATATATTATTGTTTGAATCAGACATTAGAATTGCGAATAAAACTAAATTATTCTTGAGTAGTAAGTTTGAGATGAAATATATGGGTGTTGCAAATGTGATCATGTGCTTCAAACTGATTCGGTCAGCGGAGGGAATAGCTATTTCTCAATCTCATTATATTAAGAAAGTTATTGAGAAATTTGACTATGAAGATTGCAAGGTTATAAGCTCTCCCTTTGATTCATCAAAAATTCTTTATAAGAATAAAAGTGGAACATCTGTTTCACAATTAAGATATTTACAGATTTTAAGAAGCTTGATGTATTTGGTTAACTCTACTAGACCGGATATTTCTTTTTCCGTGTATAAGTTAAGTAGATACACAAGTTGTCCTAGCTATACTCATTGAGATGTCTTAGACCGAGTACTTAGGTACTTAAAGGGAACCGTTTCCCTTAATTTACATTATGGTAAATATCCTTTAGTTTTAAAAGGATATAATGATGCAAGTTGAATCGATCAAATGGAGAATTTCGAGACTAATAGTGTTACAGGATATGTCTTTACCCTTGGAGGAGGTGTAGTCTCCTAATGGTCTGCAAAACAATCCATTTTAGCCCGATCTACCTTTGAGGTTGAGCTATGTGCTTTGAACACCACTGGAATTAAGGTTGAATGGCTAAAGGGAGTTCTCACAGAAATCCCTATGGTAGGTAAGCCAATTTCTGCGATAAAGTTTAATCAGAAAACACGGAGACATATCCAAATCAAACTCAAGTCTGTAAGGGATTTTGTTTCAAGAAGTAATTGCTGTGGAATTTATAGGATCCAAGGATAATATAGCAGATTCGTTTACTAAAAGACTTGAAAGATCTTTAGTCCTTAAGTTAAGCTTGGGATGGGATTGAGACCCATTGAGTTCACCCACAGTAACAACCCAACCTAACTGAGTTGAGATCCCACAAAGTAGATTCAATGTAGTAACAACAAACTGTATGGGGGAACTGGTTGGCACTCATTGTTAGATGTTTTTGCATCTAATCCAATCCCTGGAAGCCTGAGTACCTTAAGCTGCAAATTTAGGAAAAGCAAAGGCTCTGAACATGTTCAAACCTTTATGGAAAGATGTGAGTAGTGCATCCTTGGAAAACGTCACCTATGTGAGTGTTACTATGGACCACAGGTAAGGGAATAGGGTCTTTCTCGATTACACTCATGAAACAGGACAGGGTGCATGGCCCTTGAAAGCACCAACCCTGAAACTTATCACCAAGAACTTCAATCTATTATCACCACTATACACCCCACATTAAAGGTCTAGAGTCCAAGACTAGTTTCACTTTAGTCCTGTGGTGGTGAAGGTGAATGACTCAAGTAAGGGTTCAAACCAGAAGGTACCTTTACTGAAAACAGTGTGGTAGCCGAAGAATTTATCATTGAATTTCAACAATGAATTTGTAGGGGATTGCTAGATTTGAAAGCCTAATTGCATCAATTGGGGTGCAATTGTTATATGGTGACGTGAGGATTCATGTTGAAATTAGTGAGATTTGAGAGAGGTTTTTAATCCCATACTGAAAGTGGACAAATATCTCAGTAGGTGTGAAAGGCTTCTGCCTCCTATGGCTTATGTAGCAAAGAGTGAGAGGTGGGGTTGAGGACCACGCACACAAACACGCGGGCCATGCCCCGCGACGGCTCCATCTCCAGCTCCGGCTCAAGCTCGGGTGAATCAATTTAGAACTTGAAACTTGGACTCCTTTTGTTATGATTTTTTAATCTCATAATTTTAACCTGGATTGATCAATCAAGTAGTGAAATTAGTTGATCAATTATTTTGTTCAATCAATGAATTTAATTTGGTCAACCAAATAATGACGTTTGATCGACCAATTATTTTGGTCGATCAATGAACTTAATTAGTCGATCAATTGCCTTGTTTCCATAAAACAGGAATTTCCTTAAACATCTGATCGTGGCTCTATATCAGGGTCACGAGGGCACTTTCATTTGACACACAAGAGCAAAAAAACCATCCACTCTTTCCCGCTCTCTCTCGTTCTTGTCTCTCTTTCTTGGTACGTTCACTTGATGTGAGATTGGTAGAAAAATCTCCAATCACTTTTGTCAATCTTGCACAAAGACATTGAGAGATCCACGAGAAGTTTTTGGTTGATCAAACCATTCAGTTGGTAGATCAATCTGAAATTTGATTGGAAACCAAATTGCACCAGCTTCGTTCTCCTGAGATAATTTTCGAGGATGTCCAAGATCGAAGTACATCAAATCTTGGATGTGGATCGTCTTATCCTGAGAGGAATTCGTCAAACCCCAACATACCAATATTGATGGAGGCGATACATTCTCTAAGGAAAGTCTTTATCTTATTCTGGATCTTACCAAATCATATTTGACTTGTTTGATTTAATATTTTTTATCTATACGAAAATGTTGATTTATTTCTTGTATGTGTTTGTTTCAACGGTCACTTGAAACTGTATCCTTTTGTCCTAATCGAAAAGAGAGGCATTTTTGTTTTAAATAATGAAAATGGTCACTCCTCTCCTCTTCTCGCATATCGGTCTCTTTCCCTCATCCCAAACCACCATTCTCTCTCTCTCACCACTTTACACCTCTATGCACACCGTACTCATCGACATTTCATTCCCGTGATCCAACAAAACACCCCTTCCACGTTCTCCTCTCACTCTCTCCTCCCACCACCGCCGAACTCACTACCCCACCTCTCCATTAACCAACCCAACCCACCCACCAAAACCTTAAACCCACAGCTCCAGTCACCCATCACTCGAACCCCCATGCAACCCCCATCACAACCACGAGACCAAACACAACGTTGTCCAACCAAATGGCATCTTCCAATTGACCACCATGGCAACCTCTTGCTAAATATCCCGCAACACCTTGCAAAACCACATAGTCCCTCCCATGTCTCCAACCTATGTCACCCCACCATCGACCATCAACTAATGCCACTCCCCGACCACCCAAATAGGTTTTTCCATTTTCAGATTTTCTTATTTTTTGTTTCACTTGAACGGGTTGAGCCAACTGTCCATGTTAATGTTAGTACATGTATCATGTATAATCTATATGATGCTTTGGTGTAAAAAGACAACTAGAACATCTTGCTTCCAACACCCTTCCTCATCCATCAAACCAACCACCAAATGAAGGCAAGTAATCTCCAACTGTAGGGAATCCAGAGGCCCATCCTAGCTGGTTAACCCACTTCTCATTCCATTTGTCAGTTAATTCGGTTGCACAATTGGTTAGTTTGGTGCCAATTTCAGTTGTAACAGGGAAACCCAAACTATGAAGATCTCCTAGGCTATAAGTGGCAGTCAATGCTAATCAAAAGAGGTATGTTGTGATTTGGCCACCCTTCCAAATTCCCCCGTTCTTCCTCTGTTCGTATCTCCCAAACACCCTGGCAATTACTCGATCTTAGCCAACTCCTCCTCTACTTCTCCTACTTCTGCACCTGACGAAGTGGTGTCTGAGCCACCCTCAAGCTCCTTCACTGCCATGTTGCCTGAGGATATTGGGACCATGCGAAAGATTCTCTTTGATACGGTTGATCATGTCAGGGAAGATCTTCCTGTTGGGCTCCGTACATAAATTCAGCAACAAATTTCACAAATTAAGGATGCTGCGTCAAGTCCTTTCAGAAACATTGGTGGTAAACAAGTATTTAATCAAGGTCCCTTGCTTCAGATCAATGGTAAAAGGCTGGAATTTCCTTTCTTTGACAGTTCTTTTGATCCTGTGGCTTGGAGGTACAAGGTTGAACAATATTTCCAGTTTTACAAAATTCCTGCTAATCAGAATTTGCCATTAGCTTCTTTCCATCTTAATGAAGATGCATTACAATGGTATTGGTAGTATACCAATACTAAGGGTAGCTTAGATTACGATTCTTTTGTCGTTGCACTTCGTGTTAAATTCACTTTGGATATTCTTGAGGATCCACATGGTGCTTTAAGTAAATTGAAGCAAGTTGAGTTGTTGGTTGATTATGTTAAAGAACTTGAAAGGCTCTCAAATAAAATTAGAGGCATTCCAGAAGAGCACTTGTTGAGCACCTTTATTAGTGGGATAAGTGATGATCTTGCTTTTGAAGTTAGTTCTTTTCAGCCATCCTCCTTGATACAGGCAATAGAACTCGCTAGAATTCAGGAAGCCAAGTTGTAGTCTCTAAGGAAGCCTTTTCGGTCATTGGATTCTCAAAAAGGGTTGTTACCCACTCCTACCAAGCCTTTCTTAATAGCAACTAAGCTTCAAATTAAAAAATTAACCCCTTCTCAGTATGAGGAAGTATGAGGAACGAGTTAAGAAGGGTTTATGTTTCCAATGCGGAGATAAATGGTCCAAGGACCATAATTGTCAAGCTCTCTATACCATCCATTTAGTGCCTGAATCTTAAGATGAATTTTTACTGGAAAATTTACCTCCTGACAGGGTTGATGGTGAGACTTTTGAAGACCAGCTACTAGAAATTTCTTCTCATGCAATCAATGGCACTGATGGCAATTCAACTGTGCATGATAAGGGGACTATTCAAGGGGTTTTAACCACTGTTCTAATTGATTCTAGTAGTTCCAATAATTTCTTAGACCCAAGGATGATAACTAAATTGGGCCTAAGAGTCACAAACCCCTCTCAATTCCAAGTTATGGTTGCTGATGGCCACAAAGTCACTAGTTCAGGGCACTGCATAGGCATTAATATTCAGCTTAATGATCTGTGAATGCTATTAGATTTTTATGTACTACCTCTAGGGGCTATGATGTAGCACTTGGCACAGAATGGTTGAAGAAATTGGGCACACTTGAATGGAACTTTGAGGAACTCTTTATGAATTTTTCAGTTTGTGGACACATATTCTTTACATGGCATTAAACCTAAGCAACTCTGCATTGTCGATATGAAAGCCTTCTCCAAAGATTTATCCATGGCCAAACCAGCCTTCATGATTCAAGTTTTGTCAGCAAAAGTACAACCTTTGGAAGTCCCATCGGTTGAAAAGCCAAAAGAGTTGCGGGATTTATTGGCTCAGTATCAAGATACTTTCCAGGTCCCACATGGTTTACCTCCTAAGCATGATTGTGATCACCATATTCCTTTGCTAGAAGGAGCATTAACAGCATCTCGTCCACCTTATAGGCACTCCCCTGTGCAAAAAGAAGTGATTGAGCAACAAGTTCAAGAGGCACTTAAGATGGGTTGATCAGGCTGAATACTAGCTCTTTTGCAGCCCCAGTACTTTTGGTTAAAAAAGCAGATAGGTCTTCGCACATGTGTATTGATTATAGAGGGCTTAATGCCATTGTAATCAAGGATAAATTTCTAATTACATTGGTTGATGATTTGTTGGATGAGCTAGTAGGCTCTACGTTCTTTACCAAGCTGAATCTCCATTCGGGATACCATCACATTCGTTCCCATGAAGATGATATCCACAAAACAACCTTTGGTAGACATGAGGGCCATTATGAATATTTAGTAATGCCCTTTGGACTCACCAATGCTCCTTCTACTTTTCAACACTAAATGAATACTATATTCAAGCCATTTCTCAGGAAGTTTGTGCTGGTTTTTTTTGACGATATTTTGGTGTATAACCAATCCTTTGAATTGCATCTCCTACATTTGGCAGAAGTCTTTAGCATTCTACGTCAGCATTTCTTATTTTGAAAGCAGTCCAAGTGAATCAGCAACCTATTTTGGCCATATTATTTCTTGGGAGGGTGTGTCCATGGAGGAAGACAAGATTCATGCAGTAGCTTCTTGGCCAGTACCTACTTCTATTAAGGCCCTCAGAGGATTTTTGGGGCTTGTAGGGTGTTATCGCAAATTCATTAAAGGCTCTGGTATCATTGCTACTCCCTTGACTGACCTTTTAGAAAAAGATTCATTTGTGTGGAATATAAAGGCCCAACAAGCATTGTTGGCACTTAAAGATGCATTAGTTTCTAATCCAGTTTTGGCTTTACCAGATTTCTCATTACCTTTTGTTGTGGAATGCGATGCTAGCGGCCTCAGCATGGGAGCTGTGTTGTCTCAGCAAGGCAAACCAATTGCTTATATTGGTAAAGCATTCACACCAAAACGACAAGCATGGTCTACTTATGAGAAGGAACTTCGTGCAATTCTGTTCACCATAGAAAAATGGCGACATTATCTGATGGACTGGTACCATTCGCACAGATCATCAAAGCCTGTGACATTTACTCCAACAAAGAGCCAACACTCCAGCCCAACATAAATGTCTAATTCATCTCATGGATCTTGACTTGCAGCTAGAGTATAAGGAGGGTAAACATAATCAGGCTGCAAATGCATCATCTAGGCTTGAAGAGTATAAGGTTCTCCATGCTATTTCAGGACCTGTTCTTCAATGGCTCGATGAATTAAGAAAATACTACACCACTTATGCAAGTCTTATTCAACTCTTACAACAATGGCATATGGTCTCCTTTCTCATGATAAGTACAACTTCCGTCATGGAATTCTATGGTATAAAAATTGCATTTGCTTTCTCCAACCATTGATTTTGTTCTTAAATCACTTCATTTGGCACATGATTCTTTAGAAGGAGGACATTCTGGGTTCCTTAAAACTTTGCATTGCCTAAAACATAATTTCTATTGGAAGGGCATGTCTACTACAGTAAAATCTTACATCAAAGCTTGTGATGTGTGCCAACGTTGCAAGGTCAACCACCAAGCACCTGCAGGCCTACTTCAACCCTTACCGATTCCCAATCGTATTTGGGAAGACATTGCCATGGACTTCATTGAAGGACTTCCTATTTCAAGGAAGAAATCAGTTATATTGGTGGTTATTAATCGTCTTTCAAAATATGGCCACTTTCTACCAATGAAGCACCCTTATTCAGCTAGAGATGTCGCTGATTTATTTGTTCATGAGATAGTTCGCTTACATGGCATACCCACCTCCATAGTTTCTGATCGTGATGCTCTCTTCTTAAGCTCCTTTTGGCAAGAATTATTTGCAACAAGTAAAACACAACTATAAATGAGCTCAACATACCACCCTCAATCAGATGGCCAATCTGAAGCATTAAATAGATGTCTACAAACTTATTTGAGGTGTTTCTGTTTTCAAAAACAAAATGCTTGTATACAATGGATTCCTTGGGCTAAATATTGGTACAATACCAGTTTCCATTCTTCTACTGGATGTTCTCCATTTGAGGCTGTATATGGCAAGCCTCCTCCGCCTATTTCTACATATACAGTAGACGCTTCCTTCACAGTTGATGTAGCTACCACTTTGCGTGGTCGTGATCAAATTCTCCATGAGTTACGTGAGCATGTAATACATGCCTAGCATCAGATGAAGCAACAGCTGAGGAAAAGAGAATAGACCGAGCGTTTGAAGAGGGAGATTGGGTCTATCTTAAACTGCAACCATATCGACAAAATTTGCTTGTCCAGCGCTACAACTATAAATTAGTTGCATGATATCATGGCCCTTATCAAGTACTTTGTCGTATAGGGGCTGTAGCTTATCAACTTAAATTGCCTTTGGGATAAAAAATTCATCACACTTTTCATATATCTCAATTAAAAAAGAAGCACGGGCACCATGTTGTACACAATGAGCTACTACCAAAGATGTTGGAGGAATGTCCACAACCTTTCAAGCTTCTGGGATGCCAAATGGTTAAGCGAGACAATAAGGCAGTCACCCAGCTTCTGATACATTGGGCTACCCATTCAGTGGAGGATGCTACATGGATTGACTACAATGTTCTTAAACAGAGATTTCCAGACTTCAACCTTGAGGACAAGGTTTAATAAGGGAGGGAGATTTGTTTAGTTGTAGCTTTAAAATAACTGACAGATATGTCAGTTAATTCTGTTGCACAATTGGTTGGTTTCATGCCAATTTTGGTTGTAACAGGGAGACCCAAACTGTGGAGATCTCCTACGGTACAAGTAGCAGTCAATGCCTATCAAAAGGGGTGTGTTGTGATTTAGCCACCCTTCCAAATTCCCCTGTTATTCCTCTGTTTGCCTCTCTCCCAAACACCTTGGCTATTACTTGGTTTCAGAGCAAAGCCAACTCCTCCTCCACTTCTTCTTCTCCTACTTCTGCACCTAACACCATATACATGTACCTTGACCATTCCCAAGTACCTTGCATAAACTAGAGCAAAAGATAGGTTTAAAGTTGGCAAGGGATCTTTATAATTTTGAGGCATTTTCTCTTTTAAGGGCATCTCCAACCCTTTGCTCCCAGCAGTATTTAGAAGATTGATCTAAGATCATGAGACTTTTTGTTTCATGAAAGGTTTCTAGAGATATTTCACGAGAAAAGTCGTATTTATGTCAGTGCATAGTAGTCTTGAACCCCAAACTCCTTTGATTTGGCAATTGGCAATTGACTTCAATGCTTTGACATAGGTCTTCTCTCACAATCCTATATCACTGAAAATTCCTAACATATCTATCACTAATGATACATGTTTTCCTTGGTAACAAATGCCATTAAATGGGTTGGGATAGCTACTGGAGTGGAAGAAATCAAAATTTCCCTTTTGGCTTGTGATAGTGCCTTAGCCTTCCATCCTATACATGACTATATCATGTAAGTTTGTTTCCTTCCATTTGTAATTATGCATTCTAGGTACACCGCATTTCTAAATTCTTTTTAAAATCCTAATAATGCCTTAATGGACTTCTAACTTAAATCATCCACTACCTTACTAAGAAATCTCTTAGTTTCTTAACATTCTCTGTGTTCTTCAAGGTATAATCTTTACACTTGTGTGATGCATGGAACATAGAGATTAGTTTTTTACATGTAGTTTCCTTATGGATTATTTTCTTGATTTTTGTGGTTGTAGGTTTCTCTATGTATTTCAAGAAAGTTCAAATGAGCGATTTTCTATGCTTTCTTGATGCTTTAGGAGGGTATATGGATGATATCAAAGCCATGTTTGCAATGTTTTCTTGATTAAAGAATAGAGTTTTTGTCATAATTTGCACATAAAATCTCAATCAGGCAAAATATAAACATCAAGGATTTTTAATGGGTAGGGGCGTCTTGGAGAAAACATATTTATGTTGCCTAATAGAGGGAAAGTCCTCATAAGAGGTGGATGGGAGACCGTTATAATTTTAGATCCCAAATAGACTCTTTTGGGCATGTTTTCACAATTTCAAATTTCGCAAGAATTTTTAGAGTTTAGAAGTGATAAAAAAATGTTTGTAATTTTTGTGGAATTTTGTTTCATTAAATCCAAGTTTGTTCGTAAGTTACGGTGATTTCGAGTTGTTATGGGCAAATCAATACAAACTTACCAAATTCTTAATTTCTGGAATGCATGGGGCCTATATTCAATAGAGACAAATTGAATCTCACTTGGCCATATATTCAAGAGAATTGTGAACTCCTTAGCCTAATTGGCCTCATCTTGGATCTTGCATCCGAATCAATTTTGCACCCAATCAATGAATTGAAGATAAAGTCCAACATGCACACACACATGAAAAGCATCTTTCAAACAAAGAGTTGACAATTCAAACCATTATGAATGGATTTATAATAAAAAAAGATGTGATTTGATTTAATGATTATGATTAAAATGAAAGAAATGTTAAAAAGAATAACAAACACAATACTTGTAATATAGATGTATATAATTAAATTTTATTATAATATTACTTGCATAACTTGTTAAAATTAGTCAGAGGATGTGGTAATTGTAATATAGATGTATATAATTAAATTTCTTGTAATACTATCATGTATAATTTACTAAAATTGGTTAGAGGCAATTAACTTGTAATATCGTAACATCCACTTATAAAATAAATGCAAAGACTTGTTAAACCAACAAACAAACTTGTAATGCTTATTTGATATTAAATGAGCATAATGCTTATAGGGTGGGGCTCCTATAGTGTGTGTTTGTGTGTGTGTCAAGTATGTATGAGGTTTGAAATGTAAATATGTATATGCTTACGTACATAGGGATGCATTCTCGAATATGATACATAAGAAAGATTAGAATGCAATTAAAATATAGAATAGGTCAAAGAATTAGTAAATTAACAGGATTAATTTTATTTTTTAAACAACCTAATTAAAACTTTCAATAAATCTAGTTTTCTTTATTTTCTAAATGTCAAACGAATTAGTCATAATAGTGACAATTCCTAACCTTCATTGAGATGAGGAATTTGTAACTAAAAAATTACGCTCCTGTAAGGAAGGCACAACATAGCATGCACGTAGAGTAAGACACCATATGAGATGGGGAAGGTTATGTTGTTGTCATCCAAATGTAGAATTGTTATTTAGTGTGAAACTTTGGTTATCCTAAAACTTTGAGATAAAGAATCTCATAAAGACCTCCTATCTCTCAGATCTAGAGTTGCTCATAAATAGAGAAAGGAGCTTACGAGGGTTATTATAACAAGGACACTTCATGAAATGTTGGAGAAGTTTCGCTTGAACAATTGTGAGAGAGGATCTCTCCTTTGGATAAAGAAATGTCTTCCTAAATAGTTGAAAAGGATACAGAGATGGTACAATCCACATATGCATCACCAATGGACAATTTGACGTATGATATGTAATGTACAAGGCTAAATATCTATTGTGCAAAACGAGAGGTAAGGTGTTGTCAATCTATTATAGCAGAAACTTTATACTACTATCGGGAACATTTTCAAATATCTAAGAAGAGTAAAATACCACTACCTACTCTTTGGAGATTATAAGAAGATGCTTTCATTTTCAAATACACATTACTACTTTGCTTTCCATGGTGATTCAATGATGTTGACTTATAGATTTACCAGAATTAGGTACCAAGAAGAGAAGGTGGTGGCATTTATGAAACAAGTATTCGGAATAAATTTTCCATCTCAAGGTGACTTGGACCTACCGAGTACTGCTAGCCCATCCCTCAAAAGCCAATCCTGTGAGGCTTTTCAACGAGAAACGCGACCTTAAATAATTACATTTTTTATGTCTTTCTTATCTTTCTCTTTGAAAAGCCTATATATGGTAACCTAAATTTTGGGAATGGAAATTATTGTTTGCAGAACATAAAGATTTTTGCCAAATTGAAAATTGATTGGCTTTTGAGAATGTGTTTATTGTTGAGGCTTTCTTTTGCAGAGACAAGTTGCAAACGTTTAGCATTTCTTTTTATAGATTATTACATAAGTTCCTTTTGCTTACCCTTATGAAATTCAAGTTAAAGTGAGTCAATCTTTTGCCTGAATCAGCTGCACCTTACCCGACTCCTCCTCGACGCCAGTTGTCACCTTCACTCTATGTCGCGGCCCAATCGACTTGAGGAACGGCAGATGCGTTCATAGGCGGAGGTCGACGAAAGGATCACGTTGTCAGAGATTGAAACCATCGATCGAAACCGCCATGGGGCATGGAGGCAACGTCGGAGCCAGCGGGTGGTGATCACGATGGGAGGAGGAGAGCGGTGGTGGGAAGAGAAGATCGGTGGTGAGGTGAACACAGCATCGACGATGGCAGAGGCGTCGAGGTAGCTGGAGCGGGAAGGGGGTGGGCTGATGCGAACGGCCTCGTCGGCGAAGGTGAGAAGGATAAGCAGCATAGGGTAAGGAGGAAGGCCGGTGGAAGGGGAGGAGGAGAGGATCTAACTAACCTCAAGTGGTAGTAGTGTGGCGACGTTTCGGTGAGGAGAGAGGTGGTAGCCATCTTCGACGTTCTGGAGAGAGATGGCAACGAGGGAAAGGTCCTGCAAGGGAAGAGTGGTTGTCAAGTGCGAGAAAGAACAGAGGCGGATAGAGAGCCGACGTGGGAGCGCGTTGTCTTCGACGGGCGGAGGTGTTCCCGCAGGAAGAAGGAAGAGGAGAAAGAGAGGGAAAGGAGAAGGGGAGGGGAACAGAAAGATGTTGGAGGATGCGATGGGATGGGTGAGAGAGAGAGAGAGGGAGGATCGAGTAGGAGGGTGGATGGTCTCAGTGCAACCAGTTAGGTGGAGCAAGGAGAGATGGGTTAGCGGACGAACGAAGTGAGGAGAGAGAGGAGACAGGCGGGGAAATCGTCCAATCGGCGCGACATATCCATTGCCGCAGTTACAGTAGCAGGACTAAGTCAACAAAAAAAAAAAAAAAACTAAACAGCACCGTAAACAGTATCCTATCGACGGTGCATATATAGAAATGAAAGAAAAAAAAAATCTCTTTCTTAGCCACTGGCACTACGGAATCTGTCTGTTTGATCTCACAATGGAAGATCTAACTTTCTATGCAGATTGAGAATGTATGTTATTATTATTGTTGATTTTAACCCAAGTCCAACTCATATTATTATTTTTTTTATTATTTAAATAAAATAAATGTAATTCTTATTTTTAAATTTGAAGATTTCGATTTACATGATTAAATTAGTTAGACTCAATTTTCCGAGAGAAATATAATGGTGACCTCAAATATTTTGATGAGTTCTTGGTTTGCATCTAAAAAAAAATTTGGGATATGACATGATTAATAAGGGATGAAAAAAACACAAAATATAAAACACGTGTTGATTTTTAAATGTGAGCTAATAACCTCCGATTCATACAAAAGTGATGTTATTGATTTTCAAATTTTATGA
Organism: Thalassia testudinum; assembly: GCA_037157565.1. NCBI lineage: Eukaryota > Viridiplantae > Streptophyta > Magnoliopsida > Alismatales > Hydrocharitaceae > Thalassia > Thalassia testudinum. The sequence continues at coordinate 130,120,239 of JAZHRO010000055.1, forward strand.
GTTCAAAATAATTTCCTATAGAGAAATAGATGTAGATTCCAAAATGTAATCTGCCTACACAAATTACAACATACAAGGAGGTTTTATTTGTAAAATCTCTATAACGTAAGCTACAAAACTTCAATTTGCATGAAACAAAAGACATTTGGTTTCTTGTGAAAGGTGTAATCTAGGTCGGGTGCGAGAATTAGGTTTCGAGATATTATGGCATAGCAACCTTAAAGGAAGTCTCATCCTCAAAACTTAAGCAAGCAGACTACGTGAGAGGGCATAAAACCTTAAATAAGAACAAGCTATGAGGATTTAGGGACATACCAGTGAATTATTTGAGGTACTTCTCCCTCATTTCAGCCTCTGGGTCCCACATGACCTTGTACTTCTGACTACGCAAGATGACCTTGAAAGGTGGACCTCCCTCTGTCTCGGCTTCTTAACTACTCAGTCTATAATAGCCACAAGCTGTTTAGGAAAATTGAAATCTAACTTCAACTACAAGTCCTTGTAACTGATTACATGCTTTGGGTCGGATGCACTTTTGTAGGTTCAAGACGTGGAAGCGATCATGCCCTTGTACCAGGCTTGGCAATGACATGACTCAGTAGTCGACAATTTCGATTCTCTCTATGATCTCGAAAGTATTTAATGCATCTACATGCTAGATTTCCCTTTACTCCAAACCTCGAAATTCTTTTCATGGGGGACACTTTGAGGAATATGAAATCCCTAACCTAAAACTCCAAGTCCCTTCACCTCTTGTCTACATAACACTTTTATTGACTCTACGTGGCCAACAATTTCTATCGGATCTACTTCATGATCTCAGTGCTTTGTCAAATGATCTTAGATCCAATCTTTCACTTTTCACCAACTTCCAACCAACACAAGGGTAAAATACACCTACGGCCATACAATGTCTCAAAAGGAGACATCTTAATGCTAGCATGGCAACTATTATTGTAAGCGAACTCCACTAATAGCAAGTAATCCTGCTAAGTACCCTTCCACACAAGAATGCAAAGCCCCAGCATGTCATCTAATGTTTAAATGGTGCCCATCTAACTATGGGTGAGAAGTGGTGGTGAATTGTAATCACATCCATAAAGCCTCTTGTAGGCTCTTTCAAAATCGAGAATAGAAACGTAGGTCCTTGTCTAAAACAATCTCCTTAAGGACCTTATGGAGCTTTACAATCTCACGCTCATATAACTCTACCTATTGTGCCATGCGGTAATTCATCCGAACTAGCAAGAAATGTGTGGTCTTCATAAGTTATCTATCACCACCCAAATCACATCATGTCCAAACTTGTACACCACACTTAGTATTTAACACCTTATAAGAATGTATTCATGAATGGGTATCGATACTATAGATCTACCCATATGTATATGTTTAAGCATAAATACACACCATTCTCATGAATCGAGACTTTCCTACATAAGTGTGTGTGTACATACCATGCTCATCTCAGCATCTTAAGTTATAACTATGCCTAACTATATATATATATATATATATATATATACACACACATCACATATATGTATCTAATGCCTACCACTACCTCATACCACCCAAATGTATATACATATATGTAAATTATACACATAAATACCACACACACACACACACACACACATATATTCACACACGAACACTATAACCCTCCATTCTCCATCTCAAACACACACAAACAACTGTTGGATTTTATTTGCCCTGAGTGAGCCATCCGAATAATGTAATGGGTTACATTTTATCTGAATAAAAGAATTAGATTATTTCGGATATATGAATTGGGTCTCTTAGTATGAATAAGATGACGTACTTAGCTAAATCGAATAAATCCAATGTATGTTAACTCAGAGATCTAAATGATTTAGAGGATCCGATAGCACATCAAAAATCACCATATCTGAATCGATCATTTACTTCTGGTCTGAGTTGAGATGGCTACCTTCTCTCAAGGCTATCACCTGAATGATGTTCTTGAATGGCAATGCAGAACTGTCACATGAGTTGGGTTAAGGAGTTGACCTGATGAAAGATGAGCTAATCAAAATCCATCTTCAATGCTATCATAGAGAAGGTACATCCTCTAACCTGAGACAGATGTGTCTTTGTTGACGAACACATGTATTTGGCAAACCAATGTTATGTGTACCCAACTTAGTGTTGATATTGAAAAGCTGGTGTATGTAGAAGGGAACAAGAGATACATGATTTCTCAAAGGGATCACATAATTCTGCTTTATAGTTGTATGAAGCAAATTAGAGGTGAGAGCTTACTTTGAGTATATTAGGAAAGGCAAATGCCACATGTGGTCGTGGAGTCCTAATCAAACTCAAGTATAAAAGAGAAGAAAGCCATCCTTTGGGAAACAAGTCGGTCTTTGTTCACGTCCCAATGATACGAAAAGATGTCAAAAATAATATTATCCAAGGAGGAATGATAATTGTCTAATAGGATTAAACCTCAGGAGTAATATTATCCTTCGCGTGTGAAAGATTCGTGGATATTTAAAATACTTAGGAAGGCAAAGTGCTATAATCCAAGAAACATGAACACTTCATTATCATCGTGATGAAATCAATAGTAATTTTGATGGATTCCTACTTAAAAAGAAATCAATTATTATTTAAAGAGCTAAATATCATTTGATTTAACATTTATTTAGGCATAATGTGATTAGACTTAATCCAAAAGGTTTGGATGAAAATTAAATATTGTTTGAATATTAAATCCAAAGTCCCCATAAATAATTATGGGCTAAACATGCAAAAATCAAGTAGGATTATATCCCAACCCTTGGATCGAGATCCGAGGATTTTCATCATATTGAGATTTGATTAGATCACTATATATATATATATCTTTCAAAGAGAGAAAACCCTAATTGATTCTTGTTTCCCAATCATCCACCACCACTGCCAAGGGAGAGAAGCAACACCGGCCTCCTCTTCTACCCCTGCTATTCTGGACATCCAGATTCCTGTCTGGACTTCCACCAGCTCCACAAGAGGTCTAGCAACATTGTTGGATGTCAAGGAGCATTGGCTTTAGATGATCCTTGATACTGGTGGATGACTCTTTTTCTTGAACGTGTGAGGAATTTGTTCTTTTCTCTAGAAAATGGTGTGGATCACGACATAGGGAGAACATTGCTCTTGGGATTCATAAAGGAGCTCACAAGGATCAAGGATAAAGTGTTCTCTACGCAACAGGTTTCATCAACCTACCAAGGTCTTCTCCATACTGAGACATAATAGGAGGCATCACACTCAAGGTGCTGAACTACACCACCTACAAAGGTATACTTCTATCTCGTAGGACCCCAGAATGGGTAAAAACTAGTTTCTCTCATGTGGTTCAAATTCTAGGGTGTTTTGTTTAATTACTGATCCATTTTTGGGCATCAATCCATGATCATTTTTGAAATTTAAAATATTGACTTCACACTTCCATGATACCATGGAGCGATTCAATCGCCTCCCAACAGTGGTATCAAAGCCTGGTCAATCCAAGTTTTAATAAAAAACATGCAAATTTGGGTTTTAAACACATTTAGTTGCTCAATATCAGAAGATTAGAATTTGAAATTCATTTTGGTCGCCTAGCAGACATTTGACAATGATGTCAAACATTTAATGGGTAGTATAAAGGACATTTGATCACCATACCTGATCAAGCTCATGCGGGCTTTAGCTCGAGTTGCTATTTCATGGGGAAGAGGGGGCTTTCACGGATAGCTTAGTTGAAGTAAAGGTGCTTTCGTCAAGGTAGGCAGTTGATTCCCATCAGTCAAAGCGAGAGACGATAGAAGATTAGTCGCCTATGCCCACGGTGCTATCTTCTCTCCAACGTAGGGCCTTTTACTTCGTATTCCTCGTCGACCTAAGGTTTTGACCATAAGTGTGGGGGGATTCTCCTACCCTAGCTTCCATTGAGGTCTTGTTGACCAGGCAGGAAGGGGCAACAATGGTTCCTGGACTTGCTGCGCTCGACCTTCCTTCGCACCTATTATTTGGAGGGAAGGAGCCTGACTTGCACACAATGCGAGAGGACTAGGAGTGCGAGACCGTCCATGAATTTGATGACGAGGCAGATTCATTGAAGGTGAAGGAGGTTCTTCAAAGGACGTAGAAGTTGCAGAAGTAGGCCTTCAGCACCGACTCATCCTGCGAGGTTTTAGAGGTCTGCTCGGATGCTTTGGAGCAAATGAACCTTCAAATAAAGAACACGATGTTGGAGCAGTTGACTTCCAACATTGAATGGGTGTCCTTGCCTTCGTGCACCTTGATAAACACCAGTTTATCAATCACTCTTAAGCCTAAATCACATCCAGTTCCCAAGTTTTTCACATTACATTATGGTATTGAGTTGCATTTAGGCATTTAGAATTTAGGCATGCATTACATTGCTTTCTTCTCTTTTTGTGTGTTAATACATTCATTTTCTCTTCTCTTTTTGTGTGTTAATAGATTCATTTCATTGTTAGGGTTGAGAATATAGTACCAATTATCTAAACCCTGGCAATGTGAAAGGCAAAAACCTAGAAGAAAAAGATAGCAGCATCATTCTAGCTGGATTCTAGCTCAACCCAGCTCAATCCAGCTCACCTCAAATGGATTCCAACTCAACCCAACTCAAGTTAGCTAGATCCAGCTCATTCCAACTCCACCCAGCTCATAGCAGCTCCACTCAACTTAGCCTAGCTACTAGTCCTCAACTAGCAAAGCTAAGTTAGTTGAAGAGTCCACAATTAGCTTAGGGAAGCTCAATCACCAGCTTATGAAGACTCAACTAAGCTCAACCTAGTTGAGCTTGTCTACTGGAACTAAGCTAACTAGCTTAGCTAGTTAGGGTGTTTTCAAGCAGATCAGCTTCGGCTTCAAGTAGATCAGCTTCGGCTCTCCTCAACTCCAGATTAGTTGAGTCTAGCACAACTCAGCTCATCTTACACAGCTTAGCTACTAGCAAATAATTAGTTAGCTAAGCTAGTAGATGAACTCGTAGAAAGTCCACATCAGCTATAGTACAGCTACATGCAGACACAAAGCAGCTCCTCCAACTTAACCCTAGCTCCTCCCCTACTCCTCTACAAGCTAAGCTTTACTCCTTTTCTCCACTCTCCATGGCCGGCTGTAATGACCCGTTACCTTTTTAGCCATTTAAGACGTCTGAAGTTTTAGTCAGACATTTGTCCAGATGTCTGGACACGTGCCCAGACGTTTGAAAGTGAGTTTTTCGTACTGTGCGGTGCGCTCTGCGTGTGGGCGGCTGATCAGTCAACCGTATAGGTTGTTAATATGATGTTTTATCGTTGAAATATGTATAGTGGTTAACCTAATTCGGCCCTAACCATCTCTTTACAAAATTTTTAACCTGGCCTACTTGATTTTATCTTATCACTTTTAGACCCAGGGTCGAACTAAGGGAAGTGGGGTTCAAGTCGAGTTTCTACGCTTTTCCTAAAACGTGTCTCTTCCGTTCGTTTATTCTATTTTTGATGTTTTTCTTATTTAGATTTTTTTATGGTAATCCTTGTCCTTGAGGCACACCCTCAAAATTGTGTCCTTGGCTTTTAGCCAAAACAGAGTTCCAAAACAAATCTTGCTATTCGCAAGACGGGGTACCTGTAAGTCAAAAATTATCTTTTCTCTTTTATATACTTTTTTTTATCTTTTTACTAAGAAAGAAGCGAACAGACAGAAAGTAAATATAGTATGTATATATATATATATATATTATATATATATAAAGGGGTAGGGGTGGAGGTGACGATGGAGTGTAGCACTGTGTCAGGTTGGTCGTCGTCTAGAAAGACGCAACCAACACGACTAGGTGCCGCGTGGAGTGTGGATGGATGATGGATGATGTATGGGTCCACGCTTTTTGTACACGTGCACCGGGAAATATCAGCAACTGGTGCAGATATTCCTGCGATACAGCGTATAGTAAATAACGTGAAAATATATGTGCATATGTATGTATATAAGTAAATATATCTATATATATATAAATGTATAGGTATATATGTATAGACACCTATATATATATAATACTATATAGAAGTATATATATATATGTATATAAGTATATGTATCTAGATATATATATATATATATATACATAACTATATAGATATACTATGTATATAAGTATATATATATATATAGATATATGTATGTATGTATATATTTATGTATGTATATATATGTTACTATATATAACTATACTTATAGTGTAAGTGTGTGTGTGTGTGTGCGTAAGTGTGAGTGTAGGTGTGTGTACGTTGGTGAAGGTGTGTGTGTGTGTTGTGAGTAGAGAGAGAGAGAGAGAGAGAGAGAGAGAGCGCCAGAGAGAGAGAGAGAGTGGGAGAGATCGCAGAAGGGACGAGTTAAGTCGTCGGTGGATGGCGGCAGACGTCTGGAGCCGCGTCGTCTGCAGGCGGAGGCGGACGTCTGGAAATGGCGTCTGCAGATGGAGGTGATGCGTCTGTAAGCCAAGTGCGAGGGCGAAGAGCCGGCGATGGCGCGGAGGAGCGAACGTGGAGGAGGGTCTACGGCGGTCGCGGAGGGGTGCGGAGGTTGGCAGGGGACGGCGAGAGGGCTTAGCCGGCCGCTGCAGTGCGCGCAGCGGCCGGTTAAGGGTGCAACGGCGAAGGCGACAAAACGGAGAACGAGCGGGGCGGGCCCTGCAGTCGCGCGCGGAGGTGGAGAGCACCTGCGGGGAAGGTCGCGGAGGAGGCGGGGGGAGCTGCTGCTGCTGCTACTGCCGCCGCTTGGCTACTGCTGCTGCTACTTCAAGCTTCGGACCTTGAAGCGGCGGCAATGGCGTGGAGACAAAAAAATGAAAAAGAGAAAACACTACGCCCACCGGCTCGTTGAAGAGCTGGGCGATGGTGTTCCCACTGTGGTGGTGTGCACCACAGTGGGCTCTCCTGCTCGCCGGGTGTCTCCTCGAAGGAGGGCCAACGTATGGGAGGGGAGAATGGTGGAGAGGAAGGTGGTGGCTGCGGGTTTGCTTCCTGCAGCAGGGTATGTGTCACGAGGAAGAGGCTGCGGCTTTAAATAGAGGAGGAGAGCGTGGCCATGCAGCATGCGAGGAATGGGGGAGATGGCCACCGCAGGGAATGGTGCGAGAAGGACAGCAGGGAGTGGCGTTGGCAGGACGTGCAGCTGCAGCATGGCGTGGAGTGCATGCAGCCGCGGGAAGAAGAAGAACCGCGGGAAGAGAAAAGAAAGAAAGAGGAAATAAAAAATAGAGAGGGGACTTTTTGCAAAGAGGCACTTGCGAAAAAATGTAAATATGCAAGCCATTTATTCCATTCTCTTCTCCTCTCAATTAAATGCATGAATGCAAGTGTTTTTACAAATGCAACTATACAATCCTAATATGCAACGTTAATGCTAGGAAATAGCATAAGAAGGCTTTATTACAGGCGTATTTTGAGGTGCAAACATATACCTCCATGCCTATCTTTTGCTAGTCCCTAGCAAAACAGTATTTAGAAATGATCTTAAGCTGAAGATTTTCTTCTGAGGTGATATAGGTGTGTTTATTGTCGGATATTGTGAGAACCAATTGTAGAGAATATTACCAGTACTTTAAGTCTCACATGACATAAATCATCTCTCAACTAACCAGGACTCTTGATATTTAAACCTTAAGTACGATTTCCAGGACCCAGGAGGTTTTTGCCGTACTCGAGAGCTCAAGAGGTTATGGTTTGTGCATAGTGAAGGATCAAGACTGACCAGATGAACATTAAAACTCAATCCCAGGGTTTCACGAATTTTTAAGTACAGGTTGGTCCCAGTTTCAACTCGTGTCTTAGGATTGACCCTTAAGACGATTACGGAAAACTCAACTCCCATTTTTTGATTTTTTTTTTCTAGCTCACAGAAAAACAAAGTATACAGACATTTATGAGATATACTGACTCTTTTGCAACATCTTTTTTTTTTTTTTGAAACACGTGTCAGTATATCTCTTACAACAAATTTTGAAAGAGACACTTTTTTTTTTTTGGTGGGAGAGTTTCTTTTTGGTGGAAAGAGTCACTCCTAAACACAAGACTAAAGTCTGGGATAAAAAGTCGACCTGCGCGCACAGATAAAGACTCCACCTTCCCTAATGAACAGTAGGGTTGGATCTTATATTCACCTGGTCTTTCCTGATATGTGTAGTGTGAACCAAGTTTACTTAAGCTCTCAAGAAAAAGCAAACCAACGGTTCCTGTACTGGTGTCTCAGGTACAAGAATACGTCCTTAGTTAGGAGAGATTTTGATCTATTTCATCAATGCTTTAAGTGAATTAAGCCGAGCCTGAGCGAATCAAGCTTCTGTGGCCTGAAATTCTTCAAAACAGAGGTTGAATATCCATAAACACTTATTGTATTTTTGTTTCAGCTTTCAGATCATTACTAAACACCATTTATTATATATATATTTTTTCTTTTTTCTTTTTTCTTTTTCTTGCATATTTATAAATAGGTGGGAACTGTATGATACCATAAAATACCCAGATCCTATGGATGCCTATCCACCCCACCCATGCTAAACAATGCTATGTCCTCATATGCATGCAGGGAAAGGCAGAGAAAGGACGAAAGATCGGGTAACAAGACCTGAGGTTCAGGGTATAGATCAGGGTGGTAGGGTGGGTGGATGGTGGGTGGTGAAGAGAAAAGTGAAGTGATCGCGATAGAGGCGTGAAAAGTGATGGTGGATGGTGAGAGATTTGGCATTTTCTAGGATGAGAGTGTCCCAGGCATATCAGAAAATAGATCAGGAAGAAGTTGGCCCTTAGATTGGCCAAGAAGAGGGGATTTTTGGATAGATGGATCCAAAAGGGAATAGCCCCAGTGAGTAAGATGTGGGCTCAAGGTCCCAGTGTGGAGTTGCAAATCCGCCTGATTTGGCGGGAAAGAAAGGGAAATCCGATCTTCCATAGTGTGGACCGGTGGTGAGCAGCCCGGCGATGACTCAGACCACGAGATATGGGAAGCGGAGAAAACCTCGTCAAAAGTCTGGTCAGGAGAAGGTATGGGAATAGGGAGGGATTGGGGAACGTCACAATTTGTATAGGTCAGGCAGTCATCAGGTAATTCGCAGCAGTCTGAATCGTCTCCAATTAGTTCGATACACGTACTGACAGTCATGTCCTCGTCAGACGTGTCATCCTTGATGTAATTGCTATCAGCATGAGAGTGCGGTGCTGCAGCGGGATTAACCTGAAATCCCGGAGGAATACTTGAAGCTTGCAGAATTTGATGTACCTGTTCCTGAAAAGGTTGTACCTGTGGTTGCAGATCACAGGGTATGAGGTTTTGCGAGTTTAGAACAGGTTGGGCAGGAAGAGTGCCCTGAGATCGAGTCACCATGCTTAGTTGACTAATCTCAGCATTCTGCTGCGCCAAGTGCTGAAGAGAGGTCATGTTCTCTTTATGGTGCTTTGACATTTCCGTCATCATTCGCATCAATTTATCAAGAGGCTTTGATGCGTGTTTGATTTGTGGTACGCAAGGGCCTAATGACAGATTTGCCATAGGATTAGACTGGGCCCTTGGGATGACGGGTGCGGACGATCGCATCGGTCCACCAGCGGGGTTTTGGTGCTGCGGGTTGTTGGACCATGAAAAATTCGGATGATTGTGCCACCCTGGGTTATACGCTGCAGAAAATGGGTTGTTCCCTAGGGTGTAGAAATCTTCTATTCCAGAAGACGTGTCCGCATATGTGTCCGAGCACACGGAGGCTTGGTCCTCCGTGTTGAAATACTGGCTCGCAGAAGCCAGTTCCACATGACTTACCGAGTCGCTTGGCGCGACATTCAATAAGGAAAGTCTTGCAGGGTTTCTCAGGATAAGCCTGGTGTTGAAAGAATTGGAATTGTGACGAAGCGGTGAGGTGGGGGTGTGTGCCATGTTTGTGGAGGAGGACGATTCGGCTTTTTTTCTAAATTTAGCAGTCAATTCAAACAGTTCAGGGTTTGTGACCTCCTCCCAAACATGAACTACGCAGGAAGAATTGGGGAGATGAGAAGGGAAGAGAGAGATGAGAGAAATGACGCCGCAAAGGTACACTTGATTATAAATCAATACAGTCAAGTTCCTAACCTCTACAGTGTGCCCTTAGACCTAAAGATCTAAGTTACCAACTATCACGAACTACGGAACCGAATGCGAGCACCGCGGAACCACCGGGCCAGATTGAAAGGCCGTTTGCCCCAGTCTTAGACACCCGATAGCACGCGGGAACTCTCACCAGCACGTAGTCGCTACACGTAGGTAGTTAGACCTCCAATCCTTAGTAAGGGTCAAGTTACTACCAATTTTACCTAGAGGCTTAGGATCAAGTTCTTCTGGAATGTGAAGGGTGTTATTTACGGGTAATGCCCAAGTGATTGATTTTCACAGTGTGTAAAAACAAGCATGCAACGCGGAAATCTCCCCGAATTGAAGTTTTTATTGGTGAATGATTTTTTAGAGTTCAGCCTTAAGTAGTATCAATTTTAGTATTTTGCTAAATTACCAATTCAACCAATCTCCGGGTTTTTGCAAAAATATAGGTTTTCTTTCTAAGCCCAAGAAACCCTTCTTCAATATCAGTTGGTTAATGCATGCTAAAGTGCAATGGGCTACCCTAAATGGAGATTTCTATGTGTGGATGCACGAATCAGTTTTATATCAATGTGAAAAGGAGCCAAAGCACTTTAATTCAAGTGTTCCCAATCACCAAAAATGATTTCCACACACAAGGCTTCAACCAAAAGATAAAGAAAATCAAATTGTTAGGGTTGAAGTATTCAGGATCGAATCTTAGGCAAGTTGAAAAGTCGTGGTGGGGTTGGAATCAACTCAATTCCAAGTCTTCCCACAAAAAATGTGATCCTGAATTAAAGATAAGTGAGGTAAAAGAGGGATGCAAACAATCTTTTTCTTTACCTCAGAGAATATTTCCCACGGCGAAAAATCCCAAAATCAAGATTCTCGGATTTTCGCTATGCGAAGTGTGGCGGGAAATCCCGAGGTAGTAGGAGTGAAGACAACAAATCAAACAAGTGAAATTTAATCCACTTGTCTCAAGAAATCCCAAGAAGTTTTTCTAGTTTTTTTTTATTTTATTGAGGTGGCAAGTTAATCCTAGTTTGCTAAGAAAAGAAAACCTACTTGTTCGGCAACATGTGCGAAGCTCCAATCCGGTGTCGGCATCTTCATGCTCTCGTTCCCGCCTTGGATCTGCCCTCGTTCCCGACTTCGTCTGCTTTCCTTCTCCTTCCACCAAGTTCACCTGCACACCAAAAACAAAAATACCCGTGAAGAGAAGAGAAAAATTAAAAGGAATTGAATAGAAACTTACTTGAAGGCGCACTTCCCCGGCAACGGCGCCAGAAAAGGATGATCGGTCGACCGTATAGGTTGTTAATATAATGTTTTTATCATTGAAATATGTATAGTGGTTAACTTAATTCGACCCTAACCATCTCTTTACAAAATTTTTAACCTGGCCTACGTGATTTTATCTTGTCACTTTTAGACCCAGGGTCGAACTCATGGAAGTGGGGTTCAAGTCGAGTTTTTACGCTTTTCCTAAAACGTGTCTCTTCCGTTCGTTTATTCTGTTTTTGATGTTTTTCTTATTTAGATTTTTTTATGGTAATCCTTGTCCTTGAGGCACACCCTCAAAATTGTGTTCTTGGCTTTTAGCCAAAACAGAGTTCCAAAACAAGTCTTGCTATTCGCAAGACGGGGTACCTGCAAGTCAAAAATTATCTTTTCTCTTTTATATACTTTTTTTTATCTTTTTACTAAGAGAGAAGCGAACAGAAAGAAAGTAAATATAGTATGTATATATATATTATATATATATAAAGGGGTAGGGGTGGAGGTGGCGATGGAGTGTAGCACTGTGTTGGGTTGGTCGTCGTCTAGAAAGACGCAACCAACACGACTAGGTGCCACGTGGAGTGTGGATGGATGATGGATGATGTATGGGTCCACGCTTTTTGTACACGTGTACCGGGAAATATCAGCAACTGGTGCAGATATTCCCGCGATACAGCGTATAGTAAATAACGTGAAAATATATGTACATATGTATGTATATAAGTAAATATATCTATATATATATAAATGTATAGGTATATATGTATAGACACCTATATATATATATGTATATATATATGTATGTTTATATGTATATAGCTATGTATATATGTATATAAGTATATATATATAATACTATATAGATGTATATATATATATGTATATAAGTATATGTATATATATATATATATATGTATATATATATAAGTATATGTATAAGTATATATATATATAAGTAGATATATATATGTATATATATTATATATATATGTATGTATACATAACTATATAGATATACCATGTATATAAGTATATATATATATATAGATATATGTATGTATATATATGTTACTATATATAACTATACTTATAGTGTAAGTGTGTGTGTGCGTGCGTAAGTGTGAGTGTAGGTGTGTGTACGTTGGTGAAGGTGTGTGTGTGTGTTGGTGTAGTGTGTGCTGTGAGTAAAGAGAGAGAGAGAAAGAGAGAGAGAGAGCGGGAGAGAGAGAGAGAGCGCCAGAGAGAGAGAGAGAGAGAGCGGGCGGGAGAGATCCCAGAAGGGACGAGTTAAGTCGTCGGTGGATGGCGGCAGACGTTTGGAGCTGCGTCGTCTGCAGGTGGAGGCGGACGTCTGGAAATGGCGTCTGCAGATGGAGGTGATGCATCTGCAGGCCAAGTGCAAGGGCGAAGAGCGGGCGATGGTGTGGAGGAACGAACATGGAGGAGGGTCTGCGGCGGTCGCGGAGGGGTGCGGAGATTGGCAGGGGACGGCGAGAGGGCTTAGCCGGCCGCTGCAGTGCGCGCAGCGGCCGGTTAAGGGTGCAATGGCGGAGGCGACAGAACGGAGAACAAGCGGGGCGGGCCCTGCAGTCGCGCGCGGAGGCGGAGAGCACCTGTGGGGAAGGTCGCGAAGGAGGCGGGGGGAGCTGCTGCTGCTACCGCCGCTTGGCTACTGCTGCTGCTTCTTCAAGCTTCGGACCTTGAAGCGGCGGCAATGGCGTGGAGACAAAAAAGCGAAAAAGAGAAAACACCACGCCCACCGGCTATTTGAAGAGCTGGGCGGTGGTGTTCCCACTGTGGTGGTGTGCACCACAGTGGGCTCTCCTGCTCGCCGGGTGTCTCCTCGAAGGAGGGCCGGCGTATGGGAGGGGAGAATGGTGGAGGGGAAGGTGGTGGCTGCGGGTTTGCTTCCTGCAGTAGGGTATGTGTCGCGAGGAAGAGCCTGCAGCTTTAAATAGAGGAGGAGAGCGTGTCCATGCAGCATGCGGGGAATGGGGGAGATGGCCACCGCAGGGAATGGTGCGAGAAGGGCAGCAGGGAGTGGCGTTGGCAGGACGTGCAGCTGCAGCATGGCGTGGAGTGCATGCAGCCGCGGGAAGAAGAAGAACCGCGGGAAGAGAAAAGAAAGAAAGAGGAAATATAAAATAGAGAGGGGACTTTTTGCAAAGAGGCACTTGCAAAAAAATGTAAATATGCAAGCCATTTATTCCATTCTCTTCTCCTCTCAATTAAATGCATGAATGCAAGTGTTTTTACAAATGCAACTATACAATCCTAATATGCAACGTTAATGCTAGGAAATAGCATAAGAAGGCTTTATTGCAGGCGTATTTTGAGGTGCAAACAACGGCGTGCAGAGACCCTCTCTCTCTCCTTTGCCCCTCACTCAAACCCTAACCCCTCTCCTATATATACCCCCCTCCCTTCTCCTCTCCTCTCCTCCTCACATCACAGCACAGCCACCTCCACCTTCTCCTGCGACAGCCACCTTCCCATCCCTGCTGTTGTAGCTAGCGAGGGAGAAACGGGGAAAAGCGAGAGCGAGAGAGTGCGAGGGAGTCAGAGCGGGGGAGGAGGAAGACAATCGCGGGAGCTCGATGGAGCCCAAGGAGGAGCTCGTAGGAGAGAGGAGGATGTCTGCAAGGAGCTGCTCAAACTCCTGCAGTGGCTGGAGCTGCCGTTGCGGGCGGAGGTGCGAGTAGAGAGAGCTGCGAGGAGGTTCTGATACTGGAAGTTTTCCAATATCAGACGTTTGGAGTGAAGTCCAGACGACTGGCGAGGCACATGGACGTCCAGAGCTATGGCCAGACGTCTGAAAGCACGTATCGCGCGAGGTACATACGTTCCTGCGCTGATTTCCGCCATGCAGAAGATCTTAGTGCAGGAGTTGTTGAGCTAAAATCATGCCTGCATTTTCGTACGTAGGGCAGGCTTTGGGAAGGCGTGGGGTACGCTTTCCCAAGTACTTTTGGGCATTTGATCACGTCTCCAAACGTCCGAAGGTGCTTCCAGACGACCAGAGACCTTGTCCGACGTCTGGAACAGCCCTCAGAAGGCCGTAGAGGGAGTTTGGATGTCTGAATCAGCCGTAGGGAACACAAGGTGAGTTCTGACATCTTTTAAGATGTTTGGGATTAGTTCCAGACGTCTGATTTTGATCAGCAACAACGTTTTTTGCCTGTTTAAGGCCCAAACGGAATCGGATTTCTGCAAACGAAGTATCGTTGTTTTCCACTCGAGTTCCTCTACGTGTTCGTGTTGAGTATCTACTATTTTGAGCTCGTCTAATGTACATTGGCTGCTGGTACAGGTTACCAGCCAGTGGCGTGTTCAAGGTCTGCGGAGACGATGAGATCTGCGGCACAGGCCCCCCATTCCTCCCATGATACCTGGTAGAGTGGTTTAACTCAATTGTTAATATTTAAATAAGATTGTACTTGGTTGGAATAGTCGAATTGAACTCTAGGATATGGAATGAACCCTAGGGTAGAAATGAATGAGCCTGTTTGAGCTGTACTGTTTACTTGAATGCATGATTAAGATAAATTGCTAGCAAATGCCTTTAATATAATTACGAGATGCATGTTAAAATACGAGCTGCTTATATGTAATTGAGAAATTGCTGGTGAGACCACGAGTTGCATGTTTTGAGAATTGAATTATGAAAACACGAGCTGCCTGTATATGGATGAGGAACGAATTATGAAACATGAGATCTGGATCGGGATAAATGAGTTGAATATGAGCATGAACCTTACAGGGAATTAGGAGTAGAACTCCTGTGGACGAAAGGACATCTGGAATGTAGACGGGAAGTGTGCTGGCCCTTGTGCACATGGTACTAAGGAGAGCAACTGTCCCTTTTTAGTGTAGAGCGGAGCTAGCCTCCCTTGGGTTGAGACCCGGGGTTAGGATTGGCCACTCTACACCAACTCCTGTAGCCCTCGCGTACATGGTACCGAGGTGTGCTACTAGTGTAGGGAGGGAGCTAGCCACCCCACAGGGCCCGGGGTTCAGCTAGTCACCCTACACCGACTTTGTTAGGCCCTTTGGGCAAACCGGGGTAGTCAGACGAGGGTGCACGGACTGTGGAGGGGTGAGACTCCTGTTTGGTTCTGAGGGGCGAGACCCCTGTTATGAGAGGGCAAGGCCCTATATTGTTCTGTACTATACTTTAGGTGTACCCGCTAGCGGAAATGACTGACCACGTGTCAGTGCGGGGTAGCTACCCGTGCACTTATCACGCGTGCCGTAGTCACCGCTATGTCTTGACAATGACCTCGAGGTTGTTGACGGGGTGTAGGACTACCACGGGGGACTCTCCTGGCCAGGAGAGCACCACGTGTACCTTCTACTCTACAGAAAAAACTGCAATCAAGATCGTTCCCACGAGGAACATGCAAAATCAAGAAATACCTGGATACTTTGAGAAATAGATGAAACAGAAACACGTAAATGAGATAAATAGAAATGAGAAATAAATCTGTTGTTGTTTTTACTATACTTGTACTTAAATAATGTAAACACCACTCTACCCAGCGTTCGCTGACTCTGCTTTTCGTAACCATGTTTAGGACCAGGAGTTGAGCAGCTTGAGTTTCCCACTGCAGAGGGTGCTTGGCCCAGCTGAGCCCAGTCGTAGTCATTCTTTCAGCACTTTCGTTTCCCCTACTGTTGTAGTGAGTAATGGACACATAATTACTGTTCCTGTTACTTTCTGTTTCCTTTCCGTTTCCTGTTGTTGTGGTGGCATATATTAAGACAGTTGTTCTACTTTCTTTACTGCTTCGTATTTTCTTCTGCTTAGATATATTGCATTTGTGAATGTGATTTATTTTCCTACTTTTGGTTATTTCTTGTTGGACGACTAGGTCTTGGTATTAGTCGAGGCGAGCTGGTCTCGGGTCTTGTAGGGATTCGGGAGCCATATCGTAACAAAATGGTATCAGAGTAAGGTCGTCCCGAAAAATGAACCAATTAGCTTGAGAATAACCACTCACGTGCATATAACTAGGATCGCCATCATAATGTATCGCTTGATATTCGTTTCCGAGTCTTTTTCTCGATGTAATCCGATATCGTTAACACTCTTGTTCTATCTCTTACATCTCCTTGCAGATGCCTCGTCGGGGAGTTCTCGAGGCAGGTCGTGGTCGTGGATGAGGTCGGAGGGGCGGACGTGCCGAACCTGAGGTATCAGTTAACCCACCTCTTCTCCTGGGCGTTCAGGCCCAGGATCTCGCCCAACTGATCAGAGACATTGTTCGAGAGGAGCTCCACCAGCCTCCACAGGCACCTCTCCTTGAGGACGTGGAGGGGGAGTCCTAGATGGAATAGGGAGACCGTCGCAGTGCCGGACGAGCAGGAGGTGGAGGGGGTGGTTCTCCACCACCCCCACCACACTCTGATACTTCTGAGCATGAGCCCTCCTTGCCTGAAGGCGTGCCTGTTCCCCCACTGCAGCTGCACCACAAGCTTTTTGGACAGTTCCGAAAGTTGAAGCCCCCCTCCTTCAAGGGGGATGAGGACCCGTCTGAGGAATAGGACTGGATGGAGCAGATAGAGAAGGTGTTTGACACCCTTCGCCCTCCCACGGAGTGCCGCGTGGCCTTTGCCACGTATTAGCTAAAGAGCATAGCACATAGGTGGTGAAGGGCAATCAAAGGCCAAGAGGGGAGAGAGCCGACGTGGAACCAGTTCGTGGCTCTCTTCTTCAAGCAATACTTTCCGTAGACCTTGCAGGACCAAAGGAGGTGGGAGTTCCACACTCTTCACTAGGGGACATTGACGGTTAGCGCGTACTGCACGCATTTTCTGGAGTTGTCGCGTTTCACCCCGATAGATGTGTATACTAAGGAGTGCTTGTGGAGGTTTACTGAAGGGCTCCGACTTGCTATTCGGGGGTATGTCAAACCTCTGAAGTTGCCCACTTTCTCTCGTGTGGTTGAGGCAGCCATGACTTACAAGGAGACCAACCCAACCACGCGAGACACTAACAGCAGACGAAAGAGGCCCTACCAGCCAGAGTACTCTCAGGGTCGTCGGGAGCGGAGGCACACGGCACTCGCAGGAGAGCCGTCTCATTTTGCGGGGCCATCAGTGGCCTTTGGGGGCCCCATACAGGGGCCAGTTGCCAGCGCTGGACCCCCGCCTAGCAGCCAGCAGGGACCTACGGAGGGAGGAGGTCGTGTACCCCTCTGCTACCAGTGTGCCCAACCGGGCCACATCAGGAGGGACTGCCCATCTAGGGTCGGAGGACAGCAGATACTCCCTGCACCGAGCGCTAGAGGCCGAGCAGGTGGTCGTAGTCACCAGGCGCGTAGGGGAGGGCAGCAGTCACGAGTAGGGTACCGGGTAGCTATTGCTTGCCCGACCCTGAGTGTAGCTGCTTCGTCTGCATCGAGAGCTGAGAGGCGTATCAACGCCTTGACACACAGAGACGCCAAGGCTTCGAGTTCAGTGGTGGCATGTATGGTTACTGTTTCTAGCATATTAATGTACGTACTTTTTGATTTCAGTGCCACACACTCCTTCGTCACTATGAGTTTTGCTGTCAGTTTGAGGTAGGGCTGTGTACTGTTAGAGGATCCGTTTGTGATCAGAGGCCTAGGTGACCAGTTGTTTATAGCCGAGGAGGTCTACACGGATTGCGAGGTCAGTATAGAGGGACACAGCCTCCTGCTGACCTAATTGTGGTATAGATGGAGGATTTTGGCGTGATGCTAGGGATGGGTTGGTTGTCTGCCTATCACGCCTTGGTGGATTATTTCAGGAGGAAGATCGTCTTCTCCATACCGGAGTTGCCTCCCTTTGAGTTTCACAGACAACCAGTGGACGAAGGTTTCAGGTGCATCTCCGCGCTTCGGGCAACCAGGCTTTTGAGCCAGGGGTGTGAGGGCTTTTTGGCCTGTGTAGTGGCAAAGCCTAGCCCCGTGGCTGACTTTCAGAGTATCTCGGTAGTTTACGAGTACCCCGATGTTTTCCCAGAGGAGCTGCCAAGACTACCGCCTAAGCGTGAGATCAAGTTTGAGATCTCACTAGTACCGGGGACCAGCCCCATTTCTACTGCACCGTACCGGATGACACCGCTTGAGCTGCGAGAGCTCAAGTCACAGCTACAGGACCTGTTGGAGAAGGGTTTTGTGAGGCCCAGTATGTCTCCATGGGGAGCCCCTATACTGTTTGTGAAGAATAAGGATGGTACCCTGCGACTTTGTGTCGACTACCGACAGCTGAATAGGGTCACATCAAGAACAAGTATCCATTGCCGAGGGTTGACGACCTCTTCAACCAGTTGCGAGATGCCACAGTGTTCTCCAAGATAGATCTGAGGTCGGGTTGCCACCAGTTAAGGATCAGGGACACCGACGTCTCTAAGACAGCTTTCCGTACCCGATACGGGCACTACGAGTTCTTGGTCATACCATTTGGGCTGACCAATGCCCCCGCAACCTTTATGGATTTAATGAACTGTGTTTTCAGGCCGTACTTAGACCAGTTTATGATGGTGTTCATCAACGATGTACTTGTTTACTCGCGGGATCAGGTGCAGCATGGACAACATTTACGTATGATCCTGGATACCTTAAGGCGATGCAGGCTATATGCCAAGTACAGCAAGTGCAAGTTTTGGTTGAGGCAGGTGACTTTCTTGAGCCACGTGATTTCAGGGGATGGATTGGTTGTGGATCCAACCAAGGTAGAGGTCGTACTCAGGTGGGAGAGGCCATGCTCAGTGACAGAGATACGCAACTTTTTGGGACTAGCAGGTTATTACCGGTGGTTTATTAAAGGATTCTCTCATATTGCATGTCCTATGACCCAGCTAACTCGGAAGACCGTGCCCTTTGCCTGGACAGATGAGTGCAAGACATGTTTTCAGGAGCTGAAGGGGAGACTGACTTCAGCTCCTGTGCTTACCATTCCAGACAGTAAGCACCGATGCTTCGTTGCATGGGTTAAGGGGTGTGCTCATGCAGCGGGGTCACGTTGTCGCTTACACTTCGCGGCAACTGAAGCCCCATGAGCATAGCTACCCTACCCATGACTTAGAGCTGGCAGCAGTTGTCTTCGCGCTGAAGACATGGAGGCACTACCTTTACGGTGAGACTTTCGAGATTTTCACAGATCATAAGAGCCTTAAGTACTTATTTGACCAGAAGGAGCTTAACATGAGACAGAGACATTGGTTAGAGCTCCTGAAGGACTATGACTGCAGCATCTCCTACCACCCAGGAAAGGCCAATGTGGTGGCCGACGCCTTGAGCTGGAAGGCGCCCACCCACTTGGCCAGCTTACAGGCATAGAGTTGGAGACTCATGGAGGAGTTGGGTAGTTGGCGACCCTGGGACTCACAAGGGTATTGTGGGACAGTGATAGTGGCGCGGCAAACACGACTTGAGCTGATAGACTGCATCATCGCAGGGCAGATGACAGATTCGTACTTACAAATGTTGCGAGACAGGGTGTTATAGGGGACCCAGGAGACTTTTCCTTTTCAGATGAGATACTGTGCATGAGGGGATGCTTATGCGTTCCTAGGGACGAGGAGTTGTTGAGAGAGCTCCTGACTGAGGCGCACGGGTCTAGGTTCACCATACATCCTGGGAACACAAAGATGTACCATGATTTGCGATGCAACTTTTGGTGGAGAGGGATGAAGTGGGATGTTGGTGAGTTTGTGCAGTAGTGTTTGGTATGCCAACAGGTGAAGGCCGAGCATCAGAGGCTTGTAGGACCATTGCAGCCACTTCCTGTGCCAGAGTGGAAGTGGGAGGGCATCACCATGGACTCGGTGGTGGGTCTACCAGTTACCCAGCGAGGACACGACGCAGTCTGGATGATAGTAGACAGGTTGACGAAGACGGCGCATTTCCTGTCGATCCGAGTCACCTTGGGACCAGTGCAGTTAGCAGAGAGATACATCCAAGATGTGGTGTGCCTACACGGAGTTCCACATGAGATTGTATCCGACAGGGATACTCGTTTTACTTCCCAATTCTGGGCTGAGTTTCAGCAGGCCTTGGGGATGCATTTAAGGTTCAGTACCGCTTACCACCCCCAGACGGAAGGACAGTCAGAGTGCACCATACAGACACTTGAGGACCTTCTGCGTGCCTGTGTGCTAGACTGGAGAGGCTCGTAGGAGGAGCATTTGCCCCTGGCAGAGTTTGCATACAATAATAGTTACCACTCGAGCATCGGCATGGCACCTTATGAGGCTCTGTACGGATGAAGGTGTACTGCACCCTTGAGTTGGAGCAAGGTGGGGACCAAGTGGGAGGTTGGTCCCAGGCTGATCCGGCAGAGTCAGGAGGTGATAGAGCAGATTCACAGACATCTTCGCACTGTCAGGAGCGGGCAGAAGAGCTATGCTGATCGAAAATGTAGAGAGGTGCAGTTCGAGGTTAGAGACCATGTCTTTCTCTGTGTTTCGCTCATGAAGGGCCTGCAACGTTTTAGGGTGAAAGGGAAGCTTACGTCGAGGTTTGTGGGGCCCTTTGAGGTCATGGAGCGAGTGAGACCCATTGCTTACCAGCTTGTCCTTCTTCCCCAGCATTCTAGAGTGCACGACGTGTTCCACGTGTCCAACCTCAGGAAGTACGTTGTCGATCCCAGTCACGTTCTGAGCCACGAGAGCATCGAGATGGGTGACAACATGACCTACCCCGAGAGACTAGTACAGATACTAGACAGAGCCGTCCGGAGTCTGAGATGGAAGCAGGTACCACTGGTGAAGGTCCTATGGAGAAGCCAGCAATACAAGGAGGCGACTTGGGAGCCTGAGGCGACGATGCGAGACTGGTACCCGGAGCTTTTTAAGGATACGTCTTTTCGGACCTACTTCAGTCCTCTTTAAGTTTGTTATGCACTGTTACATTCCTTTTCCCGCACCCTAGCTAGCTCAAGTTTTGGAGACGAAACTTCCTTTAAGTTTGTTATGATGTAATAACCCGTTATCATTTTAGCCATTTAAGATGTCTGGAGTTTCAGTCAGACGTCTGTCCAGACGTCTGGACACGTGCCTGGACGTCTGAAAGTGAGTTTTTCGTACTGCGCGGTGCGCTCTGCACGCGGGTGGCGCTTAGAGACCCTCTCTCTCTCCTTCTCCCCTCACCCGAACCCTAACCCCTCTCCTATATATACCCCCCTCCCTTCTCCTCTCCTCTCCTCCTCACACCACAGCCACCGCCACCTCCACCTTCTCCTGCGACAACCACCTTCCCATCCCTGCTGCTGCAGCCGACGAGGGAGAACGGGGAAGAGCGAGAATGAGAGAGTGCAAGGGAGTGAGAGCGGGGGAGGAGGAAGACAACCGTGGGAGCTCGGTGGAGCTCAAGGAGGAGATCGTAGGAGAGAGGAGGACGTTGGCGAGGAGCTGCTCAAGCTCCTACAGCGACTGGAGTTGCCACTACGGGCGGAGGTGCAAGCGAAGCGGGCTGCGAGGAGGTTCTAATATTGGAAGTTTTCCAGTATCAGATGTCTGGAGTGAAGTCCAGACGACTGGCGAGGCACCTGGATGTCCAGAGCTAAGGCCGGACATCTGAAAGCACGTATCGCACGAGGTACGTATGTTCCTGCATTGATTTCCACCATGCAGAAGATCTCAGCGTAGGAGTTGTTGGGCTAAAACCATGCCTGCATTTTCGTATGCAGGGCAAGCTTTGGGAAGGTGCGGGGTGTGCTTTCCCAAGTACTTTTGGATGTCTGATCACGTCTCCAGACGTCCGGAGGTGCTTCCAGATGACCGGAGACCTTGTCCGACACCTGGAACTGCCCTCAGACGGCTGCAGAGGGAGTTTGGACGTCTGAATCAGCCGCAAGAAACACAAGGTGAGTTTGAAGTCTTTTAAGACGTTTGGGATTAGTTCCTGAAGACGTCGGTTGTGTATTTGTTATAACGTTGTAGTGAAGCCGGTTGTTACCAACGTTTCATATAAAAATTTTTTACTCGGAAAAATGAAAGAGTTCCCGAGGTCGAACTCAGGGAGCAAGTTGTATTCTAGAGATATACAAGTTCTATTACAAAAATAAAGAGAGAGAGAGAGAGAGAGATGAAAATTTGGCTTCTTCTTCTTCTCTTCTTTCTTCCTCTTTGTCTTTTGTTCTTCCTGTTCTTCTTCTTCTTCTTCTGCTTTCTTCAGATCTTCCCCTCGTGCTCTTCTTCTTCTGTCTTCTGTTCTTCCTTGTTTTCTTTCTTTCTTTTTCTTCAGATCTTCTTCTTCTTTTCTTGCTTCTTGCTTCTCTTCATTTCTTCTTCTTCTTTGTCTTCACCTGTCTTCAGTACGTCGTCTGATTTTCCAATCAGACGACTTAACCCGCGGATGCTACAGTGCCGCTTCAGTTCTTCTTCTTCCGCAGTCCTTCACCTGTGCCTGCACGCTCAAGAGTTCAGCATCAGAGGGCAAAAACCTACTCTACCCCCCTCCCCCGCGTTTCTCTTTCTCTCTGAAATCACTCTTCGGAAGCTCTCCCAGAGCGCTACCGGGTAATCGGGTTCGGGTCAGGCCCGGGTCCAGGCCCACCGGCGTGCGTGGTGGGCGAGGAGTGCAGGTCAGTCTAATCGGGTCGGGCCAGGTCCGCGGAGCGTGGTCACGGACGAGGCCGGGTCGGGTCGGGTGAGAGGGACCTCACCCCGTGGTCAGGAGGCAGACAGCATAAGGCACTTTTTGCCTTTATGCGTCCGCGCGCCTCCGAGAGGTTCCGAGGTGGGACTAAATGTCCCACCCCAATTGAGCGCGCGTCGCGGATGGAGCAGTGGGCGATCGTGGCTTCCCGCGCGGCCTTCGCCCCGTCTGTGAACCAGGGACGTTTCGCGGAGAGTCCCTGCGCAACCTGGGAGTCAACCCTGGGCGAAGGCGTGCCTGCACCTGCAGGTGAAGCAGCTCTGCCTGCGCAGTAATGGCGACGGCGGGCGAGTCACTTGGTCACAGAAGAACGGCCTCTCGGCCAAATCAGTCAGGCGGGGGACCTTCGCCGTGGCACGGCGAAGGTGGTCAGGGGGTCTGCAGGGGGCGAGATGGAGCTAACAGGTCGTCCTAGGTCAAACTGTGAGCGAGGAAGTGGGTGTGTTCGGTGGATCTGCAGAGGGTGTTTGGTGGGAAGTGGAGGGGCGGAAGAGGATCAGGGTGAGGAGGCGGAGGTTCTGCGGTGGTCGGCGAGCCGTGTGGGTCGCTGAGGTGATGGGAGCGGCTCGCCGGAGGGTGGTCGGAGGTGGAGAGGATGAGGGTGAACAGGAGCGGTCGAGGGTTTAATTGACTAAATTGAAAGCGGGGAAAGAAAGAGGAGAAGAAGGGGAGTAGGTCTAACTTACTTGCAGGGACGAAGGGGGAAGAACAGGGCGACAGTCGTATCGACTGTCGCCGGAGAAGACGATGCTCAGGGAGAGGGGCGGCGGCGAGCAGAGGGCTGGAGAGGCGCCAGCTGGGTGCGGCGTGGCGCGGGAAGAACAGGGGAGGAAGTTTCTGCTGCTGGTATTGCGGCAGAGCGAAGAGGTGGAGGGGGAGGAAGCCGCCGGAGCTGGTGAGCGTCTGCCGGAGGAAGAAGAGAAGAAAGCTGGGGGTTTTCTCCGTCAGATCCAGGCTCCCCTCGTCGGTGGAGCGGCGGGGGGTATTTATAGGGATGAAGCAGGGAGGAAGGCGGAGGGAGACGACGTGTCTCCCTCGCCGGAGAATGGTCGGAACATGAACCCATACCGTCCGTGCGTTCGCACGGCCGGTATGGTGGCCTACAATGACCAGGGGGGTGCCCCTGCGACGGCTGACGACGCAGGGCACCCCCGGTATACATGCCAGGTCCTCCACCTCACCCTGCGCGGCGCCATGCTCCGCGCAAGGTCGCCGGAGCATGGTGCTGGCAGGGTTTTGCAGGAGGGACCTGATTGCAAAGAACGAAGGAGAGTTAGGGGCCAAAATGCGAGGGTTCAAAAGTTGAGGGCCAAAGAGTAAATATATGAGGACCAAAGTGTAAAGTCGGTCAAGGAGGTTTCTTCTTAGGCTCAAGTTTTTATACATGACTAATTAGGACCTAAGGAATCTGATGGTGAATTTTATTTTCATCTTAAACCTTGTTCGACCGGTCAATTTGCGCAAAAACCCAAATTAAGTTATTAATTGGGCATGGTTCTCAATGTAGGTCAAAATGGGTTCTAAAGGCCAAATTGAAGATTCTAAACCCTAGAGATTGTTTTTCTATGAATTTTAGAGGGTTTATTCTATTTTTACTTTGCCTCGAACCTTGTGAATTGAAGTGGGTTGTTTTAGGGTTACAGATTTAGTCTCTTGGAATTGCTGTAGCCCTTGCTAGATCATTTCATCCCACTTTTATTCTTATTAAGCTGTTTTGACCTATGTTTGGGCCCTGAATTACCCTGTATGCAGATTATACTGGTAAAATTGCACTTTTACCCCTTATGACTTGTTTTCTTCTCAAACTCAGAATTCTCTGAGTTACGCCTTTCCTTGAGATATGTAGGAGCTTTTATCCTTTGTATTGGGTCAAAATGAGCTAGTTATGGCTCATGATGAGGTTCTCATCATACCCCCATGCCTAGCTTTTGCTAGTCCCTTAGCAAAAACTTAAGGTTTCAACCCTTGTTCTAGACCATGAAGTTTTTAATGGTTTTAGATAAGTGCCTTTTTTATTTGAGCATAGATTAGGTTAGAATGCTGACCATAGGCCTAAAAGATACTCTAGTACCAATCAAGATCCAAATCTGTCTAGCCTTAGCCTCAGTCTTTTAGCAAAGGTTTTTAAGGCCCGCAAGAACTAACCTAAGGTTTATTGGACTTCGTGGTTAAAGCACCCGTGCTTGAAATGATTTTAGCCCTGGCCCAGTTCGCAGTGCGTTTTGTAAGAGAGAGATAGAAAGTTTTTTCTGTTTGGAGAGTTTTCTCTCTCTTTTTCTTTTTAGTTCTAGCCTAGGATTAGCTTTTCAACACGGTCTGTATCAGATTCCTTGCTCCCATCATCAATCCTCAAGGGTTCCTGGCGATCGATGCTTCGAGATAGCACCGCCCATGGCAACCCCCGGAACCCTGGCTATTGAGATTTCGAGATAATCCCATCCATGGTATTCCGTGGCCGAATCCAGACCCTGGCAATTGACACTTCGAGATAATGCCATCCATGGAATCTGAACCAGCAGAGTGCTTACATGCCCCCCGTAGGATATGTAAATATCCTAAGAGACAAGCACCGAGGAGATGATATTTT
This sequence comes from Thalassia testudinum, assembly GCA_037157565.1. Lineage (NCBI taxonomy): Eukaryota > Viridiplantae > Streptophyta > Magnoliopsida > Alismatales > Hydrocharitaceae > Thalassia > Thalassia testudinum. Next base: position 130,145,844 of record JAZHRO010000055.1, read on the forward strand.
GTTACGCATCTTCGAGGGGATTTCCCGCCTCTCCGCGCTGGGAACTCGTCCAAATCAACTTGTGTTGATCGGCCATTCCTATTCTAGGTGTTCTTTTCAGATTTTTGCGACGCTTCTGCGTGATTCTGATTTTTACGCTTACTGAACCAGGCTGTGTGTGAGATTAGGGTGCTTAGGTTACTGAGTCCCGTAAACCAAAAATTAGTTAACGAGGCCGAATACTTCCTAAGCCTTAGACCTAATACTTCAGCTTTTCATTTTCCTCAACCTCTTGAGGAGTGTCCAGATCTTAATGAGTACTAAGAGTCTATTCAAGAATGCCTAAGGTTTGCATTCTTACTAATCTTATTGTGCACTTTTCAGTTATTTTCTTGAATGAGGTCTAGAACTTAGGTTAATTCCTTAGTTTCTTACTAATGACTATCACTCTTTTTTTTTTTTCATAATTTTGTGCTCCTTTTTCATTTTGTTTCTTTTCTCCTTCACAAAATTTTCCTTCTCCTCTTCTCCTCTTATTCTTTTTCGAAGAATTTTTTTTTTTTTTTTTTTTTTTTTTGGCATATGTGAATTTTTTGTTTGAAACCTTTTCTTACACGTTTTTGCACTTTCCTACCCCCCCATGCCTAAGATTTGCAATGTCCTCATTGTAACCTAGGGGATCTTAGTTCATTCCTTAAGACAGAAATTTGGATGAGTGAATGGGTCGGGTTGAATTTTTGCGGACGATTTCAAATCCCAGATGCAAACATCTGAGTTGGGGTCGGCTGTCTACAAGGGTGAACTTCGAGTGCTGAAAGGTGTCAGAACAAGTTTCAGGTTTTCAAAGAGAATGACGGGCTGCCTCCCGTTAAGCGCTGAGTTTTACGCCATCGGCTGGGCGCAATAAGCTCAAGGGGAAAGGAGGATATAAGATGCCTCAGCCAAATCAGTAGAAGTTACATCAATGAACGGCTTGAGTCTTTGACCATTCACGATGAAAGGTTCAGAATCGTGGCTGAGTGGACTGATTTCGATTGCTCCATTTCCAAAAACCTGTCGGACCAAATATGGTCCGACCCACTTAGATCTCAGTTTTCCTGGGAAGAGTTTGAGTCGGGCATCAAAGAGTAGGACCTTTTGACCAGGATGAAAGATCTTTCTTGAGATGTGTTTGTCGTGGAAGGCTTTAACCCGCTCCTTGTAGATTTGCGAGTTCTCGTACGCGTCTATGCGCAATTCATCGATCTCGCTGATTTGGAGTTTTCTGTGGGTCCCAGCCTTAGAAAGATCTAGATTACAGTTCCGTACTGCCCAATAGGCTTTATGCTCCAGTTCGACGGGAAGGTGGCATGCCTTTCCGTACACCAATCTAAAGGGAGACATGCCCAATTGGGTCTTGTGGGCGGTCCTATAGGCCCACAATGCTTCCGGAAGTCGGGACGACCAGTCCTTCCTGTCAGGTCGAACAGTGACCTGCAGGATTTTCTTGATCTCCCGATTCGACAGCTCAGCTAGACCATTAGTTTGGGGGTGGTAAGGAGTAGAGATTCGGTGAGACACCCCGTATTTGGTCATCAGTGACCTAAACTGAGCATTTGTGAAATGGGTCCCCCCATCAGAGATTATTGCACGAGGAATCCCGAACCTTGAGAAAATGTGTTGATGAATGAATTTGAGAACGATTTTGTGATCACAGGTTCGGGTCGGTATGGCTTCGATCCATTTGGACACGTAGTCCACAGCCAACAGAATGTATTCGAAACCATCCGAAACAGGAAAGGGGCCCATAAAATCAATCCCCCAAACATCAAAGATTTCGCATACTAGAATCGGTTGCATAGGCATCATGTCGCGATGGCTCATGTTGCCCAAAGTCTGGCAACGACTGCATGCCTTGCAATGACTGTATGCGTCTTTGAACAGTGTGGGCCAGTAAAAGCCGCACTGGAGGACTTTTGATGCGGTTTTATGCCCGGCAAAATGGCCACCGCATGCCTGGTCATGGCAGAAAGAGAGGATATTGTTGACTTCCCCTTCCGGGACACATCTCCGGATGATCTGATCGGCACCTATGCGGAAGAGGTACGGGTCCTCCCAAATGTAATACTTGGCATCGGAGCGTAATTTGTCTTTCTTGGCCTTCGGCCAATCGGACGGGGTTTGATGAGATGCCAAGTAATTTACAATATTAGCAAACCATGGAAGGCTAGTACCAATAGTCAGCAGGTGCTCATCGGGAAAATGCTCAGTGATGGGTCCGGAAGGGTCTATCATTTCAGAAGGAAGACGGGACAAGTGATCAGCTACCACGTTTTGTTTTCCCGCTTTATCGTGAATCTCGAGGTCAAACTCTTGCAACAGCAAGATCCATCGGATCAATCGAGGTTTCGCGTCCTTCTTTGCAAGGAGATGCCTCACAGCCGTGTGATCCGAGTATATGATGACATGGGAACCCAGAAGGTACGATCTGAACTTCTCTAGGGCAAATACTACAGCTAGCAGTTCTTTCTCAGTAACTGTATAGTTACGCTGAGCCTCATCGAGTGTTTTGCTGGCGTAGTAAATGACCACAGGTTTCTTGTCATTTTTCTGCCCCAAAACCGCTCCTACAGCGAAGTCGGATGCATCACACATGATCTCAAAGGGTTGAGACCAATCAGGGGACTGTAGGATCGGGGCTTGGGTGACTCGGTCACGCAGGATTTCAAATGCTTGAGTGCATTCCTTGGAGATTTTGAAGGGAACATCCTTGGAGAGAAGAGTGGTCAGGGGGCGTGCGATTTTTGAAAAATCAGGGATAAATCGTCGATAAAAACCGACATGCCCTAAAAAGGATCGGATGTCCCTGATCGAGCTAGGCATAGGAAGGTGAGAAATTAGATTAACCTTAGCTCGATCCACTTGGATACCTTTCTCCGAAATTGAGTGTCCCAGGACAATTCCCTCAGGCACCATGAAATGGCTCTTCTCCCAAGAAAGAACCAAATTCACGTCGATGCACCGCCTGAGTATCTGGACCAAGTGTTGGAGGCAATGGTCGAATGATGCTCCGAAAACTGAAAAGTCATCCATGAAGACTTCCAGATAATCACCTACCATATCTGAGAATATGGCAAGCATGCATCGCTGAAAAGTAGCGGGTGCATTGCAAAGACCGAAAGGCATCCTTCGGAAAGCGTATGTTCCGAAGGGGCAGGTGAATGTGGTCTTTTCTTGGTCCTCAGGATGGATTGCCACCTGGTTATAACCGGAGTACCCGTCAAGAAAGCAGAAGAACCTATTTCCCGCTAGTTTTTCGAGAATTTGATCAATGAAGGGTAGTGGGAAATGATCCTTCTTCGTGGAGGAATTGAGTCGACGGTAATCTATACAGACTCTCCACGAGTTGGCTAATCGGGTAGGAATGATTTCTCCGGTCTCAGTCGTTATAGTGGTGAGTCCTGCCTTCTTAGGCACGACCTGAATTGGGCTCACCCAACGACTATCGGAGATCGGGTAGATGATCCCGGCATCTAACCACTTGATGATCTCCTTTTTCACGACCTCCTGCAGATTGGGGTTTAAGCGTCTCTGCATTTCACGAGAAGGTCGTGTGCCCTCTTCTGAATAGATATGATGAGTACAATAAGAGGGACTTATTCCAGTCAAATCATCGAGGGTCCATCCGATGGCTCTGCGATGTTGCTGGAGGACAACAATCAGACGGGATTCCTGTTCAGGATTGAGGTTGGAATTGATGATCACAGGAAGGGTCTGATTAGAACCCAAAAAGATGTATTTCAAATGAGCAGGAAGGGGTTTCAGTTCGAGGATGGGGTTTTCAGCAGCAGCGGGTGGTTCAGTATAGATGTGAGGTTCAAGGGTGGGAGTTACTGGGTTGTTCACATCCGGATTGGACTCCTCTGTTTGCGGGTCAAGATCCTTCTGTGGTTGATGAGGCATACTCAAGTCATTCTGGAGGTGTGATTCATCAACCAAAGTCTTGATGTCACAAATTTGCTCGATGACGCCGCAATTAATTCCTTGTTGGGCCTTAAATATATCAATTTTCAGTGTTTGATCTCCAAACTTAAGCTCTATTTGGCCCTCCTCACAGCTGATGTTGGCTCTAGCAGTAGCCAAGAAAGGTCTCCCTAGAATGATTGGTGTATCCCTAGGGTTCTCAGGTGCATCCATGTCTAAGACTATAAAGTCCACTGGAAAATAGAAATCCCGCACTCTCACGATAACATCCTCGAGAATCCCTTTTGGTGACTTTATAGATCGATCTGCTAATTGTAATGTCACCTCGGTTGGTTTCAGCTCAGATTCTTCCAGATGGTCAAGTAAGGATGTGGGTATCAGATTTATAGATGCACCTAAGTCTAACAATGCTCTATCAAATTGGGTACCACCTATCTTACAGGAGATCAGGGGAGTTCCAGGATCTTTTGCCTTGGGTGGGAGTCTACTAAGGATTACAGAGCTGGCTTGCTCTGACAGAACAATTGGGCTCCCTCCCTTGGTTCGCGGCTTACGCTGGGGTGTACATATATTCTTTAGAAATCGTGCGTAAGCTGGTACGTGGCGGATTGCATCCATTAAGGGGATGTTTATGTGGACCTGCTCAAAGAGCTTGACCAGGTCCTCCTAAGGGGCCACGGGTTTGGTGGTCTTCTTTCCCTTGGTCAGGGCCTCGGGAAACGGGATCTTGGTTGGTTCCTCTAGGATAGGTCCAGGTTGTGGGTCTGGAGCAGCGGTACCTTGGCTAACTATCCTAGGGTCATGGTTATCAGGCTGGGAGTGGTTTGGATAATGCTGGTCCTGAGTTGTCTTACCACTACGTGTTGTTACAGAATTTAATCCGGCCTGATTTTGGTTTGGGTTTGGTAGGAGGGGTGGCTGCTGCTGAAATCCCGCACGCGAAGTTGAGGCTTCCATCTCGTCTGGAGATGGGGCAGTAGGGGCCTGATAAATCCATTGAGCGTGGCCTAAATTTGGATTCATAACGCGCTTCTGGGTTGGCACGTTATTTGGGTTAGGAAGGGGTTGGGAAGGGAGTGTGCCTGGCTGGCGAGAATTTGCCAACTGGGCCAGTTGAGTTTTAACTTCAGTAAGCTCGTCCTTGTGCTGTTTTTGAATGGCCGCATTCGATTTTTGAATGTCAGCCAGAGTCTGAAGGATTAAGGACATTTGATCTTGATTTGGCCCTGATGGATAAGTAGGGTTGGGCCGAGGCTGAGGCGGCTGGTAGTGATGAGAGGGCTGTGGGCGGGACTGAAAAGGTGGTCTTTGGGTTTGGGGATTTCCCGCCCACTGAAAATTGGGATGGTTTCGCCATCCAGGGTTGTAAGTGTTGGAGAATGGGTCGTTCTGGATGGCGTTGAGGTCCTCGCAGGTCTGAGGAACCTCCTGAGAATCAGGGAAAGGGGGAATGGAGTTCCCCCGGCTGGTGAAGAAAGGATCGGATGATCTTCCAGTCCAAGAATCAGATGGGGATGGATATGGATCCATCCCAGGGGAGGATCGGTGGAGGATGTTTTGCACAGTCTCCTGTGTGGAAGGAGGTTGTGCAAAGGAGTTACGCGCAGAGGTGGCTCGCTGCAAGTGCTGAGTCAGCTCATCCACCTTCTTTTCAATAATTGAGACCTTGTCCAATCGACTGGCCATTAACTCCAGGTCGACTGATGCGGACAGGTCCTGCGTCTCATGTGCTCCCTTAAGATTCGTCGCTGCGCGGGTATTCGTCCTGTCGAATAATCCCATGGAGTCATTGTTGATGGAGTTCTCGCACATGTTTTCGAGAATCTCCCATACGGTGTCTTCATGTTGACCCATGATGTTTCCTCCGCAGGTTGCATTGACGAAAAGGCGGATGTCCTCACGGAGTCCCTGGTAAAAAGATTGGACTTGTTCCCATTTAGGAACTCCGTGATGGGGGCACTTCCTCATGAGATCCTGAAAACGATCCCATGCCTCATGGAGAGGTTCTCCTGATTGTTGAGTGAAGTGTGTAATCTGATGGCGCAAGGCGTTGGTCCGACCAACGGGAAAGAACTTTTTCAAAAACTCGGATTGAAGTTCTTCCCAAGTGTTGATCGGCCGGGTCTGAGTTTGATACCAATGGGCGGCCTTGTCCATAAGAGAAAAGGAGAACATCTTCATGAGAAGAATATCCCGATTTTGCGCATCTGATCCAAAAGTGTGGGCCAGATGCTTTAGCTGTTTGATGTGCTGGAAGGGATCTTCAGAATTAAGCCCATGGAATTTAGGTATAGCGTGAATCATGTTGGGCTTTAGTTCGGAATCAGGTCCTCCAATCGGGATTCTAACTCGAGGCTCAATGGCCACCGCAGCAGGATTGTAGTGGTCCCGCATCATAGGACGCTGTGGTGGGTGCACGAAGTTTTGGAAGAGGTCATTGAGTCGCTGGAGCTGGTGTTCCAGATTATTTTCTTCCTCAACTGGCTGAGCCATGATGGGGGAAGAAGAAGAACTTGGTTCTGAATCAGAAGAGAGAATAATGTGAGGGTGTTGCTGCACAAATACGGGCGTCGAGGCTTGGCCTTGACGAGAGCGAATTTCTAATGGAGGTCTTAAGGGTGGTCTTAGAGACCTCCTTCCGTACATGCACAGTTGGGAGAGGTAAGTTTAGAAGGTGCTGGACCCAATCAAGACACCCAAAAATGTGTTGGGTGACTATAGAGGTGCGGGGCAGATGGACCCCTTGATCAGAAAGATCGTCCACCTGAGAATTACCTGGGCAGCCAGAGAGGGAGAGTCCCGCGAAGACCCCTACACGGTAGAGCGTCCCCACGGGTTACAGGGTTTCCCCCACCCGACCTCTCTTGTCACTGCGGTTCCAGGTAGACCAGAATGGGGATCTTGACCTCTTAAGTCTACCAATTTTAAGATCAGGGTGCTTAAGGTTTCACTTGAACTTTAGTCTTTTTAAGTGCAAAGAGTGACCTAATTTAAGGTTGGTTAACCCAAAGGGGTCAACTTTACCTCTTGCTTTCTTTGAGAGCTTTTTTGGGTCCTGTCTTTTAGAGTTCAAGTGTTTAGAGAGAGCCAATTGTTTAGGATTTTTCTTGTTAATTATTTTCAATCAATGGCTTGGGCACACCTCTTTTTGATTTCCTCAATTCTTGATTAAGGGGTGTGTCTCTACTGAAATCCTAATGTTTGACCTTATGTTGGCTCTACTTGGTCCATTTAACTCTTTGTTGGGCAATTAGGGCTCAAGCAAGAATGTGTTAGCCCTTAAATACCCTTAATAGTGTGCAGGAGTGATGAGTTGAAAACATGCAACTTTTTATGGTTACTAAGTATGGAAGACAGGTTAGCCCTATATTGCTTGTTCTTTTCTTTTCTTCCTCTTTAGAGTGTAGGGGTTAATAGTGAGAGAAAAGATTTTACCTGTCTTCGGAGTGGTTGTGTGGTTGCTTGTCTTCTTGAGTTCCTGTAGCTGCACAAAAGAGAGGAGATTATTAGAACTTAAAAGAAACAGGAATGTTTACCTCTAGAATAGCCGTTGCTCCCCGGCAACGGCGCCAAAAATGAAGACGTCGGTTGTGTATTTGTTATAACGTTGTAGTGAAGCCGGTTGTTACCAACGTTTCATATAAAAATTTTTTACTCGGAAAAATGAAAGAGTTCCCGAGGTCGAACTCAGGGTGCAAGTTGTATTCTAGAGATATACAAGTTCTATTACAAAAATAAAGAGAGAGAGAGAGAGAGAGATGAAAATTTGGCTTCTTCTTCTTCTCTTCTTTCTTCCTCTTTGTCTTTTGTTCTTCCTGTTCTTCTTCTTCTTCTTCTGCTTTCTTCAGATCTTCCCCTCGTGCTCTTCTTCTTCTGTCTTCTGTTCTTCCTTGTTTTCTTTCTTTCTTTTTCTTCAGATCTTCTTCTTCTTTTCTTGCTTCTTGCTTCTCTTCATTTCTTCTTCTTCTTTGTCTTCACCTGTCTTCAGTACGTCGTCTGATTTTCCAATCAGACGACTTAACCCGCGGATGCTACAGTGCCGCTTCAGTTCTTCTTCTTCCGCAGTCCTTCACCTGTGCCTGCACGCTCAAGAGTTCAGCATCAGAGGGCAAAAACCTACTCTACCCCCCTCCCCCGCGTTTCTCTTTCTCTCTGAAATCACTCTTCGGAAGCTCTCCCAGAGCGCTACCGGGTAATCGGGTTCGGGTCAGGCCCGGGTCCAGGCCCACCGGCGTGCGTGGTGGGCGAGGAGTGCAGGTCAGTCTAATCGGGTCGGGCCAGGTCCGCGGAGCGTGGTCACGGACGAGGCCGGGTCGGGTCGGGTGAGAGGGACCTCACCCCGTGGTCAGGAGGCAGACAGCATAAGGCACTTTTTGCCTTTATGCGTCCGCGCGCCTCCGAGAGGTTCCGAGGTGGGACTAAATGTCCCACCCCAATTGAGCGCGCGTCGCGGATGGAGCAGTGGGCGATCGTGGCTTCCCGCGCGGCCTTCGCCCCGTCTGTGAACCAGGGACGTTTCGCGGAGAGTCCCTGCGCAACCTGGGAGTCAACCCTGGGCGAAGGCGTGCCTGCACCTGCAGGTGAAGCAGCTCTGCCTGCGCAGTAATGGCGACGGCGGGCGAGTCACCTGGTCACAGAAGAACGGCCTCTCGGCCAAATCAGTCAGGCGGGGGACCTTCGCCGTGGCACGGCGAAGGTGGTCAGGGGGTCTGCAGGGGGCGAGATGGAGCTAACAGGTCGTCCTAGGTCAAACTGTGAGCGAGGAAGTGGGTGTGTTCGGTGGATCTGCAGAGGGTGTTTGGTGGGAAGTGGAGGGGCGGAAGAGGATCAGGGTGAGGAGGCGGAGGTTCTGCGGTGGTCGGCGAGCCGTGTGGGTCGCTGAGGTGATGGGAGCGGCTCGCCGGAGGGTGGTCGGAGGTGGAGAGGATGAGGGTGAACAGGAGCGGTCGAGGGTTTAATTGACTAAATTGAAAGCGGGGAAAGAAAGAGGAGAAGAAGGGGAGTAGGTCTAACTTACTTGCAGGGACGAAGGGGGAAGAACAGGGCGACAGTCGTATCGACTGTCGCCGGAGAAGACGATGCTCAGGGAGAGGGGCGGCGGCGAGCAGAGGGCTGGAGAGGCGCCAGCTGGGTGCGGCGTGGCGCGGGAAGAACAGGGGAGGAAGTTTCTGCTGCTGGTATTGCGGCAGAGCGAAGAGGTGGAGGGGGAGGAAGCCGCCGGAGCTGGTGAGCGTCTGCCGGAGGAAGAAGAGAAGAAAGCTGGGGGTTTTCTCCGTCAGATCCAGGCTCCCCTCGTCGGTGGAGCGGCGGGGGGTATTTATAGGGATGAAGCAGGGAGGAAGGCGGAGGGAGACGACGTGTCTCCCTCGCCGGAGAATGGTCGGAACATGAACCCATACCGTCCGTGCGTTCGCACGGCCGGTATGGTGGCCTACAATGACCAGGGGGGTGCCCCTGCGACGGCTGACGACGCAGGGCACCCCCGGTATACATGCCAGGTCCTCCACCTCACCCTGCGCGGCGCCATGCTCCGCGCAAGGTCGCCGGAGCATGGTGCTGGCAGGGTTTTGCAGGAGGGACCTGATTGCAAAGAACGAAGGAGAGTTAGGGGCCAAAATGCGAGGGTTCAAAAGTTGAGGGCCAAAGAGTAAATATATGAGGACCAAAGTGTAAAGTCGGTCAAGGAGGTTTCTTCTTAGGCTCAAGTTTTTATACATGACTAATTAGGACCTAAGGAATCTGATGGTGAATTTTATTTTCATCTTAAACCTTGTTCGACCGGTCAATTTGCGCAAAAACCCAAATTAAGTTATTAATTGGGCATGGTTCTCAATGTAGGTCAAAATGGGTTCTAAAGGACAAATTGAAGATTCTAAACCCTAGAGATTGTTTTTCTATGAATTTTAGAGGGTTTATTCTATTTTTACTTTGCCTCGAACCTTGTGAATTGAAGTGGGTTGTTTTAGGGTTACAGATTTAGTCTCTTGGAATTGCTGTAGCCCTTGCTAGATCATTTCATCCCACTTTTATTCTTATTAAGCTGTTTTGACCTATGTTTGGGCCCTGAATTACCCTGTATGCAGATTATACTGGTAAAATTGCACTTTTACCCCTTATGACTTGTTTTCTTCTCAAACTCAGAATTCTCTGAGTTACGCCTTTCCTTGAGATATGTAGGAGCTTTTATCCTTTGTATTGGGTCAAAATGAGCTAGTTATGGCTCATGATGAGGTTCTCATCAGTTCCAGATGTCTGATTTTGATCAGTAACCACATTTTTGGCCTACTTAAGGCCCAAACGGAATCGGATTTCCGTAAACGAAGTACCGTTATTTTCCACTCGAGTTCCTCTACATGTTCGTGTTGAGTATCTATTGTTTTGAGCTTATCTAATGTACATTGGTCGCTGGTATAGGTTAGCAGCCAGTGGCATGTTCAGGGCCCGTGGAGACGACGAGATCTGCGGCACAGGCCCTCATTCCTCCCGTGATACCTGGTAGAGTGGTTTAACTCAATTGTTAATATTTAAATAAGATTGTACTTGGTTGGAATAGTCGGATTGAACTCTAAGATATGGAATGAACCCTAGGGTAGAAATAAATGAGCCTGTTTGAGCTGCACTGTTTACTTGAATGCATGGTTAAGATAAATTGCTAGTAAATGCCTTTAATATAATTATGAGATGCATGTTAAAATACGAGTTGCCTATATGTAATTGAGAAATTTCCTGTGAAACCACGAGTTGCATGTTTTTGAGAATTGAATTATGAAAACACAAGCTGCCTGTATGTGAATGAGGAACGAATTATGAAACATGAGATCTGGATCGGGATAAATGCGATAATATGAGCATGAACCCTATGGGGAATTAGGAGTAGAACTCCTGTGGACGAAAGGAAATTTGGAATGTAGAAGGGAAGTGTGCTGGCCCTTATGTACACGGTACTAAAGAGAGCAACTGTCCCTTTTAGTGTAGAGCAGAGCTAGCCTCCCTTGGGTTGAGACTCGGGGTTAGGGTTGACCACTCTACACCGACTCTTGTGGCCTCGCGTACGCGGTACCGAGGTGTGCTATTAGTGTAGGGAGGGAGCTAGCCACCCCACGGGGCCTGGGGTTCAGCTAGCCACCTTACATCGACTTTGTTAGGCCATTTGGGTAAACCGAGGTAGTTAGACGAGGGTGCGCGGATTGTGGAGGGGCGAGACCCTTGTTCTAAGAGGGCAAAGTCCTATACTGTTTCGTGTTGTACTTTGGGCATACCTGCTAGCGGAAACGACTAACCGCGTGTCAGTGCGAGGTAGCTACCCGTGCGCTTATCACGTGTGCCATAGTCACTGCTACGTCTTGATAGTGACCTCGGGGTTGTTGACTGGGTGTAGGACTACCATGGGGGACTCTCCCAGCCAGGAGAGCACCACGTGTACCTTCTACTCTACGGAAAAGACTGCAATCAAGATCGTTCCCACGAGGAGCATGCAAGATCAAGAAATACTTGGATACTTTGAGAAATAGATGAAATAGAAACACATAAATGAGATAAATAGAAATGAGAAATAAATCTGTTGTTGTTTTTATTATACTTATTCTTAAATAATGTAAACACCACTCTACTCAGCGTTCCCTGACTATGTCCTTTCATAACTATGTTCAGGACTAGGAGTTGAGCAGCTTGAGTTTCCGGCTGTAAAGGGTGCTGGACCCAGCCGAGCCCAGCCGTAGTCGATCTTTCAGCACTTTCGTTTCCCCTACTGTTGTAGTGAGTAATGGACACATAATTACTATTCCTGTTACTTTCTATTTCCTTTCCGTTTCCTGTTGTTGTTGTGGTGGCATATACTGAGACAGTTGTTCTACTTTCTTTACTGCTTCGTACTTTTCTTCTGCTTAGTTATATTGCATGTGTGAATGTGGTTTATTTTCCTGCTTTTGGTTATTTCTTGTTGGACGACTAGGTCTTGAGATTAGTCGAGACGAGCCGGTCTCGAGTCCTGTAGGGATCCGGGAACCGGGTCATAACACAGACTATACCCTCCACCTTCCTTCCTTTCTTGGAGCCAAAAGACCACCGACCACCACCTCCTTTACATCCTTTCCTCTTTGGCGCCAAAAGAGGCACCTCTTCACCCCTTAACCACCACCATAAGCATCCCATAGTTGACGCCAAAAATACCCTTAACTACCACCTACAAATGGGTTTAGGGTTTAGGGGTGTCTCTCCACCATGGACGGCCACCAAAGGGCATAACCAACGCCCCTACACAACCCTTCCTTTGGCACCACCTAATCCTAGCCATAGATCCCATAACCACCCACCTAAAGGCCATCCTAACCATCCATTTTGGCGCCAACCACCCCGTTCTCCTAACTTTATATATAACCCTATTAACCACCATCATTGGATATCTTTTTGGCTACTGATGAGCCCACATTTATGGGCTATTTATGTATTTTAATTCCTAGACATTAAGTTAACATGTACATTTATATAGCATACATTAGAATGTAAATAGGGTAACATAAAATTGCCTATTTCATGCATTTGATGCATTATATGCATTGATAATATTATTTAGAATTCATTTAGAATAGCATACATTATAATAGTTAATCTTTAGGTTGCATTACATGTAGTGTTTGATTTAACATTTCTTCTAAGGTCTTATAAATAAATAACCCTGATTTCTTTTTATTATTTTATTGACTTTTCTTCTTTCAATGACGGCAGAACCACCTTCATTATTGATGTCATGGCTGTGAATGCTAGATTTGGCATTGATGGTCGACGTGTAGATGCTCCATCTCCCTCTCCACCTTCTTGCAGCATAAGAAGAGACCTCCGGTGACTGAGATCAAGAGGTCACCATCCGCTCCATCACTGCGCTTCACCTCCACCACCGCCAGCCTCAACCGTGGCGACAAGCCTCCACCACCGTGGGCATGTGGTGTGACAGGCCGTACCGCCATCTGGAGCTTGCTCGCATCACCGTGAGTGCATGCTGCTCCACCGTAAGCACACACAGGTGTGCATGCTACCATCTTCGCTATTCATCTCCATCTCCACCGCATCCTCTATTCTACTTCCAAAAGAACCCAACAACAACTTTTTCACCATCGTTGTCCATCCTACCACTTTCATACAACCAGTCCCACCCTCACACGGCCACACCTCTATATAGCCACCCACCAGCAGCCACACACCTCCTACGTCACTTCTTCACCTTCTTCTTTCTTTTCTTCTTTGTCCTCTGTTCCTGCAAGAATCCAAAGTTGCAGCCTTCACGGACACCACCATCTCCTCGTGCCCAACTCTCCTTGCTGCACCTCCAGCCCGCGTAACCATCGCCCCTCGGCCACGCACCCCCGCGCGCACTGACAGCCCTCGCGTGCGCCCTCCACCAACTCCACCGCGTGCCGGCATGCCTCGCGTGCATGGCCATCACGTCACCAACACTCGTGTGCGGCCCCAGCTACGCATGCGTGCCCCTTCGAGTGCATCTCCAGCAACAACGCATGCCTCTCCTCCTGCACTTACACCTCTAGCAGCAAGCAGCAGGAAGAGACCCATCGCCGTCTCCTCCTCACCGCCGCCAGCTCTGACCACCTCCCACCACGCTTCCACCACTGCTGCGTAGCCCTCAACCCAACGGATCTCCGGCGAGCTTCACGCCTCCAGCCGTGGCCTCTTCCGTGTGCGAGCACAAGACAAAGCTTTTCCCCTATTTTGCACCTAATTAAAATTTACATGTCATGCCATTGTAAACTTCTCATTTTCTCATTTAAGGAATAGTTTATTATGTTGATTTTATGAGAAAACCCTTGCCTTTCAATGAAAATGCCATTTCAGCATTATATAGCATTGTAAACTAATTTAAAAGGCGAATTTGGCTAGATTTTTTGGCGAAATTAATTGTGAACATCTGTTTTTGACCCATGCAAGTTTTAATAGACCAATGTCTCCCTATGGACACAACTCGCTTCTCAATGAGTGGTTATTTTAATTATTTTGATTAATGATTTTCCACCACTTTGATACTACTTCGACACATCATTTTATGTGCAAAACTACTTCGAAAGTGAAATCCATCTTTTTAGCTAGCATAATTCCACCTATATACACTACATTTTTGGTTAAGGAGGAAGGTGGAAGAAAGATGATCAAGGAGGCTATCTTGCCCCCTTGGTGTGCATCTTCTTCTTCTCTCTTCCTTGTGCCCAAAGCCAAGGAGGTCTCACCATTGGAGGATGGCCAGGCATAAAGGAGAGAGGGAAGTAGACGTTCAACCTAAGGAGCACTTCAAGGAAGGAGCACATCATCATCATCCAAAAGAGAAGAGAAACGGAAGTTCTTCTTCAAGTGTAGAAGCTACCGTGCTTGGAGCGAAGTCCTTCCCAAGCATCATTTGGAGGATCATTTCTTCTTTTTTTTCTTCTTTTGTATTAGCTATCTTTTATTTTCAAGAAAATATCTACTTGCGACTCTATAAATTTTAGCAATACAAAAAGCAAGTTCGCCATTCAATTTTTGTGTTTTCATTTTAGGTATTTGTTCTTTACTTAATGCACCCACTTCACTTCTCTAATTACCTTAGACGCACTTGTCTAAGGTGAACTTAGAGAGGTAGGTTTCATTTTGTTCACTTAGGCGTAGTTAATTTCGCATTCTCGTTGCCTCAACTTTCCAAAACCAACAAAACCTTAAGATATAAAAAGAGGATTTGAGTTAGTGAAAGAGGGAAATAATTTATTAAATAATAATTTTTCATCCTTGGACAACCTTAGATACTCTACTATCTAGGTTTTATAAATTTAAAAGGCGATCAAGATTTACGCAATACAACGATTAAAATCTGCATATTACAAATCACATATTTTCGCATCACTTTTTGGCACCGTTGTCGGGACGGCACGACTTAGTTTTTCATTATCTCTCTCTTGCTTTATTTAAGTATTCACTTGTTTTGTTTTGATTTTTTTAGGTGTAAATCAGGAGCAGGAGTGGGATTTGGAATTGCTTGGAGCGGAAGCTTCAAGTTGTCTTTTCTTCCCATGGTCACCAAGTACGTGCCTAGCCAAAACCCCATCAAAATCCTAAGAAAAATCCCAAAAAAATATTTAAAATATAAAAACAAACAAAAACGGGTGCTAGACCCTAAAATTGGCTTGGTTGCTTGTTTGCTTCACCTCTCCACCATCCCCTTTAAATTGGTGTTAAATTTTTGAAAATCCAAACTTCTGTCTTTATGTTCAAAAATCAAGTTTGAGCTCAAAAAGGCTTCCTAAAATCTTTAAATTCTACCCAAGGAAATCCCTTTGATTCAGGAACTTAAGTTTTGAATTTTAGAAGATTTGGCCAAATAAGAAAAATTAAAAAATTTGTGGACTGGAGAGAAGTCAAATCCTAATTCCTTATTATTTTCTTACTATTCATGAATTTTTTAAATTTTTTTACTCATCAGATTTAGACAGAATTAATTGCTGAAAACCTTAGAAAAATCTCTACAACATATAAAATTTTCAAAAATTCCAATGGTTGTTTGAGGATTCTGTAGAATCAATTTTCTAAATCTATCATTTCTGGATTTTGATATCGGTGTAGAAAAGAATCCCAAAAATATATCAAACAAGTTCCAAAAATCCTAAAAAAATCATTTTTAAAATCCTTGTTTGATTTCCTTTTCAGTGGTGATGTTGTTTACCTTGTTTGGACCACCACATAAAAAAAATTTGAAAAAGAGATCAATTTCTTAGGAGTTACCTGCATAGTATTTCAAATTTAGCGTTTTGATTTCTCTCTTTAGTTTCACACCAAACCTAAAGGAATTGATTTCTACCGGCAACAACTTGTTTGCTATTTGTGTGTGCACTCAAAACTTGTTTTAAAATATAAAAAGAGAGAACTCCAAAATCTTTAAAATTTATATCAAACCCTAAAATCCTTTCATTAAATCCTTACTTGCAAACCCTTGTTGTTTTAGCTTTAGGCATCACTCTCTCATCCAAATTCGTACACACAAAAAAAAAAGAAATAATCCAGGCAACTAGCCCCCTAATGCCCTTCATAAATCGTGCACTGATAGTATCCTAAGCCTAATTTAAAAATTATAGTAATTTGACCCTTAATGATTTCATCCAATTTAGGCTTGATACTTGTTTATTAAATTATTCTCCATTGACATCAACTCCCTAATTTAACCTAATCTTAGTTGAGGGGCCACATCAAACGACCGGGTGCAGGTTTATAGAAGCTCCTAGTGATTTTCCTGGAATATGTTTAAGCCCAATCCCCTCCTTGCAGCTTAGTTAGGTTGAATTAAAGGAAGGGTTGTCCATTGTTAACTTTTTAATAATCTAAGTAACTAAGTTTTGGGTTTCTAAGAAGTCAACCTTAAGTCAGGCTTAGATTTTGTTTCCTTGATTGCACACTCTTTCTCTGATCTCTTCCCTTCTCTCCTCTCGTTCTTCATAAGTGTATGAATGGGCGACGGTCTCAGAACCTGCACTTGGAGGGATCAATTGATTTCACCCCTAGCACAAAGCATTTGACTTCTTCTCATTTTACTACTTCCTCTTTATTTAAACAAATGGAAATGTATAAAATAGGTCTAATGCTGCTTCCGCCTCTAATTCACATCACAACTCTAACCTTCCTCACCACCCTAACCCTCAACCTGACATTCCCATCCCTAACCTCCTTAATTTGGAGCTACCTCAAAATCCTAAATTGCCAAATGATCAAAATCAAAATCCCCTGCCTAATCCTTTATTAATGATGGTTGAGCAACTGGCTCGACTACAAGATAATCAACAATAATTGGCTAGGACAATTACGAACCTAACCAACCAAAGGGGAAATGTACTACCTGAGGAGCCTATCATTCCTCTTAAGGATTTTTATAATCCTTCCAATTATGAGGAGAGACTTAGGGTGGTGATTCCTGAGGAGGATTTCGAAATCAAGCTAGCTATGTTGAACCTAGTTAAGCACTTCCATGGCCTTCCAAGAGAGGATCCTTTTAGCCATTTGGAGGAACTAACCGTTCTCGCTCAAACCACTCGTTTCCACAATGTGTAGGAAGACTTATGGTTTATGAGACTTTTTCCTCTCAGCCTCAAAGATAAGGCCACCCATTGCCTCAGGACAATTGGTAGACCCATCACAACTTGGCAACAACTCAAGAGTGCCTTCCTAAAAAAGTTCTTCACCATCGATCATACAAATGCATTGAGATGATCCATTACGACCTTCCAACAAAAGCATGGTGAATCTTTGCACGAGTCTTGGGAAAGGTTTCAAGATTTACTAAGGTGTTGCCCTAATCAAGAGATTCCACTTTGGCAGCTAGTGCAGATCTTCTACCATGGATTAGAAGATCAATTAAGAAGATTCATGGATGCCTCATGTGGAGGCAATTTCCTAAATAGAGACGATGATAATGCTACCAATTATCCGAGGAAATGAGTGAAAAGTCATTTAATCATGCATCAATTGATACTTTTGGTAGGAACACGAATCCCAGACTTGGCCTTAATGAAATAGACTCTAAATCCAATTCCATTCCAATCACCCAAAATGACATTCAAATGATAGCCCAAAGACTGGATCAAATGCAAATTCACCAAAAGAAATTGAAAGAAAAATTCACTCAAAAACAAGCTCCACATCTAACTCCATCTAGTATCCTCAAGAGAGAGAACTTGCACAACATTGGTGCTATCCCGACTGAGCAGAATTTTTTCCTGAGGTTACATAGAATCTAACTAGGACATTATTTTTTGAATCAAAATTCCTTTGGCCCTACCAAGAATATCTCGGCCCTCCGGGAGCATTTTAGAAATTCTTCCAACTCGTACAATCAAAATTGGAGGAATAATCTGAATCCTTCTTGGAAGGCCCCTAATCCTATTCCTTTCCAAAGACAATATCAAACTAGGGTTTATGGGCAGAATCAATACCAACCTGGGCCATCTCAAGATGATATCAATACCCAGGTTATGAAAACTTGCAAGGCATGCAGAACTAGATGTCTGAAGTGACTTGCATTGTTACCACCTTGCAAAATCAAATTGAGGTCACTCCTGACTAGAGACTTGTAGGTAATTTACCTCTCAACCAATGCCTAACCCCAACAACCAAGGGGACAAATATCAGGGTGGGAATTCCAATCATCCCATTCACCTAGCCCCTTAGCATCCGCTAGGTTTCCATCAAAATCAAACCTCTTGACCTCCTCACAAAAATAATCATATTGCCAACGCAATCACTCTAAGGAGCGGGAGGACAACTCAAGATCCTGGGCCTTCCAAATCCACACAAGAAACCCACTTTAGAAAAAAGTAAGTTAACTCTCCCTCTAATCCGATTTGGGAACCTTCAACTACAGCAGAGCAAAGCCCTCTTCCCTTTCCACAAGCACTTCATTCCACAAACAAAAAGAAAAAGAAATCTGAGCCCTTTGATAAGGAATTGATGAAACTTTTTGAACAAGTAGAAATTAATATCCATCTCCTAGATGCAATCAAATATATCCCTGCCTATACTAAGTTTTTAAAAAATTTGTGTACTCCAAAAAGGTAGTCTCAAAACCTATGAAAAGTGATCCTATCAGAGATAGTCAACTCTATTGTATAGAACAAATTGTCTCTGAAAAAGAAAGATTCGGGCACTCTCTAATTTCGGTTGTCATTAATGACATCACTTTTGATGATGCCCTTCTTGATCTCGGTGCCTCAATAAATCTTATTGTTATCTTCGAGGAATTTAGATTCGATGAATTAAAACCGATCGATGTTACATTGCAATTAGCTGACCGATTTACCAATAAACCGAAGAGGATTGTTGAGGATGTCATTGTTCAGGTTCAGAATTGTTTATTTGCTGTAGACTTTCTAGTCCTGAATATAGAGGTACCAAAAGCATTGAAAAACGTCCCAATTATTCTTGGTGGACCCTTTCTCGCCACTGCAAAGGAGAATATTGATTGTGATTTTGGAAAGATGAAGATTACTTGTAGTGGCAAATCAATTACTTTGGATATTTTCCAACCCTCTAGGGGATTCTGAAAAGCAAATTTTTTTGATGATTTGAATTCGGAGATAGAAAAATTAGTAGAAGAAACCATGCAAATTTCACACACAGACACTTGCTTTGCAATTGAATCCCTTCTTGAATCCCTTCCTGAATCACCTCACCCTCCCACCCTATCTTCACCTTCCACACTTGACTCTCTCTCCTTAACTCTTCATGTCTATTTTCCCCCTTGGACCTCAATTCTAAATCTATTTCTGAGCCAAGCCTGCAATTGGAGTTAACACCTTTGCTCGACTCTCTAAAATATGTTTTCCTGGGACCAAAACAAACTATGCCCCTTATTATCAATTCCAATCTTACTAGGGATCAAGAGGAAAAACTTCTCCAAGTGTTGAGCAAGAATCGCAAAGCCATTGGTTGGACTTTAACTGATCTTAAGGGAATCAATCCATCCTATTGCACTCATCGCATTTATCTTGAGGATGACTCTCGCCTCTCTCGCCAACCGCAAAGGAGATTGAATCCTAATATGCAGGAGGTGGTAAGAAAAGAGATCATCAAGTGGCTAGATACCAACATTATCTACCCTATCTCTAATAGCAACTAGGTTAGTCCTACACAAGTTGTTCCAAAGAAAGCGAAACTAATCATCGTTACAAATGAAAAAGGCAAAAATATAACCACTAGAACTGCTTCTTCTTGGCAGGTGTGCATTGATTACAGAACATCGCCACCAAGAAATATCATTTTCCGCTCCCATTCATAGATCAGATCTTGGAGCGCTTAGCTAGACAAGAGTTTTACAGTTTTCTTGATGAATACTCCAGCTATAATCAGGTAGCAGTCCACCTTGAGGACCAAGAAAAGACTACATTCACCAGTCCCTTCGGAACCTTTGCTTTCCAAAGGATGTCCTTTGATCTTTGCAACGCACCTGCAACTTTTCAAAGGTGTATACTTGCAATATTTTCTGTCTTGGTAGGTGACTATCTCAAGATTTTTATGGATGACTTCTCAATTTTTGGAGATTCTTTTAATTTATGTCTTAAGAATCTTGATAGGTCTCTCCAAAAATGTATAGAAGTTAACTTAGTCCTCAGTTCAGAAAAAAGCCACTTCATGGTCCAGGAAGGCATCATCCTAGGCCATGTCATTTCTAAAGATGGAATTGTGGTAGACCGAACCAAGATTGATGACATTTTTAGACTTCCCCCACCCAACTATTTTAAATAGATATGATCATTTTTAGGGCATGTGAGATTCTATCGTAGATTCATCAAGGCTTTCCCCAAGATCTCGAAACCCTTAAGTCAACTTCTCACAAAAGATCAACCTTTTGACTTTACTGACCAATGCTTGGAGAGTTTTGAAATTGAAGAAAGAACTGAGTGAGGCACCGATTTTACAGGAACCTGATTGGAATCATCCCTTTGAATTAATGACAAACGCCTCTAATTTTGTTGTCGAGGCCGTTCTAGGGCAACACATTAACAAGAAGTTTGTTGTGATCTACCATGCAAGCAAAACTTTAGATGATACACAATGGAATTACACTGCTATTGAGAAAGAACTTCTTGCTATTATGTTTGCCTTAGAGAAATTTAGATCGTATATTTTAGGGTCACATGTCATAGTTTACACGGGCCACTCAGCATTGAAATATTTGTTGAACAAGAAATATGCAAAGCCCCGCCTTATTCGATGGATCCTTCTACTCCAGAAATTTGACTTGGAAATTAAAGATAAGGTAGGCTCGCAAAATGAAGTGGTCAATCATCTCTCTCGTCTCATGACGAATGACATGCTTACCCCGCCAGATATTTTTCCAAACAAATCCCTCTTGGCTGTCACTAACCTCCCTGGTTTGCTCCTATAGCAAATTATCTAGTGACTAAACAAATCTCTCTTGATTGGCCCAAATCCAAATGGGATAAGTTCTTCGCTGACATCAAATATTATTTTTGGGAGGAGCCCGATTTATTTCACATCCACGTTGATAAGGTCATTCGGTGGTGTGTTCCCAACTCAGAATTTCATAATATTTTGACACACTGTCATTCGATGACTTTGTTTGATCCTGTGTACATTGCCAGAGCATCAGCAACATAACTCAGAAGGATATGATGCCCCTTAACCCAATTTTGGAAGTTGAAATTTTTGATGTTTTGGGACATTGATTTCATAGGACCGTTCATCAACTCCTATGGGTACTTGTATATTTTAGTTATTGTCAAATATGTTTCAAAATGGATTGGAGTACGCACCCACACCATTGATCATCGGATTGTCATGGACTTTATTAAAAAGAATATTTTCTCAAGATTTGGAGTTCCTAAGGCCATAATCAGTGACAGAGGATCTCACTTCACCCACTCTCATTTCTGTCAGCTCTTATCCAAATATAGGGTAAACCATAAAATCTCTATTCTTTACCACCCCCAAACTAATGGCCAAGCTAAAGTATTAAACTAGGAAATTAAAAACATTCTTCAAAAAATGGTTTGTCCAGACAGTAAAGACTGGTCCAACAACCTAAACGATGCTTTATGGGCCTATCGAACTGCTTTCGAAACTTCGAATGTCCTGTCACCTTTTCGCCTCATTTATGATAAGGCATGCCATCTCTCGGTCGAACTTGAGCATAGGGCTTTTTTGGCAATGAAATTTAATTCGGATTTAACTGAAGCCAACAAACACTGTAAATTGCAATTAATTGAAACTAGAAAGAATTCGTAATTCTGCTTACGAAAATGTGCATATTTATAAAGACCGAACTAAACTTTTCTACGATAAATACCTTGTTCGAAAAACTGTTGAACCCAATCAATGTGTTGGGCTTTTTGACGCAAGGTTACACATTTTTCCAGAAAAGTTAAAATCCAAATGGATCGACCCTTATATCGTCCTTAAAACTTATCCATACGGTGTCATTGCAAATTTTCAATCCAAAGATAAAGATTTCCCTACAAGTCAACAATCAATGACTAAAGCCCTACCTAGATAATTCTCCAAATCAACATTCTAATTCACTCGATTTATATGACCTACCCAACAATGATCACCGACGCACTTCATGCCTAGCTAAAAGGTGTAAAAGACAGCACTGGATGGGAGGTAACCCATCATCTTTCTAGTTTTCCCTTTTTATTTTCTTTCTCAGGTTCTGACTATCCTGATTTTGACCTCCTCACTTAGATGATATATTTTTACCTTATGCATGAGGACATTCCATATCTTTAGCATAGGGGGATGTTTTAAATTTTGTTGATCTTTTTAGGATTTTCAGAATCCAAAAATACAAAAAATTTCTTCCTGTTTGCATGCATTTTTCATAAAAATCATAAAAATCACAAAAAACTTTTTGAGGAATTTGCAAAACACAGGACTAAGGTTGTGACTTTATTTCAATAGAGTTACACATTGGATTTAATCTGTAACAAACTTCAGGATGAATCCAAGGATCCTTTGGTTAGACCTTTCAGGTCTAAGATCTTAGATTCGATCAGTGTATTTCCTGAAGAAATCCTTATTAACCCCTAAAGAAACTAATCGTCCTTGATTCTATTTAGTAGTTTGAATAGTACTTGACTTGGTTTTCGATCCGAAAATTTGAATTTCTGTTGAAACTCAAGTGTCAAATTTTCACACACACAAAGCCAACAAAACCCAAGCTCCAAAAACATCTAAAAAATTAATTTCCCTTGGTTTAGTTTTGGATGAAACTTGAAACAGTCTTGATTGGATGAGTTCCTACCACAAAGAAGGAAAAATCTCCTTTAAAGAAGTGATGCCAACATGTTGCCACCTTGGCACTTGCTCCATATCTTTATTCCATATCCATATACAAAGCACACAAGTACATTTTACGGTTCAGCTGTCTCGGATGATACTATCCCAAAGTATCAAAGCGAGAGCCTAGATTAGCTGGGAGTTTTTCTCACAGCGCCACGAGGTGTCAGGGTGTAGGGCTCCTGGAGGTGCCTTGGATGATGCGATTATAACATCAGAGCAAGGGCCTCTTCGAGGACCAGTGACGGGGCTAATAATTCTGACACAATTTTGTTGATAGGTAATCCGAGGCTAAGCATAAGGGAGAAAACAAACAAAAATTTGCCCTTTTTAAGCAAAAAAAAAGAAGCAAAAGCACACAATCGTACATTTTTTCTTTCTTTCCAAAATGTTGGCAAATTACAAAGCACCAACACTTGAATTTTCATCGTTACACATATTCTGGATCGATGTCTTAAGTCAAGTTGGTTTTTACTGTGAAAACATTTGAAGGGATAATTGGAATCAGATGGGGTAAACTTGTTTCATTCTTGGGAACATACACAAATCTTGTTTTATGCTAATCTTTGGATCCAAGGATTAATCCCGATGTTTTATCTTAAACAAATCCCATACCTTCCTTACTTTTCCATCAACCAAGGTCCTGTAAACATGTTCTCCTCAAAAATCAAACAAAAATTAGTTTTCCCTAATACTGTTTTACTAAATAAATTTTGCTAAGGAACTAGCAAAAAGATAAGTATGGGGGTATGATATACACCAGTTTATCATCACTCTTAAGCCTAAAATCACATCTAGTTCCTGAGTTTTTCACATTACATTATGGTATTGGGTTGTATTTAGGCATTTAGAATTTAGGCATGCATTACATTATTTTCTTCTCTTTTGTGTGTTAATACATTCATTTCATTCTCAGGGATGAAAATATAGTACCAATCATCTAAACCCTGGTAATGTGAAAGGCAGAAAGCTTGGAGAAAAAGATAGGAGCTTCATTCCAACTAGATTCCAACTCAACCCAGCTCAATCCAACTCACCTCAGCTAGATTCCAACTCAACCCAATTCAAGTCAACTAGATCCAGCTCATTCCATCTCCACCCATCTCATGGCAACTCCACTCAACTTAACTTAGTTACTAGTCCTCAACTAGTTAAGCTAAGTCAGTTGAAGAGTCCACAATTAGCTCAGGGAAGCTCAATCACCAACTTATGAAGACTCAACTAAGCTCAACCTAGTTGAGCTTGTCTACTGGACCTAAGCTAGCTAGTTTTGCTAGCTAGGGAGTGTTCAAGCATATCAGCTTCAGCTCTCCTCAGCTCCAGATTAGTTGAGTCCAACTCAACTCATCTTGCTCAGCCTAGCTACTAGCAAAGAACTAGTTAGCTAAGCTAGTAGATGAACTCGCAGAAGGTCAACCTTAGCTATAGTACAGCTACATGCAGACTCAGAGTAACTCTTCCAACTTAACCCTAGCTCCTCCCCTACTCCTCTACTAGCTAAGCTTCACTCCTTTTCTCCACTCTCCATAACTGGCTATACCTTCCACCTTCCTTCATTTCTTGGCACCAAAAAACCACCGACCACCACCTCCTTTACATCCTTTCCTTCTTGGTGCCAAAAGTGGCACCTCTTCACCCCTTAACCACCACCATAAGCATCCCATAGTTGGTACCAAAAATGGCCTTAACTACCACCTAAAAATGGCACCAACTATACCTTAAATCACCCACCTTACATGTACCCCCCTAAGCCACCTCCACCCTTTAAGTTTCCCTCCATTTTTCCCTTGTAGAACCCCCCCCACCCTTTTGGCGCCAGCATGGTGGTGTCTTTCCACCATAGATGGTCACCAAAGGGCACAACCAACCCCCCTACACAACCCTTCTTTTAGCACCACCTAATCCTAGCCATAGATCCCATAACCACCCACCTAAAGGCCATCCTAACCATCCATTTTGGCGCCAACCACCCCATTCTCCTAACTTTATATGTAACCCTATTAACCACCATTATTGGATATCTCTTTGGCTACCATAATTCCACCTATATACACTATATTTTAGGCCAAGGAGGAAGGAGGAAAAAAGATGATCAAGGAGGCTATCTTGCCCCCTTGGAGTGTATCTTCTTCCCCCTTCCTTGTGCCCAAAGCCAAGGAGGTCTCACCATTGGAGGACGGTCAGACATAGAGGAGAGAGGGTGGTAGACGTCCACCCTAATGAGACTTCAAGGAAGGAGCACATCATCATCATCCAGAAGAGAAGAGCAAGGGAAGTTCTTCTTCAAGTGCGGAAACTACTGTGCTTGGAGCGAAGTCCTTCCCAAGCATCATTAGGAGGATCATTTCTTCTTTTTTTCTTCTTTTGTATTAGCTATCTTTTATTTTCAAGCAAATATCTACTTGTAACTATAAATTTTAGCAATACAAAAAGTAAGTTCGCCTTTCAATTTTTGTGTTTTCATTTCAAGTATTTGTTCTTTACTTAGTGCACCCACTTCACTTATCTAATTACTTTAGACGCACTTGCCCAAGGTGAGCTTAGAGAGGTAGGTTTCATTTTGTTCACTTAGGTGTAGTTAATTTCGCATTCTCGTTGCCTCGACTTTCCAAAACCCTAAAACCAACAAAACCTTAGATATAAAGAGAGGATTTGAGTTAGGGAGAGAGAAATAATTTATTAACTAATAATTTTGCCTCCTTGGATGACCCTAGATACTCCACTATCTAGGTTTTATAAATTTAAAAGGCGATCGAGATTTACGCATTACAACGATTAAAATCTGCATATTACAAATCGCGTATTTTTCGCATCACACTTGGCCATTTGTGGAACAGCTATTGCAATTATCTTAGGGCGATAAGTACTCAACTCTTGTAAATATTGCTTTCACTCCATTTGGGATGGCCCTTTATTTGTTCCTTTCTTGCATGTTAAGGTAATTGGGCAAGACATTCTTTGGGGTGGTGTCTTGTCCATGGTCCCGCCTGTTGGGTTTGGGCAGGATTCAACCTTCATTGCTAAGCAAGTAGTGTCTTAGGCAAATGTGGATTACACAGATGCTCGAGTGCTCTGGGCGAAGCTTGATGAAGCAATTGCATGCCCGAGAGAGAGCCAAGGAAGGAACTACCTTGGAGAGGCAGCGGTAGGCAAACAGGACAATGATCGCCCATACAAAGTAGAAATTGGCCTAGGCTGAGGCGGAAGTATCCTACCAAAAAGAGTTGGTTGACGCCTGGGAGGCGTAGGAGGAGCTTCGCCAATTCATAAGACTTCAAGATTGGGGCCTAACCAAACTAACTTCTACCATGGAGGATCATTCCGTTAAAATGGACAAGGCAATCCAATAGACTCAAAAGCTAAGGGAGGTCATTGAGGAGTTGTCTACTCAGTGCCAAACTCGGTGGGAGTTGCACGAGAGGATATGTTTTGACCTTGCGACCATCATGAAGGAGGTTCAAACAGAGAGAGACGAAGTTGAGGAGGCAATGTCCTTCCTTGAGGGGAAGATCCACTTGCTAGAGAAGGATGCCAAGGTTGCTACGACGTTAAATGAAGAACGATCGAATAAGGTTCACTAGCTAAAAAGTGAAAAGCAACAATGCTTCACCCAAATCTCATGATAGACTTCTTCACCAGTGATCCTTCAATGAAGGAAAATCACTTGAAGCTGGCAGAGGAAATAGGTAAGCACACCTCGTAGTAGTTGTCCAATCCATTCTAGCGGGGCCTTGTTCATCCAAGTAGGACGTCCTTTGATGGTCGGTGAGGCACCTCAACCATATTCATAGTGAGCAAGTCCGATCGAGCCAGATCAAGGACTGTCTTCCTATCAAGCTGCCATCCGAGGAAGGAGAGGCCTATGGCTTGGACTCTTTTGGGGGGGAACGTCCTCTAACCCTGAGGCTCCACCAAGGCATCCGACTAAGGCTTTAGATAGTTGATTTGCTTGCCTCGGCCTTCTGTGGTTTAACCTTATGTGTCTCATTCTCCTTTTAGTTGCAATCGTTTTCCTTGTGCTTTTATACTAGGCTACTTGCACCATCTTATTGTAAAGGTGTACACTCCCCTATTGCTTAATGAAAATGGGGTGATGCTTTATGTGGCTTGACTATTGCATTGGATTGAAATCTTATTCCTACCGAAATTCTATCTTAGGTGTAGTAAGGGCTCAAGTTAGTAGCATGCTAGGACCAAGGAGCCATGCATCGATTCAAGGTCGGTGGATCGTAGGGCCCTATCAAAGTAAAGGTAGTGACTCGATAGAGGCCTTCCCAACCCAAAGATAATTTGCCACCTGGCTTGACTGGCTAAATGTCGCAATCCGCTAGAGAACTAGGTTCCCCGCCAGAAAACACCTTAGCTTGATTTGCTAGTTGTACTTCACCTTGGCTTCCTTGTAGGTATCTTATTCACAGCCTGCTTCATCTCAAGCGTCTTCAATGAGTTCTTATCGAGGTCGTAAAATTATGCTCGATAAGAAGGGAGGTCCACTTCTAGTGAGACCCAAGTTTTCACCCCACAAACCATTTTTAATGGGCTTTTGTCGGTGTCGCTTCTTTGGCTAGCCCGATAGCCACTCAATACATAGGCCCACTTGCCTTTGGCCCCACCTATTTTTCTTTTCAAGGCTGAAATGATTGTCCAACTAGTGACCTTCGCCTACCTACTCTCCTAAGGGTGTATGATTGAGGAGAATTTGGTTGGATGTCCCATTGTATGCAAAAATCTTGAAAGCGTTTTAGGGCAAGTTGCTCCCTGTTTTCTGCGATAATGGTCCAGGGTATGCCATAGTGGCATAAGATGTCCTTGTGGACAAAAGTCACCACCCACTTTGTGTTTAGGCTAACCATTACCTCTACTTCAACCCATTTCAAGAAATAGTCAGCCACTGTGTTCATGAATTTCTTCTAGGTGAAGACTATTGGAAAAAATTGATGAAGACCGCTCCCATCTTGTGATGGACATTATGGGCATGAGCTCCTTAGGTGGGACTCTGGGTGTGAGAGAATCTTTGGTATTTGTCAACGTGAACTCCATGTTACTTGTGGCCCAAAATACCCATAGTGGAGCACTCTAGCGACTATGGTCATTGGTCTCTCATGGTGGCCATAGACGCTTGCTTAGAGGTCCTTCAACACTTGTCGTGCTTTTGCTAGGTTGAGGAATTGGAGTAGAGGAGTCAAACAACCTTTCTTATATAGTGTACCATCTAGGAGGATGTACCAAGCTGACTTGAGGCGGAAAGTCCTACGATTTGTGACCTCGAGCGAGGTCACCTAAGTATTGGGTCCACCCAAATTGTCCCACCAAAATTGACCACCATAACTGGGTCTGACCAGATGGTTGGGCTTACCAACTTTTCAAGATTAACGTTGTCATCTTCCCCCTATCTGGACTGCGAAGGCCATCACAGCAAGGGTGTCTGCCAAGGGATTCTCAACTCAAGGGAGCTAATTAATATTGTTGAGGTAGAAATCCACCAGAGTCATCCGAGCCTCTCTGATGTAAAGGACCATCAATCAATCCTTCGTGTGGGACTCTTGTTGCACTCGTTAAGCCACCACCTAGGAATCGACAATCTTTATGTTGGTGGCTCCCATCGGTTTGGCAAGCCGAAGGCTCGCTAGGAGGGCTTCATACTTTGGCCACATTATTTGTTATTTTGAACATCAGCCAATCGACATATTTCTTGATGAAGCCATCGGGTAGGGCGAGCACTACCATCGTTCCGGCACTGCTTTCATTAGAAGCACCATCCATGTGGAGTTGCCATGCTCCTCCGATCGAATGAGGGAGGAGCGGTGAACTTCACCACAAAGTTATCTACCCCTAGCCCCTAGTCCTTGCCTTTTGATGGGCAGGCGAGACTGGTATCTAATATCTCATTCTGCCAGCTCCAAGGTCTATCGTGTCTAGCGGGAGGAAAATGAATGGTCGGTATAGCATTTTCCTCAAGTGTTAGTCTATTTGAATCCTTATGGCATGTGCCTGGAAGAGCTGCTATAATTTTTCAACGGTGACTAATGCCCAACCAAGTTTTTCCATTGGGGGAGATTTGCCTAGGTTAGGCAGCTAGTTCTGCCAAGTTTGCAAGTCCGATGATGGAGAGCCATTACCATTGCCTCCTGCATGCGACAGTTAGGCTTGGGATGCTTCCACATTGCTCGAGTTTCCCAAGGCCTTGAGTGGGTGTGGGTCCTATCCTCCTAAGCCTAAAAAAGCGAAGTATGTAGATCGTTCAATTGGGCTCACAAGCCACTCCTGAACATGTTTGGGTTTCTTTGTGACCAAAATCGCCCTTTTTGGTGGGTTGTGCCTTTGGTGTTGTCATGCCGCATTTATTGCATACACATTATTTCAGGGCTGTTTCTTGGGAAGATACATGCATTCATTCATCTCCCCTGCTTATAAACAAGGCTAGTGGGGGAGGGTGTCTTCATCCTTGCTTCTCTTGCAAAGAGGCTCCCAAGGAAATGTTATTGGTGGCGTTACGTTTGACAATACTTTGTTGATTTGTGTCGTTTGATAGCCTTGGTGCATGACCCTCACCTGAGGCTGGCTCTTTTCTAACCAAACTTTTCCCCATTATTCATGGAGGAAAGGCCCCCCTCTTGGGGGCGGCGCCTCCTTTCCCACCCTTGTTGGCAACGAGGGCCTCGTAGGCACTCTTAAGGAACCCAGGCCGAATGATTGTAGTAGCATGGTTATGGGGGCTTCAATGGGGTTGCATCCCTCCATATTAGGGTAGAATCCCCTAAACAAGCCTCAACAAATATGCTGGGACCAAGGCTTCATGTGCTCTTGGTAGGCCTTCCACAGATACATCAAAATTCTCATGTTCCCATGATCAAATGTGAAGTTGGCCCTCACAGGTCTACTGGTTGTCTTAAAAGGAGGATTTGAAGGCTCCTCATTACAGGCATCGACATTCCCTAATAAGGGTTATCGGTCTGTGCCTCTCTGGCATGGCTACCTTCCCAAGCCACAACTGTTCGGTCTATGGGGCTTCGATATGATCTCACGAGGCAGAGGCTTGTGTGTTGCATTTCCAAGGTCAACTCCCAGGGCTCTCTTTGCGGGGAGTTGAGACAACTTCACGAAGCCGATCTAGCAGTCATTTTAGGTGGCAGGTCAGGCTAAACAAAGCTGGAGCTACTGCATTTCAGGAAAAGGGGCACATCATGTCTGTTTTAGACTTGTATTCTAGCTATAAGGATGTTCTTATCATGTATTCTTCCAATTTGCACTGGTTTGTTGTAAGGCTTTCTACCAATTCTTGATGTAATAAAAATTTACATGTTGTTGATAAATGCCAGTTTATCATCATTTTTATGCCCTAAAACAAATCTAGCTCTTAGGTTTTTAACTCTGCAAATGGGTTTTTGGGTTACATTTAAGCATTACCTAGAATAGGCATGCATTGCATATTTTTTGTGTTTTTAACATATTTACTTGAGTGTTAAGGATAAGCAGATGGTCAGAACTCCAAAACCCTAGCACTCAAAAAGGCAGAAAGTGAAGAAGAAGATCAAATTAGCTGAACCCTAGCTGGATCCAACTCATCTCAGGTGGATATCAGCTCACCTGAGTAAGCTTTAGCTTTCCCCAGCTCCATTCAGCTCATCTTAGTTGGATGGTAGCCCAGGGTAGTTTAACTTAGTTCAACTCACCTCAAATCAGCTCAGATTCAGCTTAACTTAGTTGAGTCTAGCTTATCTTAGCTCCAATTAGTTCACTGGGAGCTCTAGCTAGCTCAGCTTAGTTGACGGGAGTTCATTCTAGCTCCAGCTCAACACATCCCAGCTCATCCTAGCTCTACTCAGCCCATAGGAGCTCTAGTCAACTTGGCTTAGCTACTAGTCTTCAGCTAGCTAAGCTAGGTCAGCCAAGAAGTCCACAGGCAGCTTCCCCAAGCTCCAGAATAGTTGAGACTAGCTCAGCCCACTCAACTTCGCAGCTAGCAAAGAACTAGCTAGCTAAAATTGAATAGCTAAGCTCCCAAGAAGACTTCTTCAACAACTATCAGCTCCCACAAGCTTCAAAGCAGCTCAAAGCCACCTCCTCTCAACTAAACCCTAGCTCCTTCACTACTACCCTACTAGCTAAGCTAGCTTAGCTAAGCTCAACACTAGCTCCTCTTCATGGCTGTCCACCCTTCTCAGTTAACCCGACCTAAACCTAAACTTAACCCACTCAATTTGGCACCAAAATACACTTCTTGCATCCCTTCATTTTGGCGCCAAATTGAGGCAACCTTTGACCCCACAACCAACACCAAGAGCCATCAATTTTGGTGCCAAAAGAACCCATCTAGAAGCCCTCCTTTTGGTGCCAACAAGCCCCTTAATCTACACCCTACATAACCCCTTTAACCTATCTCCACCATCCATAGGTTGGAGCCAAAAACACCTAGCTTTAACCACCCAAAAATTGACGCCAACCATGCCCAACTTCCCTTAACCATGCCTCCATACATCCCTTCCTTTGGCTCCAATAAACCCTAGCCCTCCATCTCATAACCACCACTTAAAACACCATCCTAACCCTACACCTACCCTCCATGCCACCTTAACTCTAACCACACCAAGAGTTGGTGCCAACTCTCCTTTACACACCCTTACACATGGCGTCAACTCTCCTCCACCCTTCATCAATTAACCACCACTCCAAAACATAATCCTAGCCCTTCAACCATCCTACACGCCACCTTAACCTAACCCATCTCAAATGGCGTCAACCCTTCCCCTCCTTTCCTATAAATATACCTTATAACCACCACATAAACCTATCCTTGGCTACACATATTCATATTCTTCCACCTTCATTCCACCATCCTAACAACCAAGGAGAAGAGGAAAAGAAGAAGATTAAGGGGACACTTTGTCTCCTTAGTGTCTTCAACTTCTTCCCTTCTTCTACCTTGTGTCTTCACCAAGCCAAGGAGGAAGGCCAGGCAAGGACGACGTCCAGAGGAGGAGTAAGAAGGGTGGTCCATGCCACCCTAAGAAGGACTTTAGGAGTGGAAACCTTCCACTCTAGGAGGAGCCAAGCACACCCACCGAGGGCTTGCCAAGAGAAGGAGAGCCAAGAGCAAGCTTCCTTCAATTCAGGGGCAACCTGAATTGGAGCGGGAATTTTGCAGCAACATTACCTTCTTCATAAGCTTTCTTCTACTTTTTTTTGTATTTTTTTTGCATGGTAGTGTAGTATTCGATTTGTGTTGAAGATTACAAGTGAGAATACCTCTCGCTTGTGAGTTCTTCAACTCCTTTGTAAAAAATAATTTTTATTTTAAGAAGCATTCATCTACCATTTGTTCATTTAGCTTGTGTTATTTTGTTGTGTGTTGTTCCTCCATTACTCTAAGCCTCCCATATTTGAAGTGAGTTGGAGAAACAAAGCAGTTGTTGCCTTATTTCTAGTAACTTCAAATCTCGTTCTCTCTACATTTGATTTTGCCCTTATTTAAAATCCTAATATATATATATATATATATATATTTCAAAATATAAAAAGAAAGTTGATTTTCCAAATTGAAGCAAGAGTTTTCAAATTATATTCCTACCTCCCTCGGGATGACTCGAATACTTTCCAAGTACTCGATCTTTACAAATTTTAAAAACGATCGTAATTGCGTGTTACAACGATAAAAACCCTAATTTACAAATCACTTTTTTGCGATCCGTTGTTGATGTTTTTGTTCCTATCATGGAATAGTTGAGTCGAGTTGCTTGTTTACATGCCCTTTTGCCCCATCTCTCTTCTCCCGGAAGGGCTAGTAATTTGCCCGCTCAAACATTGGAGCGGGGCCTCAAGGGCCCTTCTTCGCATCTCCATCTTTTTAGGTGAGACAACCAGCTCAAGTAGGAAAGTTCAAGTGGCTGGGCACGGCCTGGTACCGGTACAAAATTCACGTAGATTGCCAAAGCAGGTTAGCTTGCCCTAGTAGGGGGGTTCCTTCCAGTATCAAACTCTGTCCCCCCACCCCCATTTTTTTCAAGGGAGCAACTAAGCCCAAGAAGGCCTCACTTCTCCATACAAGGAAGCCTGGAGCAATTAGCAAGGTGTGCTTGGGCAGTCTACCATGTAGGCGCCCTATGGGATGCGTATACTTGAGCAAGCACTACTTGTCCTCAGGGGAATATAGTGCTCAAGCAATGCGCTCACCACAAGGTTCCAAGCGGACGTGTGGCACCCTTTCAACCAGTTCCTTGGTTGGGGGATACTTGGGCAATCCCACTCACAGACCTTGAGCCAAGGCATGGTGCTCGTTGACGTCTTGTGAGCTTTGTTCAGTCGTCTCATTTTGGCAACGTGGACAAAAGCACCGATGGGTGCCCGACTAGGTTACTTGTCCTTGTTGATCAAGGGACCTTGTGTGACTTAGGAACTCCTTGGTTGAGGGTCGCTCAAGTAGTTCGGTTCACTGCGTGACTCTCAGCAGGTGCTGCCAAGCCCCAGCACACAAGGGTAGGTGAGTAGAGGTAGCAGCACTTTGGCAGTAACGAACGCCGGCAACCATAGGGGCCTAATTTGAGTGGGTGCTAGACTCAAGCAGGTAGGCCAAGTAGCCGTGAGTATCAACAACCTAGATCGAGTGAGTGGATGGCCCTGCCACAGTGTGCGGATGGAAGGGAAGTTAACGAGGTGGGAGCCCACTTGGCCATCGCATGGTCATCAAAGTGCATCCCCTAGCGATGGTCCATCACTGACGGCAATTATTGAGGGAAGATCAAGGGATAACTCCGCCTATTCCTTACATATGTGAATATCACCTTTCCTTCTGGAAAGGAGCATGTGGGTTCCTCTCTCTAAGTGACAGCACTAAATCCTCAACAGGTGCTCGATGTTTGTTCAACCAAGTTCTTGGCAAGGGGATGCTCAACACGCTCGAAAGGCATTTGCGTGGAGCTCAAGTGGGGTTCGTGTCCCTCACTTGGTAGGACTTGGCTTTTTGTTGCATTTTCCCACAAATGGTGCCAACTGATCAAGCTTGTGGAATGTTACAGGAAGTGGTGAAGGGAATGTTGTTAGAGTTTATGTGGCGAGAGGGAACTCGAGAATTTGGTGACCCAGTTCCATCTATTGGTATACATCTGAGGAGATTTAATCCTCAGTTATCCACTAGTAGTTATTTTGAGTACAGAATGGGAGTCTCCCCCTTTGTGGGTACATGATCTCCTCTTTATAGGGAATTACTGATCATAATTAAGGCTAATAATTATTTATTTTTCATTGAATGCAATCGACTCAAGAGTTGCATCGCCTTCCATTCTATCACCTCACTCCTTGTGCCACTACCTTGACTCTTATGTCGTTGCCCTAACACTCGTGTTGTTTCGATCTCCATACTGTTGGTGCCCTTTTCACCTAATGTCATCAGAGTTGGCATAATGGTAGGATAAAGTACTTTGGTCTTTTGGGTGACTAGGCTGGTCGATCACTCTTAGGCACTTTTGGCGAGCAAATCAATTGGTCAACTCCAGGTACTCTACCTAAGATTGGGGGGGCTCTCGACCGACAAAGGGTGTCTTGCCCTTGGGTTTGGTTGACCCCCGTTTTTGGGCTTTATTTAGGTTTATTCACTTTGTGGGCCAACTTTTGGGCTTGTCTTTTCATTCCCATCAATTATTATTTTAGATATTGTTACACTCAAATTGTTTGTACCTTTTAACAATAATTTGCACATGGTTTAACTTAAATTATTGCATTTCAATCTTAGAAAGCTATATTAACTCAATGTATTTATAGAAAGATTGAAAATTCTAACATACTTACAAGTTTATCCAATATTTATCTATATTAAGTATACCTTATGTTTATAACCAACTATCATCCATCTCCAATCATTATCAAAACCAAATTTGCATCCTATTTTCTTAGGATATGATAAGAAAAAATTGTATTCAATTCACATCTAAATCGGTATTTATATTCAAAATTGAAAAAACAAGTATAGATATGGAAGTGGCTATATCTAATCCATATCCCATCAATTTCATCCCTACTTAGAATGGCTTAATCGAAGAATGACTTTGAATCAACTTGAATCAACCATCTCGCCAAGGAACTTGGAGTTCTGAAGGCTTGTAGATGTTAGAAGTCTCTCATACCCTCAAATTCAATCATGTATTCTTTGATTAAGTGGAATTAAGTAAATTAGCTATATTAACTAACTCAATGTTTATATGAATTTTATCTATTACTTAATTAAAGCATATATAATGTTTCACTTCCCACTATAACTATGATATGAGTGCATAGGAGGGTCACGAAAGGGAGTAGGAAACGATTCGAAATGAATAGATCAAAGAATATTCTTTCTTAAAATCGAGTTTGCTACAAGTTTAGGCAACTAAAATAGATATCTAGGTGCCCAAGCCTGGACCAAGGACTAGGGTTAGAAGATGAAGATTTGAGTGACCAAACTTGTTGGTTAGCTATCCAAGTTAGACAAAGTACTAAATAAAAATAATTCCATAAAAATAATTAAGGAATTAGGTGGCCAAGAGACTATTTAGGCACCAAAACTAAGTTTTCTACTATGTATAAAAGTTACAAATGAATAATTTAATATGCTATAACTTAAGAAAATGTGATGATTAAGATATTGAAGATACGAAGTGATGCTTCGAGGAATCATAGGCATAGATTCCAAGGAGGAATATGTAATTAGATAGATGTCAAGTATTAAGGTAGAATCATACTCTAATTTGGGAAACCTACCATGACCATGGTTCAGTATTTGAGAATGACATAATGAATATGATGGAGTAAGAGTCTCCACTTGCTTAGCTAAGCCACAACCCAAAGTTAGCACTTAATAGGATGCGACCACTTGATGCATCCATTCTAGAATTTGTGAGCGCCCAAATCTTTTAGAGGTGATAACTTCTTGCAGAGACTAGTGTTTGAGGGTATCATGGCTGAGGGCTATCAAGAAAGTAGCATGACTCTGTTGGCCCTGTGAGGTTCTTGTTAATAAATATCTTAACACAACAAATGTTGAAAATTAAGGGTAGAGGAATGGTTTTATGAGATCGATCAAGAGCCACAACTAATGTATCTATAATCTATAGCTTTGTATGTTGGAATGATGATTCCTGATTGGTTGACCTATGTTGAATGGAATACTTGGGTACTCGAGAGGTTCATTCAAAAAATAATATTGGTGTACTGTAACTACATCTAGATAGTTGCCCATGTCAAGCTAACCCTACTTAGTACAAAAGAAGTCCTTAAAACTTACGTAAAGATTTTAAATCGAAGAGGATTTGTAATGCTAAGCAAGGGGCTTCCTACATTATAAATAGTAGTGAGTGACACTTGTCTAGGTTATAAGTCCAAAGAGTACCTTGTGAATTAGTAAACGAAAGGAGGAATCATACACACAGTGTTGTAAAAGTTAATAGTCAGCATTCAGTTGATCAGACCACCGACTAAGAATTATACGGTATGCAAGGGAATAGTTAAGAAGTACTCAGCCGTACATTTTATATATAGGGGCCCTATCCTTTAAGCACAGTGCTTAAAAATTACTAAATGAGCACTATGTGAGAACCATTAGATGAAAATTGTATGATCAAAACTAATACCACCTAAAGTAAGATAGGTGATTTTGTAATACACCGATATTAATGAAAGTTACTAAAAAAAAATGCACAAATCATTCAAATAATAAAACATTCCTAAAGGTAGGATGAGATTACAGGTAATCCAAACATGCATTCTAAAAAAAATAGTGACTTAATTAATAACATGATAATATTGTTAGTAATACAAAAATGATACATGAAAATTATTAATTAACAAACTTAAATGCTATATATTCCAAAAAACCTAAAAACATCCGAAGAATTTCTATGTTTGAATATTCAAAACAAGGAATAATACATTTCAAATTAGTGAAAAGTAATTGTTTTAACATGACATTAATATGTTTGTAATGCATAAGCGTGTGAGTTGTAATAAAAGTTAATTGTTTTGTAAAAAAATAATAAACATGCTGTAACAGTGAGTATCGAATTTGCATTACATGTAATAGTACAACGAAATAAAAAATATGACTAAATTTGTAATACAAATGTGTTA
The DNA here is from genome assembly GCA_037157565.1 of Thalassia testudinum. Taxonomy (NCBI): domain Eukaryota; kingdom Viridiplantae; phylum Streptophyta; class Magnoliopsida; order Alismatales; family Hydrocharitaceae; genus Thalassia; species Thalassia testudinum. The sequence goes on from JAZHRO010000055.1 coordinate 130,182,696, forward strand.
TACTTATAGTACGATAAATATTTAATACTTAACAGTATTTAATGTGAATTGTATTATCAATGAATCTTGTATTACAAATATTTATTATAAAAAGTGCAAAAACTTGTATTACAAGTAAAAACAAACTTGTATATATACGATAAACTTGTATTAAAATTATTTATTATAATAAAAATGTAAGAATTTGTATTATGAGTGGAAAATTAAATTGTAATACATGAGAAATCTTGCAATACAAATTTGTTCTAGTTAAGAAGAGAGTTGTAATATGATTAAGTATTAATTTGATACGATTACCTTCCAATAATAATGTAATATTTAGTAAATTATTTTCCAAATACAATTTATAAATAAAGTTGTAATATAACTCAACATTAATAAACAAAGATATTTTCCAAAAATAGCATAATGATTTTCTAAACCACCTTTTGACATGTGTAGTAGTTTTCATCAACGGAAAATATCATCCGACGATTACAACAATGGACTTTTTTGTGGATCTATTAGTAGTACAGTGCTCAATGGATATTTTTCCTATATATATATATATATATATATTACGAAGTAAAATATACCATTACATAAAAGTAAACAATTTTCAAGATCAACGTTATAAAATAAGCCACAAATAATAATTTCAGTGAAATAAAAGCACAAGTTCAAAGAATCTAATCATCGAAACAAGAAAAAATACATCTGAGTACCCATCTTTATGCAAAAATCAACCTAATACTTGACCAACTACACCAACTACTCGGTCAAGTAGTTATTGTTGCCAACTATAGGATTAACTACAAAGTATTCAATTAGGAAGGTGACACCTAAGATTATTCGACCAATTACTCAATTAAATAGATCGATTTTTACATCATTGCATACATAAGGTTAAGCTAAATGAGAGGCATAAATAGACTATTGAACACTGATGTGAAAACCCATTTGCTGTGAGAAAATAGCATTTGAGAACAAAGAGAAATGATATTAAATGGAAAATTTAACATAAGGCGCTTTGTTAAAATAGAAATGATCAGGGACAAAGGAGAGAGATTGGGTGCCGAGAGATCAAGGTAAACTGGCTAGCAAGAGTATCTAGTTGATCAATAAACTGGACATAATAAACTAAATAATTAGATGATATAAATTCCTCTTTTTGTTTGTCCCTTATTGGCCATTTTCTCATTCTTTGCCTTTCTTGTTGTGCTTGGGATATCTATACATGTTAAGAAAAGAATAATAAGGGTAGCCAAGTGAAGTAACTGGTAAGGATTTTACTAATTTTAAATTTCTGCCGTTAATGCATTTGTTTCCAATGAATAGTTTCACAACCTGGGTCATAGATGTCATGTGGCTGAACAAGGAAAATATTTTGCTATCTGGTATTTGTGACAATTATTTTCCTTATCTTTTGCAAACAAAGGATCAAGCCAATGATCTAATCTGACCAGTTTGAACGATGAAATTGATTTTTGGCTTGTTTACACCATGTTTGATTTTTACTTTAAATATCGATTAATTGTATCATTTTTGCATTGATTGTGGGTGACTAAGAATTTTGATTCGATCTTTAAAGCATTAAATAGGATGACCTCTATGAGAGGTGCGCCCAAAGTTGCACGGAGCAGGGAAACTGCCAAGCTATTCCTTCGAACAAAAAATTAGTAAGGTGCGGAGTTATCTCATTCCCTACTATATAATATACTTTGGGGAACAAGTTATTGGATGCTGGGTAGATGTCCATTTACCTTTTTATTACTTCAAATGAAATCAGAATGAAGAGATAGAAATAATCGTCACTTAGAGCGCAAGAGTCCGACATGAGATTGTAAGATCATTGTGAATTTGGGCGGATCTCACATTTTGATTGCAAACTGAATCGCATTAATCAATCATATGGCCCAACCCAACCCATTTTCCAACAAAAACTCAACACACTAAAATTAATCCATAGATGGCTCTAATTGAACAAGCCCATTCAAATTCTACCTGTCTTTCAGGAAAGATCTCACCCCAAAAAATACATTTCTTAGCTGTCATGCCATTCCTCTCCCTCAACCGCCTTACTGACTGTACCACAGGTTCCACACCCACTTGAGAAATGTTCCTGCAAGCAACAGCATTCCCATTACCTAAGCCATGACAATGTCACACACACCTCTCTGATGTAAGAAGCATCTGTCCTTGCTAGTTGCACAATGTATGGTTTTGGCAAAGTCCATGTTTGGTTCCTGCTGATGACACTGTTTGCGGCATCTCTTGCACCGATTTGAAGCAATGCCGAAGCTGAGCCTGATCCAGACACTGTCAAACAAGGCTGCTTATCTGAAGAATGAATGGGGAAGCAAGATATTGAGACCAAACACCGCAGTGGCATGCCCAGCATGAAAGGTTTCATGTGGATTGGAGTGAGCAGGAAAACATGGCAATGACAAGACTCATTGATGCAGGTATACTGAGTTGGGATCTTGTATGGGTTCAATTACATAATCAGCTGATCTTTATTTGCCTCATCTCTTTTATGTAGTGTTACCATCTTCGAAAGCACCTTACTCATTTACAAATTCTATTTACCTTAAAGAATTTGGACGCCTCTCATGCCAAGTTTACTGATATTTTCAGATCCTCTAGTGCTGCAGAACTCAGATTATGTAGCAGTTATAAGTTGTGTTCCATGTATCCTATTTTCAACAATGGAAAAGTTGTTCTGAACGACATAGAATGTAGTTATTTTCAGTTGATGGAATATGCAAGTGAAGAAGACACCTCAGTGAAATTAAACATTAATACCTTACCCCTATAATTTGCCATACCCACAAAAATATAACAATGCCTAAGATACAACTATGATATCATGAGAAATGAAGTATATGGCAAAAAACTTTTCAGTTAAAGTATGATCTATTTGACAATTGGGCAACGTGAAATATCCAGAAGATTAACTTTTATTACCTGACACAATCATACCAATTTGTGCATGAGTTCAAGAGAGCTCCCTCCCTGATGGACCTACCTCTTCCTTCTAGCTAGATATGGCTGGATCCGGCCTCAAGGAGACCGCTCCAGGCTGGAGGTTCTTCTAGGGTCTTCTTTCGGATCAGATTTGTCTTTTTGCACTTTATCTTCCCTCATCATTCTGGGCTTTTCATGCAGCAACAATTTGGCCACGAAAGTCAATACTAACCCCCTTGTTGGGGGGATGTTTCGGCTGCAGGGTGGAGGTCTGCTCGTGCAAAGATGGTCTGACCTTGGGGAGGCCAATGTCTGACAACACACCATCTGTTCCAACCTCATTGACGTTGATTCATCCCACCATTATTTATAAGCAAACTACGATGCAAGGATCTTGGCCATGGATTCTGATGCTGGCTACATGTTGATTGTACGGCCAGACCTACTTGGTCTAGCCTCTTCATTCCTCCAAGTCTGGTTCAATGGAGAAGGGTCTGTGGCTGCTTCCTTGGATCAAGGGAAGCTATGGTTCGATTCTGATCTCAAATTTCACTGCCACAACCATGGCCTCTCTCTCTTCTTGGAGCCACGCTAAGAGCCGCACTTCATTATATCAAGAGAGACACCAATCTCCATCTACTGGTTTTCTTGCCTTGCATGGATCCCTGATGTCTCACTGGCATCATACAAAAGCATGGAGCTTGCTAAGAAACCTGATCGGTCAAATGCCTTCTTTTTCTTTCATTTTGCTTTTCCTTTTATTTGTTTTGTTTCATCTTAATCTTGTAGTGGCATAGTGGGTGTTGTGTCCCCTTTGGGGTGTGGTTTCCCTCCTTTCTCCCGTCCTTCTTAGGGTTGCATTCTAATATATTCAATTTCATCTCTATCAATGAATAAAACATTTCAAAAAAAAATTACCTACCAATTTTTTTAACAGAACAAGTAAAATTTTTGGTAGGCAAGACAAAGGTTGCTAGCGATCAGTGAACTTGAGGGCAATAAGTGCAACATAGAACCATGGGAACCCAAAAAGAGGTTCAAAGATAACCAACAAGTTGGATGGGAGAAGAAAGAATAGGAAGAAAAGGGAAAGCTAATTGTGTGCTAATGCAAATTTATGGAGAGGAAGGGAATGACGGTTGCTCATCGGTGTCATCATCGTTGTTGAAAGTGAGAAAGTTGCCAAACTCTTTCTTTTTTTGTTCTTTTGAGGGAGAGAGAGGGTGGGGGAGGGTAAGGCCTAGGGATTACTGCAGAGGGAGGGGAATACATTCCAAAACATGGATAACCAAAAAAAAAAAAAAAATTAAACTCTATCTCTGAAATACATGAAATTAAAGCTTTATATAGGCTAATTAGTCCCTTGAAAGGACACATCTCTATAAAATATACATTTCCCCAATTTACACCTCTTAAAAAATTACAACTTAAATAAATAAAACCATAATGGAAAAACAGAAATTAATTAATGATCATTTACGTGTATGTTTCTCGAATTTATCAATGGCACACATTACATTAGTTTATGCTGGAAAATATCTTGTCTCGAAATCTACTGAGAATGTTGGTGATAAAGTCCTGTATCCAATAATCTTGGTTGCATGACTTATGTGGCAGCATCATAGATTGGCAATCGTAGCTTCGTCATGCTCATCATACAACATTGTGGAAATAAGAACATGCTCTTGAGGGTGATAAGTCACTAGGATGGTTCAAAGATGAGAAGCTGAGTAATGCAGGTTAGGTGCAATAGAACAGATGATGTAACTAGATGGGTTTTGATGATGAGTTTTGGCAGGGATGAGTGCCATGTCGGTGTGATTGAGTAGTAACTGAAGATGCATGCATCCTCAAAGTTGCAATTAACGTGATCAAGTGCCTTGGAGCAACCTCGGAGGGGGCATTAAGATTACCAATATTTAGTACCTATTGGTTTTTTATGGAAACCCGACATGAGCATCCATGGCTAGTAAGTCAGCAAGAAGTGAGTACCCAATGCAGGTTTGAAAAATGGGAACAGAACCTTGCGGGGTCAAAACACCTTAGGTTGGGTCAAGTATGCGAAAAGGGTCTATGGGAAGTCCTTTGGGGTGGCAACTGCTTATGGACCAATTATCCCTAAGGTTATATCAGAACTGTGGTTGGATATCAGGTAGGTGTGCTTTGATTATACACCTTTCCATGTGGGAGAGGGGGGATTTCAATGTGATGGTTGCATAGACCTGATAACAGAGGAGGAATGGATGTAGGGTTCCAGGATTTTTGAGAAATTCTAGTTGAATTTGCTTTACAGGAACCTTTCAAAAGAAAAAAAAATTGCTTTACTGGAGTCAGAATCACCAAGTTGCCATTACACTTGCCGCAATACTACTTCCATATCAAAGATTGATCAGTTTTTTTCCTCGTTGAACTTGCTGGAGGTCTTCCCCTTATCAAGGGTTGTGGACGCCTCATACCCTTTCCCAGATCATATGCCACTGATTTGGTCTTGAGGCTGTCTATGTATTTTAAATTCTAGAAGCAGTGATTCATGGAAGCAGGATTCCATGAGATATTGGCAAAGTGGTAGACATCTTCTAATGTTCAAGAAAGGACTACTGCAGCCAAGTCGGTGAAGAAGAGAAGTGATCTAAAGAACCATCTTATTGCATACAAGAAAAATCTAAAGAAAGAAAGACCGGATAAGAAGAGAGATGCATTTGGGAAAATTCATGAATTGGGCAAGGTAGAGGGAACGTGGTCTCCTAACAAGGATGAGAAAAATTCCAGAAAGGGCCATCAGCAGGTGGTTGCAAGGGAAGGCATGAAAGAGGAAGTTGAATGGAGATAATGCTCAGGACAATTATGGCTTAAGGAAGGCGATGCAAACACTGGATTCATCCACATGGCAGCAAATGGAAGAAGAAAGAACTTCACAAGTAAAATCTGTCAACGGAAGGGAGTGCTGGAAGAAGGAGATTGGACCATGGGTAGCCGAGCACTTTAGAAATTTCATGAAGAAGAAACCAAGAGGGAAATGGAGATGGACAGGAGAGGTATCTGTACTTTGGTGGTTGAACATCATGACACTCTCACTGGACCATTTTTGGAGAAGAAAATAAAACAGCCTCTGAGTCGGCTCAACACAGAAGGTGCCCTGGGCCCAGACAGCTTCCCCGTATTTTTTCTCTAAGGAATTTTGGCTGGTTCTTCGTGATGATGTTATGGCAATATTGGAGGAGTGAGTTCCAGCAGGGCAATATGGGATTTGAACGGGGCTCAACAAATCATTGCTATTTTTGTTGCCAAAAAAGGAAATGATGAAGAGGATTGAAGACTACATGACCATCTCTCTATCCAACTCTATTTACTTGATCATGGCAAAAGTTTTAGCAAACTGTCTCAAAGAGATTATGGATGATCTGGTGAGCCACGTGCAGTCAGCAGTTACTAAGGGAAGGCATTTACTTGATAATGTAGTTCTGGCTACTTAGGCCATTACTTATTGAAAGAGGAACGAGGTGAAAGGCTTCCTATGGAAAGTTGATATTGCCAAGGCTGGACTGGGCATTCCTTTGGAGAGTAGAAGTGCCATTTCTGGACATTTTGGATTTCTTGGATAAAGCATTGCATTACGACCACCTCTTCCTCTACGTTGATAAAAGGAAGGCCCAAAGGATGACGTATTAAGTTGCAGAGAAGTGTGAGGCAAGGCTGCCCAGTTGCCCCCTTTTGTCTTAATAGTTGCCAGTTGATGCACTAGCTACTTGTACTTTTGCAATCTGTGAACACAGCTTGATCCGGGAATTCAGCCCTAGGGAGAGTATCAATTTAATTTCAATACTTCAAGATGCTAATGACACCATTTTCATAATGTAGGGTTCCAAAGAGGTAGCCTGAATCTAACCTGTCTTGCTTGATTTTTTTTTTTGATTTCTCAGGTCTACAAGTGAATCAATAGTGGTCTTCTTTTGTTCCATTTGCCATGGAGGATACGGAAGTATTGGATTGTGGGCAGATCTTACAAACATCTCAGGTATCTCTCCCTATTTTTTAACTTGGTCTCCCCCTCAATAATAGACCATTGCACGTTGCAGGGTGGTAATAGAGATGGGGAAGAGATTGGATGGATGGAAGTCTCAATTATTGTTTAAGAGGGGCCTGACTTGAGAGTGAGAAGAAGAGGCATAGTGTAGCCTCTTCACAGAGGCTGCATCGACTTCTCTACTTTCTCTTGGTGACCTTGACTCGAAGAAATGCCGAGGGTCTTTTCTGGATCACAAGCAAGGCACCATACTCTTCGAGGAGGCACGTGGAACCCTCTAACACATCGGGGAATGCCAAGATAAAGGACTCGACTCTCGAGGGTAGAAGAAGAGCCATGAATACCATCCTCAACTCTTCAAAGAAGAATGGTGTAGCAACATCATCAAGTTTAGCAAGTCATCGTCCTCCTGGACGCAACTTGAGGGGGAGTGTTGGGAATAAAGTGTGCCACGTGGTGGTCAATCAGGCCACATGGTAGTGCCACATGAGAGTTGGTTAGGGGCCCACTTGGGCATCGATTTTGGTAGCCTTTGAGTCATATTTTAGGTCCATTATTCTACTTGTCGTTGTTCGAGATGCAAATCAAAATACATAGGGAGCTTGATAAAACTAAGAGGTTTTTTTGGAAAGGGGTAGGGAAGGCCTAGATCTTTAGACATGTATCTTAAGAGATTTGTAAGTCTACTAATCCAGGATGTCTAGGGGTGTTGGATCTACGCACAATGAATGATGCTCCACTTTGCAAATGGGTTTGCCAGCTTGGGGAAAGAGAAAAGCTTAGTCAACATAGTTTTGGAATCTAGTTATCGAGGAAGGATATTGGATTGGGTAGACATAATTCTTCCAATTCAAGGAGCACCTCACTTTTGGAAGGAGATCATAAGGGCTATTCCTCTGGTTAAAGACATGTTTTATGTTGATTTAGGGGATAGAAGAACCTTTAGATTTGGTTGGATGAGTGAACACCTTTTCGTACCATGGCAAATAGGTACCCACGCCTGTTCCATTTGGCATGGATATGGTAGCATTGGTGTCTAACTATTGGGATTTTGAATGGAGATATTGGACACCAATATTTTTGAGTCCACCTTCTGATCAAAAGATTGCACAAATTTCTGAACTTGCAAAGCATTCTAGCCAACTGAAGATTGATGCTGGAGGAAAGGGATGATTGGGCTTGGGCACATGGCAGATTCACAGTAAGATCAGCCTACAAGTTCTTACATGCCCCGATTGAAGAGAGACATCACCATCTTTTCAGAGGATGCAAGCTTATTTGGAGTGCCAAAATGCCCATGAAAGTAAAGGTGTTCACTTGGATGGTAAGGAAGAGACTTGTGCTGAAGTCTTACAGAAAAAGGTTCACCCTTATGGAAGATCCAAGATGTTAGCCATGTGAAGGCGAAGAGGAAATGGTCGACCACCTCTTCTTTGGATGTAGCTTTATTCACATGTTTAGCAGTTGTTGGGCCCAGGTTGGGCAACTTTGGATTCTTGGGAGTACTTCTGGGCATGATGGCATCAAGGCACATTCAGATCTCGGAAGGAACGGGTATCTCCTTTCGCCATCTTGTGAGCCCTTTAGTTACAGAGAAATAGGGTGATCTTCGATAGGGAGAGCCCTTTCATTGAAAACGTGTATAGGGATGTATCTACGCTCTTGTCTCTTTGGAACACACTGTAATGTATTTCTAACTTTATATCCCATTTCTTTAATGAAGTGGACGATCACTAATCTCATGTGATCATCATTCTTTCTTTACCTAAAAACTTTGTTGAAAATAAGTGCCCTTTGCAAGCCATCTAATTATATAATAAATGCATGAATTAGATGTGTCCTCCCAATTAATCTGAACAAATTAACATTGAGTATGAATATTTGTGAGATTGGCTTTGTTTGTGCTTTTAGGATTACTCACATAAAGGCCAAATTAGAAAAGTAATAATAGTGAATCAATTATATAGAATGGTTATGTATAATGGATACAATATTAGGATTTACATAAGATCACTATCATTAATTGTTGAGAAAATCAACTTGGTGATTTTTGTTATTAAGAATATGATGCTTTGGCCCTCTTCATATAGAGAGAGGGCTTAAGCATTCAAGGAACTTGCAATAACTCGCTACTAAAAATAACAAGGACTAAATATGACACCCACCTAATTGCTACTTAACATATATCTAATTTTATTTCCTAATACTCCCTCTCAAGTTGGGATATAGATATGAACAAGTCCCAACTTTTTTTTTTTTTTTGAAAAGTGAAAGGGTGATTATCCAAACGATAACCACCCACATTCAATTCATTTCATAAAAAGGATTACACCAGAATTACAAATCAGCACTCCAAAACTCTACCTGGACGGAATGGAGTAGAAAAAATTCTCGACATAGGGTCTCTCCCCCCTAAAAACCACTCCATGTCTCTTCTTGTCACACCCAACTTGTCACACAGAAAATCATGTCTCTTCTTTTTAAGGGCCATGGTGAGAATGTCTACCAACTAAAGCTCTGAGAAGATATGTGGTGTGCTAATCCTCCCGTCCATAATTGCATTTTGTATGAAATGGCAATCTACTTCAATGTGTTTTGCATGCTAATGGAAAATAGGGTTGGATGCTATTTATGTCGCCGACTGATTATCACAATAAAATGGAACCGATAGCTACACCTCCACGCCTAGATCTTGTAGGAAACTTACAACCCACATGATCTCACATGCGACATGAGACATGGCACGATACTCAACCTCAGCATTGGAACGGCCAACCACATTTTGTTTCTTGCTTCTCCAAGAAACAAAGCATATCCCAAGTTAGACCAGCAGTCCTTAATAGACCCTACATGCAGGTTATGATGTTCATGAACCTATTTTCTCTAAAGTAGAGTCCTCGACCCGTATTTCCCTTGAGGTACCTTGAAAGAAGGCATACCTCATGCCAGTGACTGTAGCATGGTGCTTGCCTGTGCTGACTAGCTCTACTAACAGCAAAGTTGATATCCGGTTGGGTGATGGTCAAATACAGAAGGCGACCAACTAAGTTGCAATATCTGGAGACATCCTCACAGGGAGGATCATCCCCCTCAGTACTCTGAACTTGTCGTGCCTCAAAAAGAATGCCAGAGGGGTTGGGTTCTAGTAAGCCATCCTCCTCAAATATCTAGAGGGTATATTGTTTATGAGATAATGACATATAAGGCTCCTTCCTAACAACCTCAATCCCAAGGAAGTTTCGTAGGTCACCAAGGTCCTTTGTCACAGAAGTGGAGTGCAGGAAGGCCTTGGTCTGTCGAATACCTTCCTCATTGTCACCTATTAGCACCATGTTGTCGACATAAATAGCTAGAATAACAACTTTGCTTGTAGACACATCTCTCGTCCTCTAAATAAAAATAGAATGATCAAAGAATGATCGCAAGAACCAATCGTTTGAATCTCTGAACTTAGACGCTTAAAGCACATACTCAAACTTTGCTTTAGGCTATAGATGGCTTTTTTAAAATGACATACAAAATTCCCCTGAACTCGATTTCCAGGTGGCTGCCTCATGTAAACTTCCTTTGCCAAATCTCCATACCAAGAAGCATTCTTAATATCCGGCTGATACAACGGCCATCCTCTGTTGACTGCCAAAGAGATAATAATTCTGATCGACGAGATACGTGCCACTGGTGAGAAGTCCTCCAAGTAATCAATCCCATAATTCTAGGTACAGCCTCTGGCAACTGGTTGGGCATTGTATTTGTCAATCGTACCATTACCCAATATTTGATGGTATATACCCATCGACAATCAACAACAGTTGCATTCAAGGGACAGGGCACCAAATCCTAAGTCCCTATAGACTTAGGTGCATGCATCTTCTCATCCATAGCAACACACCATCTAAGATCCTAGAAATCCTAGCTGTAGTCTCTAGGAATAATTGCTGGTGATGACAAAGGCAAACTGTCTAGTCTCCCCTTCCAAGTAGGAGGTTCCAATGTAATGAGACATAGGATGCATAGTGGAAGATCTATAGGGCCTCCTTACAACTATAGGCCTATCATCACCAAGGTCCGACAGCTCTGGATCTACTATCTATGTAACTGGAGAGGAATCTGGATGGACAATGGAAGAAGCAGTTGATCTACGATGGTAAACCTAAGTCACACTAGAAGCAAACTCTATGCTAAATCTTTCCTCAGAATACTAAGGTATCTTCTCAAAGGTCACATCTGTAGTTACTATATAACGCCTATGCACAAGGTCATAACATCTATAGCTTTTCTGGTCCATGAGTAGCCCAAAAATATGCATTTCATGGCACATGGCAAGAACTTATCCTAGCTACCCTGTGCCTGAACCAAACACATACTTCCGAATGCCCGCAGAGGTAAGGCGAAAGGCCTATCATACTCAGGATACAATACCAAATATGGGATGCACTTGTGGAGCACTAAAGAGGGAATCTTGTTGATCAAGTACACAGTAATGAGAATAGCATCACCCCAAAACTATCTGGGTACCTACATGTGGATCATCAATATACGCGCAATATCAAGAAGATGCCTCAGCTTGCGCTCGCCACACCATTCTGCTGGGATGTGTAAGCACAAGACATCTGGTAAATGGTCCCATGTGCACTAAAGAACTCCTGCATCTCCCTCTGAACAAATTCCAGAGCATTATCACTCCATAAAATTCTGACTGTAGCAAAGTACTGCATTTGTAAATTAGCAAAGAATCTCTAAATAATCTGTAGAATCTTTGACTTGGCCTTCACCCAGGTAAGACAGCTATAATCATCCACAAACACTGCATAATACCTATGTCTTCCTGTAGTTTGCACTTGCGCAGGCCCCTAGATGTCGCAATGAACTAGTACAAAGGTGCTCACACCATTATGCCTCGAGGAATAGGTGCTCATGTGATGCTTCCCAAATTGATAGTCCTCACACTCCAAGGTCAACGAAGCTGGTAACTCAGGATACATCTGGTGCATCTTCCCGATCGAAGAATGCCCGAGTCGTCTATGCCAAAGCCAGGTGTCACTAGCTATGGACACTGCTTTAACAAACAATGTCGGTGTCCAAGTAATAGAGATTATCTCTCTCTATCCCACCACCAATGATCTTATCGATGAATCTATCCTAGAAAGAGCAGTGTCTGTCATCAAACACAACCTTGCACTAGAGGTTTCTACAAATCCGACTAACAGACAACAGGTTCATCGAAAACTTTGGGGTACAGTGCGCATTTGCAATCCTCATAGTAGGGGAAACCTGAATTTCCCCAACCGTAGTAATCGAAGAGTTTGCTCCATTGGCCACCCGAACCTCTTGGATCCCACGTGTCCTAGCAACATTCTACAACTCTTCTGCTCTTCCGATGAGATGAATCAAGGCACCAGAGTAAATGGCCCATGGTCCAACATCCCATTGCTCCTCCTTGATCCATCTAGAACAGAGAGACCAACTTTGATCTAATCTGAGTTTTGCCTTTTTCTTTTGTAAAATGAACTCAAGTTGCATTAGAGAAGGCTCATCATGCTAACAAGGGAAAAACTCTTCACTAGTGGCAAAAGAAGACACATCGCCCTCATCAACTTTAGGATACCCCATGATAGAAGGTTCATTATGTGGACACCACGAATAGAAAGGCATCGGTGGACTCTCCTCCAACTGACGGCAAGACAAGAGGCCAACCGGTGACCCCCACCGACAACACTGGCAACACTGTAGGCCACGCAACACCGATTAGAGGCGGTGGCAACAACGCTACAGGCCATGTGGCAAGGTATGCAGGCAGTGGCGGTACCATTGGGTCTCCTCGCAGTGTCACTACTGCCAGTGATCTCGCTGATCATCTTCATGGATCACTAAGTTAGTGGTCGAATCATCATATTTAGTGGGATACAAACTACCGATCCAAAATCGCTGCTCTAATACCATGTTGAGAAAATCAACTTGGTGATTTTTATTATTAAGAAAATGAGGCCTTAGCCCTTTTTATATAGAGAGAAGGCTTACGTATATAAGGAAACCACAACAACTCGCCTACTAAAAATAACAAAGACTAAAATAAAAGGCAATAACTCGCCTACTAAAAATAACAAGGACTAAATAGGACACCCACCTAATTACGACTTAATATATATCTAATTTTATTTCTTAACATTAATAACTACTATAATCATAGGTTCCAGTGTTGAAAAACATCGAGACTTTTCAAGATACTAATAAGAGATTGTTACTTGAGTTTCATGAGGAATTAAGATTTCGAAATTGTCCAGAAAGTTGACCAATAAAATTAAGATTGTAGAAATCCTCTTTCAAACACACTCCCTAAAGAAGAGGCATATGTCCTTATACTTGAAAGAAGAATCTAAGGTCATATTTGGATCATGTGAATTTGGCATCCCAATGATTAAGGTTTCACATAATGTGAAGCTAATATGCGAGAAAGCTAACCTGCATGACACAATAAAGGACATAGATGTCTTCTCGAAATGGAATTAACACAATTCCAATAGTTAAAGTCAAATTTAAGCTCTATTATTATAGCTTTAGAGATTCAATTCCATTGGTAGTGATTTTGATAGATTGATTGAAACATGAACTAAATGAACTTAAAGAGAATATTCAATATATTTTCCATCCAAAGTATAATGGCAATTTGCACAAATTAGCTCTCGAAGGAAAGTGACATAAAATCCTAAATCTTGAATTAATCATATATATCCCTGTGTGTGTGGGTTTACACATGGGATATGTGGCACATTTCAAAGTTGGTTAATGCCTTCACAATCCAATGGCTATCACCATTAACTAGAAGTCTGTGATTAACCCCGAGTTGTTTTAGCAATATTTTAGTTCTCATATCTGTATGACAAATCTCTGTAAGAGAATTCACTTGATACTTAACCTCCCCAATAACCCAATTGCATTGTCATTCAAAATGGACCCGATGACCCATGACCATGATTTAAGGAGCAAAATTACTCAACCATAACAATAACTATTGACAAACTGAATTGGACTTATGCCTTTTGTTGGGAATAAAACCAGCCACGTGGCATTTCCACGTGGTAGCATCTCAGGATCCATATGGGTTGTCGGTTTTGGTGGTCCGAAAGATCAAATTTGGAGTCTTTTCTTATTTGTTAAGTGTGCTATTTTTAGCAAAAGGATTTTAGGAAAATATGTTAGGAGATTTGCAAAGATTTGGTTATTCAAAATATAAAAGATTTGATCAGATTTAATCAGTTGTCTATTTTTAGAAGTAGAAATATATACTCTATATAAAGAGAGCCTTTCCAACTATTTTGAGTAGAGCAATAAAGTAAATTCTTCCAATCAAGCTCTCTACCTCTCTCTCCACGTGGTGGCTCTCTCTCTTCCTCAAATAGCCACGCAATTGCAGCAACCATAACAGGAAATTCCTCCCTATTTCCACGTGAAATCAGTCTTATTGTGGACTATTCTCCATGCCAATCAAACCTCCACGCTTCCCATGTGCATGCCAATTCTCAACACCTTTCTTTCTCACTTGTCTACAAAGGAGTTGATTCCTCCCCATGCCACTACAGTTTTATAAATGCACTTGGATTTTGTTTTGTTGACCTCTAATTTGTTTCTTGAATATCTATGTTGATTTGGTATTACTACTTTTTGAGATCTCTATACATGCTCATAGTTTCACTGTTTATCTAAGAAAAGTGTTATTTAACCCTCTTACAGACTCTACAGCGAGTACCCACTTTAGACTTTTTACTAATGTGGCATACAATGGACATTGTGGTATTCTTATCTTCATTACAAATCATTCCCACTTACGAACCCATTCTGCAATAAACCACAATTCCATCCTTCCCACCTTAATTTCCACAATTGCCATCTTTATTTACAGAACAATTTTTTTGTTCCAATACTAGTCACTACTCCTATGGGACATTAAACAAAGAAATCCAGAGGACTGCATTGTTTTCTAAAATAGTTTGTTCTTTGCTTGTGCTATATATAGCACAAACCTAATAGTTTGTACTACGTAGCACAAGCTATTTGATTGTGTTGTATCACATAGTTTGCGTTATCTAACATAATTGTTTCGGTGGTTCTCATCTTTAACTAAATAACAAATTTTCATTACCATGACGCCTGTGACTCCAATGGGCTTTTAAACAATTAACTCATAGGGACTGCGTTATTTCCAAAACAATTGTGCTATATAGTACTAACTATCTACTAGTACTATATAGCACAAATTTAATTGTTTGTGTTATATAGCATAAATTGTCTATACTACATAATATAAACAATTTAATTTTCCTACACAGCACAATCCTAATAGCACAATTGTTTCTGCAGTTCTATCAACTCATTCTTTCAATGATACTTCATATATGACATACAAGAAATTTAGAAATACAGTGAGTCATCTTACTCCTTGTATGATAAACTTGGTAAAATTGCACGAGCTTCACCATCAAGCACAAGTTGCTCTCCTTTCTTAACACACTTTGTTTGCAACTTTGCTCTAAATCAACCAAAGCATTGTCAGGTCCATTTGGAAGAATTATCTTCTAAGAAATGGCATGGAAAGGAGATCTGCTTACATAAATCTATTTCTGTTCTTATTCAGCTCAAGTGCCCGTACCTCAGCTGAAAGCTCCTCACCTGTGTAAACTGGCAGTTTGAAGCACAATGTCTGTGAGATGTATATGGCTCCTGGCTGCATAGACAAGAAAAATTCAAAGATCAATTATTCTTGTTGACGAGAAAAGAGTATCTTATTCTCAAAAGAAACCCCGATCCCTCTTATATAGAGAAGAGACAAAGAAAAAATTACATGAAGAGTCCTTGACTAAATATAATGCTGTGAAACTACCATAATAAAGAAAGAAAATAATAAGAACTCTATCACTCTCACTTAAGTTGGAGTATATTTATCTTTCAAGCTCAACTTATCACAAATGAAGGAGTGCCGCTTTCTTGGAAGTATCTGTGTAAAGATATCTGCTAGTTGAAGCTCAAAAGATATATACGGAATAGTAATTCTTCCTTCCATTACTGCATTGCATATAAAATGACAATCCATCTCAATATGCTTCATCCTCTCACAGAAATAAGGATTAAAAGCAATGTAGGTGGCAAATTTGTTATCGCAACACATAGGAGTAGGACTCTTCACATAAATGCCCAAATCGGTCAAAAAGGAGTTGATCCACTTGGCCTCACATGCAGTGTGAGCCATGGCTCTATACTCTGCTTCTACACTAGATCGAGCAACCACAGTTTGTTCTTACTGCACCAGGGCACAAGGTTACCTCCAAGGAAAATAGCAAATCCTGTAATGAATTTTCTATCTTCAACTGATCCAACATAGTCAACATCAAAGTGACAAACCCAATTGCCCACTTTTCCTATAAAATAAGCCTCTACCAGGAGACCCCTTTAGGTACTTCAAAATAAGACATACGTCATTCCATGACTATAGTATGGCTTCTCCATATGTTGGCTAGTCTTATTCACTGCAAAACTGATATCTGGATGGGTAATAGTAAGATAAAGCAATTTTCCAACCACACTTCTATACCTGTGTACATCTTCAAAGATAGAATCCCCATTATGAACATGTTTGCCTTTCTACTCCACAAGAATGGTAGAAGGCTTTGTGTTGAGAAGCCCTGCATCCTTCAAAATCTCAAGAGTGTACTTCCTTTAGGAAAGTACCATCCCATGCCTATTTCTAACAACCTCTATGCTCAAGAAATAGTGTAATTCACCACAATTCCTTATAACAAATGATTTCTACAAAAAAAACCTTCACCTCCTGAATCCCAATGGTTTCATCTCCTGTCAGTATCATATCATCTACATATAGTGCCAATATAGTAGTGCCAATAGTCATCCTTCTGATAAAGATAGAATGATCAGAAGAAGACCTCTTGAAGCTGATCTTCATTAGTTCTGCGCTCAACCTATCAAACCTAGCACGAGGACTCTAATTGAGGCTATAAATCACCTTCTTCAACTTGCATGCAACTCCCCCCTCAACCTAATAACGAGGAGGTGGGCGCATGTAGGCTTCCTCTAGGAAGCCACCACAAAGAAAGGCATTCTTAATATCTAACTGGTAGAGAGGCTAATCCAGATTGATGGCAACAGAAAAGATGGTACATATGGAGCTGACCTGGGCAATAGGCGAAAATGTTTTAAAGAAATCCACCCCATATATTTATGTAAAGCCTTTAGCCACTAATCATGCCTTAAACCTATTAATGTTGCCATTTGCATAATATTTCACAATGTAGACCCACTTACAATCAACAATCTTTGCACCATGGGGAATAGGCACAGGGTCAGTGCCTCCAGCTCTGCATCCATAGTTGCCACCCATTTGGGATCTTAGGAAGCCTCGTGATAAGTACTTGGCACAATAGTACTGCAAAAGGCTTGTAAAAATTATTTTCAGAAGAATCTAAAGGGGCAGTAAAAGTATAATGAGATATAAGATGCAGAATGTAAGATCGAATTGACTTCCTTAAGGCAATGGGTTTGTCATCATCCCCACCATGGCACTCCGTCGGGGAAAGGAGCATATGGAGCAAATAGGTAGAGGCATATCACTGGGTGGGTTGATACCTGCACCAATAGTAGGGGAGACAGGTATGGGTATAGGCACAAGTGTATGTGGTGGTTTCTCTCGTCTCCTATAGACCACGGATTGGAACTGGGTAACCCAACCCTCGGGAGAGAAGTAGGAAACCTTCTCAAAGAAGGTAACATCAGCACACATAGGGTAACATCTACCAACTTGATCATAATATTCATATCCCTTTTGAGTGAGAGAATATCCTAGGAAGACACACTTGGTAGCTTGAGGTGAGAGTTTATCTAGACTCTTATAGTTGTGAACAAAACAGATACACCCAATGGTGCAAAGTAGCAAAGGGAATAGGTCCTTGTCCAGATAAAGTAGCTTAAAGGGTGTATCACCTCTAAGGATGAAGAGGGTACCCAATTAATAAGATAAGTAGCAATAAGCATGCATTCCCATTTTAAGTGTTTAAGCACACTCATAGAAAGAAGTGTCCTAGCAATATGTAACCCCATTTTGCTGAAATGTAGAGGCAAGTCTTATGAATGGTCCCATTATCCTCAAGAAAGACCCGAAGAGGGAGTTGAACAAATTCAAGTGCATTATCAGAAACATTAGAGAATAATTCAGGCTTTTAATGGAAAAATGCAAGAGGCACAATTAAAGTCATCAATGAAAACAATAAAATACTTGTGACCATGCAACGAAAACAATAAAATACTTATGACCATGGCTAATACCGACAGGACAAGGACCCCATACATCACAATAGACAAAATCTAAGACACTTTGAATTTGTTACTCCACACGAGACAAAAATGAGCGTTGGTGATGTTCCCCCAAGTTGCCAGGTCTCGCAATTGAAAACAATGGAGAGAAGATCATGGAACATAGACAATAATGGATGACCAAGCCTAGAGTGCCATAAAAGAGGGTTGGAAGAAATGGATGTGGCTCTAGCAAAAATCGATGGTAGAACAAGGTAGTACAGCCCACCGTGCTTAAAGCCCCTATCAATCGTCTGCTTATGTCCTGAAAATGACAATGATCTTCACCAAAAATAACATGGCACTTCAATTGTTTACAAACAAACAAAAGACCTAGTGAAAATTCAAGTGCATAGTAGACGTCAATGAGCTGTAACCTAGGAGAAAATTCCACATTGCCAACAAAAGTTACAAGGACTTGCTTCCATTGACAAGATGAACAAAAGTACTAGTGATAATCTCTTGATGAGGACAAACTGACAACCCTACTAGTAAGATGAGTAGAAGTTCCAAAGTGAATGATCCAGTTAGTAATACCTACATAGATAGTGTTGAGGGAGAAGAGAAAACACGGAATCCAATTTTATTAAAAACCTTAGCTCTCCTTATATAGGGAGAGAACTTGTAACTGTGACATACAAGAGCTTCCCAACAATACTCCTATACCTTCCTTTATCCTCAAACAGAGAATCATCATCCTCTGACAATCGACACAATAACTCTGCAGGTACCATAGATGGTGTGCACCTAACAATCCAGTTTCACTAAGAAGTTCAAGTACATACTTTCTCTGGGTCAGAGACATACTTTTGGAGTTTCCAACAACCTCAATGCCCAAGAAATAACGTAGTTTGCCTAAATCCTTGGTTACAAACGTGCTCTACATACTCCTTGAATGTCATCTCCTGTGAGTAGCATGTCATCAACATATATAGCAAGAATGGTAGTTCTAGATTCCTTCGTCTTATGAAGACATAATTTTTAGATGTAGACCTATAGAATCCAATCTCTTGTATTGCCACACTGGGCCTCTCAAATCAAGCTCGGGGGCTCTACTTTAGGCCATAGCTAGCCTTTCTAAGCCTACATACCTGCCCCCGTCGACCACAAAGCCTGGTGGTTCAGACATATACACTTCCTCCTGCAAATCACCATATAAGAAAGCTTTTTTTACATCCAATAGGTATACTGGCCAATTTTTATTTACCGCAAGTAAGAGAATGACCCTGATAGAGCATATACATGCCACTGAGGAGAACATATTGAAGTAGTTGACCCTATAAGTTTGGGTATATCCCTTCGTTACAAGTCTGGCCTTCAGCCTCTCAATAGTACCGTTCGAGTGATACTTCACAGTGAACACCCATCTGCAATCTACCACCCTACCTCCTAGTGGAAGATGTGTAAAGTCCCATGTATCGCGAGACATAAGAGTATCCATCTCATCCTGCATTGCCTATCTCCAACCAGGATCTTGAAGAGCCTCATTGAATGACATTTAGGAATCACCATAGCTGCAAGAGTTGTACTAAATCTTTGCAAATCTGGACTAAGATGATCATTTGTTGTATAATGGGCCACAGGGTGTAGGGTACAAGATCTCACTAACTTTCTCAAAGCAATAGGAAGCTCATCAAACTGTTGTGGTGGATCATCTGGATCTGATGATAGTGAGGGGACGTGAGGCTCCTCTTGATCTTCTACCAAGATAAGAACAGACGATGTATGTCGACGTTTGTAAGTCTGCGAAAGCCACTCGAAACTAGACCCCTCATGAGAGAAGTAGCGAGTCTTCTCAATAAATGAGACATATGTAGACACATAATATCGTCTCCCAACAGGATCAAAACATCGATACACCTTCTAGGTTATAGAATAACCCAAGAAAACACACTTAACAGACCGCGGAGATAATTTATCAGGGTCCCAAAGTGGTAAACAAAGCATGTGCACCCAAAAATACGTAGTGGCAACGCAAAGGGTGTAGCATCTGGCTGCAACAAAAGTAACAGTGTGGCTTCGTTAAGCAATGGGAAAGGAAGTCTATTTATCAACTATGTGGATGTTAGGATAGCATCCCCCCAAAAATTCTTCGGCACAATTGTGGCAAGCATTATGGTTCTAGCAACATCAAGCAAATGGCGTAATTTCCATTCTGCAACCCCGTTTTGTTGTGAAGTGTGAGCACAGGAGGTTTGATGAAGGGTGCCATTGCTAGAAAGAAAATCAGCCACATCTTGTTGCATAAATTCTAAAGCATTGTCACTACGAAAAATTATGATTCAAGTAGAATAAAAATTTTGCACTTCATTAAAAAACTTTGGAACAATGGAACAATGCATCAAAAACGTTTAGGACAGACGACTAAAGTCATCAACAAAGACCACAAAATACCGGTAAACATTCCATTGAGTTATTGGACATGGACCCCAAACATCACAATGATCAACTCAAATGATACTAAGCACCTTTTATTCTGTATAGACGAAAAGAAAGCACAGTGACGCTTGCCAAGATGGCAAGCTTCACACTATATTTGGTAGTATGGTAGACTCTAGAAACATTTTTCACATATGTGAAGCAGAAGGATGACCTAGTCGACAATGCCAAAGAACTGGATCCATAGAAACAGAGGCAGCACCAGCAAACACAATAGAAGCATCAATGTAGTAAAGACCATCACATTCAAGCCCCCCACCAATCATCATTTTCGTCCAAATATCCTGAAAATAGGCAAACTGCTCGTCAAATATAACATGACATTTAAGCTCCTCATATAATATGTAGATACATAATAAGCTCAACAGGAATTCTAGAGCACAATAGACAATAGAAAGACTCAGCTTATTGTAAAAATGAACCTCTCCAACTCCAGTAACAGGAGAATATGTACCATTTGCCAGACTAACAGAGGTGATATCATTAGCTTTATACATAGAGACAATAGCATCTTCCTTACCAGTGAGATGACTTGAAGCACTTGAGTTAACAATAAATGATGAAGAGGATGAAGTAATAGCAAGGTTCATAGAGCCGCTAATGACAGCTAGAGAAGCTGTAGTGTCTGAGGTAACAGGTTGACATAGAAGGGCCATGAGACAATTATAGTCATCCATCGTCAAAGTAGGGGTAGGAGATGACATCGATGCAGGATAAGATTCAATAGAGGGAGGCAGCTCCCCCTCAACCACTCGAACAGTAATGGAGCAATTTCTTGGATAACCAAATTTAACCCAACATTTCTCCAAGGGATGATTAATCCTCTGACAATGAATACAAGGTTCATAGATGCAACCTCGTCCACATCCACGACCACCTCCATAGCCACGACCCCCTCGAAATCCGCCCCTACCTCCAAATGCAGCAAAGGTCGATGCCTCGGTGTTCAGTGTCGTAGAGACAACCAGAGGATGACTCGCATCCATAAGTATTTTCTACAGAAGACCATACACAGGCTCCATCAGGCATAACCTTAGGGGCTAAAATATTCTCACAAGCAAATGAGAACTTAGCATTCAACCCTTCCAAAAATTTGTAGACTTGCCAAGTCTATCTCTAGCTGGTCTGAGCATCACAACAAGAAGGCTGAAACACATTTAGCTCTTCAAAGAGCCCTTCCATCTCTATTTAATAATCGATTAGCATCCTTTCTCCTTGAGACATGGACCATATACGACAATATATGTCTGAAAGACAAGCATGATTGGATTTTTGAGAATACTTCTTGGAGAGGCTCTCCCACATATCCTTCATTTTCTTATACAATAGATTTGATGCTATCTGTCGCTCAACAGTATTTATTATCCAGTTCATCACCAGATAATTATCTTGCTCCCATTTTTCAAAATCCTTATGAGTTGACTGCAGAGAACTAGTAAAGAGGATTGAAAGTTTCTTGTGGCCACCCATTAATATCTTGAAAGCCTGTGCCTATAGGAGATAATTTTGAGGTCCATTGAGTTTAATGGTTGTCCCTTGAACTATCAGGGAAGCCAAGGTAGTCAACAGCTTCGCTTCAACTGTTTCACTCAAGGTAGAAGGTATGACGATGACAACACAAAGTGATTGAAATCAGGAGGAACTCAAATCTGATTTTCAGTATCCAGAGCGATAGAACACACTCTACAAGTTATGGGAAGTAGAAACCATAACCCAAGCCACCTAAGGAGGTGTTCTAGCATACTGTCCTCCGATTAGAGATGTGCAGCACCCCAGGCAGCACCAACCGGACGAAGATCACTCCCTCGATGGCACCCGGCAACGCTGCTGGGCTACTAGTTGCTTTGCGGCGGTGCTCGGCGGCAAAGAAGGTCCGACGGCGCTGGGCGACGCTACTGGGCTGCAAAGAAAGCTCGGCAGTGCTAGGTGACGCTGCTGGGCTGCAAGGCAGCTTTGGCGATCGCAGAGAAGACCCAATGGCACGTTAGGGTTTCAACGCGCGCCACAGCGGTGTTGGCAATCGTGGTGGAGATCCGACGACAGCGCTGCAGATCATAGCAGCGTTGCTGGTCATAGCGGCACTAGGGCTCCAACGGTGCATCAAGGTGGCACTGGTGGATGCCGTTGGTGCACCGACAATGTTGTTGGTCGCTATCGACGCTGGTGGTGTCCCCTGGTGACACCGATGGAGGTCACTGCAGGTATGCTAGAAACCAGAGAGAAAGGTTATTTGGTGGGAAGAGCACCAGAGCACAAAGGATCTAGGATCCACCTTGCTTTGATTCCATGTTGAGAGAGAAGAGAGAACACAGAATCTAATTTTATTAGAAACCCTAGCTCTCCTTATATAGGGAGAGCCTCTGGGTAATACATGAGTAGCCCTCAACTAGACAAAAAATAACACATGTACCCTTCTACTAATACTAACAAACAGCATTCGTTGCAGTAACTATGGCAGGCATAGCAATAGAAGAGGAAGGCTCACTCAAGAATTGTCACAAGTGATCTAATTTATCCACAGTGAAGTGAAAAATGGATTGATCAGGAAATACTGGCCTACCAAACTTCCCCCAACACATGTCGGATGGATGATTAGTCTTTTGGCAGTGAACATAACGGGGGTAAATGTATCTACCATGACCCTCATCACGCCTACATCCACCAGAGTAATCACCTCTCCCTCCAGATGAAGCAAAAGCAGTTGTCTTAGTAACGGTAGTAGATGGATAAGATGAAAGATCAATGTTAAGATTTTGAAGTTGTTCATATACCACCTTTAGATCAGGCATAGATTCGGTAGACAAAATCTCATCATGGGTAGACTGATACCGAGTGGATAAACCATCAAGGAATCGATAGGTCTACCACTTGGCTCGCTCAATAACCTGCTTGTAACAACAAGTAGGTTGGAAAACACCTACTCCTTAAATAGTCCCTAAAAGGTAGTGAAGTACTCAACCAAGGGCATATCTCCTTAATTTGTACTCCATATGTAAATATCTATCCAATGGGAACTGCTCATCTGCATAAAATACCTACACTTCAGGGCTTCCCAAATCTCCTTAGTTGTTTTCTCATATAGCATGTTGGCTGCAATCTTAGGATCAATACTATTCATAAGAGCAACACCTGTCAGAGCGTGTAATCCCTCAGATCCCCCAACAAAAATACAGAATGCTCTCAACTATAAAATGTTGTTTTGGGATCCTATCAATTTAATCGTAGTCCCTTGAACAATAGCAGAGGCAGGGATCTTGGCCTTTGAGGTAAAGGTCGAGTCATTTCATTCAGCCATGGGGAACAATAGCTATGAATCACACACTAAGGTATTATTCATCTGGAAGTGCACCCAAATGTGCAACACACACATAGGAAGGCGTGAGGTGCTTAGAACATGCTAGTGCAGCAAGGGGTCACACACACACAGACGTGTGCAGACCAAGAAAAAACTGCCAATAAGCTCTGATCAAGGCGAGGAAACCTATAGGCCCTAATCAAAGCCCCAGATCAAACCTGTGCTAGGGCAACACCAACGATGTAAAAAGGGCTCAACGGTGCATTGAGGCTGCAATCGTCGACATCGGTGATTTGAAGGGAATCAACGGTGATGGAGACCCTGGAGAAGTCCCAACATGACTGCTGGACTTTTGTCGATGACAGCCCTAAGGCTGGGGAATCAATGGTGTTGGCACAAGGGCCTACTGGTGGCAACTGCCAACCCTTAGGCTATTGGCGACGGTTGGAACTTCTGTCGTTGGAATCCCCAACATAGAATGTTCAACAATGCTAGGATCCACAACGAGAGGATCAACATCAAAAAGAGGATCCTCAAAATCAAGGATCAATTCACCTCTTTTTTTTTCTCGATGATATTTGGTGGGATATCAAAATGTCAATCTAGGATCGCTGCTCTGATATCATGTTGACGAGAAAAGAGCATCTCATTCTCAAAAGAAAACCCTAACCTCTCTTATATAAGGAAGAGGCAAAGGAAAAATTACTTAAAGAGTCCTTAACTAAATATATAACTGTGAAACAAATATAATAAAGAAAGAAAATAGTAAGAACTCTAACAATTCTAGAAGGCAATAAATATGATATGAGTAAAGCAAGACAATACATCCCTAGCAACAAAGCATATAAGCATCATCATCAACAAACCTAGTTTGCAACCAGACATTTATTAGATATTTATTTCATACTGCACTTCAAGGAAAGACACGTCTTTCCAAAACCAAATGACACCCAATGACATTGAAAAGACTTGAGTTTGTTCTGTTTTTTCTTTAAAGTAACTACTTTGATACCTTTTCAGTTTAGTGTAGCAACAATGAATGTGGACAAAGAAAAAATGCAACCCTTCTAACTGTTGGATATACCATCTATAAGTGATCAAGGTCAAAGTACCTAATCAAGATGGTTATCTCGAGTATGTAAGAAAGAGCAAAATACATGACTATGTAAGGATTGGTGGCATAGTTCTGCTACAAAGGGTGTACGTCTAAGGAGGGGCTTTAACCCTCGAAATTTCCACCCTCTCAATATTGTGTATGAGTCTCGTAAGTACAAGGTGGCTCAGTGACCTCTTAAGTATAGGCTCCCTTTTATAGGGTATGAGGCATAGGCCCCCCCTAGAGGAGCCCTATCAGGCTGCCTCCTCGAGGGAGTGTGTACGTCATGCATAAATATTAGGGCAGCCACCTGCCACCAACCATTGGCTCTTTCCTAGCCTGCTCCACAACCTGAGGCACAGCCTCGACAAGGATAGCAGAATAGGTCGTACAACATGCCTGAGGGACAAGACACAACAAAGACAAAAAGGAAAAAGGCACATGGTCTGGCGAAGTCTTGCACCATTGTTGTGGTTCCTCAACCATCGCTTTGCTCTGCTGCTTCCTCTAATCCTGCCATCTGGGCCCTTGATAGGCCACGTAGGTCAGCCAGCTGAGTGAACCGGGCGACATTGCTAGGAGGCTTTGACTCCAACCTAACAAATCTAAGAAAGGCCACTTAAGGACTCCTACCATGGTGACAGTCTAACAATCACATCGGCTACTCGCACTTGACTTGTATAGCTGGGGCTCCTTTGCATTGTTTTGGGCTCTGCACTTGTCTCTGGTTGGAACAAAGGCTTTGTAAGCTTTTGCTTGATACGTTAGACTTTTATCCCCTCATCAGTTGCCCCTACTTTTGTAGTCTACTACATGGACTACGAAATTAAAAGTGTTTTTCTTTTGCATCTCCCCTTGCCCTCAGTAGCTGTTGCTCAACCTTGCCAAAGAGGAGGCACTTTCTTACCCCGTCTCTCACTCCTCCAATGGGGGATGCTCTTTTGCCTCCTTTCTCTCTCCTCTTTGGAGGGGGTCATGGTGGTTGCTCGCTTGGATTTTTGTTGATGCCTTAATGGTCTTTATTTTTCATCTCTTGATCTTTCCAAGTGGACCGACCAGCTCTGGCGTGATGGTTCAAGCCACAACTCAGGTGGATTGGAATTCAGGCATATAGGCTACCCCTGGCGATCTGGAATTCAGGTAGACTCGTTAGACGGGCTAGTCTATTCTGGCAGTTCAGACTGCTTACTTGGCACTCCATAAGGCCGGTACACTTGTGAGCCCCTTAGTTTTGAGCTTACCATGGTGTGATTGTTGCCCCCACTCTCGTAGTCAGGTCGCGCCGAGAGCTGTTGTGAGTAGGTGAACCTTGCCGTGGTTATCATCTGTAAGGGGTTTTCTCCTGCGTCAACATTAAAGTTGCCAACATTGCCTCAGGTAGCTACCACTAGATGTTGCCAAGGGAGGTGCTTCCTTGGCCCTTCACTCGCTCCTCGTACAAGGAGAAGGTTGTTATGGGTTGCCTCCCTTATTCCCCATAGCAGCCACTCAGCATTACCGGGGGAGAGGTGCTTCCTTTGCCCTTCACCAACATTTTAAATGCCGTCGGCAAGGCCATTTTCGAGCAGAGGCCGTGCCGACACGGATAAAGTGTCGATTTACAGGAATATCGTCGGCATGCCTACGAAATAGGTGCCCATGCCGAAGTTGCTGCTGATTTTTTTTACTACTGTTATTTTTGTCGGTATACATCGGCATGCCCACGACGTGCTCACGGCGTGCCCATCGAAAAATGGGCATTTCCACGACATGCCCTCGGCATGCCCACGAAATGCATACTTAAAATTTCATCGGCACGGCACCGAAATTGGCATTTCGAACCTTGCCCTTTACTCACTCGATGTATGGGAGGGAAAGTGTCACCTACTCCCTCTCCTCCTCTTATAGGGAAGTGGGGGTCTTAACGGGTTTAGTGTTAGCAATATTTTACCAAATATGAATAATGTCGATAATTTCGAAGAAATAAGTGATATTAGGTACAATTCATAAATTGTTACCATATTTTAAGGTCAATATAGGTGTCTCAATAACTAATTCTATACATTACTTTTATTGTAAGTGATTTAAATTTCAATGGCATACCATCGACATGTCTTCCAAATGGCTATCTTTGAGGTTAGGCCATATCAACATCAATATAATGTTGAAACACGGGGAGTTTGATGAAATGTTGTCAAAATTTCATCAGAATGTTGGCAAGTGATGAAATGCACTCGACATTTCGACTTCTTGCTACTACTTCTCACTTTCAATTCTCCCATTCTTCTCTACTGTTGCTATTGTTGCGACTCCATTCTTATCGAATCAAATCTTCGTTGCTGCTGCTCCCCCTCGTCTCACTGCACCTCTCCTCCAACTCTCTTAAAGTTTGATTCTACACCTATCCATAATTATAGAGTAGATCTACATACTAGACTCTAGATCCACTATTATTGCGAACATATATATCTAATCATAATTTAGAATTGAGGAAACATTTATCTAATTCCTAAAAATAAAATCCTAATTTTGAGTTAACATTAAAAAATAAAGAACTTGCATCCATTTATAAGGGAATAAAAACTGAAAATTGCAAACACTAAGAGCCTATTTACTTTATTAATTAATCACCATTTACTTTAAGGATAACATCCAACCTAGAAACTCATGGTCCCATATTTGGAGGTGACAACCTATATTTTTCATATATAAATATGATACAACTAGATCTAAGCATGACTCATAAAGGGAGGCATAAATAAAAAGTGGCCAACACAACACACAAAGTTATGTTAATCTAGATCTGATTAATCAGCATGGCTAAAGACCTCAAATTAGCCATAAAATAAATTAATTTAACATCAATTTGTTAGATATTTAAATTTCAAATTTCAAATTTTTACTTTAGTTTATTACAAATTGTATATTTGAATCTTTTATCCTTGCATGACTTAATTCAATTCGCACAGTAATATTTAATTCTTGAACTTGAACATTGTATAATAAACTACATATTGCATATTATATTAGGATATAACATTATTATTCTTTCATAAACATGTTTAAGCTTATGATTTCATTAAAATTCTAATCATTTGACTACTGCTATTTTTGTTGGCATACGTCAACATGCATTTGATATGCCCTCGATATGCCTTCAAAATGGATTATTTTCACAGCATTAAAATCGTCGAAATTTGACGTTGAAATACGAGCATTTCCACAGTGTACCGTCAACATACATCCAAAATGCCTACTTACAAAATTATCAAAACGACGTTGAAATCGACATCTAAAACCTTGCCTGCCCCCAGCACACACTTGGGAGCAAACTTGCCACTCATAATGCAGCCAATCCCAACCCTCAATTGGAGGGGTTACAGGTTAAGCAGTTGGTCTCGCTAGGGTTTTTAGGCAGATGGTGGCCAGCTACCACCTTTACAGTCCACGCATGGCGATCAAGCTTAGGAAGCAGTTGCGTTACTCGAGTTCCTCGAGACCAGGGGTAGACTTGTGTCCATCCTCTTAAGCCTAGGAGATCGTAATGGTAGCACTGCATTTATTGGTGACATGACGTTTCGAGGGGTAGCATGAACAACTCTTGCGTTTATTTGAACAGCATCATAATTGCTTATTAGTAATTTTCACGAGTTGTGTCCCCTTGTGATTGTTTAATTGGCTAAGTGTTGTAGGTATTCGTTGTACTTTAGATGTAATAAGGCCATAGGTTTACCACGTGCCACGAGTAGGGAATTGAGCAGCCATCAAGTGCTACAAGGTTGTAGGATTCAATGGAGTTCGAGGCAATGACCGATAGGGCCCTTCCCAATTAAGAGCTGCTTCTCGCCAAGTTCAGGCAAATTTAAGACTCCTACCTACTTGAATACTGGGAAGCCTATGTTGAAAAACTTCCACTTGACCCTTTAGCTATACTACTTAGCCAGCTTCTTTGTATGCTCCTCGCTTCTCCTCTGCTTCATGTCTAGCTACTTCTAATAGATCGAGGGCAACTCGCATCTTCTCCCTGTTCCTCACAAGGTCATAAAATTTGATTCAATAGGATGGGAGGTCTACTTCAACTAGGATCTGGGCTTACCATGTTGAAGGAGGTTTCACCAGCGGTAATTTTTTGCCCCGTCTGATATACCTACAACACATAGGGCAACTCTTCCATCCACTTACCCTTGGCATCATTTAGCTTCCATTAAGGGTGGCAATGATGGTCCGGTTGGTCACCTATGCCTGACCATTTACTTGAGAGTGAGCAATGGAAGTGAAATTTAGCCGAATGCCCTAGTCTGCATAGAAGTCCTCGAAACGTCTCGACACAAACTGTCATCCCCTATGAGTACATAAGGGATGTCGTAGCAACATATGATGTCTTTACAGACGAAGATCAACACTCGTTCTACGTTGGGGCTGACCATGACTCTGCCTCAACCCATTTGGAAAAGTAGTCAACCACTATTATCACGAGCTTCTGAGCGGGTGCCATAGGGAAGGGTCCAATGAAGTCCATTCCCATCGTGCAAACAACGTGGCAGTTATTACAAGTGTCATCTCTTCAAGTGAGTAGTGAGATATTACGAATCATTAACACTTGTTGCATGTCCGCATATATTCCTTAGCATCCTAGGTGATCTAAGGCTAGAAATAGCCATAGCGGAGGATTCAAGCGACCAAGGCCTTTGTTCCCTTGTGGTTGTCACAGATACCTGCATGGGCATCTTAGAGTGCCTATTGATCCTTCATAGGACTCAAGCATCTGAGTAGGGGGGCTAAATGCCCCATCTTATAGAGAATGCTATCAAGAAGGACGTACCTTTCAACTTTCAGGTGGAACATCTTTTGGTTGGTTACTTTGGACAAGACAATTTCATCTTGCAGGTACTTGAGGATGGGGTCCATCCACATAGCCTCATCCTAGTTGATTGCCATGACCAAATTTAGGTGAATGAAGGGGCTCATCAGCTCTTCTAGGTTGACGTTATCGTCCTCTCCTAATTGGACCTTCTTTGGGGGTCCTCTGTTGGGACACTCTCCTTGTCAAGTCTGGTAGCTACTACTTTCCTTGCCCCCATTTTTTAGGCTTTAGGGTGACCTGTTGGGCTATTCGCTTCATCTCCAGGCAAAGAAGCTCCCTGCTCGCAAGTTGGTCTCCATGAACAATGCCAATGCCATTGTCGGACCCAACTACCAAGAAACAGGTCAAGTTGAGGTCTTGTTCCTCAAACCCAAGCTGGGTGATGGTCCTCATGAAGAGGATGTCAACAGCATTGCCTTTGTCGACAAGAAGGTAGGGTTAGTTCCACCAGGCCACCACAGAGTAACCAACAGGGAGTCATTGTGTCAGTCAAGGTCTAAGAGGCACGGGAACATGGCCAAAGTGACCTTTTCGATCTCTTGGCAGAGAACCCTTGCATTCGACTTCGAAATAGCTGGGGTCGCCTCTATTGAGTTAGCCGACTAGTTGGCTAGTGGATGGGCTTAGGCGCCTCCTCCGAAAATCATGTCAACCAATCCTTCCCACTTGGCTATTGGGTGGAGCAAGGTTGGTAGGGCAGTTGGGGCAAGGCAAGTCATCCTTCCTCGTAGGTGGGCAAGGAGGTCCATGGCTTGAAGGTGACATTCGTCAAGCGAGAGTTCTAAAGTGGGGCCTTTTTCCTTCAAGGCTAAGGAGGTGTCCTCGCTCTCTCAGGTGTCCTCCATTAACACCATGTTTGAGACCCGAAATCGTTAAAGGTGCACTCGATGAAACTCCTCTAGGTCTTCAAGTGGCTTCTTCCCCTTGTCCACCTCATTCATGTGGACGTACTGGGACTTAATCTAGTCCCAAAGGTCTCAACAATTCTCCGTAGAGTAGCCCTTCGCCTTCTAGTAGCAATAATATGGGCCATTCGTGGGAGGGTGATGCAACAATGGTGGAGGTGGGAGAAGCTCCGCCTGGTCGGTGTTAAGGACTACCGCCAAGATATTCGCTTGGTTGCAGGTAAAGGGGGTGTACTCTTGGTACACGTCTCTCCTTAGCTAGTGCATATGGAGGTTGTGTCTGTCCTCGTCTCTATTGTAACAATCGGCCGAGTCGACCAAGTAGTCAGCTGACTACTCCTAGTCGAACCCTTAACCAACTAAACAATCCATACTCAAGCAGACAGTCGGTAGGCCCGACTACTCAACTGACAACATGCCCAATTTCTCCATAAAGAGCTGACCACCAATGTTGTTGCTGCTCCTTTGACCAACCACACCCAATGCTACTACTACTGCTCCTCTCTTACTCAACTACTTTAGTACTTCGAAATTGTATTTTTATTTCGTTGGACTTATGGTTTGTAATTTACTTTCATAATCTTGAGCTTAAAAATGGTACTTGTTGATATATATATTTAAATATTTAAAAAATACCTGAACAAGTATGCCCCAACTACTCCCCCACATACCGTACACTCAGTGACCTGACCAACTGAATACCGACTTTTACAACACTTGTCCTTGTGGTGGCATCTGCAATCCCAATCCTTGAAGCAGTCGCCCCGCCTATCGAGTTTTGCATTATATCAAGGCTCCGTGCTTCGTCCAACCGCCTAACCTATCTAGGGCTCTTCAAGCATCCTGGTTACCTTTAGGCGAGAGTGGAAAGACTCATCACAATCCTCTTGGTGATTCGTGCAATCCCACAATGCCACCATGTTGCATGAGGAAAGGTCCTCCATGCTATTTCAGAAGTCCCGATTTAGGCGGCCCTGTTTGAGCAGCTAAATAGCTATCTGATCATGGGGCCTCTAGCAATCATAGCACTAATTCTTGTACCAGGTAAGGTAAGCCCGAAAAGTCTCCAACAAATTCTCAAGATTTTCCCGAATTCGCTACTGTCTGGAGAAGTACTAGTAGAACTTCTCCACCAGCTCCTGGAAGCTGCCAATCTGTCTCATAAACAAGTCACTAAACCACTCATGGGCCCTCTCAATCAGGAGAGACTAGAGAGAGAAACACCTGGCACATAATAGTGTCGAGGCAACCATGGATAAGCATGTGTTGCCAGTAGTTTCCGACATAGTTCATCGGGTTGGTGGTCCCATCTACTAGGGCAACGTAGGGTACTTAAAGAATTATGGAAAGGGGCCATTCACCACTTCCTCCATGAAGGGGAAAGCTGTGATGTACGACTTCCAGTAAAACCCCCCTCATCACCCAGGTGACCTACCAAACGAGGTCAGGCACCTGGTCCTCCGGACAAGAGTTTGATGGGTTGAGGGAGGATTGGAAATTTACCTCCGAGAAACTGGGCAGCTCCTTCGACTCTCTCTCTCTCTACCCAGTAGTGGGTCACCGAATGCAATTTGTCCAGTTGCTGTTGAAGGCAAGTGTGCTCTGCCTCAACCCAACGACCATAATGCTCATGTGGCTTCTTATGCGAGGCCTCCCGAGTCGCAAGGTTCTCCTTGGCCTTGACTGTCGTGTCCTTCTAGGCCTAGGTATACTTGATCGTCTTTGCCAATATACTCACCTCGTCCGCAAGAGACTAGAGGTGTGCTCGATAACGCCTCTCGTCCCCCTCCTCCACCTGGCAAAGGGGATTAAGACCCCTTTGACTTAAGGTCTCGAGCTTAAAAGACTCTTCAACATCCCCCCTTTCAGCAATGGGGGGACTTCTCTCACTGCAGAGGAGTCGACTTCCTTCTCAAAGTACTTACCCAGGTCCCTTAGGGGGCGGCGAATTTGTTAAACTTCTTGGACTTGGAGGCCATCCTTGCTTAGGTGAAATTGTTTGCCTTTCAACAGATAGAGCAATTTCCCACAAATGGTGCAAACTAATCAAGATCAAAAGACCTAATCAAGATGATTATCTCAAGTATGGAAGAAAAAGCAAAACACACAACTATGTAGGGATTAGTCACTCAGTTCCACTATAAAGGGTATACGTCTAGGGAGGGCCTCTAACTCTTGAAATTTTCACAATCTCAATGTTGTGTGTCTTTTGAGCACAGAGTGGATTGATGGCCTTCTCTAGAATACAAAATTCCCTTTTATCAGGTATGGTCACAAACCCCTTTAGGGGAGCACTATCAGGTTGCCTCCTCAAGGGAGTGTGTGCGTCATGCATAAAGATTGGAGAGACCACCTACCATTGACCATTGGCTCTTTTGTATGCTTGCTCCACAACCTAAGGTGTAGCCTTGGTAGAGATGGAAGAGCAGGTCATACAATATATGTAAGGGTCAAATCACACAAAAAAGGAGAAAAATGAAAAAGGTGTGTGATCTGGTAGAGTCATGCACAATTACCATGGTTCACAATTGTCGCTCTGCTCCACCACTTCCTCTGGTCCTACCGCCTGAGCCCTTAACAAACTAGGCAAGCGAGCCGATTAAGTGAGCCGGGTGGCTTAAGTAAGGGCATCGCTAGGAGGCTTTGCCTCCTGCTTGGCAGATCCAAGTGAGATAGCTTAAGGACTCCTACCATGGCAACAGTTTGACAATCATGCCAGCTACTTGTATAGCTAAGGCTCCTTCATAAGATTTTGGGCTCTAGACCTATCTTTGCTTTGGCCAAAGGCTTTGTGGACTTTTGCATGATGGACCAGACTTTTCCTCCCTCATCAAATAGGTAAAGACATCCAAAATACTAGGAATATCTTGAAATTTGAATTATCCAACACTCTCTAATCTTGATTTCATATTATTGTGTTGCTACTTAAAGCAATTAACATATTTATATTAGTTGAATAAAGTAGTTCTTCGAGTTTAACACTATTTTTTTCGAAAAGGGGGAAGGGTGGTTACCTGATTGATAACCATCCAGCAAATATATTACTTAAAAGCTAGGTGAAATTGCCAAAATTACATAGTGGAAGCCCAAACACTCATAAGAGCAAACATACAAGAAACCAAAATTTCAAGGTACAGTTGTTGCCCTTTGAAGATAGCCACATTCCTTCCAAGCCATATGCCCCGAAGAACCTTTAAAACATTGGCCTTCTCCTTCTTAGTCCTGTAGGTATTGGTCACTCCATCAGGTATTGGTCACCCCATCAAAGTTCTTGCTCCTAAAAGATCTCTAAAAATCAACTTGACCATGATGCTCAATCCAGGACAAACGATATTGCCCCACACCTGAGACGAAAATGGGAAAGCAAAAAACAAATGCACAGCATTCTCATCTGCCCCTTGACATAGTGGGCACGTCTTATCTGCATCTGCAACACACCTTGCTCTCCAAACTTTTGTCATCAACCTTCCTTTTCTAAGCAACCATGCAAAAACTTTTATCTTTAAGGGGCAAGACACCGACCAAATTTGCTTGCAATCTCTACACAACTGAACGTCGATCACCACCCCTCCACTTCCCAATCTCCCATACACCTTCCTCGCAGTGAACTATCTCTCAATCCACACAAAAGCATCCAATCCCCCCTCTAGATGGTAGTCTTCCAAGGCCTACCACAGCATCTGAAGCTCTAGCATCCTTTGGTCAAAAAGATTTCCCATAGAGGTTGGATTCCATGAGTTCTCCCAGTGGTCACACACCTTTGCTTATTGATCTGTGGCCAAGGAAAATAATCTTGGAAATCTATCCTAAAGCTTTCCCTGTCCCATCTAGTCATCCAACCAAAGCCAAAAGGAATCACCCGCACCCACCACTAGGGAGAAGAAATGTTATACTTTAATCATAACATTCAATAAGTCTTTGATGAAATGTGAAGCCCTAGCTTGCGGTGATCCGAGCAGATTCCAACTTCTAATGGTTCCATAACAAGCCCCTATAACCCTTCCAACCATATCCTATCTACGCCCCATGAGACAAGCAATCCATTTTGTCAAGAGATTGTCACTCCTAAACCTCCTTCCTCAAGCGGCATATAAACATCCTCTCCCAAGCAAGCAATCTAACTCCTATGTTGGTAGACCCATAATTGGCCCAAAAGAAATCTCTCATCAGCACAAAAATCTTTTCAATTTCCTGCAATAACCTCAGCAAAGAGAAGATAAGAAGGCATCGCAACCAATACCGCCTTTAGCAAGACCAATCTTCCACCGCCAGAGAGAGTTTTAGATGCCCAACTTGTCAACTTCCTCTCCATTTTCTCCATTAAAGCTTTCCAGTTAGCTATGGATATCTAGCTATCTGACAACAACAAACCCAAATACAAGACAGGGAGTAATCCCACAGCAATGACCAAAAGGTTTCTTTCACAAGCTCTAGTCAAACCTCTCGCCAAAGCATCTGTTGCAATAATAAATAGCATTGGGGCCAGAGGGCATCCTTACCTCACTCCTCTCCTAAGCAGAATCCATCTGCCCATTGGATTGCCATTGATGAGAATAGAAAAGAAGTCTTTGTTATACATCTTTTCATTCGGTCCATCCACCAAGGAGGGAAAACTCTTCTACTTAAGGAAGCCCATAAGAACGACCATTGAATCGAGTCATATGGCTTGCTAAAATCGACTTTCCAAAGGAAAGCGTTCCTCCGCATCCTTGTCCAAAAAGCCAAGACCTTGGGTTCCGCCCAAAATACTCCTTCCAGGAACAAACGCAGTCTGCACAGGTGCCACAAGCTTGTCGAGAACTCCTCTCAAACTGTTGGCAAGGACTTTTGCGATAATAAGATAAATTGCATTGGATAACGCAATAGGCCTGTACTCCCCTATCGCTTATGCACCCTCCTTCTTTGGGAGCGAGAACATGTACAATTTGTTAATTCTATTGAAACTCTAATTCCCCTCTGCAAATTGCTGAAGCACTTGCATCACATCCTCTTTGATTGTTGACCAGAATTCCTTATAGAAGAGAACAACGAAGCCATCGGGACCAAGGCAAGCATTTGCATTTAGGCCCCAAATAGCCCTCCTAACTTCCTCTTCCATAAACAAAGCAGCGATCTCTGTTGCTTGGTTCTCAAAAATAGAAGGGGTATCACTTCCAACCATCTCCACCGCTCTCAAAAATAGAAGGGGTATCACTTCCAACCATTTCCACTGCCTAATCCCCCTTATGCCCGTTAACTCCCTAAAGTACTCGGCATCAGCCCTTCCCACCACCTCTCTGCCACTATCACTACCATTCACCTTCATTTTTTCAATTCAGTTCTTCTTTCTGTCCGAAGCCATCAGGGGAAAAAATTTAGTGTTGGTATCTCCCTCCTTCAGCCATCTTTGCCTAGATTTAGTCTTCCATTTAATCTCTGTCTTCCTGTCCTCCATCTGCACAGTACGCAAGTGTGCTAGCCTATCACATTGCCCTTCCTCTGAAAGAATCCCCAAATCATCTTCCCTATCGAGGCGGGTGATCTATGCTAAAGCTTCAATGTTCCTGTTGTTCCTCTCTTCTCTAACTTGTTTTCTATAACTTCTTAGGAATGTCCGTAAACCACGCAATTTGCTCTCAAGTTGAGTGGCTGCAGATCCCACACTCTAAAAGATCTCTATTTCTCTGCGACCAGGCTCCTGAACCCCTCCTCAAGGAGCCAAGATCTATCAAATTTGAAATATGTCCCATACTTGACCTCATTTGATTGCCACAAAAGCGCAATGTGTCGTCCAAAAAGGGTCTCTCCAATCGCCAAACATCTGCTAAAGGAACGGTATGAAGTAACTCCATGATAACCAAGAACCTATCAATTCATGACATCTGCCCCACATCCAGGTATAAGCACAAGAATTGGGCAGGATATCTACCAGACTATACGACGCAATGAACTCTACAAAGCCTCTAATCCCTGTTCTTTTCCACCCTTATCATTTGACCTATCATCCATATGCAACGTGGCATTAAAGTCTCCCCATATGAACCAAGGCCAACCATGAAATGTGTCCACCACATGCACCAAATCCTCCCATAGTTCTGTACAAGCTCTCTCATTGTTAGGGCCATACACGATAGAGATAACCAACTTCAAATTGTCCCAATGCCTCATCAACTGCACGAATACCACATGATTACCCACTATCGACTCTTCCAAATTAAACTCATCCTCTGCCCAACCCACAATGATCCCTCATGATCTTCCAACCACATTTGGAACAATAA
The DNA here is from genome assembly GCA_037157565.1 of Thalassia testudinum. NCBI lineage: Eukaryota > Viridiplantae > Streptophyta > Magnoliopsida > Alismatales > Hydrocharitaceae > Thalassia > Thalassia testudinum. Next base: position 130,219,859 of record JAZHRO010000055.1, read on the forward strand.
AGCACCCCAATAAACCACTACTGACCTCCCTCCACAAACAGTCAAACACATGCTCAAGCTTCGTTTCTTGAAATAAAACCACTCTAGGTCTCCACATCGCCCCTCTTGCTCCCTGCCTTCGTAACGGCACACGACCACCCCCTCACGAAACTCGACCAATGAAGCCTCCTCCGAGTAGGTTGCTCCCTCCTCGACCTTCCCTTAAAGGTCCACTGGGGTCTATAGACCAACCTTGTCGCACAAGAGGCAAAGAAGAAGGCACATGTTGGTCGCTCCTCGTTGACCCAACTTCCACCACAGCTCCACCTTCGAATCCCTCTCCCCCCATCGTCTTTTGCACCTGGGAAGGGCTTCGAGAGCTTCGGCTTGGTAAGGTTCGGTGCGAGGGAGTAGAGTCATGCCTGCCATCGCCGAGACCCGCCAATCTGTCGAGTTCGCTTAAGGATCCAAAGAAGAACTGACCCACCTCCTGCCAAATCGGATCATCACGCACAAGATGGCTCTTCGACTTAAAGCCTCCATACTCTTTGAGGCAGGTGGAGCAGGAGTAATGTGCATCTCCTTAACTTCCACACCACCATCCACGTGACCTTTCGCTTTGGGAGCCATGGAAAATGATGCCGAAATCACCACCGTTCCGCCATCATCGTTGTGCTACTTCACCTTCCAAAATCGTCTCTGTCAACCTAGGGCACCACCGCTCCCTTTCCCTCCTCCAACAACCCCATCGAAGGCAAGGGCCTCGGCATACATCTTTGTGGCCTGCTCCACAACTTCAAGAGAAATCACCCATGCTTCTCCGCCAAGGCGGAGTATAACCTTATCGAGCACCTTTATCCCTAGTGTTAGCTGAGCCACCACTCTCACCCTTGACATGTCCCCCTCCACAAGATCGAAACCATAGTAGGTCTTCAGCGATGCGAACAGTGCAAGCACTACCCCAACCACCTCCACCGTTCGCAGATGTAGGGGAACGCCCACGATGGCCATCTTAATATCCGCCTTCCTAGGCAGCCTCTCTATGATCGCATCGTCATGTGGCGACAGCCACCGCCAACACACGGACCCCCCACTAACCTCGGTCACACAGAAAATCGACCTCTTAACCTCCTCCATCCCCATCCCAAAGGCAAGAAGCTTCTCCACTCCTAAACCCGCCATCTTCACCCCCTTGCCCAAACCCAAAAGCCTTCCTACTCCCTCCTTCGCCGCAACCACATTAACCTCCCCATGAATAACCCCTCCAACAACGACCCCTAAGAGAACCACCTCCAAATGTTTTGAGAGTGGGACCATGGTGCATTGACCTCCACCACAGGGGCCCCCGAAGGTGGCAAAGGGAGGCCCTCCACCACCTTGTCTCCATCCTCACACTCCTCACACCTGCAAGGCAACAAGCCCGACAGTGACCCAAAACTCCACATCTCAAACACCACACGGTTCCCTGCAATTCCCCACACGATGTCCCCATCCAAGGCATTTGTAGCATTGAGAGCCAGTCTCACTTAACACCAGGAAATGCATGCATATATAATCACGGTAATAGCATTTAGGTGAACCATACATCTAGGAGTACCTGAGATGCAGTTGAACCTACCCCTGATACTTAGGAAAGGCCAGAAGAAGGAGAACAAATAAAGCGATAGATACCCACCTCAAACAAAAGGCCCATTTATTCATTATCAAGGTGATGAGAGAGAGCGAGAGGGGCTAAGAAAAGGAAGGAACCGGAAAATACTCCGAAATTTTTCATCTATTCTCACTCAAGAAGGAAGTCTATCATCAAATGCTGCAGAAAACGAAGGGTTATTGTCACAGAAGAGGAAAAGGAATTCTTTGGTTTAGATCGTCCGCAACGAATTCAATTGCAATAGTCTGTTCATTGTAAAACACAGTGTTGTTTACCGGAAGCAAAAATGTGGGGTGTCCGTCTGACCATACAGCAGCAGCAGCAGCAGCAGCAGCAGCAGAAGAAGAAGAAGAAGAAGAAGAAGAAGACGCTACGAAGCGAGAGAGGAGGACCGCAAACAATGAACGCACATGATCACATTTACGGAAGCCGAATATGATTAATTATGGGAAAACTGCAAAGCATTTCATTCACAATGGCATGAAGGAAGGAAGGAAGGAAGGAAGAGAAATGTTTGAATCAAAAAGCTTATAGCATGGACGGGATGTAATCATCTGCTACAAATGGCTGTCCCATATATATTCCATTGCTGCTTACGAAGTGAGAGGCGATGAGGGACGGGAACAGAGAGGCGACGAGCATCCCGTGGACGATTGGGGCGTCGAAGCCAACGCTTCGGGCGAAGTCGGCGTCCCAGTGGAGGGGGTTGGAGTCGCCGCTCACCCTCGAGTACTCCTCCACGTCGGCAACGGAGAAGGACCTCTTCAGCTTTAGGGCGTCGCCAACGGTGAGGATGAGAGTGGGACTCGACGAAAAAGAAGATGAAGATGACGATAATGGTGACCGGAAAAGGAAAGGGGCGGGTGGTAATACTGCTGATTTCCGTGGTGGGAGGGAGGCGAAGCTGCGGAGCAGACGGGAGGCCAACAATGATGACATCAGCGGCAGCAGACACTCGACAGGAGGAGGATGGTCGTGTTGATTCTATCGAGTTCGGGACTGGCGGAGGAGAGCGGAATCTGTGCTGCTTGCATTGCTTCCAAATGTTTGAGGTAAAAAAATTCCGAAATATAGTAATTATAAACAAATATTACTGGAATGAGGCATTTCAAAATAATAGTTACAATATAGTCAGAAAACTTGTTTCGAGGACATCAAGTTTAGCTTAACTTACACCTTCAAATAAGAGTATTTCTTGATTCAAAAATTTTTTTTAAGTTCTTTTTCACGTCACGTTACGTCAATCTCTTCTTTCTTAATATATATTTCGTCAAAATAGTATATAATTCTTTTGAAATTTGTACCTCCTTTCTATACGGACATGGGTTTTGACTTGAGAAAAATATTTCATATAAAATAAATATACAACTTACCTTTTGCGTAGACTAATTATGTAATAGTAATGAGGTTTGAGCACTTGTAAAGTGAAGGAAGGGAAAATGAATTATTTTTTATTTAATCAAGAATTTTTCATCATTTTTTCCGTATTTGTGCACTTTCTATGAATTCCATCATTTTCGCCACATATACAAATAATTTTTCCTACCACAAGAGAATAACTTTGGGGGAAAGAGAGGAAAACTGATTTCCTTTTATTTCCCAATATATGTACAAATACAAGAAAGTTGGTTAAAAGAAATTTGAGAAAAATAAAGAAAATTTTAATTTTAATTCATTTGCCTTTCTTTTGACCTCAAAACTATTTTTTTACATTTTCTAGTACACAATTAACTTTCAAAGGCTAGCTCCTCTCATTCATATACAAAACGCACCTTTCTTTCTCCCTGCAACCTTGATCCCTTTTCTCTCCCCTTCCCAGTTGCCTCCTTTCATTCCTCCTTACATAATATTATTTCTGATATCTCTTTGTATCATTAGGATAAGAATGAATACCAAATCATTTCGCAAATGATTGTATTTTTCTATTTCATACTTAAATCTAATCAAAACTTCCCAACCACATGTAGAATTTGTCTTTCTCAATATATTCAGAGTGAGCTTTCACCTCCAATCTACTGCATATAATTATAAAGAAGATTTGTGTGATCCCTTTAAGGGATCATGTGTCTCATGTTCCCTTCCATATGCACCAACTTTTTAGTATCAACACTAATGTGGGTTCATCTACCTTTTATCCATTAGATGCATGTATTCATGAATAGAGATACATATATGTCTCAAATCAAAGAATATGCCTTCTCCATGACAGCATTAAAGATGAACTTTGATTATCTCATGTTTCATCAAGTCAACTCCTTGACCCAACCCACATAATAGTTCTGAATCCCCATTTAAGAACATCAATCAAGCGACGACCTTTAGAGAAGGTTGTCATCCCAACTCAAACTGAAAAGAAATAATTAAATCAAATATTATGGTTTCTTGATATGCTATTGGATCCTCTAAACCATTTAGATCTTCGAGTCAACACACATCGGGTTTATTCTATCTAGCTAAGTACGTCACCCTATCCGTACCAAGGGATCCAATTCATGTACTGGAATAATCTAAATCTTTTATTTAGATGAAATGTAACCCATCACATTACTCAAATGGATCACTTAGAGCATACAAAATCCAACAAACTCCTAGTTGCCCTCAAAGCCGTTCCAAAACCTCTTCAAATCCCATACTACTTACGTGCCGATCAAATGACTCTCTAGTCAATGCCTTGGTTAGCGAATCGACAACATTATCTGCGGGGGCCACCTTCGTGATGATCACATTGGAGGATTGGCAATCTCCCGAATGATGCAATACTTCCTCTCAATATGCTTGCTCTTCTGATCAGAGCAAGGCTTCTTTGCTTACATAATTGCACTCGTGTTGTCGCACAATAATGGGATTAGTAACTATATCAAAGGAACTACACCAAGATACTCAATGGAGTTGTGTATCCACACTACTTCCTTCATAGCATCTAATGATGCAACGTTCTCAGCTTCTGTTGTTAATTCAGTTGTGGTATCCTGGTTCTTGCTTCTCCAACTCATAACACCACTATTCTATATGAAAATGACCACTAACATAAACTTTCTATTGTCAATGTTCGACTGGAAGTCAAAGTCAATGTATTCCAACACTTGGAGATCTCCATCATTAAAGACTAAACAATGGTTTTTTGTCCTCCTCAAGTACTTCAAAATGTTCTTGATAGCAATCCAGTGCTCCTAACCTATGTTAGTTGGTAACGACTTACTACTCCCATTACATAATAGATGTCTAGTCTAGTGCATAACATAGCATGCATTAGACTGCCCGCTGTAGAATCATATGACAACTTCCCATGGCTTTCTTTTCCTCAACTATTTAGGGAGGTATTTCCTTCACTAAGGAAATCCCATGTCTGATTGGGAGAAAACTCTTCTTAGAGTTATCCATGCAGAATCTCTCCAAGACCTTGGTGATGTATCCTTACTGTAATAGTTCCAATATCCTCCTCTCTCTATTTCTGAATATCTTCAAACCCAAGATATAAAAGGCTTCTCCAAGATCCTTCATCTCGAAGTTTTGGGATAACCGAAGCTTAACACTGAATAGCATCCCTATGTCATTTCCAATGAGTAGGATGTCGTCCACGTACAATACAAAAAATGTGACAACACTACTATTGCTCTTTTTGTAAACACAAGGCTCATCTAGATTCTAATGAAATCCATATCCCTTTATGGTCCCATCAAATCAGATGCTCCAACAATGAGAAACCTGCTTGAGTCCATAAATGGATCTCTTCAGCTTTCATACCTTTCTTTAATCACCATCTACTCAGAAACCCTTAGGTTACTTCATGTCAATGTCTTCCTCAAGAAATCCATTAAGGAAAATAGTCTTGACATCCATATGTTAGATGTCATAGTTGTAGTATGCAACTATGGCTAGCAATATCCGATGGATTTAAGCATGGCAATATGAGAGAAGGTTTGTTCATAGTCAAACCCTTCCTTTTGAGTGCAGCCTTTAGCCACAAGTCGTGCTTTAAAGGTCTCCATCTTCCCATTTGATCCTCCTTTTCTCTTGAAGATTCATTTACACCTGATGAGGGGCAAAAAATGCCCTCTAACCCAAAACCCCGCGATACCCTAATGGAAGGATCCGACCCAGAAAGACCTGAATATAGACAGGTTCAGGGATCCAACTCACCTACATCCAAGGGAAATCTTCTGTGTAGATGGATCCGAGAGTCCAACCCACCTGCACATAGACAAGGCCATGTACAGCAGGACCCAAAGGATCCTATCCGTTAGAAGGGATGGCAGAAATACAGCAGGGCTATGCCCTCAATAAATGCCGACAATGGCTGTTGCAATAAATAACCTGACCAGGCACACACCTCATCAGGAGGCGTATTTGCTCAGAAGATCTTATTGAGAGGCCCGATCCCAGCACTATAAATAGCTAAGGAAGGCCCTCGCGGTTGCCCCCTTAAGAGCTACTTAAGAGAATACTGAGAACTTGTAAATCTTGTAATCCCATAAATTATAGTGCATAGTTGGCAACTCCATACTCCCCCCAGATGTACACCCCCTGCGGTGGAACTAGGTAGCCAAATCCCTGTGCCCATTGTGTGGTTGCTTGAATTCCATGAATCGAACCCCCCACCCATGTAGGAGGTCCGATCATCCTTCTTAAATCGAACACTCCGAATCTTGAGGTGCTGATCAATTGGCACCATTGTGGGAAGAGGACGTCGTCGAATCCTCCCGTGGTAACTCCACGCGAGGACCCCTCTTCGCCTGCCTTAGAGGGACCTCTAGCTCCTTCGCAACATCTTCTAGGGCCTCCACCTCCTTTCGCTTCAGCCCCTTCCAATAAGTGGGCTAACTCCCCTCCACCTGCTCCACGAGCCCCTCCTCACCTTGTTGCAACCCATGGAGAGTCGAGCCACTGCCTCGACGCTTGGGCGCATCCGCTCGAGCGAACCACTTAAAAGTTGTAATAAAAAATACTAGGTTAATAACAAATTTGGCAGGCACAAGGTACGACGTGAAAGTCATTTTTACCTTCCCCCACATACATGGCATAGGCAACAAATTCGCCATCCATGACAATGCCTCTTGGACGTCCTTCCGCCTAAGCTCCGACCAAGCAATTGGGCCAAACTTAATTAATTGATTCGCTTCCACTTGCACAGACTGGTCAAGCTCCTCAGATCGGGGTGGTTGGTCCCTCTCAGGCAAACCTTGCCAAGTGGAGGGGACTCCGAGGTCTTCAAGATTGGAAAGAAAAAAGAAATGGTGGTCTTGCCCCTTCAAACTATCAGGGAGATCCACTACCTGGTATTCGATCTGCCGGTTGTACAGCATGTAAGTGCTTGACGGAGGCTTGCCCTTCTTCACCTTCAAGGGCATCAGCCCGAAAAGCAAGCAAAATAAAACAAGATAGGGAGTAATCTCCAAATGAAGGTAGAGGGCTGTAAAGATGTTTAGCACCAACCAACAATTAAGGCTGAGCTACGAACGGGCAGGGCAGTACAAACAATACAAGGAGGACACAAAAGGGTTCAGAGGTACTTGTAGACCATGCTCTATGACGTATTTACATATTATAAACATATCCTTCATCCCGCGTGAATGCGAATGGGTTTCGGACCCACAAGCCTCAAACGGTACTCCAGCGAGTCCATACTCCCTCAAAAACGATAAAATCACGGACCAACTACGGAAGTCTGATGAGAAATTATATAAAGCCCTAGTCTCGGCAGAGACCCCCAAGGAAGAAGAAGCAACAGACTTACCCTTACTTGCAAAGCCTGACATGATAGCTCTTCCTCTAAAAAACCCTCAACACGGTGACGCTCTGACGAAGGACGTCTCCTCGTAGCACTCTGCCAAAAGTAAAGGCTCCTAGCACAAATGCTCTTCGAGGTAGGTAGGCCATTAACCATGACCCACCACCCTTATATATATAACCCCCATGGAGTGCGGTCCCCCCTTGCGGGGTACAAGTTTCAAAAAAATCAAATCCTGCAATATCCGACGAAGATTCCAAATATACTGGCAAGCGCGAAGAAAACCTCGGCCATAATTATGGACATTTAATAACCTTGTGCGCATATCCACTACTGCAGAAAGGGTGATCCCATCAATGACAGGCACGATGCTTGAAGCCTTCGCCTCATCATAACGGCAATTAATGCTAGTCTCCTCAAATACCACCACACGGTATATATCCCAATGTAACTGGCCAATACTTACGAAAAAAAGCAGGCGGATGCACCTCAAAATCGCCTCTTAAGGCCAGTGACATAGTAGGCAGACGCACCTCAAAACTGTTCCCTAAGAACGATGGCATAGCGGACCCATGTGCCATGTACCACCTTTTAAGGTCGATACAACTACGAGCCTTCATCCTTAAAACCCCACTATAACAAATGCTCCCCCGCTTAAGTATACAGCCTGGGAATCATTTGGGGACATTACCTATCGTAGAGTTCCTACTTTAAATGTTACTCTCTCAACAAGCATTCGCCAGCTCGAGAGTAAGGAACATATGATACGGGGTTAAAAATACCCTTGACCCCGAAACCTCGTGATAGACCCTAATGGAAGGATTCAACCCAGAAAGACCTGGATACAGGTAGGTTTGGGGATCCAACCTGTCTACATCCAAGGGAAATCTTCCATGCAAACAGATTTGAGAGCCCAAGTCGCCTACACATAAATAAGGTCATGTACAGCCAAACCTGAAGGATCCTATCCATTAGAGGGGATGGCGGAAGTACAACAGGGCTGCGCCATCAATAAATGCTGACAATGGCTGCTGCAATAAATAACCTGACCAAGTGAACACCTTGTCAGGCAATGTATTCGTTCAGAAGATCTTATCAAGAGGTCCGATCCCAGTACTATAAATAGCTGAGGAAGGCCCTCCAAGTCGCCCCCCCTCAGGAACTAAAGAGAATACTAAGAGCTTGTAAATATTGTAATCCCACAAATTATAGTGCATAGTTGTGAGCTCCATACTCCCCCCAGACGTACACCCCCTGTGGTGGAACTGGGTAACCAAATCCTTATGCCCATTGTGTGGTTGCTTGAATTCAACGAATTGGACCCCCCACCCATTTAGGAGGTCCGATTGTCCCTGTTCTTAAGTCGGACACTCCGAATCTTAGGGTGTCGATCAACACCCAATGGATCTTACCCTCTCAGAAAGATCTACTAGTGTCCATACATCATTCTTAGCCATGGAGTCTATTTTATACTGCATTATTAATCTCCACATGTCCACATCATGATCCTTTCTTGCCTCATTATATGTGGCAAGATCAACCTTAGACTCTTCTGAGATGTGGAATTCGTATCTCTCATGTGAATGCACCACTCTAGAACTCCTCCTAAGCAAAATGGGAGCGTCACTATGTTCCGGTTCATCTCTTTCTTCTAGGCCAGGAACACATTGGTCTCATCAGACTTAATAAGTTCTCTTACTTCATTTTTATCTTGACCTTCCAGGAATCTAGCATTCTTAGATATGAATACCCTTTAGGTCTCATCGTCTTTGAAGCAATGGCCTCTGCCATCCTTTGGGTACCTAATGAAGTAGCACATGGTAGTGTGAGATTCCAATTTGTTGGAGTTCATTATCTTAACATGAGCCATACAACACCAAATGTGCAAGTGTTCCACAATTGGCTTCTTCCCAAATCACATCTTATGTGGGGTTTTAGGAACACATTTGGTTGGAATCCTATTTAATATATACACAACTGTTTCCAGCACATTCCCCCAAAACTAAAGTGACAAATTGGCTTTGCTCATCATAAAACCTTCCTTTATTCAATAGAGTGCGGTTGCATCTCTTAAATACAACATTTAATTGTGGTGTGCTAAGTGGCATGAGTTCAGAGATGATTCCTTTATCTTTGAGGTATTCCTTGAATTGCTCTAAATGGTACTCACCTCCTTGGTTCAACTACCCATTGATAATTTGCAAAAATTTTGAGAACCTAAAAAATTTGCATTCTATTTACAGTTCTAACCCCCCTTCAGTCTACAAATATTTAAATTTCTTTCAGGAGTTTCGATCGAAAAATTTGTGGGATAATTCTTACTTAAATGTAAATGTTTAGATCAAATTTGAGGGTTGTATAGTGTCTAGAACTCTTGAAATGGAATTTTCAATCAAAGATTGAAGTTCTGATCTGACTAGAAGTGGTTGTTTTAGGTTTGGATTGGTGTTTTAAAGCCTTAGGATCTAGAGTGGGTGTTGGAGATTAGTGACCATGATGTGCCCGTCCAAATGGAGATTAGGCTAGGTTAGCTAGTTAGTGAGGATTAGGGTGGCAATTGGGTTTAGGTTTTGGTCAAGTGAAGGGTGAATTGGATTACAATTTAGAAATTGGGGTTAGCCTAAGTAGGACAAGTGAGGTCAAATGAATTTCTCTTTGAAGTGAAGCTCCAATTGGAACTAAACCTAGTACCTGCCTAGATACAAACACACACATTAAGGCACTAGATATAGATAGAAGGAATATTACAATAAAACCCCTAAAAATGCAATAATTATGAAATGATGCAAAATGACTAAAGTGAACTATTCTAATGCAATTAGTCCTAAGGCCCTATTTGTTATGCAGGATAAATTGTGGGGGATAAATTTTGTGGGGCAAGGGATAGAGGGAAAAGTAAGGAATAAATGAGTTTTGTTGTTTGGTTGGACATTGGGTGTTGGGGAGGGATGAAGATGGGGTATCCCTTGTTTGGTGTTTGGTGAAGGCATTTACTTGTAGGATAAATTGGTTGTTATGTGCTCAAATCAAAGTTTTGTTCTTGAACTCTTTGCCCTTAAATGGGGTGTCTTATTTACAATAAGTATTGATATGTTGTCTGAAAATGTTGAACTTGCGCAACGATGAGATCTCCATATGAAGTCATTGCATAGAGTGTATCCTAGAAGCAACATAGCGTCATTGGTAAATTCGAGTTTCAATATCGGAATGCATTAAGTTATCCTATTTAGCAAGTGATATAGTTTTTTAATGAAAGCACCAGCCGAATGAATTGAATGGCCTATCCTATTGCGAAGTCAAATGGAATATTGGTAGGAGAAGAAAAATAAAATACAACATAATCACAAGTGAGAATGTCTTGGTACCATACACCCATTGCCAGAACATGAGTAGAAGATGGAAGAATTTTATTATGACAATGCATAGACAACTCCTATTAAGGTGTTGGTTGTGTGCAGTATTGGGATACGACTAAGGAAATGGGGATAATGTTTAACCATAAGCAATGGGTGTAAGTGCATATTACGTACATTGACATACCCTTAGAAAGAAGAGTGAAGATGTAGTTTTTCTTCCAAGGAAACAAAGAAAGGAAATTCATGGAGATCCTCATTTGAATATAATTTGATGTATAATGGAAGGCAACATATTGCATATTGCTTCTTGTGAATATCATTATAAGGAGTAGTAAAGAAGGTACTTTCAACACCTGCTAACATAAGTATGTATTTTGACCAGTAGAATACACCAAAAATTTGTAGAATGCAAGAAAGGAGAGATACAACATTGAGTAGGAGATAAACAGGAGCTCTATTTCATTTATCGTTACAAAGTAAGTACATTAACATAGGGATACATTTGAATGCAAAGAAAAGTAACAACAACAAAAATCGAAGATATACAAAGATAGAGACCCTTCTCAATTGGTCACTAGATAAATGTTCATCATACAATTGAAATAAATGCATTTGACATTTACAACCACCGCCATTCCAACAAGTAACTTCTTGTAGGAAGTCCAGTTGATTTGTGACTCGTACTGGGTAGATTGGCAATCCTCCTTTATGGTTGTTAATTGAATGATTGTAGGTACAAAAGGCGCTCGTGTCCTTCCCATTAACTTTTGTAACAGTTTTCCAAATCACAACCTACAAAAAGAAACGATGCAGTCACTGTAGTTATTCTATTTTCCCCTGAAGAAGTTGTAGTTTGAATTGAACTGTAACTAACTAAATAGGAATCACATTTACTTAATTGTAGATATGTTAAAGTACGTATTAGAGCTTTTGAGTCTCAAGCCAAAACTTCTCAATGAATCGAAGGGGTATCATGAACCACATCACAATTGACAATCATAAGAGTCGGGAAACTAATAGAAGGGAAAATGCAAATGGTCCGCTATCAGAAGCATCAACCAATTAACAGTAATGACAATGGGAGACTAATTGAAAGCAAGATGCAAATGCGTTGATATCATCAGCATAGATCTTAACATAAGCCTTTACCTTAAACTAATGAACTTTCAATGTATGAATCCAACTCCCTTTTTGTAAAAAGGAGTAAAGGTGGTTGTGATTTGCTTTCCCTCTTTCTGTGACAAAAATAAAGGCATGGGAGTGATAGATTATTGAAATTGAGGATTATTTCAGCCTTAGAACTTTTTTTTGGGCTATATATTTACGGTCAACATAGCTATAAAATGTAGTTACATGTATAGACAGACAGGAGGCAATTTGACCTGTTGAATCTGGAATGTGTGTAATTGCATGACATTTGTCACGACTAGCAACTACCCAATTTCAAGGTTGTAAATGACAAGCATAAATATCAAGAAGCAGAAGAAGATACCATGCTATATTCTATGATCATACAATGGAAATCATGTTTTATGGCAGATTGACATGAAATTCCACATAGCCCAATTTGCCCAAAAGCATCTTTTAGTACCATCTCATTTGTTTGATAGGGAAGAACCTACAATTCACAACATTGGTCTATTGTCAACTATCTTCGTTTGCTAAATAAAGTAATAAACATGGGAAATACCAAATTTTCTTGGCAAAATTTAGTCTATTGGGAACTTCAACAATAGAAGATGCAATTGTATTTGTACCATTGAAACTGAAGTTACTATATAAGCATTGTGATATTGGTAGAATGTTGATGTGCATATATCTGATTAATTTAAAATGTCTATTAATGCATGTTCTTAGTACCATTTTAACATCATACATTATAAATATTACATAACATGCATAATCATGCATTTAGGTCAAGTTGTATAAATTGTATAGTAATTGTCTCCTTTTATAGTCAATGATAGGGTGACTTTTTATCGAGTCCTCGGATCGAAGATCCAACCATATGAATCTGATCAGGGTGACGATTGGAGTTCAGTGACTCCAAGATCACCTTAATCGGACATCCATAGCACCAGATAGAGATCGAGGAACCCTAAAGATCAAGGGATAAGATGGTGTTAATCCGCACCTCATACGGCAAATCTGACCGCATAGATGGATTCGAATCGACGATCGCAGCCTAACGACGTAAAAATTGGTCCAATCCGACACCCGTGGCACCATCTACAACACAAAGAAGATGGACAGTTAGGATGGTGTCACGTGGCACCATCCCAACCATCTGCACCTGGCTTCCCCCCCTCTGTTCAACTTCTGAAGGCAAAGGCATGGACGATCTAGGCCTTTGGATCTCCATCCAACGGCCATAGATCACACACGCCTAATTCCTAAACGAGGCAAAGAAGCCCCCGCAGCACGTTGGTCCAACGCCCTACAACCTCTGATAGTCACGCGTTCGAATCCCGCTCGGCCTCCAAATCGAGACGGGCGCGGGCTTAATTCCACCACACGATCTTCATCGAGCGGCTCTGAAAGACACAACGCGGTGCTATCTCAATGCGTCCAACACCCACGCACGATCGCACGCTGCTCCGGACGCATGATCAAACGCGGGCGCGCAGCACTGGAAAGGAGTGTTTTAAGCTGTCTGATCTTGAGATCGAACGACTGAGCGTGCGCGAACGTGTGCAAGCATTTGAGGCGCTGAAGGTGAGCGGGCATGCGCGATGCGTGCATGTCGACCACGTTCAGGCCTTTAGTGACGGATAAATCCATCACTAAAGGTCCTGAATTAATGCTTTTGATGTTGAAATGTCCAAAATGCCCCCACTCCTTGCAACTATAAAAGGAGACCCCTACCCTACGAATTTCTCATCCCTTCCTTCTCTCTCCCTCTCCAAAGCTTAAGAGAAGCTTATCCCACATCCGGGATGCTCAAGAGCTAAAACCAAGTTTTCGCCCCCGTTCCGGAAGTGGATCCCGCGACAACAACGGTGTGCTGCTTCATTCCCGTTCCTCCTACTTTGTCCTCCTTCACGCTCCATTTCTCGTCTTTCAGGTGTTGTCCCGTTCGACTCGTCCTCCAAGCGATCATCGAGGAGGATAACTTCTCTTTCCCTTCTTTTTCTGCTTTCTAGAGTAGAATTTTCCTACTTTCTAGTTGTAACAATTTCCCGCTTTCTAGTGTAATCATTTCTCGCTTTCTTAGTTGTAAAAACATTATTCAATATCAAGTGATTGTTCCTTCTCTCTCTCTTATTGTTTATATTGCTTCCATTGTGATTATTTCTCTCTTTAAACAAAAATACAAAAAATATAACTGCGGATTTTGAGATCGACGTAGCCTCCTTATGTTCGACCTAGAATTTCTTAACAGATTTTTCGATATAAATTTTATTTGTTGGACAGATTTCTTCACGACTCGAACTACAACGACGAATTTTCAAATCCAATTATGAACGCGTCGTTTTCCACCATCAACAGATGTCAATTTCCAAGCATGGCATGTATATGGAATGTAATAGTTCTACATAACTTGCTACGATATCATGCTCGTAGATTAAGCACAATGCAACGGCATACTTCATTTACAAAGACAACGATGTCAATAATATCAATTGCTAAGACTCATCCAACATCAAATTTGGTGAGTTACAAATGATTTGCTGGAATGACACCAATATGAGAGCAGGTGCAGTGATTTCAGAATGAAGAAACTTGGTAAAAGTTGAGTTATGGACACTGAAATAAATAACTACAATGAATAAGAGATCTAAATGGGAACTTGCCAAAGTAGAATCTAACAATGAAGCAGTCAACAATCACAAAATATCACCGCCACATGTCAATGCTTTTCCTTGGTTTTCAATTGAAATAAAAGACTGTAACCTGTAATATTAAGATAAAACCACGAAATCACGACTGATATTACTTTAACTATATAAGAAGGAGATGTCACATGCATAAGATTTAATTACAGAACTTGTACCATCAAACAAAACAAGTTTAATTACAGTAGTAGCTTCCTTTAGTTGATCCTTTGCAGAAGTGAAGATGCATGGAGATAGCAAAGTAATTGAAATGGAAAAACAATGTTGTTTATACTTTGCTGGCGTTGGGAAATTTCAGAGAAAGCATTGTTCCTGATAGAAGTTAGAGCGAGGAAAAGGAGGGTCTTAGGAAAGGATGGTTCCTCTCAGAAGTTTGCTCAACAACCAATTTTCTTTGCTCGTCTAATTGAAGCACTTGTATACCCTGCTCGAAGATTTCCATGAGCAGATCATAGCTACAAAAGGATAATCGGTCCATAACATAAACCAAAAATAACAAAGCTTGTTAAAGCACAAGTAAGAAGAACCTTACCAATGATGTTGTAGCCATTAAGAGTAGGAAACCATTGTTGTTTGAAAAGAATTGGGCTTAGTTAGCTACATTTCTTTGAAGCAAAGTCATTTGGAGGAAATGCATTTAAAGCAAAGTCATTTACGAGGATGCCACAACAGGGTTTGGCAACAATTTCGTGCCAAGGCAAACTTATTTGCATCTTAACTAACTTATAAGATGGGGTTGCATGGACGAGGTCCCACCATCCTTCCCAATTATAGTGCATGCCTCCATCTATAGAATAAATGTTACATTTATTCTATTAGATATCATCATCGCCTAATTTATATAATGGAGGGTGCCTGCAAGTGGAAGCAAAATTATATCAAAAAATGGAAGACACATTAACCATATATGTTCGCTAAATAGTAAAATGAGATTACGAAAGTTCCAAAGTCCTACTTCGAGATACATATTATCCAACTTAATATGAAGATATGAAAGTACTACCATACTATGGGACCATAACATATCACAAGTCTTAAATACGTTAATATATAACCAAGTACTATCACAAGCTGAACTCCACTTGAACTTAACCACCCAATATATCAAAAATCAGTGGGTATTGTGGGAAGGGAACATCCTTTAGAGTGACTTGACAATGTTCACTGTCTTACAAGAGTTAACATATGAGTTATGTTACGTTGGTTTCTACTAAGAAGTAAGGAATGTTGCTTAATAAGAATATGAAGATGTACATACCGTCTCCCACGCACCCTAATCGGGTGGAAGAATCAGGTGGGTGGTGTCATCCCACAACCACCCTTTCATTTGGAGGACTCAGTCAGCGAGCAAGTATTTCTTCTTCAGAGTCATCCACCTTGAGAACAATTCATGCAGCGGCCAGTTGATAGAGCATTGTGAATTGAAGTTCTCACTTACGAGACTCCATCCTCATCTAGTGAGGGTCCTACCCACTCATTCACCACCTAATGCCGCATCCTTAATATCTGTCAGTAGCATCATATCCATCCCTGTTGCCAGGTGTAGATCCGATTCCTCATCTCACAACTACATTTGGAAATTATGATAACAATAAATTGTAATCAAATAAGATGGTTAAGAGTATATAGTTTTCTGCAAATCCAAGTCCACAAATGTAAGAATAATAGGTACGTGATAAGTCCACAAATATAATGTTAACTAGTAGGTACTACTACTTCTAGATAATGCCATGCAACCTATTAGTACTAGTTTATTTAGCAGGACAAGTTCCTTATCTTATTGACTATTCCTTCATGTGCAGCATGTAACTCAGCTTCTCCAACACCAAGTTCAATTTCTAACTCTTCAACCTGGTCCTGCAACCTGCCTACTTAATAACAATATCTAATAGTAGCAGTGCGACCGAAGCTAGGTCTTTTGTTTGTTATAGTAATGTCGTTGTGGTACAGATAAAATAACTACAGTTTGTCGTCATTGCCACTATTACAATTTTACTCAGAAATATTTTTCTTTCGAGGTCGAACTCAGGGAGCTACTAGAATTCTAGAAGTATAATGCTTTTATTACAAAAATAAGAGAGAGAGAGAGATTTTGTTTCTTGGCTTTTTCTTCTTCTCTTCTTTATCTTCTTTATCCTCTTTTCTTTTCTTCTTCTTTCTTCCTTCTTCTTTCTGCTTTTAGCTGCGGCACCTTTTCTTTTCTTTTTCTTCTTCTTTGCTTTGTCTGGAGAGCTTCATCCATCGTCTGATTTCTCAATCAGACGGCTTAAGTGGTGTTTGCTACAGTGCTTCCTTTGTGCTTCTTCTTCTTCTTCCTTCTTCTCTCAGTCTTCTTCTTCTTCCTGCGGTCTTCTTCTTCTTCTTTCTTCTTCTCGCACCCTATCCTTGCACAAAGAGCAAAACTTACCTTGTCCCTCTACCCGCACGTCTCTCTCTCTCTGCAAATCACTCACAGGACGCTCTCCCAGAGCCGTGGGTAATCGGGTCACGTTTCGTGCCCGTGACCAGGCGCACCGGTGTGTGGGTGATGTGCGAGGTGTGCTCAGATTGGGTCGGGTTGGATCCGCCGGATCTGCGTGATGAGCTCGCTGACCGGGCGGGTGAGTGGGTGCGGGACCTCACCCCAGTGCTTTTGGAGGCAACCAGTAGAAAGCACAAAATCAATTTATACTAATGCGGGGTTTAGTAAACTCACGATGTGGGACTATCTTCAGCGTTCTTCTTGCGCGTGCCCGCAGCAGACCGCAGCTTCGCTTCCTCAGCTGTAGGTTCTATTCGCGTCCATTGCTGGGTTAGCTGCCTTCTCACTACCCTCCCGACCTCGTAGCACCTGGAGCCCTGGAGTTCTGAAGCCTGGAGCTGCTTCAATGCAGCGTCAATGGAGATCGGGTGTCGAAACTGCCAGACACGAAAAGGGCCTCTCGGCCTAATCAGATCAGCGGGGGACCTTCGCCGTGGCACGGCGAAGGTGGTGCGAGGTGCAGCAGGTCGTGGGGCGACAGAGCGATGGGAGCGTCTCGCCGGAGGGTGGCCGGAGACGAAGAAGGTGACGGTGGACAGGAGCGGTCGAGGGTTTAATCGAATGAAAGACAGTGAGGAAAAGAAAGAGGGGGAGATGGGGAGTAGTTCTAACCTAGTTACAAGGACGAAAGGGTCGGAGCAGGGCGGCAATCGTATCGACTGTCATCGGAGAAGAAGATACCCAGAGGGAGAGGGCGGCGGCAAGGAAGAGAGTGGGAGGGCGCGCACTGGGTACGGCGCGACGTGGGAAGAGCGGGCGAAGGTGGCTCTGCTGCTGGTATTGCAGTAGAGCGACGAAATGGAGGAGGAGCCACTGGAGCTGGTGGGTTTCTGCAGGAGTGGGAAGAGAGGAAAAATGGGGGTTTTTCTCTGTTAGGACCGAGCTGCCCCCGTCGGCTGGCGACGGCGGTCCTTATAAAGGCGAAGGCGGAGGGGTGGGCGCAGGGAGGCGACGTGCCTCCCTCGCCGGAGAATGGTCGGAGTTGCAACCCATACCTTCCACGCATTCGCACGGAAGGTGTGGGCGATGGCAGAGGTCATGGTGGTATCCTTGCGACAGCAGACGTCGCAAGGAACACCCGGTTCAACTTGCAGAGGGCTTCCCTCATCCTGCGCGGCGCCATGCTCTACGCGAAGTCACCGGAGCATGGCGCTGCTCAGAGATTTGCAGGGGGGACCTAAGTGCAAAGAACGAAGAAGAACCTAGGGGCCAAAATGCGAGGGTTTCGAAAGTTGAGGGTCAAAAAGTAATAGATGAGGACCAAAATGCAAAGTTGGTCAAGAAGATCTCTTCTTAGGCTCAAGTTTTTATGCATGACTAAATGGGACCTAAGGATTCTAATGGTGAATTTTATTTCTAGGTCAGACCTTGTTTGACTGGCCAATTTACGTAAAAATCCAAATTAAATCATTAATTGGGCATAGTTCTCAGTGTAGGTCAAAATGGGTTCCCAAGGCTAAATTGAAGGTTTTAAACCCTAGAGATTATTTTTATATGAATTTTAGAGGGTTTAGCCGATTTTTACTTTGCCTCGACCCTCGTGAATTGAAGTGGGTTTGTTTTAGGGTTACAGAATGTCATTTAATTCCGTGGAGTTGCTGTAGCCCTTGTTGGATCAAATCATCCCACTTTCCTTCTTATTAGGTTAGTTTGACCTATGTTTGGACCCTGAGTTACCCTGTTTACTGATTTTGTTGGTGAAATTGCATTTTTACCCCTTATGACCTGTTTTCTTTACAAACTCAGAATTCTTTGAGTAAAGCCTTTTTATGAGTTATGTAGGAGCTTTTTCTCGTATATCTAGGTTAGATTGTGCTAGTTAGGGTTTATGATGAGGTTCTCATCAATATCCCTCTACTTTACCTTGCAATTTGTAGTTTTGCATTTGCCTTGCCTCCATTTTATCCTCAATTTCCTTAACCCTGTTCAGGGGCTAATCAATGTACTCTTCGTTTGCTTGAGAATTTCTTCTAATACGAAAATTCTCCTGCATTAAGAGACAGATGCAGTTGTTGTGCTGCAACTTTGTAATTGCATCCCTGCATTGATATTATCTTCGTATTATCATATAACAACAATAACTCCCAATAGTTTTCAAATGTCACGTGTTCTCGTAGTTAGCATATGTAGAAAATGCGCTCCATTGTTGACACATGTTGGGTGCCATTAGTTTCCAACCACAATTGCGCAAGGTGGCAAGTGCGACCGTGGGTTATGGTCATGAGCCCATCCGCCATACCTACACTACTTTTTGTTCATTTACATTGGATTCATTAAGAACCGAATAACTAGGACATAGAGAATCAATTAATGGAAGTACATGTCAGCAGGTCTAATTACAAAATACAAGAAGTACTACAGGAAGTTTGGTAGCAACCCCTATTGTAAATAAGATAGTTCCGATTTATTACAACACACAACATATATAGATATCGGAGGGAAATGTTCTGTTGCGATTGTGGTCTGCCCAAAGTTGATGTGCTATATGCTCTCTTATAAACTCTCCCAAACGTACAATTGCTTGATCGATGTTGTGCCACATTACCTTAGTATCACTATCATCATCGATCTCGTTGAACAGCTTGGCAAAACTTTGATCAAGAATATTTCAACAACAAATCATGTTGCGAATTACACAACATGCCATTACTATCCGTCATTGGGTATCAAATGAGTAGTAGGGACAAGAATCCAAGATTTTAAACCTCCTTTTCAACACCCCAGATGACCTCTCCACAACATTCCTCAACTGTGTGTGGTGGTGATTGTATAGCTCCTTGTAAGACCTATATTGACGACCACGACCTTGGTACTCTTGTAGATGGTAGGAAACACTATAGGAAAGGGAAAGAAATCGATTACTATTAGCGCACCCCAAATCAACCAAATACCTGCGGCCCTGGGGTATGTTAAGCCCTTCTCTTAATGCCCACTTTAGAACCCTCATGTTAGCAACGGACCCCTCCCAACCAGTGTTGGCGAAGACAAATTCGAGGTCAAAGTCCGTTGCTGCAATTATGTTTTGATTGGTTCATCCCTTGCGATTATGGAATCTGGCATGTTCCATTGCAGGAATGGTGGCACGAACATGGCAACCATTAATTGCACCTAGCACATCCTACCATGGAGGGTTGCAAGATACGTCTTATTATTGTAACCAGATAAAGGGATTTTATTCATATAAATCATGAACGAAGATTCTACACATTACCCTGAAGTACAAGAAGAATTTGGGATTTGTCTTGATCTCTGTTGGGACCTCCGCATTCACACTGGATAAACGAATGAAGGATCGGATAACTGAACATATGGTAAGGAGAACATTGTTGGAGTACCGGGAGATCGTTTCCCTTGAATGTTGAAATCTCTCGATAAGGTGGTGATTTGAGGAGGCATGAGCTAGAGCATGCAAGAAGATGGCAAGTTGCTCATTGTCGGTTACAAATTAGGAATCGTATAGTCCTGTTCCCTCCTTCAGGAAGTCGACAATAGCCCTAAAAGCTTCCTTGCTTATCTTGAACTCCTTGTAACATCTCTTCCAATGACAATTGAGTATTTCATGCACCCATATGTCTCTAGCAAAGTTTGGATTTACATTGCGAGGTTCACATGGGATAGGTTCATTAGCAAATGGAGGGAACTTCATGGCAAGAAGCACCTCTGTGAGTGCTAGCGAGCTTCCCTCCATGCTAGTGTCACTTCAGGTTGACCTCTCATCATCAGAATCTATCTCTGTTACACATGTTAACCATGGGAAAAGCATGCATGTATGATAGACATGGATGTGCAACTGAGGGACATCCAACATAGTACTAGCTAATGTACGCTACAATGTTTAAATACACATTACATATGATAAATTCTTCAACATGTATGTCCATAATTCAACAACATTTAACTATAACTAAACAAAACAATGACTTGTAGCATGTGTGGTGATAACAAGCGTGCTTCGCGAATTAAAATCGGGGTTTGGAGGACCCGTTGTCGTAGCTTATAAAACGCATCTATCAAATAAAATTTATAATCGAAAGTCGAAAAGTGAGTCCCGGGTCGTACACGGGGAGGCGAACATTTGGTTTTGAAAATTTGCATTTCTCTTTTATTTATTTTTTTATCATTTTTATCTTTTTTAATTTTTTTTATTTTTATCAAGCAAGAGATTAGGTCGATGAAAACTTTATCTACTTGCAAAAATAAGAGAGAGAGAGAAACAATCATCTATTTATCTCATGAATGTTTCTACAATTATGAAAGCAGGAAAACTATACTACGAAAGTGTAAAAAGATATAGAGAGGTGAGAGAAATCCCCCTCGACGGTTGCTCGGAGGATGACTCGCTCTGACAACGCCTGGAGGAAGGTGGTGAGGAGCGAGACGAACAGGGACAGAGTCGAAGGATGAAGGGCGGGAGAAAACGGCATCGCGACGAGGATCTTCTTCTCGAAGGGCAGTGAGAGGACGACCACAGGATGCTCCACGAATAGGGATGAGAGGTGGGAAAAATATTTGGTTTTCTACTCTAGAGGAGCATCTCGGGCTTAGGACAAGCTCTCTCTAGAGCCTTGGAGGTGGTGAGAGGAAGAAAGGAAGAGATGAAGAAAAATGGGATGGGTAGGGGTCCTTTTATAGTGGAGGAAGGAACAAAATTCGTATACAGGACATCTAGTGATGGTTATAAATGTCGCTGAAGATCCACCGCAAATGTCACTGAAGACAACCCATGCACCCACCCACCGTTGCATTGGTGCGCACTCTGCGCACCCATGTCGCATGCCTCTGTGTGCACACTCGTGTGCGTTGCCGCTGCGCGTGCGTGCCTCTGCGTGCACATGCGCACCCACGCTGCTGTGCACGTGCGGTGGCGCGTGCGTGCACATGGGTGGCCTAGGTTGTGCCACGTGGCGCGATCTGGGCCATCTATCTTCTTTCTGTTGTAAGGGCTGTTATAGAGGTTGGATTGAGTCGATTTTCGCGCCGTTGGGCTGCGATCGTTAACCCAAATCCATCCACACCGTCGGATTTGTCGTTTGAAGCTCCAAATTACATCAACTAGTTCCTTGGCCGTTGACCTTCCTCGGATTGCATATGGTGCTACAGGACTCCGATCAAGGCGATTTCGGAGGCATTGGACTCCGATCGTAGTCCTGATCAAATCCATACGGTCGAATCGTCAATCTGAGGCTCCAAAATAAATCTTCTTCTCTCCTGACCACAAAAAGGACACAATTAACCTAAAATATACACAACTACTCTAAATACAGAATGATGCATGCTATGCAATATTTATAATATGGAATGCAAATCTAAGCCTAGGAACATGTATAAATAGACATTTTAACCTAAATAGATGTGTCTATATCATGTGGTCTTCTATCAAAACCCATAGTCACTTCCTATGTGCCTACGGAGGACAGCATGCTCCAAACTCGGAATTAATGGGTATAAGATCCTTCAAAACAACCCTATGAGATCTATGAGTTAGCAACTCCGCGATAGCAATGACATCTTTCGCTGCAATTGCTAGGACCCTCTACCTGAGTAGACGCAAACATTCATGAATCCCCCCAGCAACAGAATCACCCCTCACTTGTGGAGATATGTGATGGTCAACAAGAGTCCTCATTAATGTAGTGAAATCGTTAGCTTTAGCTGTCGATGCTACTACAAGGCATGAACCTGATCTCCTATGCTTAGCCACACTAGAGGAACCAATTGATTGCCACTTGGACCCGCTCAGTTCGAGGCGAACCTGTGGTTGGACTTCACCCTACACAGGAATCAGATTGGCATATGAGGATGAAGGGATAGTGGAGTTACTGAATAACGAAGGACCCATGTTGGGTGATTGTAGGAAACTCCAAACATCATCGATTGGTGCAAATCCAAATTCAAACTGTGGATGATTCAATGTACACCCATGTTTGAGAGGGAGATCATCAGTTAGGTCGATGACATCTGCATCTCTATTTGATGACATAACATGCTCCCCAGTTGCAATGTCCTTCTGGATAATCGTGTGGACGTCGTCTTAATAGAGAAAAGGCTTATTTCGTAGGCACCTAAGTTTGATTGAAAGCTACCAAAAGGAGATGACACAACATGAACGCATGGTCATATGAAATAGAAATGGAAATCCAAGAAATGTACGTGATCAAGGACTAATGTTACCTCTTCCCAAACATCTAGAGATAGTGCAATCGGGTAATTGGTCATTGGGTCCATACCCCACCTGCTCTTGCTCAACAACTGAACATACTAACCATGTTTTCTCTTAAGCTCCTTCCATATATTTATTCAGTACCTCGACGTGTGAGTAGTTAACATGTGTCGCTGCTTCAAACTCCGCATCAATCTCATTCTAGACATTCTTGCTAAACAATCCGTCATTCCAGTGACCCAAGTCATAGTGCTTTCTCAGGATCCTAAGGAGCTTCGTAGTGAGCTTATAATTCCAATTCTTACACTTAAACAACTTTGAAGATGACAGTTTTGATGTTGCCATTCTACAGATGATGTTGCAAACTTGTTACTATGTTACAGTAGGTGACGGTGGATGGAATTCATCCACCACCACTACAATGAGATGTGTTCGTAGTGTGGCACCATTACCATACTTGGTTTGTTGCCTGACATTGGCGCAAATGAGCAAATTCATTTGATCCAACAAGTATGATACGATATCCTACATCTTATATAGGATTATTGAACGATTTGTACTCTCCTCGTCAAGACTGTCTCTCTTATTCACTTATATATGGTTACTGGAGAGTCTGCAACCACATTAACATAAAAGGAAGGGTTGTTTTACATGCATTTCATATTTCCTAGATATGTTCGAAAATAGCTTTGGAAGTGACATGAATTGCTAGAAATCATTCCCTTTATTCCATATTCCACCTTCTTTTCAAATCTTTCTTCTTGTTTGTACTATGTTTCTTCTACATTGACAACATCGCTAGTTATCATATGATTTACTAAATTACATTTTTATTACTTTACTCATAACCAAACTTTTCAGTGGGCAACTTACATTAATATGATGTTATTCTTTCAAAAATAATATATACATATATGAAATAATAAATAATGCAAAGCATTCTCTCATACCAACAATATCTATTTTCAATATACCAGCAGTAATTATAGCATGACAAATGAAGAATATCAATGGACAAATAGAACATACCAATAGATTAATAAAAATCAAGTTATCAAAATCCAATATACCTCCAAATGCTAGTAGAAGTTATAATACAATTTACTAAATTCAACTTTGAGCCATTGGTTGAAAATCATCTACAATTAACTACCATCATGAAAGATACTCATGGCAAATATGTGCATCAGACTACCAATGACAACTTACCTAGGGTGAAGACGAGGTTCGCACTCTAAAACACCCTCCTCCTGCGAGTCACCTATTGTTCAAATAATATTGCATAAAACATTTACAAACATTTTACTAAAGATAAGAATTAAATATACTAAAGTCATCTACTTTCAATGCATTGGGAATCTTAGGCCATAAACATAATTTCCTTGCCATCAACACAATGATCAAGCAACAATAAGGATTCCACAAACAAAAGAGAGACACTGACATCGTCATTACATAAGCCGTTCTTTTGACTATGTTAAGGCCAATGAGAAAAACTATGCCATGGAGGAAAAGACAAAAAATAATTAAGCTATTTATTTGAAATTCAACGACTTACAAATATGTACCCATTATATTCGTACATAATAAAAACTTCCATTCAGCTCTCAAAGAAAAGGGATATAACGTATAATTAATGCCACTGTAGGAAAGGAGCTTAATGGATTGTAGGAAATTCCAAAAACCCATTTCTTCTTTCTTTATAGGACTATTTGCAGGTTTACATCTTTTTCGTAATTAGACAATTTTGGTTCCTCTCAATAGTTACCTATTGTATGTAACAAGAAGATATGGGATTAACTGATTGTTACTTACTACCTATCACGATACTGATCAAAAGGAGACTATGGTTAGATTTATAAGAAAAGCATTTTTCTTTTACTTGCAAATTTCTTCCCTAACAACAACTTCACTTTGACAGACCTCCTGTAATCATTTAACGTCACTTCATAGCCATGAAAACCTATAATGGGAATCTTCAAACAAGGACTTCGATTACATTTCCATGCATGGAAAAAGCAATCAATAATGGCACTTTCACAATCAACACAAAGAATAACCTCCTCTTCACAATCACTAATGACAATCAGTACAAAAAGCATTCCCCTTTCAATCAATGTTGACAATGAGTAATAACAACCACAAATGATATTGAGCAAGGGTAATCACTAATGTCATTCTCATTTCTTTTGGATGCAAAAATTGAAGTAAATAACTGTGTATGATCGATTTATGTTAACAAACAAAGGCCAACACGAAATAGGGCACACTCATTCCAATCATCTAGACTTGACAAGAGAAATCGACATTAACAAAATAGAAGCATACAATCACCATTAACAAAATAGAACCATAACAATCGATGAAGTATGGACCTAAAACGTGCCCAGCTAACGAAATAAGGAAATCTGATGAAACCAATCAACACTAACAATACAGGAGCATAGCATGCATAACAAATGAGGTTGCTTAACTGAAACCAATCTGACAATTCCAGGCAACCAAAGAATCAACGCTGACAAGTGCATAACGTACAAAAACAACAAACGATGTTCTCACCATTGCCTGACTCACCCTTCGAGCAGGATGATTCCTCGTCCTCTTCTCCCTCTTGCTCGTAGAGGAATTTCAACAACATAGCGATGAGTGCTCGACATTGGAGTTGAGGGGTCCTCTTACGATAGGGCACAAAAAGGGATCCATGATAAGGCATGAGATTCCATCGACCAATGGTTTGAAGAGGGGTGGACTTACGGTGGCGCATGAGATTTCATTAACCGATGGTTTCAAATGGAGTTAAAGCTTCACCTACCAGTGCATAGTGTTAAAGTTGGTAGGTAGATTCGTTCAACCACAACAAGACAATGAATGAAGTTGACGATATGATGAGGAGAGGAGGGATTTGCAGTAAAGAAAAGTCAATCCAAAGCTGACGATCAAATGAAAAGATTGCGAGCCCAGTCGATGATCAAAGACCATTGAATGAAAATAACATACACATCACCTTTAGAAGGGATCCACCACCTTCCTAAGAAAAACTCAATTCCTCGCTTGCTCGGCACATCGCCTTCCTAATAGAGACCTTCGTGTGCCGCACCAATCAACCAATCACTAGGGTTTTGTCTCGATTGATCTCCCGCCCCCAATTGTAGGGGCACTGCGTACGATGAGGGCAAATAACTTACCTCACGTGTACGGGTTAAGGTAACGATTCGAGATAAAACCCACCACAGGGGGGGGTGTTGAGTGATATCTCGTGTTTTTGGCCCCTCACTCAGGATACATTTAACGTAGATGACAAAAGCCTAAAAGTGAAAGAAAGGCCCGAAACCCACATATCAAGTAGGACCTAAAATACTCTCAAACTAACATAAGTTAGGCAGGAATTATATAATTAATTAGTAATTCATCAACCATCTCCATAAACCCTCCACCTTTCTCTCTCATCTCCATCTCCCTAGAAACCCTAGGTAGCCTTCCCTTCTCCTCCTTAACGTTAGCCTCTACATGCCCTCCTCTACATCTCTAGACGTCGTCAGCATCTGTGGCTTTCTCCTCTTCTCCTCCAAGAAAGCTATTTCTTGGTGGTCTTTGGTGGCACTCTTTACCTCCAGCACGAGTCCTCGACTCTCCACTCTCCATTCTTCTACTCCTCTTCCTTATTCTTCTCCTTATGTTCTTTCTTATTTATGTCATTTGTAGCTGTAGATTTTGATGGCATTAGTTGTGCACATTCTCTATTAATAAAATCATGTTTTAGTGCTATTCTCTTTTATAGTTTCTATTGCTTTCCTTTCTTTAATATTGCATGTTAGCTTAGTTGCTTTGTTTCCTCATCTTAGTTTGCATTCTTGTATTTTCTCATTCATTTTTGTGTGTCTAAAAAATCCAAAAATATATATTTTTTATTTTTGCATATTAGATTAGATTACTGTTCAAATTTCATATAAAATTCATTCTATTCAAAAAGTAAAAAATTATTTACGTTCATGACATTGTCGCAAATTAGTCATTGTAGTTTATTTTTGAATTTATTTTGCACTATCTAATTATTAGATTTGTGTGAAATTTCGTAGGAATTTTAGTTAGGCATTAAAATACCTTCAGTAATTTTATTTGGATTTTTACTAATTCAAAAAATTAATTTTATGTGAATTACATTTAGGTCTTGATTCTACAATTTACTCCATGTCTTGAGTTCCTTTGTCTTACCCCCTATTTAAAAATACCAAAAGACTATAAAAGAGTAAAACACCAAAACATACATTAGTTAGGTTTAGTTAGGAAGCAATTAGAACTTGCCTCCCTATGAGATAACTTGGACTCCCATCTTCACTTAAATCTTTACGAGTTTGAAGAATATAAATTTTGATTATCACAATTTTCGCACCACAACGACGGTTGTTATCACTTGACAAATTTCGACATCAAAAGCCAAGAACACACTTGTAGATGTAGAAAATGGTTTCTTAAAGGTATTAAGGAAGACATTCAGAAACTTAAAACTGAGATAGCTCACTTGAAAGAAAAATCAAACCAACTCTTAGATGTTCTAGTCAAATTTACTAAGGGTAAGGAGAACTTGGGCAAGTTTATTTCCCACAAAAAACCAAACTCTAGTAAATATGGGCTAGGTTACTATGAAGCAAGTAGTTTAAGTCAAAAGAAAATCAAGAAGGAATCCCTTGCAAAGAGAACCACTAAAAAATCCAAATCCAAACTCACTTGGATACCAAAAAAATAACTTAAATCTTGTTTTATAGGTTTCAAGGGAGATTACAATGTAAATAATTGGATATATAAACTGAAGGATGAACAACTCAAATTCGAAAGACTAAAGAGTGAACCTAAGAAGCCTCAACAAACACAAAGAACCTCAAGATGTTCCTTTGTAGGAATAAGGAGGATGACAAGGAGGTCAATAAGGAGGCCAATGGGTCATGGATTTGGGATGCCCAAGGCATATGACTGGAGACAAGCATCTCTTCTCGAAATTAGAAGCTATGGATGGAGAAATAATCACAATTGGCAACCTCCACACGGGCCATATTATTGGCCTTGGTAAGTTAGGTAATCCCAATTTTCCTATCTTTAATATTTTATTAGTTTAAGCTTATCTAGTTGAATGCTAGTCATATGTGTGGTGCTTAAAAATGACTATTGATGTTCTTAGAGTTCAATTCCTTATTTTTCTGCATTTTCAAAACTACTAAAACATGATTGGGTGGCTCATAGTAGTTAACAACAATAAGTTAACATGGAAGTTAACTACTATGGCTAAGCTAACAACAATAAGTTAGAGTTCAATTCCTTTATTTATGTGGCTCCAAGATCGGTCGATTGGTAACTACTAGATTAGCCCAAAATCAACTTGTTCTTACAAAAAATGCTCAGCTGTTGTAGCAAGTTGACTTGGTCATCAACCAGTCAACTAACGTAGTTATAGGATGTCATCGAATTTTCGACTGTAACATCAAGCACCAACTGGTTAATCTAGGAGTCGATTGGCTAATGAATATTTTTGTTCTTTATTGTTCTCTATTTGGGATCTTTTTTAAGAATGCATGCTTGGATTCTCCAGATTTTTCTTGGTTCGTTGCTGCATTGGGACTCTCTTATTTTTCTCTCTCCTTTCCTTCTCTTAAAAGCAACAAAACCCATCTTTTCCCTCCACTTACATGAGCTTGATTTCAAACTCCAAAAGAGACCCTCAAATCCTAATGCCCAAAATCCCAAAATCCCTCATTTCTCCTCACAATAGTTGACTCTCCCTCCTCTCAATAGCGCCTCTCTCCTTCAGGCGCCGATTGCTTCTCCTGCCGGGTGTCCCCCCTCTTTGACGCTATTGTTGGTACACGTCTTGGTCAAAGGCTAGGTGTCGCCCCCTTTCTGTGGTGCACAGCCTCTTGTGGTATAACCACCGTCCTCCTCTTTTTATTTATTCCTATGGTTGATCTAATGTTATGGTTGTTCTTATATGTTTTTTGTATGTTGTTTTGTGGTATTTCGATGGTTGTTATTGATGATATTTCTCTTCCATGGTGTATGATCTTGCTCAAAACCATCCAAGCCCTAACCTTTGATATTGTAGCAAGCTGCTCTCTTCCCCTGAGCACTGACTAGCCACCCTCTAGCTGGTCGAGACCCTAAAGCAGCTGGTGACCTGTTGATTTTGCAGTCAGGCCTCTTCCTATCGGTCGGCTGCACCTACAACAAACTTTCTTTCTCCCTATTTTAACCCTATTTCTATGTTCTTATTATTGGGGTATTCCATAAATGACCTACCACTATCTTAGAATGGACCTGAACATTAACTAATCTCAAATGAGTTTAATACTATTAGGTACCGGTACTAGTATACCCATACTGGTATCCCATATACTGAGTACCGGTATTGGTGAACTAGTACCAGTATCCCTGACTGACAGATATGAGTTCCATATCTAAAGGAGTACCAATACTTGTACCAATACTGATGCCAAGTATTGGTACTCATAGCTTACAGTTTGGAACTCAAGCTCAGATGAGTACTTGTCCAGTACTCATGATGAACTGGTACTAGAGACTAGTACTGGTACTCATGATGCACCGATATCACTCCAGAATTGACTTATCTCAATGAGTATAGATACTCATCATGAGTACCAGTACTTGTATACAGATTCCTTGACCTGTAACCAACAAGTACTGATCAGTACTGGTACTAGTAAGGTACAGGTTTTGGTCACTTTAAACCCAAAACTTGATATGTAACTCATGTGTACCGATGCTCATGACGAGTACCAGTACTTACAAGCCATAGATTTTGGATCTGAAGGACTTGAATACTGATATGTAGCTTACGTGTATTGGTACACATGATGAGTACCGGTATTGTTATTAGCGTGCTATAGTCCATACACCTGAATTTTAGAGCCATGTCTTGCAACTTATAGGTACTGTTACTCATGTTGAGTATCAGTACTCGTAAGTCTTGGTTCCCAATCTGTAACGCTTGAGTACTGATACTCATGTAGGAGTACCGGTACTTATGACAGTTACGAGTTAAGTTCTGTGTTTTCAGATAATATGAAATGTCTATCTCAATCTTATACAAAACCCTACGATTAGCAGATAGGTTTATTTCATGAAAACAAAATGAACAAACATGTAAAGGGTTCTCAATAAAGAAATTGAAAGACCTAAATATATATATAGATATGGAGAACAACATATTGCAAAAGGGCTAATGAGATGAAGGATATATCACCTGTATTCATTGTCATTCAAATGAACTAGGGGCTACAATCAGGTCTTTCAAGAGTTCCTTTGGATTGAGCGAGAGATCTAACCTTGACTTTGAGAAGAAGAAGAACTTCTTCTAGCCATCAGCCACTTTCTTCTCTTCTCCCTCTAGGTCACAATGGGAATGTGTGTAGAGACAAATCATCCAAAGTGTTGGTGCTAGAGCACCACGATCATTTGTTTTGATGATAACAAAACACGTGTTATTTAACATTTGCAATTTGAGTCCTAGGTTTCAGGTCAATTGCAAATGTGGATGTGTTTAGACGGAGTTCGAGCTCGCATCCAGGACGGATTGGAGGAGCTTGACGGAAAACAGAGGAGGTTCGCGTGGAGCGAAAGATTGAAGATGGAAGGAAATGAAGAATAGGATAGATTTCCTTCTTTTGTACTTGTTGTATTTTTCGTTTCTTTTGTTGCTCTTTATTTCCTTAGATATTTTATGTTAAAGAGCCTCAAAGAACCCTAACAGTAGTCCTAGGAACACCGACACAACCCTAGGATACTTAGGTTTTCTGTAGAATACTTAGAAAACCAATATAGGGTTCAAACAGCACTTCCAGACGTCTAATTCCCAAATCAGACGTCTGATAAAGTATTTTAAGACGTCTGACTATTGTTTCAGACGTCTGATAACTGTTAGGCTGGACATAGTTAGTTCTGTCTGATGAAATCAGACGTCCATAACTTAGACCAGACGTCGTAGGAGACGTCTGATGACTTTGCCAGAAGTCCAACTAGTGGACCGTTGGCTGGCTTAGCAAACACTCAAGAATATGACCGTTAGAGCCTTATCAGACGTCCTTAGGCCTTTCCAGACGTCTGATAAATGACCGTTTTGCCTCGGCTGACCCAAAATCTCTTCTCAGAGATTTTCTAGCCGTTGCAACGTTTGGAAATCAATTCCCACAGTAAAAGTAGGTTTCCAGACGTCCAGACATAGTGCTAGACGTCCTGTATGTCGTCTGATGGACTTGCGTAAAAACCCTGTTTAGATCTGATCCAAGTCAGGGAGAGACCCGCCCAAAATTAGACGTCTGACCTTGGAATCAGACGTCTTAAAGTGAACTTCCAGACGTCTGATGCTAGAATTAGACGTCTGATAAGCCTGTCGAACAATGATTGTTCCTGATTTCGGGCTGATTCACTTGGGCTTTGTACCCAACGGCTATAGAAGCTTTTCTAAGCCTTCCAAAGCCTTCCTAAGGCCTCTATAAATAGAGGGGAGCCTTTACACACCAATATACACTTAGAGACACTAAGATACACCAAGAGAAACATAAGACACACTTAAGCAACATAGTTCCACTCTCTTGTGTCCTAGCTAACTCTTGCTCTCCAAGCTCAAGCTCCATCATCTTGAGAGCATCAAGCCTTCGCGCACCCGCTCTCCCGCCGTTGTTCACGAGAGCGACATTGCGTCGTTGCGTGGCTCACGCACCCGCGTCATCGTCGACGCACTCCTTGCAAAGGGGAGTTTCCTAAATCCTATAGAAGCTTAGGTTTATTACTTTGTTGGCTCTATAGGTTTGTTGTTTATTTTATCTTTGTCTTTTGGTTGGGTATTCGCTTTGCGAATTCCCGTCTCCTTCGTGGGACAAAATCCTTCTCGTGGAGAGAAGGGGTTGAGGAACGCTACCCTCGTACTTGTAGCGTGGTTGTACTGAGGTTGAATCACCCTCGTTTTAAAGTGATTCGGTTAGTGGATTTGATCAACTAGGTTGATCGGAAAATCCTAACTCGAGAGGGTTAGGTGGTGGTTTTCACCCGGTTTGGGTTTCCACCTATAAAATTCTTGTGTACTTTGTGTGATTGCTTATTTGTAAGATTATTATTTTATTTCCGCTTTTATTACGTCACCCTCCTTCGAAGGGAAACTTTCACAAAGGTCCCTTGGGGACCATGACCTCTCCAAAATAGTAATTAGGCACACTAATTATTGTTAGCAATTTACAATTTCATCCATCAAGGAATTGTGAATTGCAAAAGGGTTTCTACATATTTCTTTTAAACACCACACTAAACCTTTTGCATTTGTGCCCATTTCCTTAATATAACTTAATTTGATCACTTTAAAACATGGTCAATTAAATGAAAATCACAATACTTATTGCCATTTGATTATATTTACACATATATTTACACATACAAGTCCATAAGTTGGATCTTAATCCAACACTTATGGCCCTAAAAACCAAGAAATAAAAACACTTAGTACAACATACAAGAGCTCAATACCACCTAAGAATACATTCTTGCTCTCAATTACTCTCATTTTGGCTCTCATTGGTCTTAAGTGCATTGCTACTCCATTCTCTGAGCCAAGCTCCCTTGTGCTGCAACTTGATCCCTACTGCCTTAGGGAACCCCGATGATCTCTCCCCATTTAGTACATTATATTTTAGGGGCTTTGTAGGATCTTGTTTCTTTTACCTTATTGTAGTTGGGTATTTGGCTTGTGGATTCCTGCTTCTCTTAGATGCAAAACTTGCATCGATTTTCACCATTGCATTGTGTATTGAGGTTGTATTATCCTCGATTTTAAGTAAAACG
The DNA here is from genome assembly GCA_037157565.1 of Thalassia testudinum. NCBI lineage: Eukaryota > Viridiplantae > Streptophyta > Magnoliopsida > Alismatales > Hydrocharitaceae > Thalassia > Thalassia testudinum. The sequence continues at coordinate 130,252,927 of JAZHRO010000055.1, forward strand.
TAGAGTAGTTGATCGACTAGGTCGATCATAAAATCCTAAGTCGAGAGGTTTAGGTGATGGTTTTTACTTGTGCCGTTTCCACCTAAATATCCTTGTGCAAATTTGTTGCTTGCTTTTGTGCGATTATTTTTATTTGTATTAAATTTTTATCCCGCATTACTCATCCCCACTCTAATGCAATTTGAAAGGCAAGAGTAGCGTGTGGCTTGGGGCAGCACAAGAGAAAAGCATGTAGTGGATGAGAATGGGTGCGATCTCATGTGCGCATTGGGAAGAAGATCCTACTCATCATCATGTGTGAAAGGATCCAACAATGGGGAGTGCCTACATTAATGATCCAAGGTGCACCTATCCAGTTGATATGGGTACGACGCGTGTTGCGTAGTAGTGGGAGTAGGCTAAACACTGGTGAATTGAGCTGGTTTGGACTAATTCAAAACCCCTATTTTATTTCCTTGATTGATTCAGGGACTTCTCGAACTCAATTTTCAACAAATAAGGTACCGTTGGAATCCTTACTTCGCGAACTACACTTCAATCAACTTTGATTCATGTTTTGACCTTTGCACTTTTTGTTAAACCCAAGAAAAGCCATCTAATGCCTTTAGGAATATAACTTCTATTGTGTCGGTGTAGGAACAACACCCTGGGACATGAATGAGGTTCGAGCTAAGGTGGACAGTGCATAAGAGCCTCCAACCTAATATGTACAGAATCGTCATAACCCTTTGATGACCTTAGCTAGAATAGTCTGAAAGTACACTAAAGGAGGGATGAATACTGTAATTACAATGAAATAAAGCAAATAAAACAATTTCAAGCACAATTACACTAGGACACAAGAGATTTTTAGGTGGAAATCCCAACCAGGCAAAATCCATGACCTAAGATAGCCCAACATAGGATTTTCCGACTGCCATGTGATCAACCAAACACTATCCACACCACTTTGAACGAGGGTGGTATCTATCAAGTACTAACCCACCTTTGATCCCGAAATAGAGGTTTTACCCTTCCACTAAGAAGAGAAGGGGATTTGACAGGCTAAACACCTCATACAATCAACTACTAATAAAATGAAATATAAGCACAACTTATAGAGCTCCCAATAAGATGGAATTAAATTAAGCTACTATAGGAAAAGGTACTCCTTGAAAGTTGAAGAGGAAGTAGAGTAATGCACCAAGGAAGAGCTCTCAAGAGGAAGCAAGAGCAGAACAGAGCTTTGAGCAAGAATGCTTGGAGAGATTTTGAGTAGAAAGAGTGTTCTGATCTCCAATGGTATGTCTTAGGCCAAGGGGTGTTCATTTATATTTATAGCAACCAAAGGAAGGTTCAAGAAGGCATATGAGAGGTTTCCTAGCTGTTGGAAACAAATCTAGGAAGATTTGGTCAAAATCTCACTCAGTGCAAACCAATAAATAATCTGACAGCATAATCAGACGTCGGTATAATTTATGAGACGTCTAATGTGAACATATATGACGTCTAGAGAAAAGGGTGGACATCTGATTCTGAGAAGTGTGGTTCTTGATTTTCTTTGGATCTTGTGCAAGTACTTGTATCAAAATGTCAGATGTCTGGACTTGGCAAATTAGACGTCTGGAGCCAAGATCAGATGACTACAATTGGGAGGAAAGGTTCATGGAATGCTCTTTGATGTGTTAGATCTTCTACAAGGTACTTGCTCTTAACTGTCAGATGATAGTAGGACGTCTGGGAAGACTATTAAACATTTGATGGCAATTATTGTCTCAAGAAATGGATTTCTTAAAAGTTGGGAGATAGAATTAGGCTTGGCAAATAGAGATTTGAGACTAATTTAATCCTAATGTCTCTCTATTGGACATCTGAGGTGGTCTTCAGATGTTTGGAGTCAAGTCTAGACGTCTCTAAAGAGCATTGGACATCTGATAGCAATAATTGTCTCGAGAAACCAATCTCTCAAAAATTGGGAGATGACATTATTCCTAATAAATCGAGATTTTGGATTAATTTTAATCCTAACATTTCTTTGTTGGTCATTTGAGGAGGTCGTCAGATGTCTACAGTTAAATCTGGACATCTAGACTAGGGGATAGATGATTGATGTGCAAATAACAAGGTGAAAAGAAATTTTTTTTGACAAGTGATGTCTAGTCACATGTCTGGACATCTTAAAAGAGAGTATCAAACGTCTGGTAAAGGTGCTGGACATCTAATTAGAGAATTTGTTTTGCATCAGGGTTTGAAACTAGGTTTAATGATTTGCCTAAGTGTCGAGAGGTTATATGTAGACTACTTAGGTCTTAAAGTTCTTAGGGCTCTTTTTACATTGAATCTATACTCAATAAAATTAGAACTCTTTGAGTTAATGAAATAAGATTAACTTACAAGATAACCTACGACGAGATTGTCTTGAATTCACAATAGATCTTCAAAGTGGATTCATGTGCCTGCAAAGCTAGTTATATGAATATAGCATAAGGGATAAATTGAACCAACTCTTTTCATTTAAATCTTTGATTTCTATTAAGGACATTTTGTAAAAGAATCAAAATATGTATTAATGAGGGGTTAAACCAACATAGTCCTGTCCTTTTCTAGATGTGGCACTCGATTTTCGTGTGGAATGGGACTCTTTGACCTGCCCTTTAATATATGATTAGCGTACTAAATTGACTAATTATGATCATTAGATAAAATTACCTAGTGGCACACATCAATACTAAAAAATACATGAAATCATCTAAATGATAGACATTTTCAAAGCTAACAAAATGAATAAGAACATGACTGGTATTAATAGTGGTTTGGTGAATGAATTGAAATGACCAACAATTAGGACAAGTGGTTAGTTTCATGCCTGATAACTATCGTCACAACTTGTTACACTATACCTAAAGGCTTGAGATTGACTTAGGGAGTGAGCTAACTTACGTGTGACTTCTTTGTTAAGCTACTTAAACAACAGGGTAGCTAGGTGTACGGGTATGCGTGAATGATATGAGATGATTGCGGCATCACTTTTGATTGAGTGTGTGCCAATGTAAAGTAGTGCCTTTTGTATATGTAACACATGAGCTCCTAGTCACTACTTCGCCTAGGTAGAAACCCTGAGGTAATTAATCTAATTGTAGGGTAGGTATGAGTCATTCTCCTAGCTAAGAGAGAGCATCGTATTGATCTTACTACCTGTGATGTCGTAGCGATATCTCCTCCTGCCTTTTGAGGAAATGATTATAGATTACTGATAATTGCAATATGAGAATGCACATACAACTAGGAAATTGTAGTAATCAAATAATTAAAGAAACTAATATGAATAGAGTACCCACTTCTTGATTTCATATAGCTTCTCCAATTTTGACATTGTTTTCGCTATTGTACTCAACATTCATTGACTTTTTCGTTTGGACTTTGTACTTAGGTTTTGGTGAGCAGCAGCCTAGATTTGCAGCCTCAGGAGGGAATGATGTAGGTCAGAGTTTGACACTGGAGATGATCCGTGGGATTACCCACTAAGCTTAATTTATGCTTTCCTTCGTCAATTATTTTTAATTCTATTTTCATAGAACTTATACTCTTTATTCTCATTGATGACTATGAATAATTACTTTTGAACCTCTAGGCATTTTTTTCAATTCCAGTTTCTTTCCTCTTGGTTAAGTTTTGTGTCTAATTTTACTCACTATGTATATATTATGTTCTGTGTTTATATGCTAAATGACTGAGATCTTGAGTAAATGTTAAGAAATCAATTCGGGTTCCTATTAAGGAAGGGTCTGGGTGGTTACAACCTATATCTCGTATGTCCAATGGGATAGTAATGCAAGAGGTTGCTTAAAGGTAAAAGAGTCCCATCGAAAGACATTATTATCCAGGACTCATATTGATAACATTTCACCACATTAATAGTCAAAGTTGCTTAGGACAGTTCTCCAAGACCTACACACTACAAAGAAGTCCAATGCTAACTTCTTATTGTCTTATTTAGGTGCTACACTAATTGTATTTTCATTGACGATGTTACTTCATGTAGCAATGCTTTTGGGTAGTAATTTTTTTAGGTGCTTTTACATGTATACCTCTAAATTTGTAAAAGAGGTATATATCCCTACCTATTTCAAATATATGTATATAATCCAATAAATATCCATTTACTTATTTGGATGCTCTTATACTTGTACACTATTGAGACTAAAAAATAAAGAGTTTTTTTTGTATACAACTCCTTTTATTTTGTTTCTCTCTCCAACATACCCTCACCTCCTCTATGCTTCCTCCACCTTTCCTTCTTTCTGTCCCCTTCCTTTAATTCGTCCTCCGATTTCTCCATCACCACGTCATCGTCGCCACCAACTCATGCCTCCTCTGACCCCATCCTGCTCCTGCTCCTCCACCTGCCTGCCCCTCAACCTTCTCATCATGCATTGGCCCCTTCCCACTTCCTTCACTCTCCTCCTGCGTCCTCCCACCCCACTTGCTTCTTTCCCTCCTCCGCTCACCTACTCCCCCCCCCCACACCCCCCCCCTCCCCCCTCCCCTTGATATGGTTGCCGACCAACGGATATGCACGCAGGGGGAGCATGTGGTACGCCCAGACCAAGCAGAGCATGTGTAGGTTTTGACTGCATTTAGCGTTTGTGTGCAGGGCCATCTCAAGGCCATTTTGCTTTTTGTTGGTCCATTTTGTCTTGTTAGTAGAAGTTCTTTTCTTGTCTCTTGGTACTCAATTTCTTAGGTAGTTGAGCTTTCTTTTTTATGAGAAGGAGAGCAAAGGGGTGTCTGGTAGCAGAATGGGGTGATGGTTGTACCACACGCACTACCCATGCATGCAGAGGAGGGGATACGTATCTCTCCTAACATGGCAAACAGGCCCGTAAATGTAATCGATTGGCTACGAATGAAGGGAAGCAGAAATTAGTTGTTCCATTCTCCCTTATATATTTCTCACCTACGGTGTTTATTGGCTATTCCACCCACCATCACGGGATGTCGAAAAATCTCCCATTCATCTCCGCTTCTCTGTTGTTCACCAAGATTGGTTGCAACCGGGTAGGAACTTATCAACCTGGTATCAAAGCTGAACTATCGACGCACCATGGTGAGAGACGCCACCTCATCTGAGCACACCAACGACAAGCTAGATGCATTGCTCCATGCCCACCAGGAAGTGATTGGGTTGATGCAACAACAATCCAACGCCTTGAATGAGATCATCCATCTCCTTCAAGAGACTTAGGTGAGTGATTGGGCATCATTGAGTCGAGGGTCAGCGCCACCACCCTATTGCCCACCACCTCTACCTCGTGCCTAGGGCGAGCAAAGTAGTGGCTGCACTGCCATCACTGAGGCCATCAAGCTATTGTTCCTGTGCTACGACAAGGAGGACCCAACGGGATGGTTGAGGCATGCGAAGTGCTTCCTTACGTTCCACAACGTCACCGAGGAGGATCGAGTCTCCCTCTCTGCATTGCACCTCAAGGGAAAAGCCGACAATGGCTTCACTGGGGGCAGATCAGCGATTGGATCACTTCGTGGAACGATTGGATCACACCTACAAGCAGCCGTTGGATCAGCTGACCAAACTCCGACAAACCACAACGGTAGTCGACTACTACTACCACTTCGAGGCACTCTAAGACCTCATCCCCCCCATGGTGAAGGTAAGCTTGTCGAGATCTTTATCTCTGGGCTTTGGACGAACTTTGCACGGTGGTTCTCGACCTCGATCCCAAACCAACGGCTCAGGTGGTGCACTACAGCCGCGTCTTCGAGGAACGCAACCAACGTTGTCACTGTGTGGGTGGATCCCACGCGGGGGCGTGCCCTTACCACAGTGTCGCCCTCAGCCAGCTCAGCGGTAGGTGGGGCTCAGGAGGGGGCAAAGCGTAGCAATGAGACCTCCTTACCCATCCGTAAGCTCACCTCGACGAAAATGGCGGAGCGTCACCAATGAACACATATATTTATCTACATCATGCTTAATTAATATTAGTTTCGTGATAGTAAGGACATAAATGCATTAGGTTATATCATAATGTAAGTATTTTCATCTAGGCCAAGTTGCATGCATTGTGGGTTATTTGTGTGTTCATGAGCCTATTTTTGGTTTAAGGTAGTACTTCATGATTATTATGCAAGCTAAGTCAGGGTGAATGGTAGAAATGGGAGTCAAAATCAAGCGAGGGCAATTTTGGCCTCAGAAATGGAGTTAGGACCTCAAAACCCTAATTCCATGCAAAACCCCTAACCTAGCCACCACGTCCAAAAGTGGTCTTCCACCATAAAAATCCACTTGCAATCATGTCTAATATTATTTGGACTCAAATTAATTAAGTTCCTAATCAATTTCATCAATTACTTGATTGAATCTTGATTCCAAAAATTATGCAAGTGTGAATATGCCTCCATTTCCGCCTAAATTTGTTCACATTGGGTGTTAATTGCATAGCAATTATAGGTCTTAAATTACCTAAATTATGTTAGAAACCTAGCTTGCATTGTAAATAGAAGTGTATGTTGCATGGGTCTCATGCACTTGTATTTTTGTACAGACATTGCATAATATCCCTATTTTACAGACCTAGTATTGACGACATTATTTCATGTATGCAGGCTCGCACTGGAGGAGCTAGAGTTGAGCTAAATTGCAGATGCGAGAAGACCTGCAATTGAAGTATCATGTGCTTCCCGCAATAGATAGAGATAGAGATAGAGACAAAATTCATGTACACAAACCCATCTAACTACACATTGAACCCACCCCAATTACCTGCCTAATTGACCTAGATATTCACCTAATTAACCCCAACTAATGCACCTAGAGCCTTATCGAGAGATGGCCTACACACTAGGCCCTCCATCTTCGCCATGTCACCAACACACGTGGTGCCACATCACCACCTTTCTCCTAGTGGAGCCACCTTACATCCACATCACCACCCCATTCTAGAATAGTCCTAAACATGGTCCACCACTTAAGACCTAAGATGCACCCCCTTAACCCCTCTCTAAATCACACCTAAGGGACAACACACACACAACTCAACACCATAAAAACCCACCATCACATAGCCCCCCCTCCCTCCCTCCCTCCCTCCCTCCATTCTCTCCTTTCCTCGCCTCCCTTCCCCTCTCTAATGGTGTGCTCCTCCTCCTCTAAGGAGGTTGATGACCTCTCTTCATAGGCCCTCCTCGGTCATCACCAAGTGGTGGTGGAAGCGGTCATTGTGACCAAGGCTCACCCTACTCCCCACACAAGGCCGACGACCTAGTTCCCTCTCAACGTGGTGGGTTTTCTCCTTCTCCTTCTTCTTCTTCTTGTTCCTCTTTTATTTGCAATAATCTAGTTATTTTATTTCCATAACTCTTATTATTGTTCTTCTTGTTCTTGTTGTTCTTATTTGCTATATTTACACATGCGCGCGCGCAAACACTCCACCACCATCACTACCACCCACGGTCACCATCACCTTCATCCCCATTTGACTAATCCCTCATCCCTATCCCATCACCACCATCTCAACGACTAGCCCCTCCATCTATCCAACATCATATCCTCCTTGTGTTTGCGCATCCATCCCACCACCACCATATCCATAGCCACCCTCTCTCTTTCCTCACCTTGGCCGACCATCCATTCCTCTACCCCTTAGTTGTGCTTACCATCTACCTCATCTTCTAACTAGCCGTGCTCATCATCCTCACAACCTCCATTATCCAGGACCTCCCTAGTCCCAACACCACCTCCATTATCCATCACCACTACTCCTACCACCTAGCTGTTTCCATTGTCCTATCCTCCATTCATTTTGTCCAAGCACCTCCCTATCCACCTTCGAATAAACGGCCACCTTCATCTATTTACCACTATCCTATCCACTCTCATATAGCCGTGCACTATAAGCACCACCAACTTCTCCATTATGAACGTCCATCACCTCCATATTTGCTTCCCTAATCCATGGTCAACATAATTATCACTTCCTTTTAGCCACCACATTATCCATCAACTCCATCATCACTTGATCAACCACCTCCCTTGTCTTGATCACCACTCAATGACCATAACCACTTCCATATTCCCTTGTCCTAATCATTCCAACCACCATCTTAATGACCACCATATCTTGTCCTAATCCCAATACCACCCTAGTCCTTTAGCTGTGCTTCACCATCAACTAAACATCTCCATCACCTTCGTCATTATTTGGTCTACCACTCTATTGTCCTAAGCACCACCTTGTCCATTACCCATACAACCACCTAATCATCACCCCACGGTCTCCACCATCTTCACATTCCCTTGTCCTAACCATTACCTTATCACCACCACTACAACCAACATCTCCACCGCAAGACCAACTACTCATCCCTTGTCCTAAACTTCGACACCACCACCACCATTATCATTGCCTTGTCTTAATCATCATCTTACTCACCACCATTACGTGTTCACCAAGTGTACGATATCATCACCTATGTGCTCGCAACCATCCCATGGCTGTTCCATCTCCTTACCATATCTCTCCTAACAATGATTCATTCAACATCCATATGCTTGAAACTGTCACTACAACTCCCAACCATACCACATACATTTACATGGCCTTAACTCTTACTTTATCATCACCACATTTCATGACACAAACACTTCCATAGTCACCACAATTGAAGTGGACCTTTAGGTCTCCTAAACACAACCCATCCGTAATCACTACAGTACACACCATAACCTATCAGCCCACACCTATAATTGTAATCACCCTCGTAATCACCATGACCACACCTTCACATCGACTCCTTTCCCAATCCCTCATCTCCATCAGTCCATGCATTGGAAGACTCATTGTACCACTCTTGTTATCACCATCATTCCTGTTATTGTCCTTGGTTGTTAATTCAATTTGTTTTCCTCTTATTGTATTGTATAAGTTGTGTTGACCAACATTAAGTTGTAATTTCAATATCAAATTCGAAATGTTTTTGCTCATGTTTCAAGTAGTGTAATGTGTACATACAAGTAATAAAAGTTAGCAAATTTTAGTTTAGTTGTGGTTCTTGTTGTTATTCTCCTCTTAATCAAAAGAAAAGACCAAAAAAAATTCAACTGAGAAAAAGCAAAAAAAATAGAATAAAAGTGTTAAGCGAGAATCTAAGTGAAAGAACGTGTTAAATCTGCCTCCCTAAGGATCAATTGGGACTCACTAAAACTCAAAAATTAAAATTTATACATAGTTCTGTTAAATGTTTGATTGGTGATTAGATGCAAAAGTTGCACTATAATGACTCATTAAACAACTATCTTCATGTTTTAACACAATAAGTGCCACCTTGAAGAACCTTCGAAGCCTTCGATGCAAATCAAGAGGTCCCTAATTTGTAGGTTGTCCACTATATGATTTGGAAAGACCACTTTCCCAACTTCATGTTCCTACTTTCCAATTTTAGGAATCCTAATTGCCTACTTTCCAAATTCTAAAAAACCTACCTTTTGCAACAAGGATCCACCATACCTACTCCACCATATAGGCCATCCACCACCACCTTCCAAGAGCTTTGGCTGATCACCTTCACCCACCAAATAAGATGTTATAGTCATCTCATATTGTAATTAGGTTTTATAATGTCGTAATACAATGTGCAAGACAACCAACACATTTTATAAATTTATAAAACTAGATGAGTCCAGGTCGTTAGCTAGGAGGCTTATTATAATTTAATTCACCAATTATTATTTTAAAATTATCTTGATTATGTTAATTATATTAATTACACTTAATGTTATTAATGATTTAATATTTAAAGTTAGGTTAACTTACTAGCTTATAATATAAGTTATATACTTAGCTTAGGTTAATAAATAAAGTGTATATAACATATATAGTTTAATTTACTTAATTAATCTTAGATTTAACTACTTAAGTTAAGTTAATAATATATTACAAGTATAATTTATAACTAACTTATATAGCTTACTATCTAATACATAACTACTTTTTATACATATAAGTTACTTAATACTTTATATAGCTTAATTCAGTAAAACTTAGGTTAGATTACTAAGTTAAGAACTTATCTAATACTTATAAATAAAACTTATAATGTTACTTAACTTAAATATAAGAGATTTACTTTAACTTAGGTTAAATTAGACTAGGGTTAACTTATTAAACTAAATATGTGATTAGGTATAATTACTTTTTAACTTATTAATACTTAGGTTATGTTAAGTTAATTAGGTTGTATAAACTAGTGAGTTAATTTAGGAATAACTTAAGTATAACTTAGGTACATGAAATACAACAAGTTAATTACAAGAAAAAGAAGGTAAAAATAAGGCAATTAATCTTGCTAATGAAGATTAGATCAACAAAGATCAAAAACATTGAGAATATGTTCTACATTGCATAAAAAAATGTAAAGGAATGCTTTTTAAAAAAAAAATATTTTATACATGCTAAGCATAATTAAGCTCTCGTTCAACTCAATTCAAGACAAGTGTAAATTGCTCTCAACATTAAAAATATTGGCCCAACAGCCAGGATGAGGCTATGTGGCACAATTATAATCTGCCTGCAAGCTGCCTCTACCAGGCAATCAATGGTCAATATAAGCTCAGAGGGTATAGGGTTAGATAAGGTCATATTCATGCTCATTAGGGGAGCCTACCCCCGATCGGGCGATAAGCCCTTGGGCGTGATTACTTATATACATAATTGAGCACTTTACTCTTGACGACGTGGGACTATATTGTCCCTCCTCTCCTTAGTGCATATCAGCAGACAGCACCAGCCTTTACATTAGGTTTCAATCCTTCTCACACAAAGCAAGGCTTCTTCAATTCAGCTTCATAGGATTTCATAACCTAATTAATAACTCAGATCATCTTTTAAAATGCTTAGTATTCGAATTAGCATCTTAAAACAGTTGATGACTCGACAGTTGACCCATGGCTTCTTTACCTATATTGAGGTTTGAAAGAGATACCTGTAGAACTTTCTAACATACTAAATTACTAATTGCTCTCTCTTACACTCTAATTCATTCAATTCCTTCCTAACATCCTAGGCTAATCACAAACTTCAAAGAACTCAAATTACAGCTTATTCACAACCTCATATACTGATTTCTTAGTTTGAATCAAATTAGAACACAGACCTATCTAACAAATCACAAATGACTCCCATATAGCTCTTAGCTTTGCTAAATTAAGTTGTAAACATTCTTAGAGGTTACTAAAGTGTATTTCAAACTTAAGGCTCAAACTTAAGAGCTCAAAAGCATCAATGACTACCTAGTTTGACCTGCATAAGTCAAAAGTTGACTTGGAGTCCTAAAGAGTTTCTTGCTAAAATGATGATATTATCAAACTCTCCTCAACATACTAAAGCTTCAAGACTGAAAAATGGCAAAAATTAAGCACTCCTAAGGAAGCTTTCAGGTTGTCGCCTCCATTGATGGAGGGGTTTGTTCGTCAAATCAAGTGGAGATTCTAACAGCCCTATAGGTGGTGGATTCATGCTCAGGAGAATTTGGCAAACCTCAGAGACCTACTAGCAAAGTTTGGAAGTGAAGAAATCATGCTACTCTATCTCGCCAGAGATATGGAAGATAATGGTAGGCAGAGAACTATAATTGATACATTTCAAATTTAGATGCATAAAAGTGATCTACTTGAGTAGTGGGATTAGTTACAGATTGTTAAGACTAGTTACAAACTCCATAGTGATAGTTCAAGGTCACCGAAGAAATAGAAGATGTTTAGAACAACTGCGTAGCTCACTGGAGTTCGTCAGAATAGTCAACTCCATGAAACAACACAAGAAAAGCTTAAAAGAAGTCTTGTGATCTCAGAAAACTGAGAAGCACCTTAATTGATCCAAAAAAGCTTGTATAAGCTGTTGCAAACTCAAATTAGATCACATGAGAGTTTGAAGCAATCTAATGGATAGAATAGATAAAGCTTGCAATAACTTAGGTGAAACAGTCCTTAGATCATGATGAAGGTGATTGGGGGCCTATGGAGTGTGGGAAGCTCAACGGAGCGCTGCTATAGACAACAAAGTTCGATGGAGGTGAAGGATTTGGGCATATTGTGTATGTTGCACAATAGTGGAGGAGAAAAGGTGAGATGGTACCACGAACAGATGAGAAAGGTAGTTAGGTGTTCGATTGGGTGTAAGGAGGTAAGACAACACTGTAATGGCATCGTCGGAGTCAGAGGAGGTGAGAAATTGAAGTATTAAAACTACTTAAATCTAAGAATTGAAATGCTAGAGCTATGCTACAGAAGGTGGTAAGAAGTTTAGATCACTTACCTGGACGAAAGGGTAAGTAGGGCACCGGTGGAGCTTCGTCGGAGTAGAGAGAGAATGCTGGGGTGAGTTGATAAGTTTGAAAGCAATCGAACAAGTAATAGAGAGACGATGGACACAACTCCACTGTTGGCAGGGTGAAGTTGAGGAAAAGGAGATGAGGGAGATGGTGATCGCCATCAGAGAGCACCTGAGAAGGGAGAGAGGAATCGCCAGAGGTGGAGAAGAACTCTCTTGACCGAGCATAGTTTGTGAAGAGGGAAGGGACTCGATCCCACAAATCGGAGGTGTTAGAGGTTATTTATAGCCATTGGTGATGAAGGGGATGCATGTATTTGGATGGAAATTTGGCTAGATATGAAGTAACTCCGATCATCGTCTCTGACGACGATGGGCAATGACATGTCAACGCCGGTGGTTTGTGCCTAATCAAGACCGTCGGATTTGAAGAGTTTGTTGAACTCTTTCTTTCTGACCAAGGAATTACAGAGTAGCCATCTGATGATGCTTCATAGGCGGGGAGAAGAATCAGTGGTTGTCGGCCGTTGATGAAAGAGAAGAAGAGAGGAGGAAGACAATGAATGGTGGATCGAAATGCAATATAAAGAGAACCGTTTTCTAATAAAAAGGACTCGAGTGATTTGATTTCTAGGGATGTAAATGCAAATCTTTGATTTGAACATGCAATTTAATTTGTTTATTTGTCAACTTTTTTTTTTTTTGAGGAATATTTGTCAACTTTTTATAGTAGATTATATACATGTCGAGAAAAAATATTACGGGTTGAAATTACATTTTTGTTCCTATATATTATATAACTTAATGCTTAATATTAAAGCTAACTTATTAAGTTAAGTTATAAATTAAGTATTAGCTTTGTTAACTTAATTATAAGTAGCTCGGTCCATGATATTAAGTCCTTAAAGATAGAGGAATGCTTAATATATAATAATAAGGCTAATTTAAGGTATAATTAAGGTTCAAGCTTATTATTAACTTATCTACTAATTAACCCTGATAATATGATATTAAGTGTTAGTTAACTAGGTAAATTAGCTTATTTTAATGAGTTAGGAGCCATGATGAGTTCCTCATCAATCCCCTCCTTCATATTATCACCTTCTACATCCTCCATGCCAACAAGCAAAGGAGCAACTACTTGCAAGGAGGAAAACTACAATGAGGAGGACTCGAGGAGGAGTTGTGAGAAGTTTTGTGGGACACGAAGCACCATGAGGAGATTATGGAGAGGTTCGCAATTACCGTCCTTGAGGAAGATAACCATGAGCAATCTCGAAGGGTTCATGGGTTCTAGTCTTATTGTTATTTTCTACTTGTAGAACTTGTGAATTTTGCAATACAATGGTTATATTTATTTCTTTTAAGATTGTGTGCTTGATCTTTATCATTAAGAGAGGCTAAATTCTTTTGCGTGTAGGTTAGGGGGTAGGATTGATACCTATTTTAATTGTGGCAAGTTATTTGCTCTTGTATGATTTGTCAGAAAATCGAGTTGTTCCATATGTGCACATATTCGTATAGGATAGTCCAGGCCTAGGACCGTCAAGTTTGAGATGGATTATAACCTTAAATGATTCTTGTGGGATGGGACAATCCTAAGGGAAGTAACCATCAGTAGTTAATTCGTCAAATCATCCTTTTATTATCAATCCTATTTCCTGAAGCCCCATGCATGTTCTCGCATTGATACACAACTATTTCGCATTTGTTCATGTTTCTGAGTTCACATAAGTTTTGAAGTTCATTTTCAAAAATTTCTGCAGGAGTCTAAAGTGGTCATAAATTTTTGAAATTTTGTTTGTATTTAGGTCTTGAAGTAAGGAAATGTTTTTTAAAATTTCATAGCCAAATTCATTATAGAAAAAAAGATAAAATTCACAAACTATTTGGGGGTCATTGAAAATATAACCTAAAAATTTTGACTTGTTAGATTTTTACCGAATTAATTACAACTCCAATTTGCGTGAAATTAGTTTTCTTATTGAGTCTAGCTTCTGAGATAAAATCTTTATATTTTTCTGGGGTTAGTGGGATTAGGTTAAAGCCATGACAAATAAGTAGGGATAGAATAGTCTTCCTGCCCTACTTGCCAAATAAAATTCCACAAAATTGTAAAAATACTTCAAAATATTCTAGAAAAAATTATGAACTTGCATAATTAATCATAGAACATAATCATATAACCTCTTTATGGATTTGACCCAACTCACACTATTTGCAATATAATTAAGTCGATTTTAAATTCTGATGTACTATTTTTCCTATTTGAGCTCGACGAACATGAAATTTTGGCACCATTATCAAAGAGGTTCACATTGTATTTCTTTGATTATTAGCACATAAGTTTTTATATAGCATGGTAGTTGCGTTCATCTTGCATTTGTAGGCCTCAGTTTTGTCTGTTTCTTGCAGGTTCACAGGAGTCATTGCGGTGCATCAAGACGGGTTGCAGGGAGTTCTCAAGAATCATGCATGAGGAGGCTCACCTTAGATTAGGGTTTTATTTTGCTATTTTTAGAAACTTTAGATTAGGTATTTATTGACGAGATAGTGATTCTTAAGACTTGTAATAACTCTCCTTCTCTCTCTCTCATTCCTTGCTTGCTTAATTGATTACTTGATTACATGCGGATTAAAAGAGAAAACTTGCACGTAAAAGTAAATCACGAATATCTAGAAGCAACATATATACCCTAGGCATACCTTGTAGGATCTTATTGAGTTTCCTTTAGATTTTATTTCTGTCAATTTGCATCTTGAAGAGAGCAAGAGCAAGGTACACATCTCTTACTTAGCTGCCTGATCATTCATTCACATGCATTGTTATTGGACTAATTTCTAAAGGATAAACCAACTCTCACTTTGTTTGCATTGAAAAATATCCTTAAGCGAGAACCATTAAAAGTCTAGTAACTAAAGGAGGAATCCTAAAAGATGAGCATGTTTGATAAATGCCTTGCTTGTGTTTTCTACCGCTGTGGTGATTTACACATATTTTTGGCACAAACATGCACATATGGTCACCAGGAGGGAATTAGTCAGAGGTCAACAAGTCCCTCTCACCTATATCTCTGGAGAAGTCTAGTGGTGAGCGAGCCGTTATTGACTTAGGTCTTTCTACCTCGTCTTTTTGCATCCCGAGAAGAAGTTGGTTGGAGGTCAACAAGTCCATCTTACCCACACCTCAAGGAGTTTGGTGGTGAGTAGGCTTGACTCGAGACCTTCTTAGTCTTAGTAATAGGTTTTCCTAAGACACATCTTAAGTTGACTTTAGGGTGCGTAACTATATTGTTAACTTGTTCGATCACCTTCAAATCACATTAAATTTGAAATCAAAAGAAGGTAAAAACAAGTAACCTATTTTGTGTGTGTTTGTGGGGTTGTTTACTATTGTATGCTTGGTAAACGTTCCTAAACCCCTAGGTTGACCTCCACATCTGATCCTAAGAAGCTTATGAGAAAGCTCAACCTAGGTCCAATCATGGGTGATAGAGAGGAAGAACCCGAAGTACCATGTACCAAATCAATTGGAAAAGATGGACCCCCTTACTCCTATCCATCAAGTTTTCAGAAACAATACTTTCCATCTTTAAACAATGATCCCATGACCTTACATTATCCATCTTTTGATGGATATGCTAACAATACTTGGGATCCTTCTCTTTTCCACCTTACGAATACTGGTGATGGTAACACCATCACTCGCCATAACTAACTTGAAATAGTTGGAATTAAGAGATAAATGCTCCTGAATGAGTGCCTGAGGACAATAATTCCACTCAGAACTGTTTTGAGGAGAGAACAATAAAACAGGGTTAAATCTACAGTTTTAACATCACATCATAAATGCAGAGTAACCACGAGGTCACCCAGGAGTTAATTAAAGGTCAATTGAGCATTAAAGACAAAGAAGTGGGTCTACACTAACAGAAACAGGATTTTGCACATTTTAAGAACTGAATCGGTACACAAAACCCTAATTCTGAACCCTACTTGAAGTGAAGAGGTTCTGGTCAGAATAAAATTCATCCAAACATCATAAAATTCAAAGAAAAATATTCGAAGAGGTTTGATACCTTTGGTTTGACCATCTAAACCCATTTTGACCTAAAATAGAGTTTCAGATGAGATTTTGCCCTAATTTACGCTTCTATGCAAATTGCCCAGTCAAATGTGGTCAAAACTCAAATCCAATTTCACCATTAGATTCCTTGGGTTCAAATTAGGTTAAGACAAAAACTTGGGCCTAATCAGAGTCTATCTTGACCTAGTTTGCATTTCAGTCCATTAAAACTTGGAAACTTCCTTGATTTCTGAATCAAACTCTCCCAAAATTGGAGGAGATGATCGTTAGAAGGTCCCCTACCATTTGAGCTAGATACCAAGATCCCTATGTTTAACATGTTTGAGTCATTTCTTAAGAAATGTATTTGCGTTGTAGTACAGTTGACAAAAACGCGATAAACACTTAAATTTATAAACTCGAAAATAGAGAATGAGTCTAAGGTTGTTTGCAGGGAGCAAATATGGAATTCGTGCACTAATCACATTAAAAAATATTGAGCACAATAATACAGATATGCAATAGAAATCAATAATCAGAATATATTTAATAATAGCCCAAAGTGTGTCTCAGGAAATGATAGAACAAAAAGTCTCAAGGCAAAGCCTCAAGGGCACTAAGTGTTGAGAACATTAGCATGCACCCCGAGGCACACCTGAAGAAAACCCTCCCCCTTCCTTACAAGCTTCTCCTCTCTCAGAATAAGGTCAGACCCGGGTATATGGGTAAACGAATCCACCGCCCAGACCCGTGAGGCATGAGCACGGGCGAGAGCGCCTGGACAAGCACATGTGTGGGGGACCTCACCCCTGTGCTTTCGAGGCAAATAGCCAGTGTGACCTTTGCGTGATATACGCTGCACGGGTGCTGGTGACATACAATGTGGGACTGAGGTCCCCATCCTTCCTTCGTGAAGCTCCGCGTGAGCTACAGCTGAATCATATGCTAAGTCGAGGCAGCAGGAGACGTGTGCTGCTTCAATTGAAACCTGGAGCCACGTCAGGATATGGAACTGCCTCAAGTGAGGGCATCTGCAGGTCGTTTGAGGGTCGGAGATGGACAGTTGGTGACGGAGAAGATGAAGGTGGCGACAGTGCACTGGCGTGTACCTGAAACAGAAAACACGACCTCTCAGCCTTGTCAGATAAGTTCAGAAGGGTCGCCGTGCGAAGGCGAGTGCGTCGGTGGTGTTCTTTAGTGCATGGTGAGCTTGGTGGAGCTTTGTCGAAGTCAGAGATGGTGTGCGAAGGAGGTAGTGTTCGGTGAGGTGGATATGTAATCAAAACCCTAAATAAGTTTAGGGCTTTTTTTCGTGAGAATGCGGGGAAGGTTGTTGTGGTGGCGATTTGTGGGAAGGATGTGTGTTGCGTCAATGCGGCCTCGCCGGAGGCACGACCGACCGTAGGGAAGATGGAGGGGGAGAGGGTGTTATGGCAGTCGATTTGAAGTGCGAAGGAGTTGGAAATGTTCTGGGGAGAGAGAGGAAGATGTTGACCTAACTAATGGACGAAAGGAGGGAGAATTGGCACTGGCTTTGATTGACTGGTGCCAGAGAGGATGAGAGCTCCATTGAGGGAGAGGCAGCTCCTAGGTTGGTCGTCGAGGAGCGAATGAAGTCGGGGAAGGTTGTGGCATTCCTAATTTGGCCATTGGGAGCCCGTAGGAAGATGGGGGAGGAAGCTCGCCGGAGCTGGTCGGACCAGACCAGAAGGAGAAGAAGAAGAGGGATTTGGCCTTGAAACCAAGCTAAAAAGAATGACCATGCGAGGGGGAGCTTTTATAGAGCTCAAGTCCAAGCTCCAAACAAGGGAAGAGGCTTGATTAAGCCTCTTTTAGGAATCAAGAAGACCCATAGATTTCGTGTGTTCGCACAATCTCCATGAAACAAATCAGGGTCCAAGCTCATGATGGAATTGATCTTCGTTGTCTGAATTCCAAGCCCACCAAATTTGGTGGGATTTGGTGGTAATTTGATCAAGTTTTAGCTCGATCAAAGGTCGGTGCCTTGTCCTGTTGACCACCAATGGTGGTAGGGACGTAATGATGAAGATGAAGAAGTTAGGGGGCTTTCTACAAATAATTTGAAAGTTAGGGGCTTGATTGAGAGGAATAGAGTTTTAATAGACTGAAATGCAAACTAGGTCAAGATGGACTCTAATTGGGCCTAAATTTTGATACAAACCTAATTTTGACCCAAGGAATATAATGGTGAAGTATAATTTCAATTTTAACCAATTTGAATGGGTAATTTTCATAGAGACCCAAGTTAGGGCAAAAGCTTGTCTATGACTCCGTTCAAAGTCAAAATGGGTTCAAATGGTCAAACTAAGGGTACTAAACCTCTTAGAATATTTTTTTGTGAATTTTAGGAGGTTTAGATGAATTTTATTCTAGACAAAACCTCCTTAATTTAGGTGGATCTGAAATTAGGGTTTTGGGTTTTGATTTAGTTCTCGAAATACGTGAAATCTTGTTTCTGTCTGTGTGGACCTATTCTTTTGACTTTAATGCTTAATTGACCTTAGATTAACCCTTCGAAAACCTTCTGGTTACTCTATTTTTATGATGTGATGTTAAAATTGTAGAATTAACCTTGTTTTGTTGTTTTCTTCTCAAAATGGATCTGAATGGAATTATGGCTCTCAGGCGATTATGTAGGAGCATTTGTCTCGTGATTCTGACTAATTAAATCTAGTTATGGCTAATGATGATGTTACCATCACCTTAGCAAACTTGGATTTTCAACGATCCTAAATCCCTTAAAATCACAACTCATTCAGGTTTCTCCCTTGATTTAGAGCTCATTTTTTAGCTCTATAAAAACTCCACGAAGTTCCAGCATTCAAGGCAGTCAATTCTAGGCTGGTTTTGACCTTCCTCCCTCATCGCTAGCCAAGAACTCCACTAACTCCGGTGAGCACTCTCTCCTCCTTCCTCAGGCCAACCAACAGTCAAATTGACTGGCCCAATACCTTCCTCTACTTCGTCCAGTCCTCGCTTACCATTGCAAGGGCACCTACCTCCACTATTGTCACCATTATCCCTCAATGAAGACTTCATCCCCTCCAGTGCCGACCAATCAAAGCCGGTCGGAATCCCTCCTCCCCTTCGTCCGTAGCTAAGTTCAATTTCCTCCTCTCCCTCTCTAGACCTTCTTAGCTCCTTTTCTTCCTAATTTAACCGACATAGCACACTCTCCCACTTCATCTTCCTCACGGCCGGCATCACCTCCGGTGAAGCCGCACGCTCACTACACCACACCAAACCACAAACCATCACCACTAGAAGTTTCATCATCAACCACTGATCAAAAGCCTCAAAGAAATTTTGGGCTTTGATCGCATAATCACCCCACCGAACACTCACTCCTCTATTCACCTTCTTCGACTCCAACAAACCCCCACATCATCTGAAACACCCTGCACCACCACTATCCTCGCCACCACTCGGCGAAGCTACTGAACGATCTAATTGGGGCGATTAAACTGTTTTAGCGCATTTTAGGGTTTGGCCAGAGCTCCACCATTGCAGTTGTCTTCTCCAACCACGTCCGCATATCTTCAGCCCTCGCTCGACCAGCTGCTGCCTGCAAGAGAAGAGGTTTCAGGTCCTGAGGCTTCCCAAGAACTCAATCAAAGTAGTACGCACCAGCAACTACTTTAATTCAGCAAGGGGGTCAGCTGTAGTTCAGGCTAAGCTGCACGAAGCGGAAGGATCGGATTTAGTCCCACATCGGGGTCGTAGGGATTCGCAGCAGCGTATAATATGCAAAAGTGCTTGAAGTTGTTCACCTTAGCACACACGGGAGTAAGGTCCCCACTCACGCGCTTACACGCACCTGCTCTTGCCCCCTCCCCCATGATTCTACCTACGAGTTTAGGCCGGATCCGATTACCTGGTTACCTAGGTCCTGTTTGGTTCTGAAGGAAGGAAATCTGAGGAGGAAAGGGGAGGGTTTTGCACTGTAGCTCATTGGGATCCGTGCCAACCCTCCCTACACTCATGACTTAGCCTTCTAAGACTTTACGAGGCCCTTATGCCTCTCTTCTGTAGTGCTTCCCCTTAGCCATTACTGAGGCCTCGAGGTTAAGGCATCTGAGTCTTTAACCCATCGTCTGAGGCCTTGTGTTGATTCTGATATTACTGTGGATACATTTGATTGCGGTTACTGTTGATATATTTGAGTTAATTGAAGAGCTTAGACATTAGGGTTAAATTTGGTGGTTCAAACCACCATTTCAACCCAATCTTTTTGCACTTCGACTCTTGATTTTTATTGAGATATTCTTCTGATATACATTGAGCATTATTTTGATTCTATTGCACATCTTTCTCAATAATTGTGATTAGTGGTTGAATTTGCCAATTTGCCCCTGCGAACGACCTCGAACTCACTTTTGTTTCCCGAGTTCATAAATTTAAATGTTGTTGCAATTTTTGTCACTATACTATGATGCTATACTTTAAACGATGATTCTCCTACATCAACATTTTGGTACCGTTGCTGGGAAGCAATATGCAATTCACCACTAATCATTCTTGATTGATTGAACTAATTTCTAACTTGCCCTATGTTTTTGTTGTGTTTTGCGAGGTACACCGCGAGAACATCTTCTATGCAATCAACCACTCCATGGGTAGGTCAAATTTCTCTTCTTCCCTAGTTATCTCTTAATCTTGGGAAAGAGAAAAAGGAAATAAAATAGATTAGGATCCACTTGTCTTATTTTCTTAGTAATACTTGTTTAAAGGAAAAAGCCTCCTAATTTGTGAAAATTGATCAAAATCTGATTAAAGACTAAGATGATTTGATTAGAAATCCACATCCTGATTTCCTGTATCAGTTAGGGATTTGTGATAAAATTTCTAAGCATCTTGGACTATTCACATTCTTGTTTAAGTCCAAGGTGCCATATTTGAGATCAAATTGGACTTGAAAATAGAACCAATTAGGGTTTCTACATTATGGTTTTTGAAGTGTTAGTACACATTTGCTTGAAATTAAGGAAACTGATTCTCCCGCATTTGTGACACCCAAGCCCTTGATTGAACTGACCTATTCAAGTAAACCCTAAAATCATGGTTCTTAATTCACTTGAACTCTAAAAGTTGAGACCTAATAACTTGAAAATCAATTCAGGGTGATTTAGGTCTTGACCCAAATTTATCCTCAACCTTAGGGCAGGTTAGGTGAAGTTGGTTCACCCTGTGAACCAACCACCCCCCAATTTAGGTCACAATTTGAATCAACTGCTAATCAAGTGAAATTCAAGGCACAAATTAGGGCTAAAATTGGTAGACTTAGGTCTCAATTCATACATTTCGGTCTACTTGGAATCTCAGTGACAAGGAAGGTCGAGTCGGGGAAACCCTGTAACCTGTGGATATGCACTACCATGTAGGGGTCTTTGTGGGACTCTCACTTCCTGGCTGGCCAAGTAACTCTCGAGTGTGTGGATTTCTAATCCAGAGGTATTATCTGCCTTGAAACAGCCTTAGTAATGACTCTATAATAATGTTTGGGATGCTGAATTGGGTTTTAAAAGTATTGCGTTGTAATATAGCCGAAAAAGCATTCAAAACTGATATAATTTTATTACTCAAATTTGAAGTCCGAGGTCGAACACAGGGAGCAAATTGGTATTTAGAAATCAAGATCACAATTCAGAATTTAAAAGAATATGCAATAATATTAGTATCAAAGTGCAAAAATATGGGAGTAAATGGCGATGTAGATCACAGAATACTAAAGAACTCAATGTATATGAATATGAATTAAACTCAAATTGGACATCTGATTTGTAAATCAGATAACTTAAACTGATGCTACAGTGCTCCTTCTGATTTCTTCTTTCTCTGCTTCTCTCCTGCGGCTCTTCTTCTCTCTTCCTTCTTCTGCTTCTACTCCTTCTCTTCTTTCTTTGTTGCTTTTGTCTTCTCTTTCTGTCTTTCTTTCCTTAGCTTTCTCTGTCTTCTCCCTTCTTCTTCTTCTTTGGATTTTTCTTCTTTCTCTTTCTCGATCTTTCTGCCTTTTGCCTTCCTTCGGCTTCTTCCTTCTCTACCTTTCTCTGTCGTGGCCCTTAGCTTCTCTTCGTCCTTAGCTTCTCCTTCTTCTTCTTCAGCTTAGCTTGTCCTTTTTGTTCAGCCTGCAGCAAAACCTACCCCCTACCCATGCTCAACTCTCCTCTCTTTCTCTCTTAGGTTCTGCTCTCCCGGAGCCACACGTATTCGGGTACTCGGGTCGAGTACGTACCTGGGACCAGGCCCACCGGCGTGCGGTGGTGGGCGAGGAGTGCAGTTGGGTCGGGTCAGGCCAGGTTCATGGAGGCAAGGTTACGGACGAGACTGGTGAAGGGTGAGTGGGACCTCACCCTATGGTAACTGAGGTGATGAGATGATAGCACCTTTTCAATTTATTCTGGTGCAGGCGCTCTTTGGTATTCGAGGTGGGACTATCCGCCCACCCTTCTTCACGTGCATCTGCAGCAGAGACAAGGCTTCCAATTGTAGCTACTGCGAAGGCCTTTGACTCTAATTGAGGGCTTGGATTCATGCGCGAGGGTACTCCATGCAATTTGGGACAAGGGCCTGGAATTAGCAAAGCCTGGAGCGACCTCAAGCGAGCTTCAAGCTCTCTCACCAATGGCGGATGATGCCTGAACCTAAAATCACAAAGAAGGCCTCGCGGCCACGTCAAATCACTTAGGAAGTGTCACATAGGCACGGCGAATGTGTTGGGGTGGTTGGAGTGGCGTGGGGACGTATGTGCAAGCATGCCTAGGGCACATTGTGTGAGAAGGTGTGGGTGTGTTCAGTGAGGTGCGTGAGTGAGTGGAGTGGTGTGTGAAGTGGGGGGAAGTGTCCAGTGGCGTGAGGGGAAGCTTATGGGCTTGTTGGCGAGGGGTGGGATGGCCTGTGGTGGTGGAGCAGCCTTGCCGGAGGTGGTGGCCAGAGATGAAGGACATGAGGGTGATGGAGGTCGGTAGTGGTTGATTTTGGGAAATAGAGAGTGGAGAAGAAAGTAGAGGGGGAAGAGAACTTAGCTAGGTTGTTAGGAGACGAAGGGGAGACGAAGATGGCATCTGATGCATACTGCTGACGCCGGAGACGAAGGTGCTTAGAGAGAGACGATTGGCGAGGATGAAGGGGGGCAAGGGCGTCGGTGGGTGCTATGCGACGCGGACGAACGCAAGGAGGAAGGGTCTGCCACTGCTATTGTAGTTAGACGACGAGGGAGAGCAGGGAAGGTTGCCGGAGCTTGACGAGCGAGTCGGCCATAGCAGGAGAGAAGAATTTGAGGCGTTTTCGGTCAAATTCAAGCTTAGAGGAGTTGGGGTGAACTGGGCTTCTTTAAATAGAGCCCTGGAGGTTGGTTAAGGCTTGGGAAGCAAGCTTCCCAAGCAAGGAAGGCTTGCCGGAGTTGGAATATGTTGGGATACCCACGTCTCTCATGCATTCGCATGAAAAATTGAGAAAGAATCTGGGATCAAGGGTGGGTTGAGATTAGAGGGATTTTCTCAGAGAATCTCCCTTCCAATTTTGGAGGGGATTCTCTAAGCAATCAGGGAGAAACCACCTTCCAAAGCTTGTCGGAGTAGGATTTCTCTGTAATAATGGCGGAGGGACCTAATTGCGAAAATGATGAAGAATCTAGGGGGTAGTGTGTAAGGGTTTTTGAAAGATAGGGGTACAAATGTAATTAGGCTGGACCTTTCTGCAAACTAGGTCAAGGAAAATTCATCTTGAGTCCAAATTTTGGTACAAACCTAATTTGGACCTAAGGAATTTACTAGTGAAGTTGGATTTTGGGTTTGACCACGTTTGACGAGAAAATTTATGCAAAAACCCAATTTAGCGCAAATATCTGTCTGAGACACCATTCTAGGTCAAGATGGGTTCCAATGGCCAAATTGAAAGTTCTAAACCCTAGAGAATATTTTTCTATGATTTTTAGAGGGTTTAGGTGAATTTCATCCTGACCATAACCTTGGTTAATCAAGTGAGTC
Source organism: Thalassia testudinum (assembly GCA_037157565.1). Lineage (NCBI taxonomy): Eukaryota > Viridiplantae > Streptophyta > Magnoliopsida > Alismatales > Hydrocharitaceae > Thalassia > Thalassia testudinum. The sequence continues at coordinate 130,277,319 of JAZHRO010000055.1, forward strand.
TATTTTAGGGTTTCAAGAAGTTATTTATTTCACAGGACACACAAACTCTTTTCTGTCTTATCCAACCCACTTATTATCTTATTAAGTCCCTTTGACCTTTTTTTAGCCCTTGAGAAAACCCGTTGTTGCAGTGTATTGGTAAAATTATAGTTTTACCCCTTGTTTCCTTTTTTCTCTCAGAAAGATTATGCAGTGAATTAGAACCTTCAGTTGGTTATGTAGGAGCTTTTATTATCTTCATTGGGTCAAAATGAGCTAGTTAGGGCTCATGGTGTTCCCATCAAATAACTATTGTTCATTGTATCAATTAGAGTCAATCTCGAGGGCACATGTGCATTAATGTCTATTATAGTGGGTTCGGGAATAATACATGCATACTGTGACTTCTACAATTACATTGCTAAGAATTAATGTTTATGACCCTGTGTACAAGAGCATATTGAAATAGGTCTCAGATGAGCAATCAGACCGTATAGATGGATCCAGTTTGACAAATGGAGTCTAACAGACTCAAAATCACCTCAATTCGACCTCCGTAGCTCCCACAACTAGCTTGAGAAGTTTTAACTGTTGATCTGATGATCAATGGTCCTCGCTGCACCACGTGGGAATCGCTCCTCCCTACATCGCGTGATTGCCTCTCCTCTTCACCATGAGCCACCATCAAATCACTATCGGATGACCCTCGTCGCGCCACGTCACCTTCATCAATGACCATCGATCTCCATTGAATGGTGGTGAGTGCATGAGAGGAAAATAAAAAATGCAACATCTTCGCGCCCATAGCACAGCGGTTCACGCCTCAACCTCACGCATGGAGGATGTGCTATTGAGCCTTTGCAAGAGCCAAATTTGGTGCACCCGAGTAGCGAGGGAAATTCGGTCGTGGATGCGTTAGTGGACAGCGACGATAGCGGTGACGTGGTGTGATCCAACATCACATCGCACGCGCCATTGTACGCATAGGCGAGGTGCAATCTAAAGGGCGCGACCACACGCAATCTTGACCGTTGACCCTGATCGTATGGCTGCGAGCGTGAGCACAAGAATCGTGTGTGATGGTAGCTGGGCGTGCACGTGCACCAACGACGTTTGAACCTAGCCTACAACGACGTCCTGGCTATCGCTAATGGTGCAATACTCATTTTGGCCACCTCTCCTCCATTATAAATAGCCTTATGGGCCTCCATTGCAAGGCATCTCTCAACATCTTCTACCAAGCACATCCTCCACCTCCATAGAGTTTCAAAGCAGGGTCCCAGAGCTGTCAAGCCACCAACAGAAGCCGTTCCATCGCCGTGGTTGCCTCGCCTCTCCATTTGGTGTAGTTATTCTTTAGTTTAATGTTTATGTTGCTTTAAGCTTTCATATATCATTATAGTTGTAAAATGATTCTAATTATGCAATATATTATCATCTTGCTTTGTCACGTCTTTGTTTCATACATAGTTAGCAATCCCATATTATTATCGAGAATCTCTAACCCTACCACTCTTTCTCTCTCGCTCTCTCTCATTTTCTTTTCTCAAGCAAATGAAATGAAATATTTTGTGATAGTAAAGCGATTAACTGATCCAATTTCATGCCTCCTCGTGTTCGACACTCGTACTCACGTTTGATTCTTCTTTTAAAATTGATGTCCTAAACGCATGCTACAACAAATAACTTAATCTAACGCGTTTTTCGACGTCAGTTTTTGGCACCATTACTAGGGAAGCAATGGATCTTTTATTGCTTTCATATCTGCATTAGTGCTATTCATTAGATTTCTTTCTCACTTTTCTTTCTCCCTTGATTGGTTGCAGGAACTCAGCGCTTAGGCATTGGGAGGAGGGCGATTAGCGTGGTGGAGTTGGAGCAAAGTATGGAGAAGACTATTGTGAGTATCACTCTACCTAGCATAGTCTCAACTTTCTTTTATTTTTGGAAAAAAAGAAAAAAATTGCATTTAGGCTTGTGCATAAACCCAAGGTTAGTTGATTGTTTGCTTATCAAAATAATAATAATAATAATAATAATAATAATTCAAAAAAAATTGGCGTGATGAATTGCTACTTGATCAACATCTCAAACCCACCACCTGGAAAAAATATATATTCTCTTTACACTTTAATATCTTTTGAAAATCATGTTGAGTATTTCTCCCTTTGAGTGGTGTTTGCAAAGCCACCCATGTTTTGTATTGGGTCGCATCACTCATCAAAAGTTGAAATTGATTCACCAAGTAGAATTGCATGAACTTTACGGTGAATACATTAGGATTGTTTTTCTAGGGCCACATCACTTCCACTAAAGCAAATTTATAATTACCCGTTGTATGCAAAATTTTGTGTGCCAACTACAAACATTGCTTGAAAACATTAAGAAATTTCAACCCTAAAAAAAAAATCACTAAGCAAAGACAACCATTAAAAGACACCACATTTAAAAACCTTACTTGAAAAACCTTGTTTTGTTGAGTGCACACACTTGCTTAAGTGGATTAATCAAGAGGCACAACCCCCAACAATGCCTCATCTCATATCTCAAGCGCAAGCATAATTATCTTGTAAAAAAAGAAAGCAATTGGGAAAAGAAAACTTAGGCATTAGGAGCTTGTCAACTTTAGGAAATGATATGTTAAGAATCTGAATGCTTAGACTCTTTAGGTCTTCAGGCTTAATCAGGGCTTAATCAATCTGAGTGTCCACCAAAATGTGGACTTGTTCTCGAGTCCTCACCACCTTAATTTATATTAATCTAGTCAATAAAGTATGGTGATAAGTATACGACTTATCAACCTGTCCTCAGATTTAGGGGGACTTTTAGTTTAAGCATCTGCACACGTTTTGCATTGACTCAATCCTCGACGATTTTAATGGAAATTAGATAGCTAATAAACCTTCTAGGGTGGTATGATTTCGAATCATACTTTGATTTCGAAGAACCTTTGTTTCCAGACGATTACGAACCAGTTTACGACCTCAACATTCATGACCCATTCTTTAATTTTGACTATGAGGTCCCTGATCCCAAGATCACTAATTCAAAATAATGTTCCATTGAATTGGAATCATTCTGTTTTGATCTACAAGAATCAGAAACAATAAGTGCCGTGAGTGTCCACAATCTAGAGTTCGAATCTTTTGTTGACTCAAGTTCTATAAGCACTCTCCTGGCATTTACATTTGATTGGGATGAGTGTTCGTTTATTTTCTCAACATAGTTAATTAAGTTAATTAGGTTTAATTAAGTGCAAAAGAAAGTAACTTAGGTTAACTTGAATTAATGCCAATTGAGTAGTATAGGATCAAGCTAACCTAACATTTTATATTTTAATTCTTTTTTAACTAGTTGAGTCCATGTCGTTCACTGGGAATCATAACTTAATTTTATTCACCGTTTAATCCTAAGCATTAATTACTACTTAATTACTTAGAATTATAATTACAATACTTTAAGATTATGAATCTTGCATAAAAGATATTTAATTAAAAACATGTAATATTCCATAAGACAAACATATTTACACATGCCATCAATTATTAAAAACAAGTAAACATGTTTATTTTTATTAATTTCTTTTCATTTACAAAAGATTTAAGGCAAGAAAGAAAAAATGAAATTAAGTACAAATGCCTTATTTATCAATTAAACTATAAAGAAATTGTATTAAAGTGAAATACAAAAGTTAGACGACTTAAAAAAAATGAGCTTGAATTATCGGACGTCTAAACTTTGCTTTTCCTTTTATTTACTTTCTTCATTCTTCAGCCTTCATTCTTTCTCTTTTCTTCTTCTGCCAACTCTTTCTTTCTTTCTTTATTCTATTCCTTTGTTCTCTGTCTACTTCTCTTTCCTTTTTCCTTTACCTTTCTCCTTTGTTTTTCCCTTAAGCTTCACGAGCCCTTCTCCTCTTCTCTAAATTCCTTAAGTCTATTATCCTCTACTCTTCTCTTTCTTTTACTCTTATCTTTCAACTGTGCATTTGAACCGCATTTGAACCGAACCAAAAATTTGGTTTTATGATTGGCGGCTCGGACCGGTCGAGGATACACAGCACCCCTCTTAGGATGGAACCAGACCGTACTAGGTCCAAGCTTGGTTCATTACATTTGGTTTATTTTTCAATTTAATCATCACATATGCGCAGTCTTCGACCTCCTAGGCCCACATGCACACGCCCGCTCAGGGGCCCACGTGTGCATGCCCACAGGCGCACACACACTCGGGCATGTGCACCGCACGAACCCACACACACCATATGCTCTTTATGCGCCCCGTGCTGATGACCAAACAACTTACAACACTTTTTGCTTTTATCCCATGGCACGCGCTCTTTCCTTATCGATGTGGGACTATTCTTATCCCTTCCAGATCAGACTTTGGCTGGAGGCACAAGCCGACTCAGAGCTCCAAATCGAGCAAACTAAAGCTCGTTGGAAAGCTTTAGAGTAGATCTAAAGGATTGCAGCATCAATTTAATGCTGAGGGTAGATTCTACCCTTCGATTTGAAGGGTGAAGATCGACAGTTTCCACGGCCATTTTGGCCTGCAGATGAGCAACACAGGTCTAAGGACCTACAGGAATGCTATTTGACCTCAGATGAAGTACTAAAGAAATTCAGGAGCTAATTCCACTCCTAAAGGTGAAGGAAGGTGGTTCAGGAAGCTTCAGGGAGGTGGAGAAACTAAAAAGCTTCAAGTAGAAGCTTCAGAGCTTCAAATTAGGCTCTGAAAAGGTTCACAAACAGCTTAAGGTTATTTGCACCAAATTCGACAACTCTAAAGGTTGTTAGGACTCTATCTGAGCAGTGTTTACATTTACATCTCATCGAAAAGGCACTAAAGTTAGTATTGGGTTCAAATGAACCCAAATTGCACAGAGGTTGGATTCATCTAAAACCTTGATTAAAACTCATCCAAATTGAATTAAATCTATCTAAAATCATCCTAGAAGTAATTTGAACTTATTAATTTCTTGAATTGAAACCTAAATCATCAGATCAGACCTAATTTTAACCACTGAACCTCAATATTTGACTTTCATCATTAAGCATTCTCAGATGCAATTAACACTTGAAATCATCTCTATTTGATCTCAGGAACGTGTTCAAGGTTTCAAAAGGGAGTTTTGACCTAGAAACCTAGGGTTTCTGGTCTGTCGCCTAGGCTCTAGAATTAGTTTGTTCGACAGAACAAACTGAGGCCTATCTGAATGAAAGGTCTTCAAATTTGACATTAGGGCATCCATCTGATGCTTCTAAACCTTTAAAATTAAGATTATCCCTATTGGACAGACTTCTCCAACTATACCGGAGTTGGAGAAGACAAAGGTCTAAATCTTGCTCCAGGTTTTAAAACTTCAAATAAAATGTTGCAAAATGATCATTGAGCCTCAAATAAGTGATCTGGAGCTTCTGAGGGAGTTCCATAGGCTGAAGAGTACAAGTTGACTCGTCGGAGCTCGCCGAAACTCTAGTAAATTCAGACAATGGCTAAAAGATGGTAAACACATCAAAACATGCCATGAACGATTTGAAAATTTTTCTGAGGTTACAAGGAACCTCAAGAACACATTAATTCATTTAATTATTAATCATACTGAAAGATAAGCATTGAATTCATAAGATCTGTAATCTGAGTTTGATAGAACTCAGGACATGTTCTCTCACTCAATTGAGTGGAGAGATCATGTCAGTGGAGTGTGGCGAAGGTGAATAAGTGATTAATTAGGTGGATACACTCCTGAGCCGCCATTGACAGCGAGCTCAGGAGGTTGAATGTATTTTAGACGTTTTAGTTATAGGTGATTCTTAATCCAATTAAAGTGAGGATAGGGTCCCTAAGATGATGATTAAGTGATGGAGGGCCCCAGTGGAGGTGAATTTCCCTCAAATACTTCCGTCATGGACAGCGGAAGCAGCTGGTGAAGGTGGAGATGGATTAGGAGATTAGGTGTTCAAATCAGGGAATTAAAGTGTTAGAAGTGATCATGGAGGATTAAGGAAGATGATCGATGAAATTAAAAGACAAAAGAGTGCTCCAGTCAAGCTCAAAGAGCTTGCCAGAGCTGGGGAAGATGACAGAGATCTAGCTTTAAATCTAACTAACCTACCTAATTAACTACTCTAATTAAACTACTTACCTAACCTACTCTTACCTGGATGAAGTGGGTAGTGGATCTCCGTCGAAGGATCTTAATGGAGAAGGAAATCAGAGGGCAAAGGAAGAAGTCCAGCTGGTGTAGGCGAAGCGTAGAGATGAAACCCGACGTCGGCACTACGTTAGAGGACTCAGTGGATGACTGCGGAGATCAAGAGCAAGCGAAGACAACGGAGGAAGCGAAGGAACGTCGTCGGAATTGGAGCGAATAGCCTATCTGCTAGCTCAGTGGGGGGAAAGAGGGAAGGGAGCTAACCTCTTGAAATCGGAGAGGTGGAGGGGTATTTATAGGTTGTGGCGGCTGAGGAGGAGGGTGAATCTAGACCGAAAGAGGTCTAGGAGTGAAGTAACCACCGGCATCTTCTTCGATGTAGGTGAGGTTAACTTCAATCCCTAAATAGGATTCAAGCATCATCTAGACTGATGGATGAAAAGAGAACGGTGAGCGCAAGCTCCAGAAGCTTGGCAAGGAAGGGCGGACATCGGATGGACGGTGATCGGCGGGTGTGGAAACCTCCTGTCGTCAGTCATCGAAGAGGCTGAAGAAGAAGTGAAGAGGAAGAAGATATTTACAGGGGCTTATCTGCAATGAAAGCTAAGGACCTAAGTGAATAAGAAAGACTCGATTGAAATAAAACCTAGGGACTAAAACGTAAACTAAGGTTTTCAAGGTTTATTTTAATTTAAATCTTTTTCAACTTTTTATATATGATTATAAATAAGATAAATATTATATTTAAACCTTGGATTTACGTTTTTGACCTTTTTAGCTTAATTTATTTATTAAGTAAAGTTACTTAAGTTATTACATACTTAGGTATAAGTTATACTTAAGTTAATTAGCACATTAATTAGGTAAATAATTGATGATATTTCGAGTCCATTTATTAAATAAATTATTAATAATATTTAACTAGATAATAATATAACATTTTAAACTTATTTTAAGGTCCTTTAATGTTTTATCCCTTATTCTATAATTATCCCATATATTTACATATTCCTAACTAATTAACTAGGAAGACTAGTTAATTAAGGGTAATTAGAAGCCATGATAAGCCTCTCATCAATGAGCATCATGAAAAATACTATCTAGATGAACCCATCTTCAAATCACTCCTAGAGGAGCCCATACCACAGTCTGATTTGGAAGCAGTCACACCTCATACAGAGTCTTTCAAAACTCGATCCCAAACCTGACTCGCCACTAGAAGAAATTTCTACTACTCTGACTTACCACTTTCTAATCCGGTCGTATATGATTCACCTTCATCTTTTGATCAGGAATTGGATGCTGATCAGACAAACAATCACATCTTATCCTTCTCTGATCTCACTAGCAGGGTTCCTACATTTTCCACTAATCAATTATCCTTGAGGACCCCTACTTTAATCAGCCTGAGTCGATTTAGCCAAACCCTAGATTCGTATTTCCACATCCTTTTGAGCCACAAAGCATCTGGTGGGCTCTACACCTATTGATTCATATTCATTAACCCACCAGACTGATTGGGTTTGGTATGCATCATTAGCCTATTGATCTGAACAAGCATCTGGTTGGACCAACCATACCACTCATCAAGGTGCTTGCCCAAAAAAATTCCTCCAATCTGACCACCCCTTCTCCTTGACCACCTTCTACTCGAATGAAGACATTGAATTTAGCACTTAACGGGAGGCAACCCGTCATTCAAAAAAAAACCTGAGACCCTTCTGACCCATTTTTGAGCTACATTCCTATTGCACTTTTGGGTTCAACTTTAGAATAGCCGACTCCACCTTTGATACTTGTATCTAAGGTTGAAATCGTCTGCAGTAGTCATCCAGACCTGTTCACCTACCCTTTGATCTTGTTCTAAACCTTGAACCAAGCTGATTCATACACACCTAGTTTACAATGAGGACATTGCAAAACTTAGGCAAAGGGGGATGTTAAAGTGCAAAACAAATGGAAATTCAATTCTTTGAGGGGTTCTCACAAAAAAATACATATTTAAAAAAAATGGAGAAAAGGCAAGAGAATTTTGTGAAATGATTGAAAATCTTTCTTGAGGAAAAGAGGAGGAAATATAGAATACAAAAAGGAGTACAATCAGAAACAAAATTGATAGTCCTAGCAATTAATTATGGGATCTACTTAAGTTCTAGACCAAATCAAAACAAAGATTAAGTCTTGAAGTGTTGGAAATAAGGAGATTAGTAAAGAGTGCTGATCTTAGGCCTCTTGGGCTTGTTCTAAGGCTTAAACACTCACATATTCGTTAAGATCTGGATTAGTCATCAAGAGGTTGAGGGAAGTGCGAGGCTGATGTATTAAGTCTAAGGCTTAGGAATTATTCATCCCTGTTGCCTGCCCTTTGGTTTGTGGGACTTGGTAACCTAAGCACCCAAAATCCACACACTAGTCTGATTCAATGTGCTCAACGAAGAAATAATGACGAAAGTGTTCTGTTATGAAAAAGTCATCTTGAAGGTCTAGCTTAGGAGTGGCTCGAAGACACAAATTGATTGGATGAGTTCCCAGCGTGGAGAGGTGGAATGAAAAATACTCTCCTCGAAGATGCATAATAACATATCGTCTCCTCGATACTTGTCTCCAAGGATATCTAAATATCCTAATGGCACCATGTAAGCACCTTATTCTAGTTCAGGTGCCATTGGCGAGATTATCCAGAAATGTCGATTGCCAAGGCTTGAATTTAGCTACAGAATGCCATGGGCTGTACTATCTCGAAGTGTTGATAGCTAGCGTTCTGGGGGTCGCCATGAGTGCTGCTATCCCGAAGTGTCGAAAGCCAAGGACCCTTCGAGGATTGATGGTGGGGACAAGGAATTCGATACAGACTGTGTTTGACTGTGTTTAGGGCCAATCTGATGCTGGATTTAGGTAAATATAAAAAGAAAAGATAGAAACTCTAAAAATGAAAAAAAAATCCTTCTCTATCTCTCTCTTATCAAATTGCACTAGCAAATTGAACCTGGACTTGATACGCCAATGCACGAGTGCCTTAACAGCTGGGGTCAAAGAACCTTTAGGCAGTTTTTGCGGGCCTTAGAAACCTTGGTGGTAGACCCAAGGCTGAAGCTGGTTAGGTCTAGATCTTGGCTGGTACTTGAGTACCTCTAGGCCTATTGTTGGTATTCTCATCTAATTTCTAGAGAAGTGGCACAATCAGGCATCTAAACAGCAAAATCATGGTTTAGTGTTCTAGTTCTTTCCATAGGATTTTACTAGGGACTTGCAAAACTTAGGCATGGGGGCATGATGGTAACACCTTCATTCACCATAACTAGCTTGAAATAGTTGGAATCAATAGATAAATGCTCCTGAATGAGCGCCCGAGGATAGTAATTCTACTCAGATCTGTTTTGAGGAGAGAACAATAAAACATCATAAATACAAAGTCACCACAGGGTCACCCAGGGGTTAATTAAAGGTCAATTGAGCATTAAAGATCAAGAAGTGGGTCCACACTAACAGAAATAAGGTTTCACGTATTTCGAGAATTGAATCAGTACACAAAATCCTAATTCTCAACCCCACTTGAATTGAAGAGGTTATGGTCTGGATAAAATTCATATAAACCTCCTAATTTCATAAAGAGATATTTTAAGAGGTTTGGTATCTTTGGTTTGACCATCTGAACCCATGTTGACCTAGAATAGAGTTTTAGACAAGATTTTACCCTAATTTGGGATTTTATGCAAATTGCCTAATCAAACATGGTCAAAACTTAAATCCAACTTCACCATTATATTTCTTAGGTCAAAATTAGATTAATGCCAAAATTTGGGCTCAATTAGAGTCCATCTTAACCTAGTTTGCAATTTAGTCCCTCAAACCTCTATTTCCTACACTCAGACCCCTAGCTTCCAAAATTCCTTGCAAATAGGCCCCTAGTTTTCTTGTCTTCTTCTCAAAATGTCCCCTGCCACCATTGAAGGTCTGAATAGAATCTCCCCGCGACCTGCCAACCTTCAAACTTGGAAAGTTGATTTCTCAATCAAACTCTCCCAAAATTGGAGGAGATGGTCGTTAGAAGGTTCCATATCGTTTGAGCTCGATTCTAAGACCTAAATCGAAGCCAGGATCCCCAACGAACTCGAAATTTTAGGGATCCTAAATCCCCTAAAATCATGACTCATTTAGGTTCCTCCCCTGATTTAGAGCTCGTTCCTGAGCTCTATAAAAACTCGATGAAGTTCCAACATTCAAGGCAATCGATTCTAGGCCAGTTCTGACCTTCCTCCCTCCTCGTCAGCCAAGAACTCTGTCAACTCCGATGAGCACCCTCTACTCCTTCCTTAGGCCGGCCAACGGTCAAAATGACCAGACCAATACCTTCCTCTCCGTCGTCTGCTCCTCGCTTACCATTGTAGGGGCACCTACCTCCTCTATTGCTGTCATTATCCCTCAACGGAGACTTCATCTCCTCCAGCACCAGCCAATCAAAGCCGATTCGGATCCTCCTCCCCTTCATCCGTAGCTAATTTCAATCTCCTCCCCTCCCTCTTTAGACCTTTCTTATCTCCTTTTCTTTTCAATTTAATCGACATATCATACTCTCCCAATTCATCTTCCTCACGGTCGACGATGCCTCCGGTGAAGCCACACGCTCACTACACCACGCCAAACCACAAACCATCACCACCAGAAGCATCATCATCAACCATTGATCAAAAGCCCCAAATAAATTTGGGGCTTTGATTGCATAATCACCCCACCAAACACTTGCTCCTCTATTCACCTTCTCTGCCTCCGACAAACCCCCACACCATCTGAAACACCCCGCACTCACCACCACCATCCCCCCCACCACTCGACGAAGCTTCTGAATGATCTAACTGGTGCAACTAGCTCGTTTTAGTGCATTTCAGGGTTTGGCCGAAGCTCTGCCAATGCAGTTGTCTTCTCCGACCACGTTTGCATATCTTCAGCCCTCGCTTGACCAACTGCTACCTGCAAGAGAAGTGGTTCTAGGTCCTGAGGCTTCTCTGGAACTCAATCAAAGTAGCACGCACCAGCAGCTGCTTCAATTCGGTAAGAGGGTCAGCTGTAGTTCACGCTAAGCTGCGCGAAAAGGAAGGACCAAATTTAGTCCCACATCGGGGACATAGGGACCCGCAGCAATGTATAATACGTAAAAGTGCCTGAAGTTGTTCGCCTTAGCACACACAGAGGTGAGGTCCCCACTCACGTGCTTACACGTGCTCGCTCACGTGCCCTGGCCCGTGATTCTACCTGCGGGTTTGGGTCGGATCCGATTACCTGGTTACCCAGGTTTGGTTTGGTTCTGAAGGAAGGAAATCTAAGGAGGAAGGGGGAAGGTTTTGCACTGTAGCTCCTCGGAATCCATGCTGACCCTCCCCGTGCTCAAGACTTAGCCTTCTAAGGCTTTGCGAGGCCCTTATGCCTCTCTTCTGTGGTGCTTCCCCTTAGCCATTGCTGAGGCCTCGAGGTTAAGGCATCTGAGTCTTTAACCCGTCATCTAAGGCCTTGTGTTGATTCTGATATTACTGTGCATACATTTGATTGCAGTTACTGTTGACATATTTGAGTTAATTGAAGAGCTTAGACATTAGGGTTAAATTGGTGGCTCAAACCACCATTTCAACCCAATCTTTTTGCACTCTGACTCCTGATTTTTATTGAGATATTCTTCTGATATGCATTGAGCATTATTTTGATTCTATTGCATATCTTTCTTGATAGTTGTGATTAGTGATTGAATTTGCCAATTTGCTCCCTGCGAATGACCTCAGACTTACTTCTGCTTCCCGAGTTTATAAATTTAAAGTGATGCATTGCTTTTGTTCGCTATACTTTGACGTATTTTCTTAAAACTTGACGAAAGCGACGCAACAACCAACCTAATATACCCCAATTATTATGAACAGAACTTAGGAGTGGGATTCTCCACCTTAGAAATCCCTTTTAGAATGCAAAGACCCAACCCACCGACCCTTCATGATTTTATCTCCTAGGGTTGGATAGAAACTCCTAAAAGACAAGAAGCCGAGCCTGATCATCCTTTCTAATTTAATTGTAGCTTCTCCACCTTTAAGTTACAATTTTGGAAAGATCAAAATGAGCTAAATGAACTTATGGAGGAGCTTTTGAGGAATAATAAAAAATTGAATGATGAACTTAGCCACCTTAGTTGAGTTCCTAAATTTGATCCTAATCCCTTCCATGATATTCCCAATACCCAGAATGATTTTGAGGAAACAAGCAGAAATAGGGACCCCTTTATGAGGAGTGGCAACCGTTTGAACTCTAATTTTGAAAGGTGACCACTCGAGGATAAGGAAATTTATAATGATTACTCACCTGAGCTGTATTGGTGTGCGACTATGGGGAGGATGGTACCCTTGGAAGAGCTCGACCTTAACGACAACATTTTCATCACCGTTGATGGGAAGGGTTATATTCAATCTATTATTCCCTCTTCCCCTAATGATCGAGAGGTGGAACCTAAACCTATCCTGAGTGAACCTAAACCCACCCATAGGCAACATACATCGGAATTACATTTATCTGAGGAGTTTCCCACTATATTTGAAGACCTATCACCCCAGATAGGATTTCCCTAAGGAGTATGAAATGAAGTTGGAAATTTTTTAGGAACCACTATCCCCGGTGGATGAGGAGTGTAATTTAGAGGAGAACGAAGAAATGATAAAGGAACCCGAGATCAGAATTTGGAGTGACTCAAGGGAAAAATATGTAATGTTTGAGGATTTACCCCCTGAGGAGGTCACAGAGTTGATGGAGCCTGGATTCCTCTCCACTTCTAGTTTTGAGGATAGTCCTCCTAAGGAGTTAATGGAGAGCGAAGAAGCAACTCATGTAATTGATAAGGAATCACATGTACACCCTAGGAAGGATTTAATGGAAGATAAAGAACCCGGGGATGATTCCAGTGCTTATACAGATTCTCATAGGCTAGTTGCTTCCTAGGAGATGCAACTGTTGTCACATGAACTTGATCAAGAGTCAACCCTTGATAATGGGATAATGAATTTAAGCTCGACTCAACCATTGAGGTGGAGCAGTTGGAATTTGAAGACATAATGTGGATGGTTATGGGTGAAGCTGATGAAGAGGAACGGTGGTCAGGGAAAGATGTTGGATTACTTGAACATTACTGGGCACTACTCAACCACCACAACAAACAATAGACTTCGTAATTAATCCCTGGTTTAAATTACTGCTCAAGTTGATTCTCTTGGGGGAGAATATCAGGCCAGTACATCCCAAGGTAGAATGGCAAGTTTGGATTGATGCTTGCATTTATGATCTCACCATTCAAGGGTTCAATTTAAATTGGCATAAACCTTTAGGAACCCTTATAGATTTGAAGGATCCTTGCTATCCTTCATTTATTAACTGTCAAGAGGTCATTTGCAATACTACACTTCTTAGACCTCTTAGGGTAGACCATGAGGTTCCCTATACTAACCTCTTTTGGTGAGTATTTGGAATCACACTTCATCATCAGCTCACCAACATCCTAAGCTACCTATTTTCTAAGCCCACTTTATTAAGCACACTTTTAAGGCTTGTCTCTCTGCTACTAGAATCTGACTTGCAATGTTCTACCTATCTGGCTACTGACGGAAAATGCAACACTCATTGGGAGGCAACCCAACTCCACTTCAGGTAATATCTTCCTTTTTTGCACAATGACGACATTATACATCTTAGGCATGAGGGGAGGAAAAACCTGAGTTTCTGATTTTCGCATGCATGAAGGATGTTCATTCTCTTTAAAATTTGTCAATATATAAATAAATAGGTAGATTTAAAAAGAAGTACTAAAAAGAAAATAGAGAAATTAATAGTTTTCACAAGGACATAAACTAGGCTAGGAAAGAAGGTTGAGGCAAGCCAAGTAGTCTCTAACCTTTAAGGAATTTGGGAAAAGTGTTAGGTCCAAACTGTTTAAGCCTAAAATAGGCTTAAAAAATTAGGTACTTACTAAGTTTTGGACTATTTTTTGAGTTCTGGAGGAGATCAAGAAGCCAAAGGATTAAGTCAAAGGCACGGGGAGTATGGGCTAGGTTTCTCTCACCCTTAAGGGTTGGACGACTCAGTAAATTCAGATTTCTTATACTTGCACGAAGCATATTGAATTGGCTTGTAGGGTGCTATAAGATAGTGGAATCTTGGATCCCTGTCTAAATCGTCAAAGAAAAGTCTAAAAATCTGTTTGGGATGAATCTCTTGTGGGTTGGATTTAGCACAAAAGAGATAGTCCATAAGACCTTTAATCCCATACGTACTTTGTATGCATTATGCAGCAAGGCATCATTCAGTGAATGGAGTAAAAACTAGGTTTGCAAAAGGTGCCTCTTACGACATCATCTTGAGACATTGGAGGGATTGGCCTTCCAAGGGTGCCTCTTATGGTATCATCCCAAGGTATTGGCATGTAGGCCCCTCTGTGGGATTACAAGAGAATGATGACTCCTATAGATAATATGAAGACAAATTGATAGTGTAGTTACAAGGTAAACAAGCATCTCATTAAAAATAGTCACCCTCTATTTGAGGCAGCAAAAACACACAAGAGGCTTGATTCTACAGGGCTGGTACAACCCTGTGGGTGGAGTTTCAGACCAAAGAAACCAATGTCGATGACCTAAGTTTGCAACTAATTGGAATCCAATAGGACGAAGAGGTCTATATCTTGGTTAGTACTGAAGAACCTTTGATCTGAATCCTGAGATTTTGAGCTTATTCCCTAAGGGTTAGTTAGACAAAGGTGACTTGACTTCTCCACCCTAGCTTACAGGATTGTACTGTTAGGCACATTATTTTACTCGAGACTAGCAAAACTTAGGCATGTGGGCATTTAATGAGTTCACTATAGTTGATTATTTGTAAGCCTAAGCCTGTGAGTGCCAGCATTTCAATATGCTTTAGAACGTAAATTTTTTTGTAAAATAATTACATGTGTTAGAATTTAGGATGGTATGTGTTCTCTTGCATTCTATATCTTGTTATTGATTACACAATAATCATAGGACTTAAATTACCTAAATAATGTTAGAAACCTAGCTATTGTAGTCATACTGCATTCATATCTAGCATATCATACATTACACTATCTTGTATACTTGTACATAAAATAATCTTAGCGTATTTTATTATTTGATGTTTTTACTTCTGTGATGCTGGTTAATAGGTAAATAGGCAAAGCAAGCCTAGTTGCAGATGCAAAATAACGTAGCAGAGAAGGTCTATGAAGATTAGACAAAAGAATAAACTGCGAGGAATAAAGATTTTTAGAGAGAGAAGGCACAAAGAAGAAGAGAGGAGATGAACCTAAACCCCAACTCTAAACCATATAGCCTAAATCTTGATCCATGACCTAATAAGCCTTATCCCACTATCCATAACCCTATCCACATTTCTACCTATCTCATTTCCAATTTCCTATTCCTACACCCAATTAACCTAATAGGCTCTAACCAAGTCTACTAGGAACTAAATTAGACTTGGTTGAAGCTTAATTAGGTTAACCCCACCTAATTAGACCCAACTAATCCTAATTAGGCTAGCCCTTAACCTAGTCCAACACCTTAGCTTAGGTTGTACCCTTCCTAACCTAGTCCTAGGCTACACCTTAGGCATAACTATCCTAGGCCTACTTCTATATATAAACACCCAAAGCCACCACTCCAAAGGCTTCCCATCGTTCCCTTCTTCTTCTCTTCTTGCACCACCTATAGCCTCCCCCCTCCAC